>CAMZMU010000105.1:27384379-28119173 GCA_947311845.1 Poa pratensis
TCCAGGCGACGAGGCGGTGCCTGACCCCCAAGACGGCGAGCGCGTCATGTTGGCGTCGCACAGCCTTCGCGGTATGTCTCTGCCGCTTTCCGCCTTCTTCTTGGCGGTGCTTAGTTTTTATGGGCTGCAGCCACACAACATAGCGCCCAATAGTATTCTAGTGCTAGCCGGCTTCCAGGCTTTGTGCGAAGGGTACTTAGGCATAGCTGCGTCCATAGAGCTATTCAAGTACTGCTTCCTGTGCCGCCGGCAAACCATACCAGGCGGCCACCTAGCAACCTGCGGTAGTGTTACGTTCAACTGCCGCCAACCCGACTGGTACCCAAAAATACCATACATCGAGTCGGTGAAGCACTGGACCAGCACTTTCTTTACTGCAAGGACATCCCGACACCTGGCAGCACACAAGGGATGCCGCCTTCGTCAACGGTCCGCCAACCCACAAGGCTGTGGACGGCAAAGGTGCCGCTCAGCAGCTTGCGGCGGAACTTCGAGTTGCCGTTAGGCGGATCGAGTTCTTGACGAAGACGATGTTGGCTCCACGACTTGACGGAGTTGACACCGTCATCTGCTGGGTGTCGAGGAAGATTATGCCTCTCCGCCATCGCCCACTGAAGATGTGCGAGTACAAGGCGGACGACGCCGGCAACAGCACCCTTGATCAGGATGCCTTAGAATACCGGCTTAGAGAGCTTATCAAGCCTCTGTCGGTGAAGGCGGCTGAAGGCGTCGCCATGTTCACCCATGACAACCCAGCCCCAGCGGTAAGTCAAAGCTACTTTGTTATTTCACTAACATCCTTGCCCACTAGGTACTGATTAATATTGTCTTGTTCCTTTTCAGCTGCAAACCTTGGGGAGGAGAGTTGGCTCCAAACTGGTACGACAGGTGCCAGCAACGAAGAAGCGCAAGCTGAGCTCCTCCACCAAGGATTTGGAGAAGAGGAAGAAGGCGGCCACCTCTGTCGATGCAGAGGATGAGACCGTGGGGAATGTCCCTTCAAGGGTAGCAAACTTTGGCTTCCCTGACTTGCTTTTTTATATTTGTGCTGACAAACTTGCATGTTTCTGCTTACAGAGGCAAGCCTGCCATGCCCAAGCTCCGCTCCAACTTGAAGATTGCTGCCGGCAGGGGCAAGCCACCACGTTCTTCTCCAGCCTGCGCCGACAACGCCCACAGTTGGCGTTCCCGTGGTTGTATGCCAGGGAACGTACACAGCTGCCGGTACCGCAGAGGCGGCTACAGAAAGATGGCGGGCAAGAAATCAGTTGCCGGCATACTTTTTCCAAGACGGCTGAAGCTTCGGCTATGATGAGCAGAGATGGATGACCAGATGGCGGCCGAACAAGGATCGTCCTCCCATCCTGGCTCCCAATGGCAAAGGGTTGCAAGACCCCCGGCAAACACTGAAGACCATGCGTGACGGTACCCGCAACTGGTACGCACACATGGACGAACTCCACGACACCCTGCACGGACAACTTGAGGTAAAATAGCCTATGGTCCCAGCCCCCGAGCACTTTGGCGGCTGAAAAATTTAGCCGGCAAAGTGGTCTCGTTGACTAAATAGTGCTAACCATAATGTTGTTTTCGTGCATGCAGGCCGTTCTTGCTTCCAATCTTGAGCTATTTCGTGCTCAAGAGAAGAAGAAGGAATGCCAGGAACTGCAGCAGGACGTGGAGTTGAAGAACGCCCAAATTGCGAGCTTGGAAGAAGCTCGCAAGAAGGATGAAGGTGACAAAGCTTTCTTTGCCTTCTTTTCGTCCGACTTCTTTTCCTTTTCCGACAAGTATTTTAGTCGTCTTTTCTTTTTATTTGTAGAATTACTAAACACTGCGCAAGATATTCTCAAGAACTCCACTGACATGCAAGCTTTGATGAACGAAGCTGCAGATCTTGCCGGGCTGGTGACCAAACTGAAGGCGGATCACGCCAAGGAGCTGGATGAGCGTGCGTTGGCCCATGCTGCCGAAGTTAGCAAGTTGACTGGACAACTTGAGGCCATGAGCAACAACCTTGACCAGGTGAACAAGAACGCCAAGGAGCAGCAGGACCAACTGTCAAAGGCGGTCCAGCTAGCCAAGAAACGCTTGAGAACCATCTGGATGAGGTCAACGCCATCCACGACCATGTCTTGGGTATGCCTCCAATCCTTCATTTTTGTCACCTTGCTTCTTGAAACTTGAAGCTGCAGTGTGTAACTTTGTGTTTGTGCAGTGCCGGCTAGCTTGGGAGATGACCTGGCTACAACGCCGCGCCTTGCCGAATCTTGAAAGTTGGCGAAATCGTCAACCAGATTGTCGGCGCAGGCAAAGCATTTGCCGCCAAGTTCTACCCTGGGGAAGACGGCGATCCCGTCATCTTCGATGCTCTGCCGGACCTGCTGGAGAAGGCGGCAGCTGAACACGACAACACGCTACGCTCAGCAGCACGAGGCGGCGCCAAGTTGGCATTGGCAATGACGGCGGCGTGGTACCCGGAGGCTGATATTCATCAAGTCACCGAGTACTTCCCCACCGAAGACGAAAACAACCAAGCCATCGTGATGCAGGACGTGCTGCGGTCTGTTCGCGGCTATGCGACCCGGGTTGCCAACATGGTTGACATCCGCAAGTTCTACAAGGAACACCCGGACCCGCATGTTGCCGTAGCCGATCCCTCCTTGGCGATCCTGAAGCTTCCGAGGCGAAGAAGGCGAAGCCGGAGCCGACAAGCGCAGCCCCAAGGATGGCGGAGCCAGCCCCAAGAATGCCGGCGTCAGCCCCCAGGATCTCTCCACCAGCTCTACCAAGGCGGCAATCCCTTAGACTTCCTCCTGCAAAGGCAGCACAAAACACTGCGTTAATCTGTTAACGCATAAAACTTTATTTTGGGTTGTAAATATTTATGGGCCAACTTTTATGCTACACTTGGCGGTAGGCTTATTAAGTGGCCCGCCTTAATATGTATCTCGCCTGCATGTTTAGCTTTTTCATATGTTGGCGGAACCTCATCTTAGTTACTTTAGCTGAGCCAACCAGGTGCAATACCAACTAATTTAGACTCAGAGACCAAAGCCAGCATGTTGGTGCCAACGACATACTACTAGGCGACCCACACACAAACAGACAGATAAGCATATTAGGCGGTGCAAAGATTGTTTGCGTTTTTAGCCGGCAGACGGCAAATGTCAAAAAGTTTGGACCTTAGCACGGAGCAAAACTTATTTTGTTTGGTAACTTTTATGACAACAGATATATGATTGCGAGAAAAGACAAAAGATGGCATGATCCCAAAACTGAATGAGCAAACCACAGACTTTTATTTCATAATCATATAGTACTTATTACAATGTGGAAATTGCTAAGTGTAAAAAGGACGTAGCTGCTCAATGTTCCAGGTCGCTTGGTTTCTTCGTACTTGTCGTCAACCTTCCTTTTGCGCTTGCGACCTCGCTTCTTCTTGTATCCGTCGTGCATCGACCAAGTAATAAGAACCATTGAGCAACACCTTACTGACCACAAAAGGTCCTTCCCAAGGCGGGGATAACTTATGCAAGCCCTTCTATCTTGGATTAGGCGGAGAACCAGGTCACCACTCTAAAACTTCGTTGCCTCACCCTTCTGCTGTGATAACGCCTCAAACTTTGCTGATAGATGGCGGATCGCAAGGGCAACATCTCGTTCTTCATCAAGTAGGTCAAGGCCATCCTGTCTTGCATCTTCTGCGTCCTCCTGGACGTAGGCTTGAATTCTGGGAGAATCGTACATCATGTCGGTTGGCAACACTGCTTCTGCGCCATAGACTAAGAAGAAAGGAGTAAACTTGGTTGATCTGTTTGGAGTTGTGCGTAAACTCCAAAGGACAGCAATTCATCCACCCAAGCCCCAGCCGCTCTGTGCAATGGTACTTCGAGACGTGGTTTGATTCCTTGTAGACTAAACCATTTGTACGCTCTACTTGACCGTTTGCCTGCGGATGCGCTACGAGGCTAGATCTAGGCGGATACCATGCTTATAACAGTATTCCTCGACTTCGCCTTGCGACAAGTTAGTGCCATTGTCGGTGATAATGCTATGAGGCACCCCGAACCGAGAGATTATTCCCCACAGAAAGTTTGCGGCTGTGGCGCCGTCTAGCTTTTTGATAGGCTTAGCTTCAACCCATTTGGTAAACTTGTCTACAGCCACAAGTAAATGTGTGTAGCCACCAGGCGCCGTTTTAAACGGACCAACCATGTCCAAGCCCCAGACTGCGAAAGGCCATGTGATGGGTATTGTTTTAAGCTCTTGAGCCGGCATGTGTGATTGTCTGGCATAAAGTTGGCAGCCCCTGCACTTTTTTAACAATGTCTTCTGCATCTTGCTTGGCTGTCAACCAATAGAAACCTTGTCGGAAGGCTTTTGAAACAAGGGCGCGTGAGGAAGCATGATGTCCACATACGCCGGCATGTATCTCATCCAACAGTTCTCTGCCTTCTTCGGGCGAAATGCAGCGTTGGTAAACACCAGTGGTGCTACGCTTGTACAATTCACCTTTGATTATTGTAAATGCCTTGGCTCTTCTTATTATTTGCCTTTTCAAAACCTCATCATCCGGTAACTCCTGATTGATCAGGAAGTCCAAATATGGCGTCGTCCAATCCGGCTTTACCAAGTAGACGCATAGCTAGCATTCAACTGGTTCTGCCGATCTGGGTCAAGGAGGTCTGCTCCTTTAATTGACGGCTTGTGTAGGTGTTCCAGGAAAACATCTTTTGGTACCTTTTTGCGTTCAGACCCATTCTGGCAAGTGTATCTGCCGCCTCATTTTGAGCTTGGGATGTGGCGGACCTCGTAGCCTAGAAAACACTTGGCGAATTCGTCAACGGTAGCTCGATATGCCGCCATTGTTCGCTCTTTGTGTCCCAAGTACCACGTATCTGTTGCGCCACCAAATCTGAATCTCCGTAGCAGAGGACACGCTGGACGCCAAGTTCCTTGGCAATGTGTAAACCATGAAGGAGAGCTTCGTATTCAGCAACATTATTAGTTGCCTTGAAGTGATTTGTAACACATAACTAAGCTTGTCTCCTTGAGGGTTTCTTAAAACAATGCCAGCCCCCGAGCCCTGAGCATTTTTGATCCATCAAAGTGCATGATCCAGTATGCATCTTCAGGGAGAGGTACTTCGTCCATGGCCTCCGTCCAATCAGCTACAAATCTGCTAAGGCTTGAGACTTAATGGCCGTTCTGGGTTATACAGATGTCGAAGGCGGCAAGTTCAATGCCCCATTTGGCAACGCGGCCTGTTGCATCTGTATTATTGATGATATCCCCCAGAGGTGCCTTGCTCACCACGTTATTGAATGTTCCTGGAAATAGTGCCTTAACTTCCTGGCGGCGTAAAAACACCGTAGACCAGCTTCTGGTAATGCGGATAACGCTGTTTTGAGGCGGAAAATACTTCACTGATGAAGTAAACCGGACGTTGTTCCGGCAAGTCTGAAATTTCCGTCTTGCGTTCCACAACCAGTACCACGCTAACAACTAAGTTAGTTGCGGCAATATAGAGCAGCATTGGTTCCTGCGAACGAGGAGCTGCCAAAATTGGAGCAGACGTTAACGCGTCCTTGAGTTGCTGCAAGGCGGCGTCTGCTTCGTCTGTCCACTCGAAGTTGTCGGATTTCTTCAGAAGCCGGTAGAGAGGCAGTGCCTTCTCACCAAGACGGCTAATGAAACGACTGACGGCAGCCGCCGAGCCGGCAAGTCGCTGCACGTCCTTCAGGTCCTTGGGCCTGGATATGTTGAGGATCGCTTTGATTTTTTCTGGATTCACTCTATCCCTCGTTCGGAAACGATAAAGCCAAGCAATTTGCCGGCAGGAACCCCGAAGACGCATTTTTTCGGGTTGAGTTTCATCCTATATACCCGGAGGCTATCAAAGGTTTCTCTCAAATCAAAGCAAATCTGCCTTCTTTCTTGACATGACGGCAATGTCGTCAACATAGACGTGAACATTGCGGCCAATTTGCTCGTGAAGGCATCTTTGCATACACCGCTGATACGTTGCGCCGGCATTTTTTAGACCGAAGGGCATCGTGATGTAGCAGAAGGTCCCATAGGTAGTGAACGCTGTTTTGATTTGGTCGGATTCTCGCATTTTGATTTGGTGGTACCCGGAGTACGCATCCAAAAAGCACAGCAGCTCGGAGCCGGCTGTGGAGTCTATGACCTGATCTATACGAGGCAAAGCAAAGTGGTCCTTAGGACAGCACTTGTTCAAACCGGTATAATCAATGCACATTCTCATTTCCTTATTAGGTTTTGGAACCATTACAGGATTTGCCAACCAATCAGTGTGTACTACCTCCCTAATGAACTTGGCTTCTTGCAACTTGATGATCTCCTTCCCTATTGCTGTCCGCTTCTTCTCACCGTAGCGTCTTATTCCTTGCTTCACTGGTTTGGCTCCTTCGTAGACGTTAAGAGAGTGCTCGGCAAGTTCCCTCGGGACACCTGGCATGTCAGCTGATGACCATGCAAAGATGTCCTGATTCTCACGGAGGAACCTGACGAGCGCGCTTTCCTATTTGTCGTCCAAGCCAGCCCCTATGGTGACTTGCTTGGAGCTGTCACCTGGGACCAGATCCGCCTTCTTTGTGTCTTCGGACGCCTTGAAAGTGTTCTTTTGCTCAGCGGTCTTTACATGCTCCGGCAACTGTGATGTATCGAGCTCTTTCTTCAACATGGCTAACTCCTCTGCGTGGAGGACTGCCTCAGCGAAGGCGGCGTTGCCACGCTCACACTCCTTTGCTTTCTTGAAGTTGCCACTGATGGTAATTGTACCATTGGGTCCCGGCATCTTCAGCTTGCTGTATATGTAACACGGGCGAGCCATGAATTTGGCGAAAGCTGGCCGTCCAAAAATGGCGTGGTAGGCACTTTTGAAGGGGACTACTTCGAACCTGAGATACTCCGAGCGGTAGTTTGTCTCAGGCCCAAAAGTAACCTCCAATCTGATGCTTCCCATTGACTTGCTTGCTTTCCCGGAACAATGCCATGAAACTTGACTTTGCTATAGTCAAGCTGGCTTTCCGACAAGTTCATGCGCTTCAGAGTGTCCGCGTAGATGATGTTGAGGCTGCTGCCGCCATCCATCAACACCTTGGTGAGCCTGAAGTTATCGACAATTGGGTCGACGACAAGGGCGTATTTGCCGGGGTGAGGAACGTGATCTGGATGATCATCTCTATCCCAGTTATTGGCTCCTCTGACCAGTCTAGATACTGGGGAACGTCTGGTACTGTGGCGTTTAGCTCGCGCATCTCGCCTTTTCTTCTTTTGCCGAAGGAGTGCCCAGGAAGCACACCAATTGGCCATGTACCTTGGGATATTTCCTTTCTTTGCGCATCAGCTTGGGTTCCTCATCCTCGACATGGACACAGCCCCATCATCGTCTTCCTTCTTTGTCTTCTCAGCCTTTTTGCTCTTTTTTGATTTCCAGCCAACCTCGGGGTCCTTCTTGAAGTCCTCCATGAACCGGCATTCCCCTAATGTGTGGTTGACTTTGCCTAAGGACGCGTGGATTGGGCAGGCAAGGCTTTCGCCTGATCATACGTCAGGCGCTGCTTGCTGGAGCCGCCATCTTTACCCTTTCCTTTCCACTTGCGGTTGCCGCCTTTGCCTTCGAAGGCGGCGGCGACCTCGTTTGATGGTCCGGCTTTGTCATCCTGGGGAGCCTTGCGTTTGTGACTTGCTCGCCTGTTTGGCGCCATATCATGTGCGCCATCTCCATCGCGTGCATCATCATCCGCCTGTGCGTACATGGCTGCTACTTCGAGCATGACTCCGAGATCCTTGACTTGCATGCGTACGAGCTTATGTCTGAGACTTGAGCCCTTCAGGAGGCCGTGGTGAAGGCATGGATTGCTTGATTGTCGTCTACGTTCTCGCAGCTTGCCTTTGTTTGAATCCACCTTGCCAAGAAGCTTGTAGCTGTTTCATCTGGCTTTTGCACGCAACGAACCAAATCTGTGTATGTATTGGGTCGCTTGTACGTGCCTTGGAAGTGCTGCGTGAACACCTTTTCCATGTCATGCCAGCTATGAATGCTTTTCTCCGGCAAGTTTTCGATCCAGCTTCGGGCTGTCCCCTCCAACATGAGGGGAAGGAAGCGTGCGCGACGAGGCCATTGCCTCCGGCAATTTCAACTGCCAGCGCGTAGTCCGACAACCATGAGTTTGGCTTGTCCGCTCCATTGTACCTTTGATGAGTTTTTGACACTGATGTCATGTCTCTGGGTACTTGAACGTTGCGGATGGCTGGGCCAAAGCACTCAGGTCCTAGATAGGCATCTTGCTTTCCAGCCTTGATGTCATTGAGACGATGTCTCGCGTCTTGCGGACTGAGCTGTTTGCCAGATCTATCAGCATGGGCTCGTCCTGCGCTGCCCGGCTGTGCCTAGGCTCATTGTTGTGTCCCCGGCTTCCGCCTTCGTGCCTGGGCACTGGTGGTGGGGACTGTGTGCGGTCCCTGCTTCTTCTTGGCGGCGGGGCATCGTCGCGGTTGCCGCCACTCCTTGGCGGCTGCTTGCTGCCCCTGCTTCCGCCTTCATCCCGCCTAGGCGGGGAGGTGAGGCCTTGCGCCTGTTGCCGGTCCTGGATGCCTCATCACGCTGCCTTTGGAGGTGGTGATTTGCGTGGGTCTTTCTCCTTGTCCTTCCCTTTTCCGTGGCTACTGGAGCCGGACGGATCTTCTGGGTTGCCACCGGCCGCAGCTTTGCAAGCGTTGGATTTTGATTCCAACTTTCCTCCCCTTGCGTCCGCCATGTCGGCGCGAGAATCAGCACGGGCCTGCTGCTCTAGAGCTTTGTGAGCAAGGATCGATGCGTAGTAGATCTTCTCGTCCTTGTCATAGTCATCATTGTTGAGGATGTCCAAGGCGGCTGCAGTGTTGAGGACAGGGTTGCGAGGATGACGTCCCCGTTCTTGTCCTTACGCTGCGGCGCTGTAGCCCACTCGAAACCAAGCTTTTGGGCAGGGGATTTGAAGGTGTCATGATCCCTGCCTTTCCTACCTTCTTTTCCGCCACTTGTCCTGCCGGCTTGGGCAATGGGGTGGTGGTGAAAAGATTGCGCTTGGGGTCGCACTTGGCGTTATCTTGGCGTTTTCCTCCTTGGCTTCGTCGAGGAGGCTCTGGACCTCTGCTTGCTTGCTTTTGAGGTACTCAGTTTGCTCCACCAAGGTGTTCCGAAGTTTCTCCAAATCAGCCGGATTGGTTTTGTCGTTTACCGGCGTGTGAAGAACTTCCGCCAGAGCCGCCATGCTTCCTATCTTGCTGGGCTCGCCCTTCTCCAGAATTTTCTTCTTTGGAGCCCCAGGAGGCTCTGGAAACTGTGGATCGGTTGCCGGGGTCCCCAGGTTGGCGGCGTCAGTTGCCGCCTTCTCTGAGCTGCACCGGTGACATCCGCCACAAAAACCTGCTGCATGTTGACGGAAGAGCCCGTAGCCGCCTCAGATGGCGGAGGATCAGGTGTAACAAAACACTCTTGACCCGTTGCTCAACATGCTGGCAGAATCTTCTTCGGAATCAGAATCTACGTTGACGTGAACGGTAGATCTGGATCCGGCATCCGACATCGCATCATCCTGGAGTGCAGGAAGAATAGATTCGGGATCTTGACTGTTGGGCTGGGAGTCTGATCCCAGTCCCGTCATGCCGACAAAGTGTAGATCTGAATCTGCGGACTCCTCAGAGGAGGCAAACTCAGATCCGTCTTGATTGTAGGGCGGGTGGGATGGCGAATAAATTCGCGGCAACCCATACGCCTCAGAAGTGTAGCCGATGAACACATCGACGCCGCCAAACGGCACAACTCCGCATCCGACAATGTAGTCGTCTGCGGGGATGTAGGACTCGTCGCAGCTGATGTAGTGGTTGTCGCCGTAGCGAACAGCGCGGCCGACGGCGATTGTTTCGCCGATGCCGCCAAGAGTTCCCGCCTGGAACGTGACGCCTGACGCCTTAGGCCCCACGGTGGGCGCCAACTGTCGTCGTATCGGCATCTTGGATAGGAGACGGGGTCCTGCTAGCCGAGGGTGAACGTAGGGCAAGAAGGTGGACGTCGTCAAGGTCGGGATTGTACACGGCGGTTTACCCAGCTTCAGGCACCACGGCGGTGGCGGTGCCCTACGTGCTGCTATAACTCACTATAAGGCAATATCGCCGTGAACAGGTTACAATGAGTTGGTTGTGTTGATCTATCAGAGTATGCCCTAAAGGCGTCCCGAGGTCCAGCTTATATAGGCGGCTGGACCTAGGGTTACAAGGTGATTACGTATCCAGCAAGTATACGGAGTCCTAAACCTAGCCGGCAAGTATGCCGCCTTCCGTCTTGGTCTTGGTGGCTTCATGGGCTTCAGTCTTGGGCCTCCTCCTTGCCGGCATCGCCTTCCTTGGTCGTCAGCTATCTGGGCCGCCGGTAGGCAAAGCCTTCACCACCACTGCGGGCCACCCTGGACTAGCCGGATTGATCCATGCTGGTGATACCCCTAGCATATCCCCAACAACATGCATCAACATCCCAAGCTTAACCCATGCTCGTCCGAGTATGAAAGTGATAAAACTAACATGGACTTTGCATTTTAATACTATCAATGGATATCAAAGGTGATTACTGTTGCTACATAGAGTCAAATGATTCATTCTTCAAAGGAATAACAATATGCAAGATAAATTATGAAGTGATCAAATACTCAACGTAAAGATGTTCAATGATAAATTCACAAAGTGTAACATAGAAGAAAGTACTATGGACCAAATGTATGCATAATGAAAAGTAAAACATCCTATGGTGGTCATAGAGTACTTCTTATGAAAACTGAATATAAAGGTGGACACTTTGGATAGATAAATAAGTAGAGGTAAAGTATGAATAAGTTTCATCTAACTTCCAAACACTTCTACTTAAGTTAATGCTTGCAATGTCATAGTCATTGGTGTGGAGGTCTCATTACCCCTATCATAGCATCTTGAATGATTAATGTTTAAAGTGAAAGCAAATATGAGTGGTGATTGACAATGTATTGGTTGAATGTCTCATGTCCCTTGAATACAAGTACCTACACCATGTGTTACTCACTTTGGTCCACAAAGTAAATTCAAATAAAGGTCATTGCAAGTAATAATAGTATCATCAAGAACTGCACTGGGGTACCTCTTGTCCCATGACATGAACAAGCCCGTGTCAAAACAACAAGACAAACAGACAATGAACAATCTCAGCACTCTTTTATTTACTATGGGTATAGCTTTTTATTATGAGGTGCATCACTGAATGACATTATGGTTATACTATAAATTTTCACATGAATGATGCATGGCTTAGATTAGCGGCCCAGACATTTCTCTAACCATTTATACAAACTCTTTGAACTTACTAGTATCCACATTCATTTCACCCATGATAGGCATCCATAAACAAAAGTACATGACATCAACTAAATATAAATAAGTGCAATGTTGAAAGCTTGCCATGTGACAGCACATATGGGCTAACTTCCAACCAAAACAATTGTCAAGCCTACAACTTCATAATTTTAATCACAATGGTTCATGCTTATTAAATGCAATAAAAGTAAATTGTGCATCAAGTTCGTGAGAGCTTTTAACCAATTTTTCCCATGACAATCAATAACATAAGCAATTAAATTCAGAAATGTAGATAACACAATATAACATGATAAATACTTGGAATAGCATAAAGCTAATAGGTAGATATGGTGGACTCACTGAAAAAAACTTTGGTTGAAGGTGTTGGGAAAACAAGCTTTTTACTTGTTGTAATTTTTGGGCTAGCAATAGGGAGAAAGTTGACCGTCTAAATGCATGCATAAGTGTCCATAGAACTAATCAATCCATGTTAAACCAAGTAAAGTTAAAATTCAACATCTAAACATGGCAAAAGATAGCTCTTGATTCCCCTTGCAAATTAACATTCATTCAAAGCACATGAATTATGCAACTATATGTATCTTTTAAAATTAACTCAAACATCCCTATCCCAATATATTTAATAGCATCCAACATAATTCAACCCAAATTTCCAGTACCTCTCTCATATATAAATGATAGTGGTGGTATTAAGAAAATAAAAATCAAACCGAAATAACAAAAGCAAAGAAAACAGACGCTCCAAATTTATACGATAAAGTGTTTTGATCAAAAACAGAATTTAGACGTGTGCAAACCAAGAGTGTGTTGGTCCAGTGGGGTTGTCTTGACATCCCCAAGCTTATGGTATTCACCATCCTTGGATAGCTCTTGGTGCAGCTCCTCTAATCCCTATGAAAAAACTTCAAAACACCATTTCTCCCATTTCTTTTCTGTGGGGTGATATTAGTAGTGATAGACAAATAGGTTCCTTGCTGCATAAAATCCTTAGGCAAAAATTTATATGAATGTCAAGAGAGTATATAATGTTGTATGCCTACTCATAAACTCAATTGAATCAAAAAGATTCAAGCAAAAAGCTCAAAGAATGCATAAAACAATATCAAGATAGAATCTGTCCAAAAAATAGCAGCAGCAAAACGCATTTTTATACCCTACTTAAACCCGTCAGAAAAATCTGAAAAAATTCACGTGTACAGAGGATGAAAAGTTGAAGCTACAGTTAAAATTACAGCTCAATCGGAGTTACATATAAAAAAATGAAAAATCAAACCGTGCACAGACTTCTTGCAGACAGAAACCTCTCCGAAAATGAATAGCAACTTTTCAGACCCAAAATAGGTAAAACTTGGTTCTTTATTAAAAATCTCAGAAACAAAACTAACAAACTACTCTCTTGTTACAGCAAGAGCACTCAAATAAAATCTCAAACAAAAACAACCGGGTTGCCTCCCGTAAAGCGCTTTCTTTATAGCCATATAGGGAGGCTTACTTACTTGATAATCAAAGGAGACGTAGCTCATGAGGAGTTTGAACCTTGGTGTGTCCCTCTTCCTTGGGAAGTGTTCCATGCTCTTCTTGTGTGGAAACTGAAACTTCACATTCCCTTCCTTTGAATCAATAATGGCACCTGTAGTACGAAGAAAAGGTCTTCCCAAAATAATAGGACTAGAGGTTATTCCCCATGTCCATGATTAGAAAATCAACAGGCACAAAAGTCATGTGTAACTCTACCATAACATCACTTACTTTTCCTAGAGCATGTCTAATGGAATCATCAGCAAGTGCAAATTCAATAGAGCATTTCTCAATATTTTTAAGTTCAAGGACTTCATATAATTCTTTAGATAGTATAGAGACACTAGATGCTAGATCAAGTATAGCATGGTGTGTCTCTTTTCGAATGGTTACTAGGACTTTGAGGATCCATATATCCCCAAGCTTAGGTGGTATCATAGCTTCTTTTAAATCATCCCAAGAATTAATACTACCAGTAGTAATGAATGTAGCCACTCTTTAGGTTTTCCTCTAAGTGAGAAAGGAAATAACTTCAGTTTTAAGACATTACTTTCAACATTTTTAAACTTTTGCATGTCACAGATTTCAATAAAATCATGAAGATGCATAGAGGCATCCTCAACAGCACTACCACCAAATTGTTCCCTAGTTATCAAGTTTAACAAACTAGGACTAACTTCATATGTTTCAGCAGTAATCTCAGGTGTGGTGATAGGCTTAGCAATAAATTGATCATTAGGAGTGTTTGTGTAGTCACACAATTTAGTTCTATCTCCCATTTTAACAAGTTTTTATGTGTTTTTAATTTTTTATGCAAAATTGAAAAAAAATGACACTAAACAATGCAAAACCGAAATAACAAATGCAAAATGAAATAAAATATGCAAACCGAAATGTAAATATGATATGCAAGACAAGAACAAAACAAAATAAAATGATTGTAGGTAAAGATAGATAAGATGATGCTCACGTAGGTGCAACTTCCCCAAGCTTAGGTTGTTACACAAGTTGGTGATGAAGTTGACTTGATGTGAGTGATCCTTGGATAAACCTTTCAGCTATGGTTCCCCGGCAACGGCGCCAGAAAACGTCTTGATGGCGCTTCACGTAGTTCCCCCACAATGGCGCCAGAAAATAGTTGCTAGCCCCTTCGTGTGATTACCTGTGTGAAAAGTAAATGGGTTAGGTTGAGACTCCAAGTACAGAGTGTATGTAGTAGTGGAAGACAGTTTTCCCCACGAGGGGTGACTCGAGGGTTTAATATCGAACTCTCGGGGAACCAGTATTTCAGGTGTTATCTCCTTATCCTTCTCTTGAGAACCTGCAACAAAATAAATTGTTTTGTGCCCTCAACCTCACCAAGTGGTTGTCAAGCACAAGGTGTGAGAATGATAATAAAATAATATGCAATGCAAACAATAAGTAAATATGCAAGGATTGTGGTAGTAATGATAAATGATATTTTTGGGTTTTTTATGATGCAAGATGTAAAAGTGTTTTTGTATTTTCGGATTTAATAATGGCGGCAAACAAAAGTGATGATAAAAGTGTTGGAAAGGTGTTTCTTATGATTAAAAATGGACCGGGGTTCATGGTTTCACAAATGCACTCTCTCTTGATAACGTGGTAGATAATGGAACACTAAAATTAACATGAAAGATGGCAAGACATGGTTTGACAAGTTATTAATAATATGGGCATCACGTCCTAACATAGAGATCTCAAGTATAAGTTGTTCTCTCTCTTATGCTCCACCAAGATGCGAACTAAATCATAACACCTTAGTAATTAAGATAAATCAGAGCATAGCAATAAGTTTAACGACATGAAGTTAAAAATAACATGCTAGATCTAGTCATGGAGATAATGGCCAAGGTCACATCCACTCTCCGGTAGCATGGTATTTTTGTTTATCCCTAGTGAGGCAACAAAGTAAGTTAGAAAACCCAAGTGGATCGCAGAACTATCTGTCACGTTCACTGCACTAGCCACCCCCGTTACTCCAACTAATGCACACGTTCCCCCTCACATGCTCTCATAAACATGCTTGATCATGACAAGTAAATAAGAACGGGGTACATAATATGCATCTACTTTCATAACTGAAACAAAACCATTGCAATCTCAAACATGTATTAACTCATAATAAAGATCCACCACAAAGGAATTACATAGATGACCGTAATCATGTTCAGCAGCTCATACGGTACTAGTTAGTGAATCTCATAGAGAGGAGAGATTACATAAGTTACTTCCACAAACCCATAGTCCAGAGGTGGACTACTCCCTCTTCATCATGGTGATGGTGGAGATGTTGTTGGAGGGGAAGAAGACCACACCGGCAGCGCCCCGCCGGAGTTTTCCCCCTCCAATATTCAGCTCCAGATCTCTGTTTCGTGGTTTCTATGTTTCTGCGGCGCTCTCTTTCGCGAAAGCCCTGGGGGGTCTATATATAGTCGTTTTTAGGTCAAGACGAAACTTCGGGAAGAAGATCGACGGCAGCGGAGGCCCGAGGGCCAGGATGGGGGACCCCACGCGGTCAGGGAATCTGGCCGCGTGGGCCCACCCTTTTGGCCTTCTGGTCTCCGTTTTTTCGATTCCTTTGCGCCTACATTTCGTTCCTTCAAAAAAAGTGATCCCCGTAAAGTTTCAGGTCATTTGGACGTCGTTTGGGTCCCTGAAACATCAAAATATAGAAAAAGGGGTTTTCTGACAGCGCAGGGTTAATTCCAGAAAAATGGGGGAGTTGTTAATTATCCCAAAACTCAATATAAATCATGAATATAACCCTTATATGATGCAAATAACATGGAATAACATGTAATAAAATGTAAAGTTCATGTATTCATTTACATGCATCAAGGGCCGAGCGCGGCGGAGGGCGACGCGACAGATGGAGGAGCGCCGGCTAGAGGGCCGAGCACGGCGTAGGGAGGAACGGTGGCGGGAGGAGCGGGCCGCCTGGCGAAGGAAACCCATGGCGACAGCGGGTGGCGGAGGGAGGCCGGATTGCGGGGAGCGTGCTGGCGGCGGTGGGGAAGGGTTTTGGCACGGGTTGAAATGTCCCTCTCGCCAAACGGAAATGACTTATAAGGAAACTGAAAATTTTGACACTGAACCTGCGTATCTAAGTTTTTCGGCGGGACGTTGTCAGTTTCCTATAAAAAAATTAAGAGTCGGGCAGTTTTAATGTATCTGCTCGGGTTGAGTTTTCCGCCCCAATCCGTAAAATAAGCTATTTACGGGTTGGACTGTTTTGTGGCCTCTGCTAAAGATGCTCTATAAGGCCCGACATAACTTTAATTTGCTAGACTTTTCTTAAACGAGGATAGTCGGTTTTATATGCATTTCGCTGACTTTATTGTAAAGCATCACCCGACTCAAGGATAGAAAATGAGATTACATGTGGCGCTATGCAGCAAAATATTTTCTTTAGACTGCCCTCAAGTTGGTTGAAAGTAGAGTGTGTCCTACCATCTCACAGTGATACTTATGGAGTTTGGAGCCATTCAAATTATGACGGCCGTTCGGGATATCTACAATAATTGTGAGTGAAAACATACTAGAATGATTTCAAAATATTTAGAAATATTAACTGCTTTGGGTACTTATGGATTTTGGAGCCATTCGAATTTAGAATGTAATTGTATGTATCAAGAATACATACAAATTTGGGTTAGCTTGAGACATCTTTTGTGAACGGAGAGAGTAGATTTAGCGAAAATTCGTTAATCCTTTGCGTCAATTAGACAATTGCCAACTGCCAATAAAAATGTTCCATGATGCAAGCTAAGGACTAATTAAATCTCGCATGTACGTTAAATTTTGTGGAGATGTTTCCAGAACATTGTATAGCTCTTTGATAGACGACATTATATAAAGTTGAATATTGTTGCACTCCCTATCTATACTACTACTATTAAAAGAGCAATCATGTGTTGAGTTATGTTGATACATTAAATCTGAAACGTTTATTTGACCAACTATCCAGATTACCCTAAACTTTAGTTTCGTGATAATTACAAGATTGCCACCGCTAGGGCTTTACCACGGCCGCGCTGTGGTTGCCGAAGACGAGGGAGACGGCAGCGCTGGCGTTCGGGGTTGATGGAGACAGCGCTCCGGTGGTGCGCTACGTGATATGTCGGAGACGATGGAGATGGTGGAGTCCTCGATTCCGTCCTGCAGCGGTGGCGGGGCATGGATGGAGACACGGTGGCTCCGACGACCTTCGGGCGAGCTCGCTCTACTCCATTTTATGCGAGAAAAATTCGGGAAGTGGGTTAGGGAGCTGCGCCAGGGTACGGCGGGCAAGATGAGTGGTTTCGGGCTCGGGGGGTCGGAGACGATGGAGGTGGTGGAGTTCTCGATTCCGTCATGCAGCGGAGGCGGGCGTGGATGGAGACACGGTCGCTCCGGCGACCTTCGGGTGAGCACGCTTTGCTCAATTTTATGCGAGAAAAATTCGGGAACTGGGTTAGAGAGGTGCGCCAGGGTACAGCGAGCAAGATGGAGTGGTCTCGGGCTCGGGGGATTCGATTACCTCGCCAGAAACAAAGAAATACGGTGGCGGCAAAGGCGAACTCCGGCGAGCAAAATTGGCAGCCTGGCGGCGCAATTCGGGTAGGGATGAGAGGCGTAATGGAGAGAAGGACGCGGGCTAAATACTGGTATACTCGGGAGAGACCGGGGGCGCGCGAGGTGAATCGTGCGCGAGATCTTGCGGGATCGTGGGCGCGTGGACAACGTTTAGAGGTAGGGGATGATGATGTCACGCTGACGTCGGTGGCGGTCCACTGTCAGGTTTATTTTCATTTTCTTTTTCTGATTTTTGTATCTTTTGATTTAGGAGTCCAAATGACATCAAATAAATTTCTAAGAGCTTGTAAAATTCATATATATATCAATCTAAATATTTAGGGAACCCTTTTCAAAAAAATTCAAAGTTTGAAAATTCAATATTGACTGAAGGAAATTTGACACTTTATGCCAAATTCAAAAATAAATTTTTAATAAATTATTTCTGACTCAATTAAATATCAAGAGAAAATACCACAAATACAAATATTTGGAATAAGCTATTTTAAACCAACTTTTCATCTAGAAAACATTCATGATTTTTCTTTTTAAAGTTGATAAATCATTTAAAAATGCATAGCTTTTGGGCTTTTAAAATTATTATTAAAGGGCTAGGAATTATCAAGGATGATAATCCTTAAATTTTGCATGTAAAAACTATTTACAAAACCAAATATTTGAATCAAAGTACTTTTAATAATATTTTAGGTTTGTGAGCAAATATTCAATTATTTTAAAACCGTTGCAACGCACCGACAATTTTGCCAAATGTTGCTCGCTGACTAATTTTTGTAAATTCGACGACAATTCATTATACTACATTACTATTAGTACTACTTCGGAATATAGAAAAGAATGATCTATTCACAAATTTTAGTTGAGACGTGCGTGCACGTGGAAGGCTACTAGTGATTCGAAACGAGAAAGTTGAGGAGTATTCGCTACACAACATGCAAGCCTAGTCATCCACATTTTTTTCCTCTCCGGTCAAAATTCCCCTTCCTTTTCAGATGGTCAAAATTCCACTTTTTGTTTAGATGGTCAAAATTCCACTTTTTTTTTGAAACTATCAAAATTCCACTTGATCATACACGAAAGCGCGCGCTGAACACACGTCTAAAACCAACGGGACTGAGACCGATACTCACTCGAAGTCGAGTACGAGTAGTACAGTACCGAAGGAAAAAAACAGAGTAATAAATCTCTACAACATACAATCCTGCTGGAATTGCTGCCCTGTGGTTGATCGCTGAGTTTTGACCGTCGATCAGTAATTCGATGGTTCAGATGCGCTCTCGCCCTTTCTGAGTCGGTTGTTGTTTGTGTGTCGTGGTGCTGTTGGGCGCGGCGTGGGCCCGCAGGTGGACGCGGCGTGGAGATGGAAGGCGCTGGGCGGCGACCTGCGGCGCAGTGAAGTCACCCACCCACCCCCGGCGACGGCCATGGATCTCCGCCGCCCGCCGCGCTCCACGTCGGGCGGCGTCGAGCCCAAGATCCGCGCCTCCACCGCTATTCCGGCCATCTCCACCGCCATTCGTCGCCATCGATCACCAGACCTGCTCCGCCCTGCTCTCCTCCTCTGATTCCGTGGCTCCTCAACGTTCCGCCCCCTCATATACTCCCTCTCTCCAGCTTGTGATAGCGAGGATGGAGGAGAGACCGACCTGTTGCTACATGGGTTTGCAGATTGATGAGATGGAGGAGGAAGCCATGGCGAGGATTGAGGAGGGACCGACCCGCTGCTCCATGGGTTTGCAGTGGAGGCCCCCCTGTCGCGACGCCATGACGGCGGGTGCACATTTTCCATAGGCGACGAGGACGCTTACCTTGACTCCGACGACCACATATCATTCGTTGTGGTATTATCTCAGCTCTCCAATCCCCAATCCCTTGATTCTTAGGGATTTGATCAAATCCTCACAACCGCTCCCCATCTCTCCATCTCCAGCGGCGAGGCCATGGACGACTATGACGGCACGCGGTCCTTGAAGGAGCAAGTGGTGCAGGAGCTACGGGAGGTCGCCAAGAAACTCGCCGCTCGCCCGCGCCGCCGATGCGGACTCTCTGCGGCGGCGCTTGACTGGGCCTCCAAAGCTCCATGGCCTTCCTCGATCCCACAAACGTCGACGAGGTCTGTAGTCCCGCACCATCTCCCTGCCTAACTCGAATCGGGCCTTGCTTTCTCCAGCAGCAGGCCAGTGGCAAGGCAGTGTGGGCTCCTCGCATCCTCCCCATGTCAGGCATTAAAAGCTGCTGATTTCTTTGGTCTTTGCGGATTCATTGCCGGCCGCTTTGCTTGCCAGTTCACCTTTTTTTTTCTGTACCTCTCAGCAGAACCATAACACTTAAAATGGTTATGTTTATACTAACGAATGTCTTGCTATATAAAGGCGATGTTAGTACTGGGCTGGTAGTGGTACAGATGCATTCATGATCTGCTGGTCAGTTGCTTTGATGAATCAAGAGAGTTGGGGATTTTATGACTTGGCTTGATGTTTGCAACTTGGCAACTGCAGAAAGGAGCTCTATGCGCGGACACAGTTGTCGTCGGCCAAGGAAATTCAGCGGCATGGAAATGTGTGGGCGGACGTCTCAGTTCTCACTGAGTGAACACTCCAGCCAACCCACCCGTTCATCAAAATCACGATTTGTATATAGAGTTTATAACCAGGTACTTATTTCTATTCTGCTATCTTTGTTTTAATTGACCGGATGTACTAAGTGAGCTGATTCTTTTGTAGTTACCAACACCCAGAAGATCAAATGAGAGGATAAGAGTTACTACTGTATCCAGAAAATGAGTTGATGGTTCTACCAATACCGAGGTTAGCCTTAATTTTTTTCCTATGTATGAGCTATTGAGCTGTGTGCTAAAATTGAACAATAACCAATGATCATTAGAAGTATGGAGCATTTGTTATTGTGCGTGGGTGGAATTCAGATTATCACAATTACACCGTTGCCTTGTAGCTATTTTATTTCTCGTGAACATGTGTTAAGGCTATATTTTTATAAGCAGACACAGTGTGAGATCTATTGGCTACAATTGAATATTTCTTTTTTTTACGGAGTTGAAGCTGCCCAATCAATGTAAACAGTCTTAGAGAGATATCTGCACTATAGTGTTCACCATTTATAGTTATCTGAAATTCTATTGTCAGATTCTACTTGAAAAAATTAGTGTTTCCTCCTTGAGTAAAGTGTTCTATTCAGTATGTTTTGGGGATGCTAACTTTCATACATCTTCTATATGAGGTTATTTCCTTCTCTGGTATCCGAAAATGGTGCCCTGTTTTTCATCTTTGTAAAATCTTGGCATAGTAAGTTGTAATTTCTCACAAACCTAGATTTTGTGGAATTTCTCGTTATTGATTATTTTGTCGAGGCAGTTCGTCTTTTGAATACATATTCTTAATGTATACAGTATACTGCCTACTTCTCAATGAACACTAGCATGCTCATTAGAAGTGTTCCAGTACGTGGATGTTATATTGCTGGTAATGCAAATTAGTGGCATTATACCATTTCGACTACTCAATAGTCGTTCTACTAATGAGCCCAGTAACTTTGTACTGTGCTATGTCCTGTTCATGTGTATGTATTCCTTTAGTTGCGAAGTACTATGAATCTTTATTTCATAATCTTACAGACTCTAGCTTGGTCTTTACAACAGGGGTTGCTATTTTGAGGCTGGAGGCCTGCTTAAACTGGGAACATCCATTAATTCGGCTTTCAAAATGGCACTGGAAACCTGGGCTTCATGGGTCAAGGGAAGAGTGGATTTGGACGAACACATGTCTTGTTCCGGACATATGAGCCATCTCACTTGAGGTGCGTTTCTCACATATACTGTATTTTTTGCTAATGCATTTTATTTTTCTTCATTACTGCATCATAAGGCCCCGATTGGATCACTGGGAGGAAATACAGTCCGGTATTTCTGTCCGACACGTTTCCTTGCATGGTCGTGTTTTCAACAGGAGCTCTGACCCTCCGCAAATCTACACGATCGTTTTGCCTAATTAACTACGATCCAAGCGGGGCCTAAGACTGCCCAGTACCCACAGTTTAAAGTGGTGTAACCCTGCTGTGGTTGTGGAGTACAGACATTGTGCAATTTATCATTTGAAAACGTTCAGTAAACTATTTATTTTATTTTCAGTGGCTTAAACCAAAAGGTATGCAAAGTAACCGAGAAACCTACAACTGAGGCCAAAGGAACTGATAGGAGCGAATTCGGCATATACTTGCTGATGTTGTTGCGAACATGAGCGTTCCTGTCACTATACTAAATGTGACTTTCATGGGGTCTTCAGGAGTGAAATTACAGATGTGAAAAGCATGGTCTTTTATTTGCCAGGTTTCTATATATCTCTATCGTTGATCGTAGTTTACTTCTATCACATTTTTTCATCTGTAGTACGCCAATTTATCTTTTAGGTCCAGTAATTAGACAAACTAGGAACACAACGTTTGGAAGGAATGAAATAAGTACGAAACTTCCTATTGGGATGTATGCCAGTTAGCCACACCGTTCTGTTGTGTTCCTTTTTAGTGTACATGTTCATGTTGTTGAATCCATGGGATCATCTAGGTCTAGATCAAATCGGAAGAACAGAGGGAGGATAGATAATGGAGGCACCTTCTCCTCTTACAGCACAAACCTGGAGTGCCGGCCATGGTGGAGATGGCCGGAGATGACAGTGAGTGGCGGCGGTGGTGGAGCTTCCCGCTGCTACTGCCACAACCCTAGATCGGTAAGTGTCTTGGTGGGGTGCCTGGCGCACTAGTCAACCTCGTACTGAGTGCCGCCGGCCCCCACCTCTTTATATAGGCAGCGCAACAGGGGCCCACCAACCAGGGTTTGGTTGGGCGCCCCCGATCAGGGCACGATCATGGGGTCACGGTGAGTCGTTGGACTCACGCGTGTGGAGATCAACCTAACATTCTCCCCTTGATCTCAACTTTTCACTTTTACTCATTTCATCACAGATCGATACATAGAGCATGTTTCATCGTCTCAGCTCAATTGCCGATAGAATCAGACAACTACAATATACCTATTTGTTTTGAAAACAAATTATTTGATCTTTTTGGGCCTCTTTATTGTCCGGAAATAATATAGACTATCCATAAACCCATGTCGACTATGTGTTCTCCAAAACACACTGGGCGGTAAGCCT
Organism: Poa pratensis; assembly: GCA_947311845.1. Classification (NCBI taxonomy): domain Eukaryota; kingdom Viridiplantae; phylum Streptophyta; class Magnoliopsida; order Poales; family Poaceae; genus Poa; species Poa pratensis. Next base: position 27,407,071 of record CAMZMU010000105.1, read on the forward strand.
TTAATTAGCAGATCTGCAAACACTTGTGTGTTTCTTTTATCTATTCCTCTTATGCTCCAAGCATTTCAACATAATTCCGGACTTTCTCCTTTACAACGTATAACTCTGTGTCAATGTGTTTGGCACCACACTTGACTCGTTGTCTTAGGAGTGAATTACTTAATGGTTATTGCTGTTGTCAACCATTATCAATTCCGGGTACAGATTTCTTAACCATTTTGCCTATCCCTCAGCCTCATATGATGCTATAACATATCTTTACATCACATTGATGTCAAAACTTTAATTCTTTGGAGATTTTCCACACAAAAACTCCAAATGTGAAAATTTAGCGACAATTGTGTATTTCGCTATACATTTCACAAATTCTTTCAGAGTACTCACAACCTTTTGAGAGCACTCTTATAGATCTATCTTTGTACTCACAACCTTTTGAGAGCACTTGTTTCTTTTAGCATGAGGCCAATATCTTTGATTCCATTCCAGTGATCTATATCTGGATTGGACATTGCCAAAACAACCCGGATACATGAATTGTCAGGGTAATATTGAGCAACCAACAACGGAAGCACATGGTACCATATCCATTTGATCCGTTCTATGTTATCTCTTGGAACACTAATGTTCCCAATTCCATTACCCTTGTCAATAAGAACAGGCGTAGGTTTTCTCGACATGCATGCTATAGAGACTTCTTCTCAGCATGTCCATGTGATATTTCTAATACCCCTTTTCTTCTTTTCTCAGTAAATCTCGATACTTATAACGAGAGACACTCTACCGAGAATACTCTTTTGAGGACAAGAACTTCTTTTCTCTGCCGGTAGTAGATTGACATCACCACTAGCAAGTAGGATATCATCCACATACACGGGATTAGGAAATGAATTTCCCATTCTATAAGTTTGCACAAATGCAATTGTCCTCTCATTTTCTTTAACCCAAAATAACTTTTGATTCTAGAGACTTGCTCTAGTCCATAAGATCCCTTGTGATCTTTCCTTTCATCTGATGTAACTCAGATCATTATGTGCCATTAGCACTCATTATAATATGTTTATTCTCTTAGCGCAAATCTTTCGATTTAAAATCGTTTTTTACATATTTCCTTTGGAGTCACATTGGTGTTGTAGACCCTTTATAGCCTACTGTTTTGGCTCCATTGGAGATTACTTATGAGTCCCAAACATCGTCGGGATTCACATAGCTCTAATCATTAAGACAAGTAGACACTTGTCAAAATGATTGAGCGCTTCTTATAATTTCTGTAAATGAGGTGGGATCAACCTTCATTTAAATTTCTCTGCTATAGACTTTATAGTCATCTGTTTTTCTCATATGGGAATGTTGTTGCTCTGTCATTTCCTAGAGGCAATTAATTCTGTAGTCTTCTATCGCCAAAAGGCAATAGCTCTTACAAGGACCTAAATCACAAGATCCATGTTTACTTGTTCATCTCTATTATAAAGCAACAAGCTCCCCCAGATAAAATCTATTCGAGCCTTAGGTATGTTCATACCATGCTCCCCCAGATTACTCCATTTAGCCTTAGGTATGTTGATACCATGCTCCCCCAGATTACTCCATTTTCTCCAAAATGGTGTATCCTTAATCCTTTTTTTATTTGGGTTTATTCTGTTAAATTGTCAATCTGTCTTCTTTATGGCACTTTGAGTACCATCCTTAGTCTCCTTTCGGAGCTGTAAAAGATACATGAATAAATCTATCTCTTACTTTAGGGGTATCATTATTATGACCGTCGTACTCCCCAGACGATCACAATTCATCATAGATCACTTAGATGCATAATATGCATCACATTATCTGAAGTATAGGGGAGTTTATTCTGTAACATTCTCTATCTCCCCCTCGAAATGTGGCAAGAACCTTTTTGCCACAATTTCGAAACTTTGATTATCTGCTTTATTCAATATGAAGTTATCTTTTAACGTATGGGAGTACTTTTCCTCATTCCCTTTTCAAAACTCACAAGAGTTCTTTCTCAATGGTACTGCAAGTCACACTTGCATAACATTCTTATCTTTAGGTACATTTGTAACTTTATTCTCTTTTGACTCATTAAGTGCTTTATAACTATGATACACAAGGTGTGCGGTCGATATAAAAAACACATGAGTCATCACATCTTCTTCCTGTCATACAGGATAAGTCCTTTGTCAAAATTTTCTCCCGCCATGCGGGTATTTTCCCAGACTTTTCCCACCACGTGGGTATTATTATCGTCTTTTCCCGTCATGCGGGTAATTAAGAGACACAGATGCCACAATTGGCTCTTTAGACTGCACATTCAATCATCAAATTCAGAAATAAATCTGAATACTCTTTTATACACATGCTTAATCCAACGTTGGTCAAATTAAGCATTCATGTTGCTCGTTTAAAAAAATTCTTCATATGATATACATGAAAGAAATTCATTAAACAAAGCTCTGAATGATTTCTTTGTTTTCTTCATGGAGAGTACATGAAAGACATTTGTCAAACAAGACTCTCGATGGTCTATTTGTAGTCATTCTTTAGAGAGAACATACTCTCTCACTTTAAGACCTTTTTGGTCATCTTTCGGGTCACAAGTACCCATCCTTTTGTTTTCACGAATGAAAACATGAGAATCTTTGTCTGAGAAAATATTCAATAATAATAAACAATAATGAGCATAAAAATAACCCTACGATTGTCTGGTTAAAGATATGCACATTAAAAATTTAAAACTTGTTTCTATATTCTAAATCACCGTTGGGCAGAATTAGAATGAAACATCATCTTTCTACACTAATTCTACATCACCGTTGGGCAGAAATAGAATCAATGTATAAAACTCATAAACAACATGATGATAATATTTCTATTGCAATAAAGAACTCTGTTTGCAAATAACATTATCATCAACTCTATTTCAGCGGAAACATGAAATATACATATTTCTATAGTTCAAGAGCATTTCTTGATCTTTTATCTTTTCTCTGAAAATTGATCACTTTCATGCAAAAATTATCAGAGATCTAGCCCTTTGACTATAGAACTCATATAATTATAGTACTGCTATCATCAACGTTGGTCAGAAAATAACAATACCATAATTAATCTGTTAAACAAGTATTTCTCTTTTTCATATAATTATAGTACTGCCATCATCAACGTTGGTCAGAAAATAACAATACCATAATTAATCTGTTAAACAAGTATTTCTCTTTTCCTCCTCTCTAATTAAATTTTCCCGTTGGTTCCAATTTAATTAGAGGAGAGTCTTTTTACTTTACAGCAGAAACTGTAAAATATTATCTGTATTTCACAAACATTGCACTGTTCAACGATTAACAAATCATAATTATGTTATTAACAACGTTGGTCGTAAAATAACAGGATCATAATTATCTTTAATATCACTTTAATCAAGCTTTTAATTCTCACTTTAAGTCATGATAATGCTATTAACAACGTTGGTCAATTAATAACAGAATCATAATCATCATTAAAATCACTTTATCATGCTTTTAATTCTCACTTTATTGCTTTTATGCAATTACTTTTAACTATTTGCAGCGGAAAAATGAATAAAATATTCATGAACTTTGTACTTTTCATAAGCATTTCTGTCACTTTTTAGTTCTCTAAACAAAATTTCGTTGGATAATACTTTTATCTATTTTGCAGCGGAAAATTATGAATAAAATTCATAAACTTTTATACTTTTAACAAGTATTTCTTTTTCATTCTTCTGTTTCCTAAACAATTTTTTCGTTGGATAAAAATGAGTAGAAAAACAGAATGAAATTTTGCCCAAAAAATGGACAAAAAAACAGAGAATATATGCTTCTGTAAAAATTAAAACAGAAAAACTATTCTTTTTCTTTTCTGCAGGGAAGAGAAAAAAAACGCGCGGCCGACGGCCCTTTTCTATCTGTCGCTCGCAGCGACGCGGCAAACGGCCCGCAGCGGCCCATGGCCTGCAAGCGACAGGTAACTGTCTGTTACTCGCGGCGCCGCGCAAAAACGGCCCACGGCCGTGGCCCTGTGTTTCTTTCGGCCCAAAAGCCCGGTCGCTGTTAGGGTTTCCATCCTGGCCGTCGGATTGAATCCGACGGTCCAGCGTGTTTTTCGCCCTAACAAAAACACGACGGCGCCGCCCGGGTCAAAACCCTAATTTCATTCTCCCCCCTCCGCGCCTTCTCCTCTCTGCCTTGCTCCCGCGCGCCGGCGGCGGCGCCGGGGCACGCCGTTTCCCGTGCCGGAGACGGCCGTGCCGCGCCACCCCCTTTCTCTTTCCCCTCCTTTCTCCCTCCTACGCGCACGGACGGCGGCAGGAGCCCGCACTTGGCGGCGTTGCGGCCTTGTTCGACCAAACATCGTGCTGCGGAGAAATCCCGCGCGCTGCTCGGCCGAACGAGGCCGTGTCGTCTCCTTTGTGCCGCGGCGGTGGCCATGGAGTGTTGGCGCGGGGTTCCTCTGTTTTCTTTCGGCAGTGGGGAGGTGCGGCCTCTCCTCTGCCCGTGCTCTTCGTCCAGTCTCTCGGCTTGCCGATGCGGACGTGGATCGAGAGGAGCGGCGTGGCCTCGCGGCGGCGCATCTTTCCGGCGAGCCCGAGGGCAAACCCGGTGAGCTTTTCTTTTCCCTTTTGCCCTTGGATTAGGGTTAGGGTTCTGCGGGGTGGGGTTCTTTGGGATAGAGGGGGAAATTTTCATTTTCCTTTTCTTTTCTCTGTCTACACGAGATCTAGAACCAGTAGGCTCTGATACCAATGTTGAATCCATGGGATCATCTAGGTCTAGATCAAATCGAAAGAACAGAGGGAGGATAGATAATGGAGGCACCTTCTCCTCTTACAGCACAAACCTGGAGTGCCGGCCATGGTGGAGATGGCCGGAGATGGCAGTGAGTGGCGGCAGTGGTGGAGCTTCCCGCTGCTACTGCCATAACCCTAGATCGGTAGGTGTCTTGGTGGGGTGCCTGGCGCACTAGTCAACCTCGTACTGAGTGCCGCCGGCCCCCACCTCTTTATATAGGCAGCGCAACAGGGGCCCACCAACCAGGGTTTGGTTGGGCGCCCCCGATCAGGGCGCGATCATGGGGTCACGGTGAGTCGTTGGACTCACGCGTGTGGAGATCAACCTAACACATGTCACTAGGACATTCTTTTGGAAAAATTTCAACCACCAGGCCAAAGCAGAGAAATCCAAAGTATATGGTATTGGGCTCTGGGCACCTACCTATTATTCGTGATGCCAATCTGAGTTTTCCTGTAATTAAACCAATTATGTTATATGCTACTCTACATTGTGCTCATTTTATTCGCTGGGAATCTGTTCAGAGCAATTTGAGATCTTACAATATCAATCCAGTAGATACATGTGAATATCCCTTCCTCTTAATGAGGATGATTATCCGAAGGACATACATATTTACAGTTTACCACAGGACCATGGACGATTTGTCCCCATGCCTTCTCGAGACGGTGATGCACCACTTGCACCGCGTTGACCAATTCTGCTGGGAGGAAAATAAACTGGACCCGAGCTTAGGCTGAGGTCCATATGCAGCCTAACAAGCATGCCAAGAATTGCCATATTGTGAAAAATATCTCAAACGGGGCATGTGGGTTAATAGCAATCTAATCCCAAACTACTTTTGGGGATTTTTTGACAGGGAAACAGTCAGGGAGCTTAACAAGCAAAGTAATTTTGTTTGTACGCATATCACGTTTTAAAAGAAAGAAACACCAAAAGAACGTCTTAAAAGATAATTAGCAAACAGCTTAACATGCAAAGTATATCCCCTTTTTTTCTTATATGCATTAATAATTTTGCGCAGTGCTAATGATGCATCTTCATATGTATTTTAAGCTTTTGTTTGCCTATACAGTTCAGAATGATAGTGCTGCTGAGGCTGCAAAAAAAAGAGAACTGGAACGACAAATGCAGGAAAAACTTGCAGAAGTATGTCGATACAGGCGCCCTAGCTGGAGTATAAGTCTTAGTCATTCTCCACCAAGGCACAAGATGTTAAGTTTCTGGGTTAGTTCAGGACAATAATATAAGTTTGCTGCATTTTCTACACAATGCAAGCGGTTGCATCATTGATAATTTTACCGAGAAAACATTTTTGATCTCTAAGATTATTACTACTAACCAAATATCTATTCAAGTTCAAGTTCACCATGGCGTGGTATGCATGTTCAAGAAGATTTTAACATGTATACCATCTGAAGAGTGGTCACACTGAAGGTACAGAAGCAGATTAGATACTGGAAGTATCCCAGCCAGCTCCTTCGTTGTTTCCGGTGCTTGGTGCTTCAGTTGGAAGTCATGTACCGATCAGGGAGCCATGGATCTGAACATTGTTGAAAATGTGTAAGCACTACTTTATATTTGCAATTATAATATTATCAGCAAAACAATGCTATATTATCATCCAAGAGGTCGGTTATTCGCTTGGTTGGATTTTTATTACGTGGGAAGTACAGGTTGCATTGGCTCGAAGTGAAATATTTTCCCGAACGGTCATGTGCACGTGTCTTGAACTGTGGATCCACGTCCGTCAACAAATGAGATTGCACGTGAGGGTTAAGCGGCCTCTTGTATTTTTTTGCAGCAAGTGCAAACCTGATAGTCTGATACCTAATCGACTCTTCAAGAATCAACACGCCAATCTATCCTTCTTTTTTTTTTTTTGCGAAGGAGGAAGCTGCACTAATTCCTCACTCTTACAGAGAGATCCAGCAAGAAAGCAAAATTACAAGAAATACCACTGGATCCCGGCGTCGGTGACGAAGCAGATGCCGTCGATGGCGCGCCGCTGCGAAGCTCCCCAACCTTGGATCGCCTGGAGCCACCACACGCAGACGGGAAGTCGTCGATCGCCGGCTCCGAAGAGCCTACACCAGAGCTCGCCGCCGTTGCCGCGAAGAGCCAACACAACAACCTCCAGATCTTCAACATCCAGGTTCGCCGCTGACCCGAACCTGGCCGTGGTGATACGAACTCGACGGATCCGCGAATCCTCGAGCTCGGAGAAGTCGGCCGCGAGGCAGAGGAGCTCCAGAGAGCACCGCCGCCAGAGGGGATCACCGCCGACACCAAAAACCGAACCTGCAGCTCCATTTCCTCCCGAGCGCCGCCGGCCGGTGAACTACCAGGACCTACACTATGTACACGCCGTGGGACGGGCTTCCCCCACCCTCCCGCCGCCGGAGCAGCCGACGGAGGGGGGAGAACCCACGTCCCACCGGCGAGCGAGGTGGTTCGGCAGTCGACTCTCAAAAATCGCCCCTCGGGCACTGTAGCGGAGCGAGGGGATGAGGGCGACTCTCTGCCAATCTATCCTTCATTTCAAAGAAAACTGTTCTACAAACAAGTAAATTCACCACACTATGGTATCCTTTTTAAAAGGAAATTAGACGTTTTAATAAGTTTTCTTCAAGAATCCTCACACCAATCTATCCTTCATTTGAAAGCAAACTGCTCTAGAGACGACTAAAGTCAACACACTATGGTATCCTTTTTAAAAAGAAATTAGACGTTTTAATAAGTTCTGCAGGAAAATGACAATTTATATGGTATTCAAAGCATGTTTTTGAGGTCGTGTTTGCAGCCTGCCAAATGCTATACCATCATACTGATATGAGGCTTCTGAGTTCTGACGTTGACATAGAGGCATATGTGGAGAGGGACTACATATTTTAGGTGATGCCTTGAAAATTGTGAGGGAAAACGTCTCTTTTTTTAGGACATACAACTCTGAAGGAGTTTACAAGTTCGGTTCACGGCACGGCAGCAGACCACGGGACTAAATCAGCCGTTTCACCTTTCAGTCTTCTCTCTTCAAAGAGAGCTGTACAGCTCAACGAAAGTGAATGACCTAATACAATCTATATATAAAAGCCCTCCCTCTCAACTCTCTCTCCGCCTGCCCACGTCATCACGTTACTATTAACCTACAGTAACTACAGTGCTTGGCCGGTTCCGCGCCGTCCGATCTGGATCAGACGATCCATCTGGCTTTTCTCCGCAGGAGGGACCTACTCGTGATTTTCCAAAAACCTAGGGACTTTACTGCAAAAACTACCACACAACTCGACTTTCTCTGCTCTCTCCTTCCCCGCACACGGTCGGAGCTGCCGCAGCCGCCGACGCGTCGTGCCACCGCTGCACGCCCTCCCGATCAAATCGAAAAGCAACCACGGAACGGCCTCGGCCTCCTCTAAATCCTCGCCGAGAATCGCGACCTGGGAAGCTCGAAGACACCCGCGGCGTTGTCGTCTTCTCCGGGTCCGTCCGCCGCCGCCGCGCCCCGATTCGCTGCCTCCCGACCTCGCCTTGCCCAGCGCCGCCACACTTTGGTTGCTCGCGACGCTCTGCATCAAACGCGCTAGCCCACGCCGCCCCTCTCGGCCTCAATTGACGCCGCCATGATCGACATGCCCACCCGGGGAAGAAGGTGTCCATTAATTACATCATCGGATGACGTCATTACGGGGCCCACCAGTCATATTTTTAATCTTTTCATAAATATTTTTGTAATCTAAAATATTTCTGACGTGTGGGTCCCAATTGTCAGGATTTCATAAAAAGGCTAATATTTGTTAAATTCATACCTTTTAAACCGTAATTCAGAATAAGGCAAATGATATATCAAAATGTGCAGAAATATGAGAGTTTTTAAACAATTTTGAGATGCAACGTTTTTCTCGCAAGTGGGCCCAGTTTAATTAAACAATTTTCAAAAATTACCAAACAGTGGAAAAAATCAACAACTTCAAATATATCCATCTGAAAAATATGAAAAATATATCAACATGCCCACAAAAATAAATGATTACTATTTATATCATATGATCAAATTTCAAATTTGAATATTTCAAACTTTTACATGTCTTTCAAATCTACTCATTTTACAAACGTAAAAAGAAATCAAATCTAAAAAACTTCCCAATTTGAACATTTTTTGAATTCTGCCATTTGAAAAAAAAATATGAAAAATATATCAACACGACCACAAAAAATAAATGCTAACTATTTACGTCACATAACCAATTTTCAAATTTGAATATTTCAAACTTTTAAATGCCTTCGAAATCTGATCATTTTAAAAACGTAAAAAGACATCAAATCTAAAAAACTTCCCTTTTTAAATATTTTCGATATTTGAACAATTTTTAAACTTAAGCTCTCTTTAGCGCGGCGTGACGACATGCCAAATTTAACATATCATTTGCCTATAAAAGCCCTCCCTCTCAGCGCTCTCTCCGCCCGCCCACGTCATCACGTTACTATTCACCTACAGTAACTACAGTGCTTGGCCGGTTCCGTGCCGTCCGACCTGGATCAGACGGTGATTACCCCCAAGAGTAAGGGATCACCGTAGCTCCTCTCAATGTGGAAGTAAGGTATCGATCCACAGGAGTAAGAAAGAAAAATTATCTATTCCCTACAACTAAAGTGTCACAAGTTTTAGTTGATTATGCACTAGACAAGTTTAAAGGACAAGATGGTTGATTGAATGGATGGAAGTTTAATGCAGCAAAACAAGAATGTAAAAGTGTCCTAATCCTCTTTATTGCAAGAGGACAAGACAAATGTTTTCTCTTATAGGAACAATGGACATGGGTTCATGGGTTCACTTAATCCTCTCTCTCATCTATGGTGATTATCATGTTATAGATAAAGTACACATAATTATCATGCTTTAATGGTAGCTTTTATAACGGCTATATGTCCTAAAACACATAGTTGAAAGAAGTACTCATTTGTGTTGCTAGGTCACCCTCGTAAGGCTAGCGTGGTTGCTCTCACTCCCACATCATACTCTTTCTTTTTAACCCCAGATAAAGGATGTTGGGCGGTACTGTGTCACTCAATACCTATGCCTTGTCACATCGGCCATCCCGTACCCACATACATCATACTTCATAATGGACAATATTCTAGACACTAGTGCAATGATTTATATTTCGTGTGTGTTACCACATCTCTCTCATCTATCTACACTTGGTGGTGTCAATCACCTCATGATAAAGATAAACAATGCATTATGCATAAATCAAACCATCACATGCATCATAGAATATCTCCAAAGTATGACAAGTCATAAAAGATCCAACATAACAGTAAATGCATAACAAATATTATCTCACACCACAATATCCACCATGGGAATTACATAGATGACCGTAATCATGTTCAGCAGCTCATACGGTACTAATTAGTGAAGCTCAAAGAGAGGAGAGATACATAAGTTACCATTACAAACCCAAATCCAGGGGGTGGACTACTCCCCCTTCATCATGGAGATGGTGGAGAAGTCATTGGAGAAGGTGGAGACCACCCCGGCAGCGCCCCGCCGGAGTTTTCCCCCTCCAATCTGCAGCTCCTGATCTCCGTTTCGGTGTTTCTGTGTTTTGGTGGCGCTCCTTCCAGAGAACGTCGGGGGACAATTTTTATAGGTGTTTTTAGGTCACGACTAGGTCGGTGGAGCAAAGATCGACGGCGGCGGAGCCTCGAGGCCCAAAAGAGGTGGTCCCACGCGCCCAGGTACAGGGGCCGCGTGGGGCCCTCTCATTTCCAGCTGGTTGGCCTTGTGGCCTTCATTTTGTGCCCATTGCGTTCATCTCGAAAATTCTGAACCGTGCTCTTTAGCCTTGTCCTTTTTGGAGTCCCGAATCTCCCGGAAAGTCTGAAACACTAAAAAAGACGTTTTCTGAAAAACAGGGTTAATTCCAAATAAATGGGAAAACTATGAAATATTCCCAAAATCATTATAAAACATTGATATAACCCTTATATGATGCAAATATGATTGAAATAGAAGTAAAATAATGCAAAGTTCATGTATACATTTTACATGCATCAGACGGTCCATCTGGCTTTTCTCCGCAGGAGGGACCTACTCGTGATTTTCCAAAAACCTAGGGACTTTACTGCAAAAACTACCACACAACTCGACTTTCTCTGCTCTCTCCCTCCCCGCGCACGGTCGGAGCTGCCGCCGCCGCCGACGCGTCGTGCCAACGCTGCACGCCCTCCCGATCAAATCGAAGAGCAACCACGGAACGGCCTCGGCCTCCTCTATATCCTCGCCGAGAATCGCGACCTGGGAAGCTCGAAGACACTCGCGGCATGGTCGTCTTCTCCGGGTCCGTACGCCGCCGCCGCGCCCCGATTCGCTGCCTCCCGACCTCGCCTTGCCCAGCGCCGCCACACTTTGGTTGCTCGTGATGCTCTGCATCAAACGCGCTAGCCCACGCCGCCCCTCTCGGCCTCAATCGACGCCGCCATGATCGACATGCCCACCCGGGGAAGAAGGTGTCCATTGATGACATCATCGGATGACGTCATTACGGGGCCCACCAGTCTTATTTTTAATCTTTTCATAAATATTTTTGTAATCTAAAATATTTCTGACGTGTGGGTCCCAATTGTCAGGATTTTATAAAAAGGCTAATATTTGTTAAATTCATACCTTTTAAAACGTAATTCAGAATAAGGAAAATGATATATCAAAATTTGCAGAAATATAGGAGTTTTAAAACAATTTTGAGATGCAAAGTTTTTCTGGCAAGTGGGCCCAGTTTAATTAAACAATTTTCAAAAATTACTAAACACTGGAAAAAATCAACAACTTCAAATATATCCATCTGAAAAATATGAAAAATATATCAACATGCCCACAAAAATAAATGATTACTATTTATATCATATGATCAAATTTCAAATTTGAATATTTCAAAATTTTACATGCCTTTCAAATCTACTCAATTTACAAACGTAAAAGAAATCAAATCTAAAAAACTTCCCAATTTGAACATTTTTTTAATTCTGCCATTTCAAAAAAAAAATATGAAAAATATATCAACACGACCACAAAAAATAAATGCTGACTATTTACGTCACATAACCAATTTTCAAATTTGAATATTTCAAACTTTTAAATGCCTTCGAAATCTGATCATTTTAAAAACGTAAAAAGACATCAAATCTAAAAAACTTCCCTTTTTAAATATTTTCTGAAATTTGAACAATTTTTAAACTTAAGCTCTCTTTAGCGCGGCGTGACGACGCGCCAAATTTAACATATCATTTGCCTTATTCTGAATTGTTCCCTCTCTACTCATAAATCATAATTTTAATCAATTTTCTTTTCCATACGAATGACAAAACATCCAACAAAATATGAATTAACAATACATTCAAAAAATCGCAATAATCTCAAAACCAATAAAGATTTAACACAGTTGGACCAAATATCCATTGTGTACAAAATTGATTTAAAAAAATTCGAATTTAAAAAATTACCAAACTTCCAAACTTTCCACAAAAACTAAGAAGTGTTCATTTTGTTCAACAATTGTTCTTTCAAATAATTTTTCTTTCCATAAAAGCAGTACAAAGGTATGTAAACTATAAAACGAGTCAAAGTGGATTGACCTACACTAGCACTTCCACGTAATAACTCCACTAAAGGCGATCCTATTACCGAGGGTCTGAGTGAGATGGATCTTGGAAGTCTGGTTTTTGATTGGATAGTGATCTCGCGCACGAGTGGTTGATCTTCGCGGGCCGTGAATGGCCATGGAAAGGAGTATTGATGTCAATATGTTCGATCGAGAAGATTGGACGATGAAAGACGGATCCTTTGTGGTTTGAATAATAGGCTGTGGACCGATCCTGAAAGACCACTCCTCCCTACCTACGGAGTTTTTTAAACAATTTTGAGATGCAACGTTTTTCTGGCAAGTGGGCCCAGTTTAATTAAACAATTTTCAAAAATTACTAAACACTGGAAAAAATCAACAACTTCAAATATATCCATCTGAAAAATATATCAACATGCCCACAAAAATAAATGATTACTATTTATATCATATGATCAAATTTCAAATTTGAATATTTCAAACTTTTACATGCCTTTCAAATCTACTCATTTTACAAACGTAAAAAGAAATCAAATCTAAAAAACTTCCCAATTTGAACATTTTTTGAATTCTGCCATTTGAAAAAATAAATATGAAAAATATATTAACACGACCACAAAAAATAAATGTTGACTATTTACGTCACATAACCAATTTTCAAATTTGAATATTTCAAACTTTTAAATGTCTTCGAAATCTGATCATTTTAAAAACGTAAAAAGACATCAAATCTAAAAAAACTTCCATTTTTAAATATTTTCCGAAATTTGAACAAATTTTAAACTTAAGCTCTCTTTAGCGCGGCATGACGACGTGCCAAATTTAACATATCATTTGCCTTATTCTGAATTGTTCCCCTCTCTACTCATAAATTATAATTTTAATTAATTTTCTTTTCCATACGGATGAGAAAACATCCAACAAAATATGAATTAACAATACATTCAAAAAATCACAATAATCTCAAAACCAATAAATATTTAACACAGTTGGACCAAATATCCATTGTGTACAAAATTGATTTAAAAAAATTCGAATTTAAAAAATTACCAAACTTCCAAACTTTCCACAAAAACTAAGAAGTGTTCATTTTGTTCAACAATTGTTCTTTCAAATAATTTTTCTTTCCATAAAATATTCGACAATTTCTATTGGTTTAAATTTTTTTCTAATTTAAAAAATTACCAAACTTTCCACAAAAATTAAGAAATGTTCATTTTGTTCAACAATTATTCTTCCAAATAATTTTTCTTTCCATAAAATATTCGACAATTTCTATTGGTTTAGAATAATTTCCGTAAAAGATTTGTTGGATATTTTTACAATAAATGTTTTCCCAAAGAAAATATTTAAAAATTACAAAAATTAAAAATGTCACCGCTCTTTTTCACTGATGGCGCGGCGTGCCGACGCACCGAATTTCCCTACTACCTCCGATCCATATTAGTGGGCAGAACTTTATCTAGATACACATGTATTTAGTCTAAATACTTAACTAGATATATATGAATTTAGACAAATCTATGGTCACTAATATGGATCGGAGGGAGTAGTAAGATTAACGCATACAACCAAAGCGGGCGCAGCGAAGCGCGCCTTCTCCTTCTAGTCAGTGTCCAACTCGGCTCCGGCCCTTGGGAAAACCCGAAAAAGGCTCATTAAAAAACCACCTCGGTGCCTGCCGACTCCCACTCGCCCACGCAACTCCATCTTCCCCTCCGTGCACCTCGCCGGAACCCTACCCGCCCCTCCGGCCGCATCCGCCCGCCCGATCCTCCCCCGGATCGCCCGGATTTCCGCGGCAATGGGCTCCGACTCCGAGATGCCCATCGCCAGCGACGAGGAGATGCTGGACGACGAGGACTACTACTACAGCGACGACGGGGACGCCAGCAGCGGCGGCGAAGGGGACGGGTCCAGCCAAGAGGATTTGTTGGCCGGGGACTACGAGGGCCGGGAGGCGGAGGGGAGCGACGAGGCCGTCTCCAGGCGCGAGCAGGTGAGCCGCCGGTGAATCCATCCATCAGATCAGGCCCTTGCCGACTGTACATGGAGTTTCTGTTTTTGTCGGGATTGCTAGGGGTTGGCACCAAATGGGCCAAAAATAAATACATACTAGAGCAATAATGATACATCATCCACTCGGAAAGAGTAGCCCTTGTGGGGTGTGACGATTAGCGAGATTTGGCCCATTTTGATGTGGGGAATTCCCCAAGGAGTGTTGGTGTTCATCACTGAACTGCTAAATCTGCCCTGCCTGGCTTGTAGCTGTCGGTGTTCTGTTGCAAATTGATGTTACATAAACATAGATGATGCACGGAATAATAATGCCTGGTTTACTTGTGTTATTTTTGTGGATATCATATCAGTTAGTGGATGCAGATGTGTTCTGAAATAAGTCATGAGATCACTTGCATTTGCAGCTGGGTTTATTTCTCTCTTTTGTCGCTCTTCTGTCTGTGTAATGGAAGGTTAGCTTGATCAGGGATGCACTCATGCACAGTTCTATGGGCTCTGCCTAGTGTTCAGATGGGAAGAGTTATGCTTGCCAGTTCATGATCAATGTTAATCTTTAGATTCTTAAGAATAGGTTACCAGTTTGATAGCTTTTTGTCTCCAAGGTAGAATTTCAGCAAATCAAGCTGTTTTTTTTCTTTTCGTAGTTTACAGACTGGCATTGTGTTCTCCTCTTGCTTTACTTGCTTGTGTCATATTTTTTCATTCGATATACTTGAGTTCTCTAAAAGAGTTCATGTTCGTGCTATCAACAGAGATACATT
Organism: Poa pratensis; assembly: GCA_947311845.1. Lineage (NCBI taxonomy): Eukaryota > Viridiplantae > Streptophyta > Magnoliopsida > Poales > Poaceae > Poa > Poa pratensis. The sequence continues at coordinate 27,422,278 of CAMZMU010000105.1, forward strand.
GTTTTAGACGAGAAGGATATATCTGACCGCCAAGAGGAAGATATAAGCAAAGTTTCTGCATTACTATTCATTTCAAGAGAAGCAGCAGGTGTCCTTCTTCACCACTATAGATGGTTAGTTTGCTATCTCAATCAGCAACTCCTAACAATATTTCTAATGACATTTACCAAAATTGGATTGCACTACACAATACACAAGCCACTTCTCAAGATGCTGGCTACAAGCTTGCTACCTGATTAGTAATTAAATGTTCGTTATGAAGTTTTAGATAGAACCTATAACTGTTCCCGCAAAATATCATCCCAGGAACAGTCCTAAGTATCTGTGGTAATCGTGGCATTTTATCCATACAGCTTATATGTCTAAAAATCAGTTAATTAATGTGCTTTACATTCTTTGAGTTTATCAATTTCCCTTGATTTTGAAGTTTCACTTAAGGCAATGGACACACTTTTTTGCTTGATGGTTGGAAAAGGCAGAGTTGATTCTTTTGGTATTTGGAAGTAATGTTGTATATTTGTATTTGTGCTCTGTTAATATGTTTTAGTTCTTTATTCAGGAACATCAGCAAGTTGAATGATGAATGGTTTTCTGATGAAGAAAAAATCCGTAATGTTGTTGGCTTACTAATGAATGGAACTGATTTTCATAACTCTAGCAAGGTACATAATATTTATTTAAATATTAGTAATTGGTTTCCATGTTAGATAAGGGTCATGATACCTTGTTGAACCATTGCCTCTGGATATATTATTCTAATCTCTGACATCTGTTTTGGTTGCAGCTAACTTGTGGAATATGTTTTGAAGGGTATTCTTCTGATATGATGAGTTCTGCAGACTGTGCTCATTTTTATTGCCATGAATGTTGGGAAGGTCTCTCTCTCTCCTTTTTGTGTGCTTATATGTCTGGTCACAATACTGTCTATTCTCTGCTTCCGAGTACTACTTTTCTCATGCAGTTGAACGCAAGCATGCGTGTGTCTGTGTGTAGCACACATATTACATAAGTATTTAATTTCACCTTGTTGGTTTTTGTATAAAGAACCTGAAGGCTCGAAGTGTTCGATCCTTCCATTTTATTCAATTATATATTTTTCACAGATATCCGTTAGTATTATCGTTCAACTCTTCTGTTCCATTTTTTATTATGGAACTTCTAATGATGTAAGTTAAACTACGTAGGTTATATCAGCGCTGCAGTAAGCCAGGGTCCAGGCTGTTTGTCATTGCGATGCCCTGATCCATCATGCAGTGCTATTGTTCTTGAAGGGATGATTAATAAATTAGCTAAGCACGAAGATAAAGAAAAATATGCGCGATTTGCCTTACGTGCATATGTGGAAAGTAGCAAGAAGGTAAGTTATTCGCACAGTTATTTGGAGGGCTGTACATGTTTATACTGTCAAAGATATTGATAAATCTGAAATCATGTGTTTTTTATGTTGCACGTTTAATTAATCTTAGTTATTTCATGCAGATTAAATGGTGTCCAGCTCCTGACTGTACATGTGCGGTGGAATTTATTAGTGATGTGAATTATGATGTCTCATGTAATTGCAAATACGGTTTTTGCTGGAATGTGAGTGCTATTGCTTCCATTTCGTATTATCTTGCTGCTTCTGTTTTTGTTAGTCTTTTGGTGCATCTGTTACAATTTTTTGGGTTTTATGATCATATGTGCGTTCATTCATTGATGCCTGTTACATTTTCAGTGCACAGAAGAAGCTCACAGACCAGTCAACTGCGAGACTGTTACTAAGTGGATTCTGAAGAACAGCGCCGAATCTGAAAATATGAATTGGTTCGTTACGTTCTCAGTATAGTAGTATTAGATGTGCTTTTATCCTTCACCTCAAATACGCTTTCACCTAGTTGATCTAGTAGTAGTAGTGGGAGGTGCAATACTACTACCATAAAAGTATGGACGCTGGTAACTCTTTGACGAGACAGGAGTCTGCTATTTTGTTTTGAACTATATGTACCAATGAACAATGATTTCAAAATTCAAACATTCTAGCTATTTAGGAGTCATAGCTTGTTTCGATTGGATACTGAGTAAATGGAGTTAATTCATTTTCTCAAACTGATATTGTCTATGTTGGTATAGCAGGAGCGAATGCTATTAGAACGGTGTATCGACATTATGTTAGGAGTTAGCCCGTGATTGTGCTAATGAGTTCTCATTCTTTATGTTGATTTAAATCATATCAGATGGTTTAACAAGTCACGGATGCTCATTTTCAGGATACTGGCTAATTCTAAGCCCTGTCCAAAATGCCAACGACCGATAGAGAAACACCAGGGATGCATGCACATGACTTGCACACCTCCTTGCAAATTTGAGTTCTGCTGGTATAGTTCACTATCATTGCTTGATGAAGACGTTGGAATTTACGGTTCATATAGCATATTTTCATGTCTTTTATTTGATTTTCTTTAAACATTTAGGTTATGTCTGGGTAATTGGCAAGAACATGGTGAGAGGACTGGTGGCTTTTATGCTTGCAATCGCTATGAAGCTGCAAAGAACGAGGGAGCTGTATGTTTTATCTAGACATTATGCATCTGTACTGACCGGAAGAGAATCCACAGACCTTATTTTGGTGGTCTAGTGTGGTTCACATATAGTTTGCTTCTCTTTCTTACCTAATTAATTCTGTGGCAGTATGATGAGGCTGAAGCAAGGAGGGAGAGGGCTAAAAACTCACTCGAGAGATATATGCATTTCTACGAACGTTGGGCATCTAATCAAGCAGTATGTTCAAGATACTCAAGTTTGATGACTATGAGTTTCTCTGTTTCTATGATTGCTGCAATTGCAGCTTGCATTATCTTTTGCTCATGAGTTACCATTATGTTTTCTAACCTTCGCACCTACCTAGACAAGTATAGTTTTGTCCATACATTCTAAACATGTGGTATTAAGCCATAGTACAAAGCCTCAGCTACAAGTGTCAGTTCAACGAACAAACCTAAAAATACAAATAAGAGATTACTAATGGGAAACACCAGATTACTAATGGGAAACACTGGCTTGACTGAGGCACATTATTATGTGTGCAGTCTAGGTTAAAAAAAATTGATAACTAATACGAGCAGAAGTATCTGCATTGGGCATATGAGAATGGTATCATAGTATTTGTGTGCAGATTCTTTTTTCTCGAACACTTTATCTTGCAAAATTCTTTTATGTTATATATCTTCTTTACTATTTAGGGACAATACAAGTGAAAATCATAGTCAAAGGCATTCAAGAGTATTAGCAAAGTTGTCACAATTGCAACCATGTGTCGGACATCCTTCTAAATAACCAGGCTGTTAAAAAAGCAGCAATCTTATGAAAGAACCATGTCAAATACAGAGACAACTGCTCCTAATGCTCTTGAACTTCAACAAATACCCTTTGCATCTGTCGTCTCAGGGGGCTCTGCTCTTTCGCTTAATTGAGGCTTTCTCCTTAGCACGAGCTTCGTCTGGTTAGTAGTATCATGCTCATACGTATACTTGGGTGGGCGTCCCAACCAAAGTCCTAATAAAACCAAATATTTCTTTCTTTTAAATGTCGTGTGTATTATCTGATCAGTTTATGACTACCAAAGATCGAAAATTGTTCAAGATATTTTTTGTGTAACTTATGGCCAAACAAATTTATATCTATTGGGCGTCTATGATGATTGATGAATGTTTAGATGCACTCTGCTGCTTGAGATTCTCAAGTGTATTAAGTTTTTGTGGCTTTGTTTGTATTGACAGTCAAGGCAGAAGGCACAAGCAGATTTGCAAAAGGCAGAGAAGGAACAAGTAAGCATTTACATTATGTTATTGGCTCTTCCTTTTTGTGCGCCAGATGTCAGTTTCTCTGTTTGCTCTTTTTTGATTTCGACCTGTATGCAAAGCTAATTTTATTTCTCTCTGTGCTAAAGCTTTCAAAGTTAACTGATGTTTATGGAATACCTGAGACGCAGCTGAAGTTCATTATTGAAGCTTGGTCACAGGTTTGATGCCATAGTTTTGTGTTATAGCCAAATGGACCGACACTTTCTACTTGACAAATCTTCTTATATCTGATAACGCATCACTACACTGTATTACAGATTGTAGAATGCAGGCGAGTGCTGAAATTTACGTATGCATATGGCTATTATCTAGAGGACAAAGTGAAGAGTGGATTTTTCGAGTACCTACAAGGTTCTTTCCGTGCATTGCAAAAGGCATTCCTAACTCCAAAGATTTATCATGTGCTTGAAAACTCATTGAGCATTATAAATCCTAAATGTTTACAGGTGAAGCGGAGTCTGCTTTGGAACGTCTTCATCAGTGTGCTGAGAAAGACCTGCAAGTGTTTTTGCCTTACTCCAAACATGATAGCCTTGATCATAATCATCCTTCGGCGGATGACTTTGGTGAATTCCGCGTGAAACTTGCTGGTCTGACAAGGTATTACAGACTTACACTTTTCGTATCTTCATCCACCTTGTTGTGGATTTACTTTACATATGTACAGTCAATATGAGATTGCTTTCTTCCTTGTTCTCATACTCTTCTGATCTCAGTGTCTCCTTTGAAAGTTGAACTGAGCTTGACTAAGTATGCTGGAGTTTAAATATTAAATGAGCGTAGATATTGTAAAGAAGCTTAAGGTTGAATGGGGAGTCAAAGCTGGTGTGCCACCTTAGTAGTATCTATTTTTGGGTGGTAGGGATGTTGATGCTCTTGCAGTGATCTAGTTCTAGTTTCCTATCAGATAGCATAGCGAGAATCCAAATTAATCAAAGTTGTGGTGTAAGAAAAGCATTTGGAGGATCAATCAACTAGTCCTTTCTCTGATTTACCTTTGCTGGTCTTGCTACTTCTGATTTTGTTAGTTATGCAATACTTCTCTGTGCATTGTCAAGTTGCCTTGCTCATAGATGGATATAGTAGCTTCTGATGGTCAATGTTAATATATGCTACAATTGCTCTGCAGTGTAACTGGGACTTACTTTGAGAACCTTGTTCAAGCATTGGAAGCCGGGTTGGAGGATGTCCAGGCTGCTGGCGAGGCTGCTACCTCAAGCAATGCCACCACCTCCAAGAAAGCAGGAACTAAAGGCAAAGCTGCAAAGAAGCAGCGCTCTACATCTTCTTCAGACAACTCGGATGATACTTGGCCATGTGAGCAATGCACGTTTCTGAATCCTCCTTCCGTCGATGCGTGCACAGCATGTGCTAAGAGCCGGTACTAGATTGGAAAGCAGCTAAAAAAGGTAGTGGCCCAAGAAGCGCAAAGCGCATGTATGTGCTGATGCTTCAGACGGCGAAGCAGAGGTTTCAACAGATGCAATGGTGCACATAGAGGGGTCACGTCATGCTTTTGCCTGTCTGTTGTAAATATTAGTTATGAAGGAGTAGGTGTGTAGTGTGGTGTGTTTCTTCTACACACCTACTGACTAGTAGCCTTATCTTAATTTATCTCCACTAAAATGGTAGACATATTTTGGGCTAAAGGTCATCTAGCAGGTGTTGTGTAAGTGTAAATGGTTATCTAAAATTAATTTGTGGAATCGATCCTTCTCTGAAATTTCTCTCCCCTTTTCATTGGCTTGCATGAACTATTTGATTCAAATGACTTGTTTGAATCGTCAATGGTTAAGGTTGAAGGCAAACCTTCTTTGAATTTTGATGCCTAACGATTTTGCTCGCACACACTCCCTTTACAAAAAATATCATGATCTATGAGATCAATTCGAAATTGTTTATAGTTAAAGATAATTTTTATCTACCAGCATTCTTTGGATAAAAGTATTATCAGGTTCATTTCTGTTCATTGCAGAATCCCTGGTAGCATATCCACTTGTTCGTGCCTAGGTTGATCTCGTTAATTCTGAAGCATATACACATGCGACATGGAGACCAAAGTCTGAGTGTTGATCCATCTAGTAGAAAGAAATTGACAAGGTTAGATTTCACGAAGAGGAGGAGGTTTCTTTGCAGAGCTTCCGGCTGAGGCTGCTGAAGTTTGCTCGCGAGTACTGCCTGGACCCGTTCTCCAGTCAGTCCCGGACTTCATCATCAGCTCGAACTCCTGGTAGCTGATGCGTCCGTCCTGGTCGGTGTCGACGTCGCGGATGATCTCGAGGATGGCCTGCTCGTTGGGCCCAAGCTCCTGCCTGAGCTCGTCGAGCTCGATGAAGCCGCTGCCGTCCTTGTCGAAGTAGCGGAAGGCGGAGGCCAGGTACTCGTCGTTGGTCATCTTCTTGAGGTGCAGCGACACCGTCACGAACTCGTCGCAGTCCAGCGTCCCGTTGCCGTCCGTGTCCGCCTGCAAAACCGTTTCATTTTAGTAATCATCATCATCAGGGCCGGCAGTGCGATGATCGAGCTAGGGAACTCACTGCCTCGAGTAGCATCCTGATCTCGGGCTCCGGCACGGGCTGGCCGTTGATGTGGAGCCCCTCCATGAGCTCCTCCAGCGAGAGGTTGCCGTTGTGGTCCTTGTCCATGAGGTGGAACATCTGCACGTACTTGTCCAGCTCCTCCACCGGCATGTTCCTCGCCACCACCCCCAGCGCCTTCTTCTTGAACTTGTTCATGGCCGAGAACTGCTGGAGCCGCGACCGCACCGCCTCGCCGAGCGACACGTTCGGCGCCGTGTCCGCGTTCTTCAGCCACGGGTGCTCTGCCAATGTACCTTTGTCAGTAACCCCCTTCCATATCCCTAGTAGCTCTGAACCGAGGAAGAAAAAAGATTTACAAGTAGGTACCAAGAACTTGTGGGCCGTGAGGCGGGTGGCCGGGTCCGGATCGAGCATCCGGCGGATGAGGTCCTTGGCGGTGGCGGAGACCCTGGGCCAGGGCTCCCGGCCGAAGTCGATGCCGCCGCGGAGGATGGCCTGCGCGATCTTCTCGTCGTTGTCTCCCCAGAAGGGAGGCACACCGCAGAGGAGGATGTAGAGGATGACGCCGGCGCTCCACACGTCCACCTCCTGCCCGTAGCTCCGCTTGAGCACCTCGGGGGCCATGTAGTAGGCGCTCCCCACCACCTCCGTGAACCGGTCGCCGGGGTTGAAGAACACGAGGCCGAAGTCGATCACCTTGAGCGGCGAGTCCTCGGATTTGTTGGCGAATAAAAAGTTCTCCGGCTTCAGGTCCCGGTGGATCACGCCGTTCGAGTGGCACAGCTGCATGCATCACATTTTCAGATTGACGGGATACACATAATTACTTCGCCGCATTCATCGCAAGATTGATCGATCCACTTTAATTTGCAAGATTGGATCGACAGTAAGTTATTACCTGGATGACGTCGACGATGGTGTGGAAGATCTTGGCGGCGGCGCGCTCGGAGTAGTGGCCGCGGGTGACGATGCGATCGAAGAGCTCGCCGCCCTCGCAGAGCTCCATGACGAGGTGCACGGCGCCGTCGGGTCCTCGCGGGCCTCGCGCAGCCGCACCACGGCCGGCCCGCCGCGGGACGACATGCGCCGCATGATGGCCACCTCCCTCCGCACGTCCGCCGCGTGTGCCGCGGCCGCGGCGGCTGCCTTCGCCGCGGCGTCCGCCCCGCCCGCGGGCTGCTGCTTGCGGTGTGCCGCGCGTCCACGGCCGCGGCGGTGCCTCCGGATGGTCTTGCACGCGAGCGACTCCCCCGTGGCGGCGTCCCTGCACCGCCGCGTGACCCCGAACTCGCCGCGGCCCAGCTCCTTGCCCAGCACGTACCGCCGCGCGAACTCCGCTGTCGTCGTCTTGGTCACGAGCTCCTCCTCCTCGGTGCCGCCGGCCCCGGATAGTTGTTATCGCCGGTCTTGCAGCCGCTGCCGTCGTCGTTCTTGTCCGTCCCGTCGCGCTGTTGCGCTCGTTGACGGGGAGGACGAAGGAGAGGTTGCCGAGGCCGCCGCGGAGCTTCCGCGAGCAGGCATAGGCGGAGTAGCAGGCCCCCATCGAGCCGGAGCCGCTGCACGCCTCCCTGCCTCGCCCACCCGCCGCAACGCGCCCTCGGGTTCCCCTCTCTGCCCTCCGTCCTCCTCCTCCTCGGCTCGGCTCGGCTCGGCGCGGGCGCGCGTGCCGGGTTTGTTCGGGCGGAGAAGAGGGGCCGGTCAGCCGTGTCTCGCGGCGGCCGCGAGATCCTGCATGGCCTTCGCTATTCGTGGGCGTGGACGGCGCGCTACTTATGCTGCCCGGCGAGGCGCGGCTCGGTGCACGACAGGTTGGAGTGGGCAACGCGGTGTCACGAGGGGGAAAGGAGTTAAGACGCGCTACGCTACGATCGTGCCCGCGTAGGGCCGTGTGCCGCTATCGACGGCCGCGAGATGTGACACGTGGCGGCGTGCCAGGTGCGCCGCTTCCAAGTGCACGTCTCCTTCGGCAGGAAGGTTCCACGAGCTTGGTCCAGGTTGGAGAGGGGCAGGTCTCAAGATGTGAATTCTACTATTTTTGCCTTAGGTTTAACAAAAGGTTGAAGGGCACTCTGTCCTGCACTAAGCTCCGCCGATGAAAACGGCGAAGGAGACAGTCTGAAAGCCTGCCAGCTGTACAAAATTTGTCTTCTTCGATAACCCCGATTACTTCCCCGCTCTTGTACGATCCTGGTAAAGTTTTCACCGTTGATTCATGTTTCAAGATACATTTCACGTAGGCACCTTGTATGAAACATAATCGAATCCTTTATGCATCTCTTATGCCAAAGCCGCTAAAAAGGCATTCCCCTCTTATTGACCGTTCATTTTACATGTCCGCGGAAGCGAAGCGAGATTTTCGGTTATTATAGTCCAATGCGATGTATAAGTAGGGATCTGGGCTACACGTTATATGTTGTGGGGTTCTTTCCCCTCCAAGAGCTTTCGGCTGGTTGGATAGTTTTTTTTCCCAAGTGTGAATACATAAACGAGTTTCGGCCTAGTGGGTTTTTATTGTTATTTTGTGGGCTAGACTCTTGTTGCCCGTTTTGATAATTTGACTGCCATGATTGATTCTATCATAGTCTTAACATTTCAATTATGATCAAATTTTATTGATGTGGCTGATGTATTCGGAGGGCTTTTGGCCATATTGAGCCCTACTGTCAGTATGGATTATTTCTTTAAATTTGTGGTCTCCTTTTCAATATATCTAGCTATATTATAGGTATAACTTGTTGGCTTCGATTTTAATGGACCACACCATGTGCCTCGGTTCCCTTTTCAAAGACTGGACAATAAATTGTTGTCTTATCCCTTGTTTCCTCTCTTGCTGCCTCAAGATCCAATTTGACCCATTTGATCCATTGTCCCTAACATGATCCATGACCCGTGTTGGCTTTTTTAAATAAATTTCCCTCAAATAACTTCTAGCAATGAAGACAAGTTCTAGATCCAAATACCAGATGCATCAATATAAGATGACGACTAAATTTTAAACATATCCAAATTTCTTTGGTCTTTGTTGTTTATTTTGCAAGTAAAACTTCAATATCAAGACTAGGTTAGGTCTTACATTTTATATTTCTTTGTAAATTTTCCCTTTTCCTCTACTTCGAACTAGGCCTTAGGTGGGCTAACAAACTAGGCTGGGTTGTTTGCTCTGTGATGAGAAAGGGAAGGGAGGCAACAACTGTGAGATGAATAATGGGTGAAGTTAGAGAATCCACGCCGGTGTGAGACAACCACGAACATTTAGGTTGAGTATGGGAGCCTATTGTCCAGGTGAGTGAGTGTTTTCTGTCTGAACCATGTCCGAACTATCCACCCAAACTTATAAGGGGAGTAGAGGGTCTCAAAACCTATTATTTTGGCAATGGTAACTAGACATGCATGCTCTCGCTTTTTCATTCATTCAAGTCCAGAAGTTTGCGGTTACTAAACACAAAACCAACCCACTGTTTGAAAAGAACAAACTAGGCTAGGCTGGGCTAAAACGGACCGTGCTTGGGCTTCGAGGCCAAGCCTGAGTATCAGCACGGGCACGACCGTTTGCATGGTCGGCACGCGATGCACGCTTCAGAAGGAGCGGGAGTACTCAGCGATGCCAACAACAGGATTTCAATTTTTGACCGACAAGCAAAGGTGAGCATGGAGGCGCTAGAGGGTTGGGCCGACGGGGTTTCAATTTTTCACGACCTGAGTTGAGCGAGGGAGCGGCCCGTTTAGCTTAGGAAGCCTTTTCCCCGTTTTGCATCGTTTAGTCGCATTTATTTTGGCCTTTTTAGTCAGATTTTTGAAATTTTAGCCGTGTAGGGTAATTTTAGTTCGAAAAAATTGCTAAATTTTTATAACGGCCAGAGAGGGCCGGCCCGAGCCGTTTAATACATACCGTGCTTGGGCCTCCAGGCGAGGCACGTGGACTTGCACAACACGACCCGTTGATAAAGGGGCCATGCCTAGCCAGGCATGTTTAAGGCCAGGCTGGGCCATGCATAGGAAGAAAGTCGGCCTACCATCTATAGGAAAAAAATATTGGCCCAGGCCGCAGCCCAATCTTTGCCAACTCACTGGCCTCACGGAACGCGAGTCGCCAGTGACGCCCAAATCGCTCGCTCTCGTTCATCCTGGTTCCGCTCGTTCTCCTAGCGCCTCGTTTCCCAGGCAGCGCCGCCACGGACCCAAGCCGGTAGCCGTAGGCCGACGAGCCGCCACCCCCACCCGCCCCCCGGTATTCCAACTAGCCGGCCACCGCCTCCTGCCCTCGCTGCCTGCGGTCCTGCTGCCTTTTCGGCCTGGCCGCCGTTCTCTTATTGCTTCCGGACACAAAGTACGAGCTTGCTCCTCACAGCGAAGGTCTTGATTGCACGTCACGTGGTTGCGGATCCCCTCCGCCAGGTATTCTTCTAAACAGAATCAATTTGGTTGTGGCATGAAGCCATGAAGCATGCACTGACTACTGGATCGTTGATTCGTAAATGATTCATATTTTAGGAACAAAATATGAAATATATTTTTTCCATCGATCTCAAAACCAAACGATGATGAACCCAACCATTGATTTGGTACTATCTTTTTGTAATCTCGTACCATTATTTTTAGTTGAGTCAATAACATTGCAAGTACACGAACTTTACTTGTATGTGCAAACTCATACACTAACTTTAAATTTATGGTCGCGCGGTACACAAACTCGTCATGCGGATTGATTAGAGGTCCATTAGGCTGTGTAGTCGACAAGTGTCATTGCCAGGTAGGATAAGGCACGCGCCTAGATATTTACCGATACCCCCTGTATTATTTATAATTCGCGGACATGGAAAATACCATTTCCAGCAGGCTTGACCATGCAACCCGCAGCCCAGGTAGTGAATTTGTCTAACTTCTTGATTTTAGGACAAATAATTCCAGGCCATTGTTGTGCTTCAACTTGTTTACTTTGAACTCTGTGCATTAACTTGTAGAACACTGTTTCTAACATGGACAATATGGGCATTTCTCTAGCCTGTAATATATAGCTATTGAAAACTTCAGAATGATTATTCAGCATCATGTCACATTTAGGAAATTCTCTGTAAAATGCTTTTATCCAAGTGCTAGGTACCAATTCCTCAACCCAGTCAAATGCCTTCTGACTAGCCACTTTCATCTTGTTCATGTTTTTCTCATACTTTGGAAGATTAGTTGATCTGCCAATTGCCCACAAATTATTTTTGAGCACTTCTCCCCTGTTTCCTGCCTTCTGAAAGTTCTGGTACAAGTGTCTAACACAAAACCTATACTCTGCATCTGGGGAAACTTTACTGACTGCTTTGATGAGGCCCTGTAAATAGCACAAACTCAACTCATGGTTGCATAAAAAGTGTAAATAGGATAAAATCCAGTAAATCTTGCAGAAATACAACTGAAAATGCATACCTTTTGCTTGTCACTAATTATTGTCCAAGGGGCAGTGTTTGTTATGTGCAAATCATCCCTCAAAGTTGACATAAACCACTCCCATGAACTTGTACACTCAACTTCAACCAATCCCATGGCAATTGGATATATGCAATCGTTGGGATCTATTCCCACTGCTGTTAATATCTGGCCTTTATATTTAGTTTTCATATGGCACCCATCCACACAGATTACAGGCCTGCAACCCCTTAGGAAACCTCTCTTTAGTGCATCATATGACCAGTATAGTGAAGCCAAATGATTCTTTGTTTCATCACCACACTTCACTTTATTCCAAGAGAGGAAAAACGTTGAGCCAGGATTAGATTTTCTGAGCTCTTGGCCATAATCCCACAGCTGACTGAATTGCGCATCCTCATCACCATGGATTATATTTAGTGCTTCTTTCCTTGCCTTTCCTAACTTCCACCTGTCTGGACACATGTTGAATTCCCTCTTTTGAGATCCATCTTCATGTTGTCCCTAAATTCATCAATAAACCTTTGTGTTAAAAATGGAGTTGTCAGTGCCTTCAGATGCCACTCTTTGGAGCATGTGTGCACACCATTGAACGCTCTAACAACAAAAGCACCTGTCCTGCTATCATGTGATGCTTTGAGCATCCATGGGCAGCCTGGTTTACACCTTGCATCAATCCTATTCTTCTCATTCCTAGGTTTATGAATTTTGTACCTGGTCCTTACACTGTATGCAGTCAGAGCTGATCTCATTTCTTTAACATCTGAGAAGGCCATGCCAACCTTGAACATTGAATTATCCATATATACTTCAGGGTTAAATACAACAAACTTGTACTACACCTAAACTGCCAAAATTGCTGATCGACTCAAGCCTCAGGATCTACAGGTAATTTGTGTGATCAACAAACAGACTAGTTGCTTGTGAGTCTCAGCTGCATTGATCATGTGCACAATGTCTGAATCTCTTTGTATGCAAAATAAACCCTCATTGATTTCTTTCCATGGTGGAGACCAGTAAACATGCAACCTTCCTTCCATTGCATACCCTAGCTGCTGTAGAATGTCTTGTAACCACATAATAGACCATGTATCCCTGTTGCAAAAATCAACATACTCAACTGTTGATGAAATATAATCTAGGGTGTCTCCTTTTCCAACAAAATTTCCATTGTGGGAAAGAACTATTGTGAATAAATCTTCATTATCTCCTACACATCAGTGAATTCAGTTAAATTTGAGTGTTACATGTCAATTAACAGTTGACAGTACTGAAACTTACTGTAAAAACAGTGTCCGACAGTAAATGGATTCATAATCATCACAGAATAAACGAAAAAGGCCAAATTTTCACATGCCAACATGATCGTACATATCTGAATATTCTAGGGAGCCTTGGCCTTTCAAGTAGGGTATAAGGTACCGACCGAAGAGGGATAGAACAGAGGACGGACAAAGAAAGCCCTTTCACGGTGGTGATACAGCAGTGATCGATCGACGTGTTGTCCTAGTGCGTCAGTGCTGTATTGAGCTTGCTTACCTAACATTTACCAATGTTTTGTGATGATAAGTGATCCATACAACAGTCAAGCAATCCAATTAATTTACGTTCTTGCGGCCACAGGTCGCCGAAACAGGACATCAAAATTATCTCTCCCCTATCATGATTTCGTCATACAAACAAGTTTCACACTACTCTAACATACGTAATTGTCCATTACATCCAGAAATTAAATGACAAATCGGGCCGATCATCCTAGCGCCTATCGCCGTGCCCGCCAACAGAGAAACACGGGGGCGAAGAAGAACAACGAAGCAAGGCCGCTTACCGTAGTCGGGAGCTGATACGTCTCAAACGTATCTATAATTTCTGATGTTCCATGTTGATATTATACCAATTGTTACATGTTTTACATACACTTCATAGCATTTTTATGCATTTTCTGGGACTAACCTATTAACAAGATGCCACAGTGCCAGTTCCTGTTTTCTGCTATTTTTGTATTTCAGAAAAGCTGTTCTGGAAATATTCTCGGAATTGGACGAAACCTGGACAGGACCTTCTATTTTTCCAACACGTACACGAAGTCCGAAGGAGAGACGGAGGCGACCGAGGAGGGCGCGTATTTATTCCTCCCGATGCAAAAACCCTAAAAGAATCGACGATTTCTCCAGAAGAGTTCCGTAGCTCCGCCGCCACCAAAAACCAAGTTTCGGGGGTCAGAAGTTCCTGTTCCGGCACCCTGCCGGACGGGGATTGACCCCGGAGCCATCTTCATCGACCACGCCGCCTCCACTTTGACTCCATGATGGTTTGTGAGTAGTTCCACCATGGACTATGGGTTTTAGCTGTAGCTAGTTGGTACTCTCTCTCCCATGTACTTCAATACAATGATCTCATGAGCTGTCTTACATGATTGAGATCCATCTGATGTAATCGGTGTTGTGTTTGTTGGGATCCGATGAATTGTTACATTATAATCAGTTTATCTATTAAAGTTTGTGAAGTTATTGTTGTTGCAATCTTGTTGTGTTTAATGCTTATCATTAGTGCACGAGTGGCATGATATTAGATTTAAGCTCTATAATTATTGCTTAGATTGTATCTACAAGTTGTTTGCACATGTCCTTGTCCGGAACCCGATGTCCCAGAGTGACAGCAACTGGGATAACTGGAGGGGATGGTTTTGACATGAGGATCACATGTTTTCACTAAATGCTAATGCTTTGCTCCGGTGCTCTATTAAAAGGAGTACCTTAATTACCAGTAGTTTCCCTTAGGCCCCGCTGCAAACGGGCTGGTAGGACAAAAGATGTTATGCAAGTTTCTCATTGCGAGCACGTATGACTATATATGGAAAACATGCCTACATGATTAATAGACTGGATGTTCTGTCTTAATGCTATTTCGATTCTATCAATTGCTCAACTGTAATTTGTTCACCCAACACTTGTTCTTGGAGAGTTACCACTAGTGTAGATAGCAGGGAACCCCGGTCCATCTGTAATCATCATTGCTTTACCGTCAACTCCATGTATGCAACTATTTTCTGGTGTCATTGCTTCTGTGTTACTGTTACTATTACTCTCATATTACTGCTGCTTTCACATCACCCCTGTTACTAGTGCTTTTCCAGGTGCAGCTGAATTGACTACTCCGCTGTTAAGGCTTATAAGTATTCTTTGTCTCCCTTGAGTCGAATCAATAAATTTGGGTTTTACTTCCCTCGAAGACTGTTGCGATCCTCTATACTTGTGGGTTATCAGGAGCCTCCTCAAACCAGGGCCGGAGCTGCGTATCGGGAGCCATTCCGAAGAACCCAGCGGCGGCGCCGACCGGCGTCGCAACGAGGAAAAGGAAACAACTGCCGCAGTTCTCGACGTGAACTGGGCTGCTCTTGATTCACAGGTAGGGACGAAATAGTAAAAAGGAAAAAGTACACGACTCTTATCTGCTCAACGCGACAGTCTAGGGACCTCTTCGTCACATCGAAACGGTACCGGGGATCTCTTTACATATTTCCAATGTCCAACGTGGCCTGCCAACAAGGCAATTCAGACTGTTTTGACCTGTCTTGCCATCAGGTAAAGAGTTTTTGTACCACTGTACCACAATTTCAAAGTTGTTGTATGAAATTGCACATGATGGCAAAGTTCATGTGCCAACCGTGTTATTGACTCTTTTTAGTTTTTAGTCATCTCTTATAGTATATGCTTTTGTAATCCTGGTTGAATGAAATACACAGGTTCATCCAAGAAAAAACTAACGAGGGGCGTACGTGTAATTTATAGCAATTCGACGGGCCTTCTGTATCCTTGTCAAGTCGGTGCCGCAAAACCGCAAAAGCCTCAAAGGGTTTTCTCAAAAAAATAAAAAGCCTCAAAGGGTTTGCTCTCCTCTGCTTCGCCGTCCTGCGCTTTTCCCCACCACCCCCAACGAATACGAAGCGCGGCAAGGCGGCGGCGAAGAGAGCCACCCCTCTCCAGAGGATGGGCACCACGACGGCGCCGGAGGACGTAGTCCAGCCTCCATCCGAGGCCAAGGCAGCCAAAGGAGAGGCGGAGAGGAAACAGAGCGACGCACCGGGAAGAGGAGGAGAAGCCGCCGCCGCCGGCGGCCGCGGAGGAGGAGGAGCTGGTGGTAGAGGCAGAGGGAAGAAGCGGAAGAACAAGGATGTCTTCATCTACGGGAATTACAGGAACTACTACGGCTACCGAGTGAGTTAAACCGCGCCCCTCCCCTTTTCCACTGTGTCTTCTCTTAAAAACGACGAATCGTCATCGTGCTGTGCATATCATGGAATTATTTGGTGGAAGGATTTTCCGGATATTGCGACTGGGATGGTTTATACGGATTGGGATTTCTTATCTGTTCCAAGTGGTGGAGCTCTTGCTTAGGATGTGCCCTAGCTGTTTGATGAAATGGTTCTGAGCTCTGATAGGCTTCGGCGTTTATTTGTGTCATACGTTTTGGTATTGAATGGAAACTGCATTAAGATGAAAACGGTGCTGCTCTTTACTATCTTGTTCGGTTCACGATAGACCAGCAAACTTCTGTGTTTACTCCGTAGAATTAGTTCATCATTTCATCGGCTTAGAGAATTTTGGCTTTGTGGTACTGTGTGTGACATGGTTGTCAAATTTCAGGGGACACAGTATTCACGGCTGCTTAGAGCCTTTGACCCCATATTCGGGCATGTAGGAGAATTGCTAATTGATAATTGTCCCTAGGGCCGTCACTGACTTAATGGGTGGCTACTAGGCAGAGAAGGAGTAAACGAGCACAGCGCCTCGTTGCACTTGTTTCCTAGTAATGGTTATGCTAAATACACCATGCAACGGCCTGTATCACTCAATACAACACAAAGTCACTCAATGGCTGCATCAACCAATCTGACTGATAACTGCAATCTTTTGATATTTGACAGATTGGTCGTAATGTTGGTGAAGATCCCCGCCTTGAGATATTCAGGAAGGAGTGGTTTGCAGGCAAGGATTGTCTTGATATTGGATGCAACCAGGGTTTGGTCACAATCGGGCTAGGTAATGTGCCGGGGACAATAATTTTGGTCTATTTTGTTTGGTTGATGAACTTTCTGTCCTATGCCTATGTCTTTCAAATCTTCAGTTCGAATTACCAGACTTCTGTTACTATGCAGTTACATTGTTTTTTTAGTGGCTCTTGTTAAGTATAAAAGTCGGCTCAATATTATCATAAAAAATATGTTACTAAATGTGGTATTTTTTTTCATATGGTTACATTAAGCTAATTTTCATCAAATATGTGCCGCCTGTTTTGGATTGTCACTTGTAATACAGTTGAGACAACCCTGCATACATGTCGCGTACCTTATTGACTTATGGTCTTCAATAGCGTGGTTTTCATGTGATAACTCTTGGCTGCAACTGTTGACCCTAATGCATTTAAATATGAGAACTGAATGCCAATAGCTGTTGCTGGTCTTGTGCTTCGCTATTTGTGTTGATGACTTGGTGCCTCTACTGACATCCATTTGGCAAAATTTGATGATGACACGTGTGTTTAGTTTTGCTAGGATAGATGCCACAGTCACAAGAGGATTGATATGCCGTAAAATGTTTTTACTCTTATTAAATTCCTTGAAAAATACAGTTTCTCATTTCTATTTTTTTGCCCTGTGCAGCTATGAAGTTTGAATGTCGAAGCATCCTTGGAGTTGATATCGATTCAGGTTTAAACTGTTTCCTAGTGAAGTAATATTGTAATCGTTTTGTTATTGTATTGGGTGTATGGAATACGCACTAGCTGGAATCTGGAGATATAGTTGATGCTCGTTTCATATATCTAATGTTTTGGCTGAGGAAACTAATCTTCACTGCTGACCAATATGAAATGTCAATGAGAAAATCTTGTTCTCGACAATTTTTATGCACATGCCTGCTAAGTGTTGTTAGCAGGTTGTAGTTTAATGTATCATGTATCAATACACGCTTTTGAGGCATCTGGTTGCAGGTCTAAAGTAATGGAATTTTTGTGGGACATTGTTTGTTATGGTTTTAAAGGTATAGAATCGTTTCTGGAGCCCACACCTTTATGTTTACAAATTTGATGGTTTTTCTATTGATAACTGAACCTGTCTTTAAATTATGAAGCTCTATATGAGTTTTGTATGGTCCATTTCGTTTTTAGCGGGGTATGGAATTTTTTGATGAAGGTTTGGGCATTCATTATGGTCAAACTTGGATGTGCTGTATATTCCGAACATTGTTGTGTTAATTTTGTTGAATTGAACTGATTCTGAGCTTAACCATTTAGGTTTGATTGAAACTGCTAACTGGAATTTAAGAAGGGTAGCTCGAACGGGCAAGGTGGATATGAAAAGTCTCAAGGTTCATAACTCTACAACTCAAAGCTGTCCAGAAAAATTGGTATCTGAGATGTCAAATGGAAATATTTCGAAGGACAAACAACATGATCTTTTTGAAATTGTCTCGTTTCGGCCTGAAAATTTTGTAGAGAGCACACACAAATATCGACAGTATGACACCATTATGTGGTAAGTTGCAAATTTACAATGAGACATGTCAGAGAATTTGTG
The DNA here is from genome assembly GCA_947311845.1 of Poa pratensis. Taxonomy (NCBI): domain Eukaryota; kingdom Viridiplantae; phylum Streptophyta; class Magnoliopsida; order Poales; family Poaceae; genus Poa; species Poa pratensis. Next base: position 27,440,649 of record CAMZMU010000105.1, read on the forward strand.
ATTTCATTTACTCTTCATTGCCCACATTGGATGACGCTTATTATGCGGTGCTTTTGTTCTCGTGCAGTTTGAGTGTGACAAAATGGATCCACCTGAACTGGGGTGATGATGGCATAATTACTTTGTTTGTGAAGATCTGGAGTTTTCTAAAACCGGTATGTATTTGTATTTTTGTTTGCTCGGCTAGGCCTAAGTTGAACCTCTTATGGTAAGAGGAAAAACTAACTGTAGCTTGTTTTTCTTCCTCTGCCTTCTCTTGTTTTCAGGGAGGAATTTTTATCATGGAGCCTCAGCCTTGGTCCTCGTATAAGAAAAACAGATCAGTATCAGAGGTACTTTTGGATTGTCAGAGTGATGATTGCTGCTAGATGATTTTGTTGAGGCTTGATATGCTCGTTTAAACTTTGAAGTTCTACCTTTATTTCTGATGGGTATGCACTTGTATATGGATTGAATTGTTTTGCTTTGACCGCTCGGTTGTTTAGAAGCTACATGTACTCTTGGTTTGAGTTGCTGCCTGGGCTTTCCTCATTATCATCATTCACATTGGATTTAGCTCTTGCCCAACCTGCTTTGTTACCTCTGACTTGACAAGCTTGAGCATTGTAGAATGAATACTTAACTGAAATCCTGATCCTACCCTTGTTTCTGTAAAGTTAACTCACGCTGTCTGGGTATTAATTGTTGCTTTCAGTATGCCAAAGAGAACTTCAACGACATGTGCATATATCCTGAGAAATTCCGAGAGATACTTCTTGACAAGGTGCGTTCTATATCGGCAACAAATTCTATGTTCAGTTCTAGATCTCTGCAGCAGAATTGTTTTAAGCCATGTACTGCTTGCAGGTCGGATTCAGGTCAGTGGAGGTGATTACTGACGGATTGGCCGGTTCCGTCGCTGGTTTTGACCGCCCAATTGAAGTTTACCACAAATGATGGGATGGGATTAACACTTGCTTCTTGGCAAGAGGCTCGCATGTGGTGCTTCAGGTGCACAATTTTGTTGTTGCGGGTTTGTCAAGCTTCACGGGTGCTTTGTTTTGTACAAATACAATGCTGAAGGCTTCTCATATAGTTTGTCGGAAGTGTTAATTTCAACAAATGTCAAAGGAACGGTATGGATAAGGTGGTAGTATTGCCTTCTCTAGGTGTAGTTTTCTGTATTTTGGCAGACATGCCTATTATTATCCTTTGTATAAATGAATGATCAAGTAATACCATGACATTTCCCTTCCGTATGGGCATGCCAAACTTTCTCCGAGGTTATAACTTCCTATGTGCATATTTCACAGCAGCACACTCAAATATCAAAAGATGAATTGCTTCTTCTTGATCGCAGATCTGTTCTCAAACCATTGCCACAACCATAACCCTACCCTGCAAGTATAATTGTCTCAAATGCAAAAGCTGAGATCAGGCATAATCCATTGCCTTATGTTTCACAAGAAAAATGCCCATACACTTGCAAATGAGACTGATATTAAACTTTGTCAAATCCTTTACTCCCCAACCATCCTTTTTTTGGGTTTTCGCACAATGTTCAATCTCCTCCAATTTGGCATTCTCCTTCTCATTGGCGTGAGACTTTTTATATTTGTCATTGTCATACCCAAATACTAGGGCAGGTGAATAATATCTTAGTTGCCCTCTTGAGTGGAGAAGCCAATCCATGTGTACCATTTTTCTTCATCAGTTTCGGTGGAGCAACCCACTGATCGACGAATGATCACTCTCCTCTTCCACAATACATACCTCATCATCGTGACAAATTCAATTTTGTTTTACCAATTATTGGACTTCGGATTGAGTGGTTCTTATTGCGTCAGAAAGATTAAGTCACGGGCCATCTGAAAAATAGAAAATAAAATAAAATTATACAGAATAATTGGAAGGAGAAACATTGCGCTGTCTCTTTTTTTTCTATTAGTGCACTTTTTTTATTGGTATGGCCAGTTTGTGAAATCCCATATGAACATGTGAACTTCCTAGAGGACATGTGTATTTCGCTCACTTAAACAAATGAACTTCCTGACAAAAAGATTGAACTTTCTAGATAAAAAGCGACTTCCCTGTGTGGTGAATTTTCGCACAAAAATGAACGCCCCGACAAAAAAATAACCTTTTTATGAGAAATTTGAAATTATCCATGCATAAAATGTGAATTTGCGTACAAAGAGTGAACCATTTGTGAGCAAAGGAGCACTTTCAACAAAAATGTGAACTTCCGGACAAGAAATGTGAACTTCCTCGTCGAAAAAGCGAACTTCCCGGGGTTGATGAATTGAAATGACCGACAATGTAGCGAACTCTTCGACAAAAAAGTAACTAAAAATTGTATTTTTGGGAATCTATACTACCACTTCAGCTTTGGAACAGCTGAGGAGAATCAGCAATGTCGATCATTCCCTTGCAGCTCAAGCTTCAGTGAGCCCACTCCAAGAGCACGCTAAAGAAAAAGCCATTGATCAGTCATTGTCCAAAGATGCAACCACATTCCAAAAGCTCCAAAGAAGGCACAGTGCAGTGCAACCATCTTCATCCTCTTTCATACCCCAAGCGAAGCAAGGAATCCCTTATTCTCTCCATCATTTTCGTCTTAGCTTATATAGCTAGCTCTCATGCACGGGGCACCATGCTAATTGCATGAGCTGCTCCTGATCGAACAATGGTTTGCCTGGGAATCGTCGAGTGCATGCACGTCCACCGGACGGCGCTGGACTACTTCCTCGCCGTGCTCCTCATCGTCGTGGTCGTCGTGGCGGTGAGGCTGCTCATCAGCGCCGTGGTGCGGTGCCTCAAGGACGCTTGCGGCAGTGCTGCCACCACCACCACCACCACCACCACCACAGTCCGGCGACCACCGACGAGGACGTGGAGGTGTGGGGCGGCTCGGCGCTGGGTATCCACCATCATACAGCTGTCCGGCAGGGCCAGCGGGAGCCCCGGCCGGAAGCCAGAGCCACGTCACAGAGCCCAAGCTAGCCAGCCATAATTGTGTTATCGCTAAGCTAGCTGGCTACAATACTGCAAGTTGTAGCTACTATTATACCCAGCTTAGTCAGTATATCAATACAATGCAGTTTGAAGTTCGAACAATTACAGATGCTTTTATAATCAGGAGATATAGAAATGTATCTTTTGTTTTGTTTTGACGTTTCAAAACATGTGTGATGGAGCGCGAGATCGAAGGAATTAATCATTACAATAGTGTATTGCACATATATTTATTTCGGAAAATATATATTCTCATATGTGTATCGGAAAATTAAGCACCAACTGAGATTTTTAGTAGCACACACCTTATGCATGCAAATATGCATGATAAAAATAACTGAATAACTAGTAGAATTTCTCACACCGTGTGATAGAAAAAACAACTTAACCTTTTATGTCATCACTCATGTTGGTTACTCACTACCCTAAGATCGAGCTCGAGGGAGGAGATTCAGTAATTTGGGATGAATCAGGCGAGTATATATGGATATACTCCTACAACTTTGCGCAAAGACATCATCACGCATCGGTTTAAGCACTTCATTAGTCTCCATGATGGGATCATTAACTGGGACCGTTTTCAGCACCCTTGTCCACCTTCTACAGTTCTACTCTATCATTTACAATGTTGTTTAGATGTTGTCGCCCTCGTCCTCCACCCACGACAAAGTGCACACAATGTTGTTTGGACAACCACAACTGAATCGACTTCGTTTTGCTTGATAGTCTACCGAGTGCAATTTATTGGGCACTCGACAACAAGGAGATTTAGGAATTTACTACCTTTCTCCACTAACCAATGCACCATGATTCACCACCAATTATGTTATATAGCAACCGAGGATAATATTTGAGTAGGAAAACTTGAGGAATTTTCAAATTTCATAACTAAGTGGTGAAGAGACTTGAAATTGCGACAAGTTTATAAAAAATATCAACTCTTTGTTATTGTGAGTTCGTTCAAAAAAATAATTCTACTACATAATTCTCTTTGATAACTACAAAATGAGATAAGTAGGTGAGAAAGTAAAGTCCCACCTTAAGTAGATGTATTGTCGTAGACTACGTCATTGTGCTTAAATAACTTTTGCCAGAATTTTTTAAAATCATGTTCGAAATGTATGTCTTTCTATTTTGCATGGTACAAAACATGTGAGAAATCGATTTAGAAGGAGAGGCCATATTTTTCAATAAATATTGCATAGTAGTATCTCATCTTAATTTCTTTTACCCTTATATATCGCTTTCTAGCAACACTGGAAGTAAACCACAAGTTAGCTTCAGCTACGCACTTGTACATTGTGTCATGTTAAGGATGTGCAGTGCATACTCAAAAACTTTTTACAAGATCCGCAAGCTCTCGTGTACTTCAACATTTTGGCATGCAAAATACTAGAAAAAGGTATCTGTCGAAACATAAGAAATATTTAGAGAGTAATACCATGATGGTTGTTCCACATGACATAGTATTATTTACCGTGCTACATGGAAACTTTCCTCGAATCAAAACAAATTTTTGCTCCGCTTTATAAATAAAACTACAAACGGCCATTTCCAACACATTGTAGTATTTTGGTCATCTTTTAACATCCTCAATCATCGCGCGTCCCACGGGCACGCAAGGCTCTCCTCGAACAGACCTAACAGTGGGTCACCATAGTCCTCAAAGTCGAAGCCAATTGCCTCGTCGTCGTCGGGGAGAATAGAATTTCCGGTGTGGCGCAGCTAGGGACATCCAGCGCGAACACTTTACAAGTGCTGGTACCAAAAATAACCTTCTTTTGTCCAGTACTGCCGCTGGCATACATGCCAAGTGGAGCTATCAAGTATGATTCCAGATGAACTCGTTCAGGTTCTGCCCAAACCTTTGGATCGACGCAACATAGCTGCTCCCACTTTTGCTCCTCGTAATTTCTCAACATCCACACGAAGTATGTTCCATCAGCGTAATCCATAGCCCCATTGCAGATGCACAAGCACCTATCTAGCTCCGTCATTCTGATCGGAGCATCGTCCGGATAGGGCGGCGGTAGAACTGAGTCGAAGGTCTCGCCGCCGACATCGAAAGCGACGATGTCGCCGTCTTGGCAGAGGAAGTGGAGACGCCCGTTGAGGAACACGCCCGGGTTCTCCTCCTCCACGACGCACGCGGGAGGCTGTTTGGCAGTAGGCCTCCAGCACGACAGTGCGTCGAGGACGAAGACCTCGCAGAGGGTCGGGCTGTACTCCCCGTCGTTGCTGAATATACGCACTACCTTATACTCGCCGGCCACCGAACAGTAACCAAAGCCGTATGCTACGTGCGCATATAGTTCAGGTGAACGCCGGAAATTCATCTTCGCCGGCGGTCTGGTGTCAGGGAGAGCTAAGACTGCACCGGTACAGGGGTTGCAAATGTGGTAGCCGACCTTAGTGCAGCGGATGAGGACCAGGCCATGAAGAGGCCCGGTGAGAGGAGTCGTCCGGTGAAAATTGTTGGCCGTGAGTTTCTTGACGGCGCCACCCGGCTCCCAAGAGTAGAAGTACGATTCTTCTTCAGAGGTCTCGGCTGTAGTACCGAAGAACAGCTTCAGTTGGCCTGCCTTGTTGGCTCTCTGGTAGTGGAGCTCGACGAAGGGCTCCGACGAGAGCACGGCACGCCAGGCACGTGAGACGCTGCGGAATCGGCCCACAGACTTGGCCGGCAGGTAGGAGAAAACCTCCGTGAGCATGTCGTCGGGTAAAGCCATTAGTTTTCTTTTGGCCGCCGTCCTCCTCTTTGTGAACGATGTTGGGACAATGTTTGCCATGGGAGAATGACGGAGACAAACCTGGCTGTGTAGACGTTGGGCGGATCGGCCGTCGTCGTTGGCGGGCGGTGGCAGCAGCTGTCGCTGGTCAACCGCACTTCTCCCAGCTTCCGAGCGTGCCGACTATGCCCTAGCGTAGCGTGGGCGTGGCGGCGATGGACTACGGCACGTTGGCAAGTGGAGACGGATGGCAAGAAGTACAGCCGTACATTATTATTATTATTATTACCTAGATAAAGGACGCTGAGATTGCTGGCCTGGGAGCGCTCCGGGTACTGTAGCGTCGCCCGAAGCTACAGTACCTGGCGGGTGCTGTGCATGTGAACAGTGTTCCTTTTTTTGAGCTCCTATTTTTTAGATTTTTTTTAATTTTTTTTTGTTCTCCCTAAAATTATATACACGAAAAATATGCGCGTCAACGAGGAAGTTCCACCCCCGTGAATGGTTTCGAGTTTTGTCAACTCTAACTACTCAATTTTGGATCCAAATTCGCACAAATATTTGACTAATTTTGTCAAAAATTTTGCAGAAAAGTCCCCGCGCTTCCCACAAATTATATACATGAAAATATGCATGACGCCGAGTAGGTTCCATCCCCGTCATCGCTTTCAAGTTTAATTGACTTTAACTCCTCAAGTTTTGGATCCAAATTTTAATCGACTTTAACTCCTCAATTTTTGGATCCAAATTCGCACAAATATTTCACGAATTTTGCCAATTTTTTTGCAGGAAAAACTCCACGTTTTCCAAAAATTATATACCCGAAAGCTACAGTGCCCGGCCACCTCCGCGCCATCTATCCGTGATCCGACGGCCCACGCGCTTTTTTACAAAAAAGATCCCGCGTTTTTCAAAATTTGTGAATCGGTCCTCCGTTAAAAAAACACACGCGGATCCGCTCTTTCTTACAGAAAAGTCCCCGCGTTTTCAAGGAAATATGAATCGACCCTCTTTTTTGTGGAAATGTCCCGGGGTTTTCTAAAATGTACGAATCAGACCTCTGATCTACAGCGTACGCACGTCTGGACCGTCCGATTCAGATCCGACGTTCCGCGCGTCGCATTTGCGGAAAGACCCTCACATTTACCAAAAACTACGATTCACTCTCCTTTTCATGATAATATATACATGAAATATATGCGCGCCGACGAGTAGGTTCCATTCCCGTTATCGGTTTCGAGTTTGGTCGACTCTAATTACTTAATTTTGGATCGAAATTCATAAAAACATTTGCCGAATTTTGTCAAATTCGTCACACTCGATCATCCGTTTGAATTTTCCTTTCACGAGCAGATGTATATCATCTTTCCGAACAACTTTCATATTTTAACATTTTTATTCTGACGGACATATACATATTTCTCTCAAATCTTCAAATTTGTTGTATTTTAGGCTGTGCAAAAAAGACAAACTCTAACAGATTTCAAAATTTTGAATCGGGTATTTGGATCCAAAAAATTGTCTTCTACATCTAGCTCATAATAGCATTTTTTTACCTGTCTGTCATGTATAAAATTTTCGTGAACCGAATTATATTCCTACAATCTCAATTAATAACTCATTTTACAAAACTACGGCACATACCAATACAGCGGGCGCCGCGTGTTGCCGCGCAAGTGGTCGACATGGCCGTCGTACCCATTGCTGACATCAGCAGATGACGCCAAGAGCCCACCTGCCAGCCTTTTATTATTTCGTAAAAATGATTTTCAATAATTACTAAAACTCTGACAGTGTGTCTAGTCTGTCAGAATTTTAAACTTTTCTACCAATTTCAGAAATTTCTCCAATTTTGTAAATTCAATAATTTTAAATCCTACATCTCCATATATTTACATATATTGTGTTTTTTTAATAACCACAGTTCAGCTAATGTCACTCCTACAAACATTAAATTTATCACGAAGGGCGCGACGTGCCAACGCGTCGATTTCAACTAGTACAATTCATGGATGGATCAAACGGTGGAGGTGTACGCAGGCATCGGGAGCGCCTACCTCACGCGTTATGCGGAGGTAAGAAGTCTCCGCGTACCACCTCACGCAAGTGGGCTCGGCCCATTTTCAGTCGTACCATAAGCATCCCCATTTCGCGTGGGATTGCTGGTTCTACTGTTTCCTGTTTCGTTGCGTTGGGCAGAAGTGTAAACATAGTTTCGTGCACGTTTTCTTGTTACTCTGCACGTTCAGCTACTTCCTGGTCAACAAAAAAGTCAGTGTCTTGCACTGTTTAAGCAGTATATGTGTCGTGCACATTCAAACTAATTTAAAATAAAATAATGTGTACACGAAAATTATGCGAGTCCACGAGTAGGTTCCATTCCTGTACTCAGATTCAAGTTTTGTCTATTCTAACTTCTCAATTTTGAAACGATATTCGGAATTTTTTTAGAAGAATTATATCAAATTCGTCGCACTCAGTTGACCATTTGAAATATGCTTTGACGAGGAGGTCAACTGGTTGTACTGTTTCCTGCTTTGGGAACAGATTGTGGTCATGACTGATATTTTCAAAAATTTGAACAGATTGTGGTCATGAATGATATTTGAAAACTCATATGAACATAAATTAGTATTGAACGATTTTTGAAAACACGTCTTCGAACAGATTGTTGTCTTGAACGATTTTTGAAAACCCGTTTGAACAGAAACTGGTCTTGAACGATTTTTAAAAATAACGGTTTGAACAATTTTGGAAAACCCATTTGAACACAATCCAGTGTTGAACGATTTTTGAAAACGCTGTTGAACAGAATTTGGTCTTGAACGATTTTTGAAAACCCATTTGAACAGATTGTGGTCATGAACGATATTTTTGAAAATTTGAATAGATTGTGGTCATGAACGATATTTGAAAACCCATATGAACATAAATTAGTCTTGAACAATTTTTGAAAACACGTCTTCAAACAGATTGTTGTCTTGAACGATTTTTGAAAACCCGTTTGAACAGAAACTGGTCTTGAACGATTTTTAAAAACAATGGTTTGAACAATTTTGGAAAACCCATTTGAACACAATCTACTGTTGAATGATTTTTGAAAACGCCGTTGAACAGAATTTGGTCTTGAACGATTTTTGAAAACCCATATGAACATAAATTAGTCTTGAACAATTTTTGAAAAGACGTCTTCAAACAGATTGTTGTCTTGAACGATTTTTGAAAACCCGTTTGAACAAAAACTGTTCTTGAACAATTTTTAAAAACAATGGTTTGAACAATTTTGGAAAACCCATTTGAACACAATCTAGTGTTGAACGATTTTTGAAAACGCTGTTGAACAGAATTTGTTCTTGAACGATTTTTGAAAACCCATTTGAACAGATTGTGAACATGAACGATATTTTCAAAAATTTGAACAGATTGTGGTCATGAACGATATTTGAAAACCCATATGAACATAAATTAGTCATGAATGGTTTTAGAAAACATGTCTACAAACATATTGTTGTCTTGAACGATTTTTGAAAACCCGTTTGAACAGAAACTGGTCTTGAACGATTTTTAAAAACAATGGTTTGAACAATTTTGGAAAACCCATTTGAACATAATCCAGTCTCGAACGATTTTTGAAAACACCGTTGAACAGAATTTGGTCTTGAACGATTTTTGAAAACCTATTCGAAAAGATTGTGAACATGAACGATATTTTCAAAAATTTGAACAGATTGTGGTCATGAACGATATTTGAAAACCCATATGAACATAAATTAGTCTTGAACGAATTTTAAAAACACGTCTTCGAACAGATTGTGCTCTTGAGAGATCTTTGAAAACCCATTTGAATATAAAACTAGTCTTGAACGATTTTTAAAAACAATGGTTTGAACAATTTTGGAAAACCCATTTGAACACAATCCAGTGTTGAACGATTTTTGAAAACGCCGTTGAACAGAATTTGGTCTTGAACGATTTTTGAAAACCCATTTGAACAGATTGTGAACATGAACGATATTTTCGAAAATTTGAACAGATTGTGGTCATGAACAATATTTGAAAACCCATATGAACATAAATTAGTCTTGAACAAGTTTTGAAAACACGTCTTCGAACAGATTGTTGTCTTGAACGATTTTTTAAAACCCGTTTGAACAGAAACTGGTCTTGAACGATTTTTAAAAACAATGGTTTGAACAATTTTGTAAAATCCATTTGAACACTATCCAGTCTTGAACAATTTTTTAAAACGCCATTAAACAGAATTTGGTCTTGAACGATTTTTAAAAACCCATTTGAACATATTGTGGTCATGAACGATATTTGAAAACCCATATGAACATAAATTAGTCTTGAACGATTTTTGAAAACCCGTCTTCGAACAGATTGTTGTTTTGAACGATTTTTGAAAACCTGTTTGAACAGATTGTGTACTTGAATGATTTTTGAACATAAATTAGTCTTCAAACGATTCTTGAAAACCCATTTGAACATATTGTGGTCTTGAACAATCTTTGAAAACCCATTTGAACAGAAAACTGGTATTGAACGATTTTTAAAAACAATGGTTTGAACAATTTTGGAAAACCCATTTGAACATAATCCAGTGTTGAACGATTTTTGAAAAGGCCGTTGAACAGAATTTGGGCTTGAACAATGTTTGAAAACCCATTTGAACAGATTGTGGTCATGAACGATATTTGAAAACCCATATGAACAGAAAGTGGTCTTGAACGATTTTTGAAAACCCGTTTGAACAGATTGTGGTCTTGAACGATCTTTGAAAACCCGTTTGAACAGAAACTGGTCTTGAACGATTTTTAAAAACAATGGTTTGAACAATTTTGAAAACGTCGTTGAACATAATTTAAAAAATGCCGAAACAATCTTACAAAGATTAATTAAAAAAATCTTTCAAAAAGTAGGTGAACACATTATAGATTTGAATGATTTTAAAAAAAACCCGCTACAAAACTAAAACACAGTAGAAAGTTATAGCCACTCGGCCAGACGCAAGAAAGCATCGGACTGACATAAATAAAAAAATTGTGACTAACCACCTGACCTGGCCGAAAAACAGGATAAAACTAGTTTTCGAAGCTAGTACTGGAGTTTTCAAGGATAAAAAATGTGATAAACTCTTGTTATCGAAGTTCTTGGCAAAACATATTACATAATTCCCAGGGGATATATCAACATAGGAAGCATCAGTTCAAACTGATATTTGCACCAGTTTCATAAGAAAAGCTACTGGCGATTTTTTTTGACGTGACAGCATTAGGTTTCATCATCTTCTCCTGCAAAAATGGCAGTGCAAAAATGCTTCAGCTGCTGAACCTAGTGCTTCTTCATCCTCTCGAAATTCTCAACTTCGACCGCATTCAGTGTAGAGTAGAACATTGTGAAAGCTTTCATCATCATGTATTATGGAATTAAATCCTGCAAGAAAAAATGGATAAAAAAATATTAACCACCAGATCGCAAGAAAATCATTATATTGTTGAAGGAATAAAAAAGGCGCAATTGAAGTCTCCCATATCTTTCCCATCATTATAAAAACTACATTACCTTATTCATCCTAACATCTCCTGCACATATAGAAAAGGGAACAATCATAAGAACAATCATAGACCACTCCCCTCTATCAGATATGGCACATATATTTACCACACAGGCGCAAAACTGAAGAAGACGGAAGGGAGAATCTATCTAGTTACACAACCATATGGAAAACCAGCAAAAAGAAGACTCATGGATATCTTCATAAGAGAAGAAAACAACAAACTACATACCCCCAATTACCCAGAAAAAACTAGTTCATCCTTATTTCAATGTCCGAATAAACTACAGACCAAATAATTACCAAGAACCAAAAAACAGACCCCAAAAAATAACATCTAGCTCATTGCCATGTCTGAACAAACTATATGACCAACTTAATTGCCCAGAACAATCTATGTAGAATAACTACACAACTCAGTTGCTACACAAAAAAACTCAAGTATCTGAACTAGTACAAACACCGTTGGCTACCAAAGTTACCTCGTAGAAAAAACTCCATAAATAAATTAAAGGAGAATATCAAGGACATGTCGCACAGTGAGCTACCATATCACAAAAACTTTATGCAGTGATGGAATGTTGGCATTTTTCATACTGAAATGAGCTGCTATCAATTTAAATCTGCATATTCCAATGCATTTTCAGAAGAAATGGTTAGCTTCAATAAGCAATTCTGGATGTATTTAGACTTTCGATGACATAAACAAACTACATATGCTAACAATATGATGATACACATTTAATCTTCCAGTATATGAAGATATGAATACAGGATAGGAAATTGCATAGTCAAAAGCTATGCACCCAACCAGTAATCAAAAGCAGCAACGACACTTGAGCAATTCCCCCAAATGTTCTTCTCGCAGAAGACTAAACCATTAAGCCTCGGCAAACAGTAACTGAATGAACAATTGGTGTGTCGTTCAGAATTAACACTGGAGCCACTGAGCCAGTACCACCTATCAGCTAGCCATCCATACGCATGTGAGCACCACAAAAATCCTATCAGCTAGCTACGCTCATAAAACGCAGGTGAGCACCACACAAAATGCTAGGAAAAAAACATAAATCGACATCCTAGCAGTGGTATATACCTCGAAAAGACAAGATCACGGAAGAAAAACAGAGCAGAAATCAGGAAAAACGTTCCAGCGCGCTAGTGCGATTTGGGCAACGAAAAAGAGGAACACCGATGACTACCACACAAATCCTAGAGAAATAAACAGAAATCGACATCCTAGAAGTGGAAATATAATTCAAAAATACTAGATCCTGTCACAAACAGAGCTAAATCAGTTAACCCTAGAGGCCAGCTCGTGCGGTTTGGGCAACGTAAATCGGAACCCAAGGTACGGGGACAGATGCCGCCGGGACGGGGGAAAGGGAAGATAGAAGCACGAACCTTGAGTCGCCATCGACGGCGACAAAGAGTGGAGACGGCAATACGACGCGACTGGATCTGAGCCGCCAGCCGAACCAGTGAAAGAAGCAGTCCCGCTGCGGTGGGACGGTCGGGGAAGAAAGAACAAAGATGGAGCTGCCTCGAATGAACGACTACGGAAACATAACTGGGCCAGGCCCATAAGCCGCAGGGGGGTACGCGGGAGCTAAACGCTCCCGCGGCACGCGGCAACTAGGATTCACCCAGGCATCGATGCATTTGTGGGTTAATCGGTTTGTTATTGGGCCGTTCACGTACTTGGACTTAAAGGCTAGGCATTCTACTCATTCATATTTACAGATCCGTGGTTTGTTATTGTTGTCATTTATCAGCCTGCTTTTAGAAAAGTATAAGATTGTGTCATGAAATAAGAAAAACTTTAAAGATTACAAAATTGTAACCTATTCTTTTATACATTATTTTGTAATCACTGTAGGCAGCTCATGTATCTCTACCATGTACTGTTCGTTACTATAATATATCATGATATTGATTGTCAAAAAAAGAATAACAATGGATTAGTAGGGTAGACCCTGCTAGACTATTGAAGGGGGGCAAACCATGGGGGAGGCCCTAGCCCTTGATCGCAACCCTTTGGGACGGTGAGAAGGTTTATCTACATGTAAGTTTGCATGCTTGGCAACTCTAAAAGCTCCTCGAGGTGACGATGCTCATGGCCGAGGAGCCTGAGGTGTTCATTAAGCCCTCTGCCGCGTCATGTCCCACAGGTCAAACGAGTGGTCGCCATCGACAAACTTGTAGGCACACCGTCGACCTCGACCGTGCTGCTCCAGGGCACCTTGGCCACCCTTCTTCTTATATGACAATGCATTTTCTTCAAATTCCCTCTGACTGTTGCCCACAAATGCTGTAGTGCTCTCAAGCGTTATTTCAGATTTTTTGGAAACCAGGTGATTCACACTTTTGTGTAGGCTTCATGGCTAAGAAGAAGTTTTTATTCCCACATGGGTCCTTCTCTATTAGGGATGGATCGGAAATTAGATTCTGGGAGGATAAATGGTTGGGTCAAACCTCGCTCCGAGAACAATATCCAGCATTGTACAATATTGTGCGATACAAAGGCGATACACTCGCTAAGGTGATGGGAGCTTCCCCACCAAATGTTTCATTCAGAAGAAGTTTATTTGACCCTAGGCAAGCATCTTGGGATGCTTTGCTACTAAGACTAGACTCTGTCCAGTTGACATAGGGTTCAGATAAATTTCAATGGAATCTCAATAAGAATGGTACATTCTCGGTTGATTCCATGTACAATGCGTTAATTCATTCTGAGGTTCCAGTCGATAATAATAGGAAAATTTGGAAGATGAAGATACCGCTTAAAACTAAGGTCTTTGCGTGGTGCCTTCGTCGTGGGGTAATTCTTACAAAAGATAACATTGCCAAGCGCAATTGGCACGGAAGTAAAAAATGTGTCAGTTTTCATCATGACGAGACTATTATATATTTATTCTTCCAGTGTGAGTTTGCTAGGTCTATATGGTCAGCCATCCAGATAGGTTCTTCATTATTTCCTCCAAGTAGTGTTGCGAATATTTTCGGCAATTGGCTAAATGGCGTGGATCGTAGGTTCGAACTTCTAATTAGGGTGGGAGCGATTGCCGTTATTTGGTTGCTATGGTTATGTAGAAATGACAAGGTTTTTAATGATAAAAATATTTCTGTTATGCAGGTTATCTACCGGTGCACAGCTACGCTCCGATCATGGTTGGCCCTTCAGCGTGTGGAGCACCGCGACCTGTTTTTGGAGGTTTCTTCGCGTTTGGAGGCTGCGGCGAGAGAGTTCTTCTCCCAATATGGATGGCAGCATAGTCGACCGATTGGACCTCCACCACCTTAGGCGTCTATACAATTTCTCATTGTGATATGTAATTCGCCTTTTACTTTTACTTGTTTCGGATTGGAGAAATTGTTGGGGCTGTGTGCATCCTAATTATGCAGAAACCAAGCGTAATACTTAAAACTCTTTAAGCAATAAAATCTCTTTATCTAAAAAAATGTTGTAGTAGCAACAAAAAATCCTGCTGATTAAGGACCACTCCACAGCCCACGCACAGAGGCATGCATTGATCTGCAAATAAATATGTATATATGTGCATCGACGTGTATGCTCGTGTCCATTGTGAAGATGGTATAGCATAAGGCCCAATCTACTGTCTCGGATTGTGGATGGATAGTTCAGTTCCTGATCTGCCGTCGTGTGCGAGAGTGTGGCATTTGACCAACATGAACTAGACCACACCCACACTTACGGAGTTACGGCCCGTACGGGTGGGCATGGGCAGCTTGACCCGACGCTCCGACCCAAAAGGCCAAAGTTTGGGCTATTCTCAGGTTCCAGTTTTCTACCCGATTGAATGTCCATTTTTTTTTGAAAAGCTTTAGGCGCCAGGAGCTCCAAATTTCATTCAGCTCAAGTTCAAGTACAGAATACAACGTTGAGTACAAAGTCCTGAAACTGAGCAGATCGGAGTGCAACAATTACAGGACAAAGTAAATCTACGTGAGCTGAACAAGTGCAACTAAAAATAGGTTGACTTAGGCACTGCCTAATAACCTGTGTAGCACAGTTGTGAGCTATTCGATTAAGATCTCTCTTGATGTGAAAAGTTTTTGCGAAACTGGAAGCAGCCTGTATAAATTTAGCAAGTATATCTCTGGTGTTCCAGTGTAGCAAAGTGTGATCCAGTTTTCTGGTGGCAGCCACCTTGGCTAAACTTTGGTTATCTACAAGAAAAGTTCGGTTCTGAATGTTGAGCACATGCGCCACCATCGCTGCAAACAAAAGGGCTTTCGCCTCTGCTTGGAATGCTGAGGAAGCTTGTTCTGTTGAGGCCAGCACCATTATCTTGCACATCCTTCCCTCCATTTTCATCTTGATATACACCCCTATTCCAGTAGACTGCTTATGGTGAGCTCCTGTTTCCGGCATGCACTTCCAAGCTGCATCAGACAAAAATAAGAGGTGCAGGTATGATCATGTCGGATGTGATAGACTGTCCCTGATCAAAATTTTCATGCATGCTATAGCTGGGTTTCATATTATGAGTATCTACATTTGGAGTAATTGCTAGTTCAAGATCATTTGAAAGCGCTTGAGCATGTAAACTAATTTGGTAGGGTTCAGTTTCCTTCCTGCCAAACAGAAAATCATTCCTAGATTTCCATGTACACCACATGAAGTTGAGTATGTTTGGCAAAGTGCCATGTGGGTGATTCATATTGAGCAAGTCCATAATGATTTGTGTCAAGGATCTGCCGCTTTGAATGATTATATCAGTTCGAATAAACCAGGGTTGTGAGAACCATGCTGCTTTGATAAAAGGACATGTGAAGAAAATGTGTATCTCATCTTCTTCGAGCCCGGACCTACAACATAGCTTACCTATATGTTTTGAGAATCTGCTCGCTCTAGCTCCAGTGGGAAGCGCTTTTCTGAGAAACCTCCATGCGAAGGTCTGAATTCTTGGTATCAATTCCTTACTTTTCCAGACCTTGTTCAGAAGCTGAGTTGTAGCTTCAGAAGCCTGTCGAGGCCTGTCTTCTCCTGAGCAATATAAATCCTGCACACATGCATAATATGCACTTTTTGCATGGCATTTTCCATTAGTTGTTAAGTTCCAACAAGGAAATCATCCTCCATTGAATCGATAATAGGAGTTGATTTGATGATTTGAGCTGTATGAGGCCTGAAAATAGTGTCAATGAGATCCCCATTCCAAGTCTTCTGATTTGGGAGCCAAAGGTCCTTAACCACTGCAGGGTATGTAAAACCGTTAGGCTGGATGATAAGATCTTCGTATATAGAAGTCCAAGCCTCACACCAGGGCGTACTCCATATTGAGACATTTCCTTGTGATAGTTGGTAGAAGGAGTGGGCTTTCAAAATGTGTAGAATTTTTAAAACAGAAGCCCAGAAGGCTGATTTGGGGATGTTGGGCTTTGGCCTCCAAGTAGATGAGTCAGGAAAATATTTCGCCTTAAGAACCTTGTGAAGATGATCGTTGGAGTTTTGCGCTATTCTCCAAGAAGACATAAGAATTAGGCTTTGATTGACCGCCTGCAAGTTTCTGATGCCTAGACCGCCCTCTTTCTTTGGAGCGCAAATGTCACGCCAAGCTTTGAGACAAAGACTTCGGGTGTTTTCTTCTCTAATACCGGTCCACCAGAAGGTTCTAATGATGGCTGTCAGCTTCTGAATGAACTTTTTTGAAAATAAGATATTGGACATATAGTACACCGGGATTGAAGCGAAAACAGATTGGATGAGTTGGAGTCTGGCAGCATGAGAGAGCTTATCTGCCTTGTATGTACTAAGCTTGGTTCTGAATTTGTCTAATACAAAGTTATAGGCCGAGGCTCTATTTTTAGGTGGAAGGATGAGAGGGTGTCCTAGATGAACAAAGGATTCATCAATGAGTTGAACTGGGAAAATAGATTTGATGACTTGTATAGTGAAGTCAGGAACATGTTTACTGGAAATGATCCCAGACTTTGCCCAGTTTGGAGTTTGACCAGAGTATGTACAGAAGGCATCCAAGATTTGTTTTATTGTTATGGCCTCTTGTAAGGATGCTTTGCCATAGATGAAAAGATCATCAGCAAAAAGCATAGAATGAATGGGAGGGCAATTCGGTCCAAGAACAACTCCTTCCAGAAGGCTGTTGGACATAGCATCTTGCATCGCCATCGACAGCTCATTAATTGCAAGGACGAATAGGGAGGGAGAGAGGGGACAACCTTGATGTATACCTCTGTTGCTGCGGAACTTTTGAAAAGGTTGACCATTTATGACAACTGAAAAAATAGGCGAAGAAATGCACGCATGTATTAAGTTTATGAAATGCCCATGTAGCCATTTACGTGCAAGCGCCATTACAATGAAGTTCCATTCCAAACGATCAAAAGCCTTGGCCAGGTCGATTTTGAGCATGAAAGCATGGTGTTTCCAAGAACTCAAAGCAAAAGAGTGAGTTATCTCCTGCGCCACAATGATATTGTTGCTAATAGGACGACCTTCAATGAAAGCCTGCTGGGAAGGATGCACGTGGTCTAGCAAAAGAGGCTTGATTCTATTGGCTAAGGCTTTTGCTATGAGCTTGTAAACTACATTGCAAAAACTTATGGGTCTATAATCAGCTGGAACAAGAGATACTAATTTTTTTTGGAATCAGAACATTGTGTGTGTCATTGATATGTGGTGGCATGATACTGGAGTGGAAAAAGATCTTATTAGGTTTGTAACATCATCTCCAATCCAGCTCCAAGTAGCGATGTAGAATTCCACATTGAAACAACTGGTCCCGGCGAGGCATTTTTCTTCATGTCCTTTAGAATATTCCATAGCTCCTCCATATCTAGTATGGAGTAGTTGTAGTCATTGGTACTCGGTGGGTGCTGGAAGTTCAAATAAGGCCTGCCAAAGTTGATGTTGGATGAAGCAAAAATATGCCTGAAATTGCTAACAAAGGTGTTGCTGATCTGTTTGGGCATATAGTGTATAATATTATTTTCATCCTTTATAGAGACTATGGTATTCCTTCTTCTCCTCTTGAGAATGGCTCTGTGAAAAAAGGATGTGTTCCTGTCCCCATCTTTGATCCATTGCTTCTTTGCCCTCTGCATATAAAAGTCAGTCATCTTGGTTAAGTTTTGTTCATACCTGGTACCCAGATCGCTTTCTATTTGGTGGTCTTGCTGCTGGAGTGGTTGAGATTGTATGTGTATCTGCTTCTCCAAATCTGTAATCTCCTGCTCCAAAGGTTTCTTTTTCCTGCACCAAATTTTCAGAGCTCCAGCCAGATTGTTAGTTTCCGAGAAAAGGATTTACTGGAAGTTTTTAACCAGGCAGCTTTGGCATAATTTTGGAAGTCTTGTTCTTTTAACCACCAATTTTCAAACTTAAAGGAACGTTTCACAATCCGAACATGACCTTAAGTAGAAAGCAAGATAGGAGCATGGTCACTGATTGTGTACATTAAAGGCATATGATAAACATTTGTCACCGGGAAAGAAGCACACCACTCTGCATTAACCAAACAACGATCAAGTCTTTCGTAAAGAGGTTTGGAAGAAAAGCGTTTATTGGTCCAAGTGTAAGCTGGCCCACTATAACCCAGATCAAAGAAGCCACAATTTTTTACCAGAGAATGAAAATCATTCAAACGAGAACGGTTGGTAATAGGCGAACTTTTATCCATATCATACAAAAGCTCGTTCATATCACCCATGCAAAGGATTTGCAGATTAGCATTATCATACACAAAAGAGGCAATCTGCTCCTAGATTAAACTAGTTTGGCGATGATAGGGATCACCGTAGATACATACAAGACCCAACTTAAGATTAGAAGCCTTAATAGTAGCAGTAGCTAAGATAAGATAAAAGCTCGAACTCTGAACAGACACTTGAATCTCGTCATTCCACATCAACCAAAGGCCACCAGCTCGTCTTCTCGAAGGCACTACAAAGCTATCATAAATGTTAAAACGGCTAACAAGATCAGCAGATTTGACTTTTAAAGATTTAATTTCGGAGACAAAAATTACTTGTGGCTTGGTGGAGTGCACCATCCGGGCAAGATATGTCATCTTTGAACTACCAAGGCTCTTGCCCATGCCCTGGCAATTCCATCCTAGAGTCCTCATGGCACCCGTGGCGCCTTAAGGGCTGGCGCCACTGCCCCTCGATCCATGTCCATGTCATCGACAGAGTCTCCAACATTTTCCTCTATGTGAACTCCCGGAGCTGAACCAAAGGCTGGAAGCTGAGTTTCATCTCCAGCATGAACAGAACCTTGTTGGCTAGAATTATTAAAACCAGTATCTTCATCCAGATAGTACTCGCCAACCACCTGATGAGGTGGGAAAGTTCCAATCGAAGGTACTTCTTTAGTCTGGATTACGACCCCATGTGCTCTGGTATCTGCCTGAACTCCTTGCAGTGGCTGATTAATGAATCTTTTGGTTAGATGTGGCTGTATCGGTTCCGAGCTAGGCGGGGGTCTTTTGGGAGCCATTCTGGGTTGTGGGAAAGCAGTAGGGACGGGAGGCGAGATATATTTGGCATAGTGCGGAGGGGAGACCAAGGATTCATGGGGATATGGAGTTGCACGTGCCTCCATTGCAGATTGCCCCTGATGAGGAATATGATGCAAAGATGAACTTCCTTCTATCTGCTTCCCTTTTGCTTTTGGATCTTCAGCAAAAAGCTTCTGGAGTCTTGCAAGCACTGGATTAACCGTTGCCTGCGAACCAGTAGTCGTAAATGTAGTACGCTGAAGGGCTTCTGCTGGGATGAGACTCTCATCTATAATCCACTGACCAAGCCTTTGAGCTGGAAAATCATGGACGGGTAGCCCTTTCCTGGATCTCTCCTTTAGCATGCTTGTTCGAATGGGACATTGGTGCACAATATGGAACATAATACCACATAACATACAGATTCTCTTTATCTTCTCATAGTGCAAAAAAGTAATGCCCGATGAGTTATCTGGGTAAATAACTTTGATTTTGTCTTTCACTGGAGCATTCACCTTCATTTTTGCAACGCCCCAGATATAGTCTTGTCTAGCATGTACAGTAGCATATTTTCCTGGGAGATGGCGTAATAATTGTTCCTCCATGCTCTGGTCATTGATTGCTGTAAGACCTGTCGAGTGATGTTCCTTGGCGTACCTCCCGTGCATGCTATAACCCTATATAAAAGAGCGACATGTCCACAACCTCTCAGGCCATCCACGTCGCCCGCGTTCCACTGGCCGTCCGATCGCCGCGACGGACGGCCCAGATCGAGCCACGCCAACCCTTCATCATCGGGCACTGTTCATCCATGAATATAGGCCAATCACAAGCCGCCACGTTCCCGGTGGCCAGTCGGTCACCCCGGTTTCCAGCCGGACACCGCGGAATTTTTCCAAAAAAACCCCTCTCAAATCGACAACACATCCCGCAGCCCACAGCTCTTTGCTACAAGTGGCCTATCTGCAATTTGCGGAAAACTGAGGGGCCTCACTGCAAAACCATGCACAAATCCCCAGTGACGAGCCGGAGGTCGCCGCCGCTCCGCTCCTCGCCCGACGAATCCAATCACACGGAGAGCTTCGCCGTCTTCTCCTCTACCTCATCACCGAGGATCGCGTGCCGGGACGCCCGGAATCGCCGCCGTTGTGCTCTCCTTCTCCAACTCCGGCCGCCGCCCCGTCAAGCTCGATTCGCTCTGCCCCGACCTCGCCTCGCCTCCCTGACGTCTCCATCGTTCTCCTAGTGATACGCTGGTCCGGTTGGACCTCTTCCCGACCTTCCCCGTGCCCTCCTTCGCCATGGCCGTGCTGCTCGCCGTCCACCGCCGCCGTTTTCGTCGTCGCTGGCGACTCCGGTGACCAAATGGTCCAGCTCCGCCGCCACCGGCTTCCTCGCAACCTCATCCCGCGGATACGCGCGACCCCAACCTCGCACGCGTCCTGGAGCAAGCTAGGCTTGCTCGCCGGAGCTCGGCAGACTTCGCGGTGGCCGCCGTCGCGTGTGTGCCACACGCTGACGTGTGAGCCCCGCTAGACAGAATTTTATCATTTCGTAAACTATTTCCGTAATTAATAAAATCCTGACATGTGGGCCCCTCGGTCAGTTTTTAATAATTACAGAAAATGCTGAGAATTGTAAAATTCATATCTTTTGATCTGAAATTCAGAAAAATACAAATAATATACCAAAATTTGCAGAAAAATGAAATCTTTACAACTAACACATTTTCATGCATGATTAAACAACTTTAATTCCTGTTTAATTAGAAGAAGTAGACTATTTATAGTTAAATATATTTATGGTTAAACAATTTGAATTCCTGTTTTCCTCTAATTACAGTTAAATATTCATAGCAAAATACAAACATATTTGAACATTCCAAATTGCTAGATATTTGGATATTCTCTAAAATATATAAAAAATGCTTAGAAAAATAAATGCTACCTATTTATGGCAAAATACAAACATATTTGAGCATTTCAATTTGGTCAATATTTGGATGCAATATAAATGAACTTTTTCTAATTGTGGAATCAAATCCAAAAAAGTGCATTTCCACTAATTATGTACTGAAATTAAATATTAATTGGAAAATAGAAGCATAGTTGAACATTTCAATTTGCTAAAAATTTAGAGATACTCTATAATATATCAACATGCTCAGAAAAATAAATACTTTGGAGATAATTCAAATGTATTTTCTCTAATTACAATTGAATATTCATAGCAAAATACAAACATATTTGAAAATTCCAATTTGCTAGATATTTGGATATTCTCTAAAATACATAAAAAATGCCCAGGAAAATAAATGCTAACTATTTATGGCAATATACAAACATATTTGAACATTTCAAACTGGTCAATATTTGGATGCAATATAATTGAACTTTCGCTAATTGTGGAATCAAATCAAAAAATGTGCATTCCCACTAATTATGTACTTAAATTAAATATTAATGGGAAATAGAAGCATAGTTGAACATTTCAATTTGCTAAAAATTTAGAGATACTCTAGAATATATCAACATGCTGAGAAAAATAAATACTACCTATTTATGATAAAATACAAACATATTTGAACATTTCAAATTTGTTAATATTTGTACATAATCTAAATGAACTTTATCTAATTGTGGATTTAAATTTAATAGATGCTCACATAATGCATTTTCTCTAATTACGGAGTTAACTTAAAAAAAATTATGGAAAAATACAAGCATTTTTTAACATTTCAATTTGCTAAATATTTGGAGATACTCTACATGACAAATTCTGACGGATTTCAACATTTTGAATCACGACGGGTGCGGCGTGTCGCCGCGCCAAGATGCCTAGTTTTCATTAGCAGGGAGAAGGAGAAATCCAACTCTTCCTCTTGACCGGGCTGATCTGCTTGCACTGAACTCAGTCCTTGCTCCGATAAAATCATCGCCTTATGATTCAAGGCCAGATCTGGCATACCCGCTGCTTCAGCTTGATGCTGGTGAATCGCATCTTTTCCTTCTTCCTCCGAATGCTTTCCATCCATGTCTCCTCTCAGGAATCGTTGTTGTGGGAGAGATTGATGGTTATACGGCTGGGAGGGTGGGGATGGATGCTGGTGAGTCGTTTCCTTGCTTCCTTCCTCGAGTTGCTTCCCGTCCATGAGATTTCTTGCGATTTGCTGCTGCGGGAGATGTTGAGGCGAGACAGTGGGAGTGTGAGAATGAAGGTGGAGTGGATTGACTGTGGAAAGGCTTAAGATTAGATGGAAATAGAGGATTAGGATCGGCGGAGAAGTTGAGGATGTTTAGATCGGCATGTCGCCAGTCGCCATAGAGGCAGTAAATGCTTCGGGAGTTTGAATGTCCAATTCAATGTCCATTTCACGCAGACAACAACGATACCTGTTGTGAGCCCAATTTTTTCATTTTTAGTTCTCTCTCAGCTTCAAAAACTTGAAAGTTTTGCCCGATTTGTATTTTTGTGTAGCCCAAAATATAACGAACTTTGAGTTACAATTTTTTGCCCGATTTTAATTTTTTGAAAAAACAAGCTACATGGAGCTTGGGCTCCATTTACACTTACCGTTCCAAAATTTGTTTCGTTTGTAGAATTGAAAACCATAAGAATTTTCTCATGACAACTTTACATGCAATTTCAAAGAAGAATTTCCATTAAATCAAGCCCCATACAATTAATTCCTTTGCCTCCATGAAATTGTCTTTTACAATACTAGTAATCTTGCACATGCAATGCACGTATATTTTTCTTACATGTGCAATGCATTTATATTGACTATTATACACAAGGAGTTAACAGTACATATTACATATTAAATTGAAAAAAATGTATACGATTTCAAGCTAATGATGATATGTAGACATAATATTGCTGTGTCACAAAACTGTGCAATGCTTTCAATCTTTTATCTTTTGTATTATGTTTATTACTCTGTAGATGTTACCGATTCCAAAGGATACTACCATGTTTTGGCGCATTCGAGAATATTGCATAGCCATAGAAGTAAATCATCCAAGCAACCGAAGTACAAGAGATTTATAAGCCCGGAGGTGGTGTGTCCATTGTAAACCTGCAACTAACATACAAACTTCTTTGGTAACATAAACAATGGTGTGTTTCCTCTTTTTTGACATACAACATAGCATTGCATCCATCCGCTTGTGCAGAAACTTGAATATTTTAGGCAGACCTTACGTTCAACTGATATTGCGACCGAACACCTGATTACCCACCTTCTGTAGTTCTGCCTAGGTAACAGATTATGTTTCCTATTCTTTGACCCAAGATAATACTTGAGAAAATATATAAGAACCATACGAACTACAGTAGGGGGACAACTAAAATGGATCTTTCTGTCATAGCAAACTGTTTTGCACCATATTTTCGGCGTCATAATCTATCATACCTGAAAACTCGAGCTACTATAGCAGCTGAAAATAGAGGAACATAAAAATGAGGGAAATAAACAAGTTCAGGAAGCGTCATTACTAGAGGGTGTTCTTAAGCGACCATAGCTCAATGCTACCCGTCACCCGAGCTTATGTACTAAGAAGATGGACACAATGAACTTAAGAGAGCAAATAATGAAGGATGGTAGCTGCATCATCAGTCCTCATAAATCCAAGAGTCCAAGTTCACACTATATTTATGGTCCATGCCTGGATATGAAAATAGTGTTTTACATGTGTGGGCAAGGACTTAAGTCCGGATGGTGCACCAGAGATATAGTTTTTCCAGAAATGTTGTGACGGAAACAAAATGACCTAACTTCATGTTCTGACAAAAGCTTGAGCAATTTAAGACTTTCTAAAAGAAAACAAATTTTGAAGTAACACCAAAACTACCAAGCATTTTCTGAGCAGGAGCAACTGGTGTCACAAAAGTTGTATTCAGAAGAATAATTCAACCGTAAGCACCTGGTTATCACTTGGTTCACTTCAGCATCATACAACACAAGAGGACGTTCTGTTGTGACCGTTAGTAAAACAACCAGTACAAAATCTTGACTTGCCTCAAGCCCTCAACCACCTACATGAAAAATAACGGAAGATTCAGAAAACAAATAGATAAACCTACTGAAGAAAATTCTCTGCAGGAAAAGATTAGTTATTCCTGCATGGCTGCATCATATCTAGAAAATGTGCTGGACAAAGAATACACTGTGTTACTGATTCGTTCCATGGAATATATTTCTTTGAACTGAATATTTGATTAGTTTGGACACCATTACTTGGTCAAGCATACCCAATAGTCAATACTATCCATAAGTACTGAAGATGAGGTAAGAATAAGCAAAGGGAAATATGCAAAATATAACCATTCTCCGTTCTATTGGAGAAGGCAAAATAGATGTGAGAGAAACAACACAAAAGTAAGAGTTATCATGAAAATAACTCCAAGATCGAGGATATGACCATAGGGGCGACACGTAGCAAAGCAAGGCAATCAAATGTTTTTCTTACATTTCTCTTGTCACCGGTGTACAGGAAAAAAGAGGAGCCCAAAATTGCAAGTGAGCCATTGACTTACAAAGTCATTCTCTCTCATAATGCAGTAGTGAACTCTGGAGAAAGGATGTCCCCCTCATACGGAAAAAATGTCCCCCCTCCAACGCACCTTGAGCAAAGCAGCAAAGGCAACAGTGCAGGTATATGTTCCTAATCATCTGTACTCATAATTAATCGTCGCCATGCAGCAAGAATATATGACCATGCCGTGCAACATTCATAAGCATAGTAGTTCACATTAGCAATCTAAAACCAAGAAGAAAATCAAAACAAAACTATCATGGCTAAAGCCATCTTTTGCCACCGGTCATTTTTGAAGATTAAAGCATGACTTCCACGAACAAATCATCATTGTCCTAGCCCAGCATATACTGCACAAGGAAATTAAGGAGGCAGAGGGTGGAAGGGAGAGATATCAACACTTCATTAGTGCAATGTCCATATTAATCCTCAGATCCAAGCATAGTAAACTTTATGTGCTAATAATTTCCTCGACTATGGTTTGCAGTCAACCCATAGTAAACTTTATGTGCTAATCTTTCTCGACGATGAGCTACACAACTAAGATGCAAAAAGGCATCCTCACCTCAACCAACAAAGAAACAGTCTTCCCACACCGCTGTCCTCATAGGGAAGACATGTCTGCAACTCAAGCAAACAAACATAAATCCCCACTTAATTTTACTGGGAATCCAAAATAAATGTGAGAAAATATTTGAAAAATCACAATTCTTATAAGCAAGGAGGGGCAAATCTCATCGCCTCATGACCACCACCATCTGGATACCAAGGATTTTACTGTAAAAATCATAAGCGTTGTCATAGGCGCATAGGATAATTCGACCATACTGTCTGCAAAAGCACCAGTTCAGAAGTGTGATGGAGGTTACGTACAAGCAGACCAGAAGGAGGAGGCTAGGTCGTGCTAAGGGGAGCGACCCCCATGTACTGCTGGGATCTGGTCGGCCTCCACAACCCCGCCGTTGCAAGCCTCCGGCGCCACGGCGTGGGGAGCAGGTGTACTGGCGTCCGGGGTGGCACGATGGAGTAGGGCAGGGCCGCAGCATCCTCACGCCGGACAGGGCGGCGGCGTCCGGGAACACGCGACGTGGAGGCAGGGCGGCGGCGACGGGCGAAGGCGTCCTCACGGTGGCCGACGGGCAGTGCGCGGCGTGGAGGCAAGGAGTGTTGAGGCTGCGGCATCCTCTGGCAGGCGGTGCGGCGGCGTGGAGGCAAGGAGTGCAGAGGCTGCGGCGTCCTCCGGCGGGCGGTGCGGCGGTGCGGTGTCTGTGGCCCTGGCAGTGGCAGCGTCGTGGACTGGGCGTGGGCGGCTGCGTCGGCGGATCAGATTAGGAGTGTGACGGTTTGCGCTTGACGGATTTACGGAACGGGAACCCAAAAAGCTGTGCTGTTTGGGATACATCATTGAGACACTTCTGATCGTTAGATGAAGGCAATTAATGGTTAAGATTATGGGGATATCACTTAAAGGTGGTACATCATTGGGTAATCCTCAATCGTTAGATGGAGATAATCGTAGGGCTGATGTTATTTGGATCAGCCACCTTTCTTTTATATTAGTTTAGATATTCGTGTGTTTTGGAATCCTATAAAATTCAACACGCTATGGCAGCTAATACTATGGTGTTTGATCTCTGCAATATTGCAAATCTGGGCCGTCGGATGACCGAAACGGACGTCCCAGATATCACCCTGGCGCCATATGTCATTGTAAAATTCATTTCCGGTATCGTGGGAACTAAAGAGTGGTGCCGTTGAACTGAATAGAGACAACCGCTGGCGTCCGATGAAAAGTAGAATTCACAGTAAGTAACACCGAACAAAAAGCCTTCTCCTTCTTCCATGGGGTTTTGGGTCAAGTCAGTTAAGCCTCTGGACGCGAACGATGCGATCTTCCTACTCCTCGCGAACGGACACGAGCAGCACGAACGCCTCCTCCTCGCCCTGGACGTCCACCACATGCTCCCACGTGCCGGCGGCCGCCTCGTAGTACGAGCAGCCGCATCCCAGGCCAAGCACGCGCAGCGCGCTGTCCGACTCCACGATCTCCGCCACCACCTTCTCGGCCCCCTCCGTCGTCACCGTCAGCCGCAGCGGCGCCCCCGTATCAGCCGGGTACTCCACGCAGCGCACCACCCTGCCGCCGTGCACCGCCACCTCCTTCTCCTCCGCCACCGCGAACACCTTCCCGCCGATCTCCACGCAGTCGCGCTCATCCGCCGCCACGTCCCCGTCGCCATCCTCCCTGCGACGGGGGCGTCCCACGACGTACACGGTCCCTTCGTGCTCCACGCAGTCGCGCTCCGCGGCGCGCCATGCCGTCAGCTGCGGTGTGTACCGGGACGCCATGATGCTGGTGCCGGCCGTTCTTGGATGGAAGAAACGGATCGAGTGTGCGCTGCTGCTCTGCTCGATCGCGTGTGCTGCTGCAAGCGCGGACGTGTGTTCATATAACAGTGGGGCATCAGCGCAGGAGAGCTAAAACGGCACAGGTGCGCGAGTTCGTGTCGGATTCGACTTGAACGAGTCCGACTCCGACTAGGTGAATTTGATCAATAATGTTTCCTTGTTTACGGAGAGGGGATGTGGGCCACGCAGTGCCATGTCGGGGGACATTATTAAAGTCACGGTTGAATCTTAGTTGCAATTAATCTAGCACGAATCACGATGCAAATTCAACGATTTTAATATGTTTGCCTCAATGCAACTCATGTGTAAGTATAAAATCTCAGTTACAAGTTACAACTCATTTGTAACTAGAGAATTCTCAGATGCAACTCACAGATTGCATAAATCATGACGCAAATTCAACGGTAAGAACGCGACTCTCTAAGAATTACCGAAAATGTTGATATAACAAAAATTATGTGAAAACAGAGATAGAACTATCAGATTTATCCATGCAATTAAAACAATGAAATTAACAAGTAATACAACACCGAGAAAACCCTTTTACCATAGTGAGATTACACACCTAATATAGATCGATCACCAAATTATATTCTTATAGCGGAGTTGATGATGAGATGATCACGGTGGTGGTGATTACCCCCATAGCATGAACCTTTACCCCGGAAAACTTGTTATGCCATCCAAATCAAGAACAATGGGCCTCTCCTTATAAGCTGGAAGAAACCATTACAAATTGTCAAGGTGGGAAAAAATGGCTAGCGCTGCGAATCAGCCGACTGATATAGAGGTACCAGTAGGCTTTGGCGTGACGGCACGCCACGCCTGTGGGCTAATTTTAGATAAAAAGTTAGTGATGATTATTAATTTGGTGCTGAAATCATCAGTATGTACACCATGTTGGGCGTTCTTATCAGGTCATCGCTAGTAGGTTGCTTGCTGTTGTTTTATGGTGATCTAAATTCATATAAAGATATAAAGATAAAGGCTAACTTCGAAGCGGAGCGGAGGCTTGGCCTGGCGTTTGTACTTTCACCCGATATAGCGAAGTTTTGCTGGCTGGCGCCCGTGGTTTTTTCTCTCCCATTGGTGGGAGGGTTTTCCACGTTAAATCTCATGTCCCGTTGATATGATCTTTCCGCTTTTCGTCGTTTCTTTGCTATCATTTATAACACTTACTTTCATTATGAAAATGTATTATTCTTGTCTCTTCCATCAACCGGTTAGCGAACTGAACGACCAGGCTATCGGCTGAACATCAGGTACCGTCTGAGATATCGAAAAGAAACAAGGCCACCAGATGGGGGCACAAGGAATTGTTTGGGAAATCAGGCACCGGATAGAGACATATGGGTTGAGAGTGAGACCCTATGACCCTAACCAATCCACTGCCAGGGCTGTCTCATCCTGCCATGACCTTGTCCATGGCGATGTTCCAGAACAACAGATGGGAGCAACTATTTGGCAAGCACGCAGAGGAGCTCTGCCGGAGGAACAGAGGCTGAGACGAGGAGGAGATTAGGCTGAGGGCGCGGCTAGCTGCAGAGGGTCGGCATTGGCCAGTTTGGCCGAGCGCACGAGAATACCAGCACGTTCTAAGCTCTATGAGGCAGACGTAAGGAAGAAGACGACCGGCTGAAGCAACAGATAGTTGGATATAAGTGTTTTCCCAAAAAAATCGACCATCAACTGTTCTTGACTTCTTGGTTTTCTGAATCGTGTGAGAACTTGCCTGTGGCAAGATGGTTAGGAGGTTGGTTGTACCCCCAGCCGACCAGAGTTCAAATCCTAGATTTGACATTGGTGTTTCTCATTTAGGCGGAATATTCTTCAGTGGGAGGCGACGTTCCAATCGACAGCGAGGCGCCTGTGGTGACTTCGTCAATTTCAAGACCCGACCGCCGGCTCAGTCTTTCGGAGATGCTCATAGGGATAGGGTGTGCGTGCGTGCGCTCATATGGGTGAGTGTATGCACGTGTATGTGAGCTTCTGCGTTGTACTGTGTTTCGCAAACAAAAAAAGGTTTTCTGAATCGTGTCCATTTTGAAATAAGGCACATAATTCCAACTCATAATAATCCTCAAAGGTAGTATATATGATCACCAAGAGCATTATTTATCTATACTACTATTAAAAGAGTAAACATGTTGGGATACTTTAAATATGTGCCGTTCAAATATCTGATCGATGCTCCAGATTGCTCCAATGTTTGACAACTCAACAATATCCGTTTTGTACCGTTTTGTCCTCCCACCAAAACACATAATACAACCAAATTGCCACCGTACCCTTTCGTTACGGTGAAGATTTATCTACCAAAGTTGAGATTATTTAGCGGCTAAGATGATTCCATAGATCTAAGCAGTGCCCGACGGGTGCGCGCAGCCTAATCTAATCCGTGCCGTACCGGGACTCTCTCTCCGTCTTCTATTCAGATCGCTTGCAACCAATCGACAATATACCCATAGGGGCATAGGGCAGTCTTGATTATTCGTTGTAGCCTACTCCCTCGGCCAAGGACGCGGCCGTTCCGCCGGCACGTGTGCATGACCGCCGGCGCGACGACTGGTCTGCGATGATTCGCCGGCGCGCGCGTGTGCACCATCGCCCGCGCGCCTGAGCTGAGAATTATCGCTATGAATTTGTGCTATCATTGCTCCAGATTTGTTCTTTCAAATTCGACTGTCAGCTCTGTCCAAGATGATTGATGGTACGACCACTCGGCCATCAACCACACACGAACGCGTGTGATCGAAGTTCCTACATGGAGGATAACAGACCAAAATAACGTGCCGGCGGCCGGCCGCCGCGAGACGAAGCCTTAGGCCGCACGAAGCAATGCGACCAGCGTTCTCCTTTGGCCGCACCAAGCAATACCATCGGCGTTCTCGACTCCATGTCTGTCGAGGCATCGTGTGCTACACGTTCAAAGACATGAACCTGATCGATGTTTGGTTGCTCAACGCGTAGTTCCTCATGCCACTCCGCGACGTCGTCGGGCACACGATCCGTTTCAGCCCACTTTAACTGGCCGGCCAGGAAATCAGGATACGTGCATGTAGTAATTATCTGATATGAACAATGTTATTTGTAGCATATATAGAAAATTTGATCGTACAAGATGAAAGCAGCTAGAGCCATATTTGTTGCAGATGAACTGAATTACTTTCGCGAACTGGGGAATTAGTAGTCCAACTGCTCGCATGCATGATTCCAGGATGGATTCGAGCTAAGTGGTGACATTACGGTGCAAGGATCAGAGAGAGAAAGAGCACAACGACAAATAAAAGATTTCCCTTCTGCGAAGTGTGTGGAAGGTAGCAATTCTTCGCGCTGAAGCTTCAGACTCTACGAGATGATAGACTGGAGCCTAGGTGAAATAGAATGATCAGCTGATTTCTTGATGGCAGCCTCTCCCATCTCCCCTCTCGACCCCTCCGCGTCGCCACCCCAGGGCGGCGCCAGGGGATCAGATCCCGGCCCCTCAACTCCTCCTCTCGGCCGGCGAATCCTGCCGCCGTTGCCGCCGGCTTTTGCCGCGGTGGCGGCGGCGCCCGGCGCCAAAGGCGCTAGGGCTGGAGGTTGTGGCAGCCACTACCGGGCGTGACTGGGGCGCCTCGGGCAGGGGGCTGTGCACGGCGGCCATGGCGGCTGCCTGGCCGTGCGGCGGCGATCGGTGGCCGCGATGCGGCGGCGGTGGCTGCGGATCTCGGTCCCATCGAGATCCATCTTCGACACATCCGAAGGTGCGAGAAGGGGGCAGCGAGGGGCGGCGGCGCTCCGCTGTCGGCGCTTTGGCCCCATGATGGGCCTAGCGCGATCCGGCCAGCGACGAGGTCGGGTGGTGCGGCTGCCGGTGAAAATCGTGCCAGCTTCGGCTATGGCGGATGATGGCGGCGTCTCCGACGTCGTTTCCTTATCGAGGCATCGTCATTGCAGTCCGCGTCACCCATCTTGGTCTGCTCCGGGGGAAACCCTAGATCTGGGTCTCCCGGATCGGACGATGACAGCCCTTTCAGGGTCGTTCTCCCTCCTGAGGGCATCGTTTTGGAGCAGATGCTGGATGGGACGGGCAAGGAGAGGTGGCGTGTTGAGGCATCTAACACGTCGTCGACGGCGAGTCTTGGCGGCGCAGCGGAGTCTCGGCGCTGGACATGTGATGATGATGACGCGCACATCGGATATGCTGTTTGGCGTCATGGCGACTTCGCCGGCTGGTCTTGCAAGGCCATGGCATTGATCTTTGCCTGAAGATGGGTTCGAGAAAGACGGCGGTAGCAACTTCTGTAGCGCGCGCATGCGGTGCGCGTTGAGAGTTTGCTGGACCGGTACTCCGGTTGTAGATGATGCGTGTAGGTGGGAGGTCAAGGCATGCGGCTTTGATCATGGCCACCCCCATCATAGTTGTAGCGACTTTTTGTTGCCGAGCGGCTGACTTCGGTTTGATTAATGCTGTAACTTGTAAACTTGGATGAATAATTGCGGATGACTGTGTGCATCACTTTGATGCAGAGGCAGGGGACCCGCACCCTCTTATCTAAAAAATAAAAAAACCTATTATTTATTTCTACTGGCCAGTTTTCTACATTATTTTGTTCTTGGGGCGCAATGTAAGCATCATATTTCGTAAATTTGGAAAGTGTAAATCGAGCACGCTCTTAGCTATTAAAATCACTCGAGTAATGATGTCATTGAACTGACAAATAATTGTGTATGCTCTATACTGTACAAGAAACTCCCTAAAATATGGCTGAATTAAAACTACTACCAATCGAGAGTATATTTTTTTCTGCCACTTCAGCTTGCCATTTATGCTCGAAACATGCTTATGGCCTAAGATCATGAAGACATTCTTTTTTGTTCATGTAATCTCATCAACTCTGGAAGGGCGGCGGTAGTGCAGACGGGAAGGCGCCACGACCCGGATGATATTTGCCCGCACGCTCTCACCCTCTTGCTCTGCCTGATGGTGATGGATGGCCAGACGGCGAGGGTTCCTGGTTGTTGGGCGACCTCAAGAGCCTTCACCCCAAGCTCATGATTCCTGACAGAGCTCAAGAGCCTTCTCCCCAAGCTCGTGGTCAGAGTAAATGTAAAAGCTGCAGAGACATGAGCGGAGGCGCTGATATCCCCAATCTCATGATTCTTTTTTTTTAGATAAGGGGGTGCGGATCCCCGGCCTCTGTATCAAAGTGATACACACAGCCTTTCGCAATTATTAATCATAGCATTCAAGTTTTACAGTTCATGGGTCACACAAAGTAGATACAAAAATGAGCCACTCAAACACAGAAAAGCTAAACATCAAGTCTTCTAGTATGTTGCCACCCAGCCCGGCAGAAGATTGCCCGTACGATCGACATCATACGGGTACATCCTGAATCCATAAGACCACGCTGATCCATAGGGAGGAGGTACGACCACAAGCGGATCCAGTAGACCGCCATATTGATAACCTGCAAATAGTGAGAAGATTGTTTTTTGTTAAATACAATATCATTGCGACAATTCCAAATAGCCCACAATATGGCCGCAACACCAATTCTAATCCGGGCTTTTGTATGTTTGTCTATCTCATTCAACCAAGATCCAAACATATTTGCGACACTAGTCGGAGGGTAAACATTAAACGTAAAATGTACTAGCCTCCAAATATTCCTAGCAAAAGCACAGTTGATGAACAAATGCTCCACCGATTCATCTGAACCACAAAAAACGCATTTCTTGCACCCAGTCCAGTGTCGTTTAGCTAAGTTATCTTTAGTCAATAGTTCTTTTCTGTTTAGGAACCACAAAAATATTTTTATTTTCAAAGGGATCTTTAGTTTCCACAAGTATTTTCGCAAGTACCTTGTATGTCCATTAAGCAAGTCCGCATAATAAGATTTAACCGTAAATTCCCCATTATCCGTTAGATCCCATTTAAAACTATCTGGCTGATCCGTGAGAGTAACTCGCATCAGCCTCTCTACTAGATGTAACCACATAGTTCTATTATTTCCAGAAATGATTCTTCTAAAGGGTAGATGGATCGGTACTGATCCAAGAACCTCCACCACTGTAGCAGATTTATTAGAAGCTATTGCGTATAAGTTAGGGTATTCATTCGCTAATGAAATGTTTCCTAACCAAATATCCTCCCAAAATCTAGTTTGTTCACCGTTGCCAAGGATAAATTTGCCACGCACAAAAAACTCATCCTTAGTTTTCATCAAACCTTTCCAAAAAGGTGAGTCAAAAGGTTTTGGTTGTACCTGTGATAACGTCTTATCACCTAGATACTTATTAGTTAAAAGTTCTTGCCAAACCCCTTGTTCATTCAACAGCTTATATAACCACTTGCTTAAAAGACATTTGTTCTTAATTTCTAGCACCGCAATGCCCAGACCCCCTTGATCCTTCGGTCTACATACAATATTCCATTTTGTTAACCTATACTTCCGCTTTAATTGATCACTTTGCCAAAAAAATCTTGAGCGATAAAAGTCCAATCTTTTACGTACCCCTTTGGGCACTTCAAAGAATGAAAAAAGAAACATTGGTAAACTAGTCAAGACTGAATTTATTAGCACAAGACGATCTCCGTAAGATAACATCTTTGCTACCCATGAAGCTAATTTTTTCTCAAACCTGTCCTCGACAGTTTTCCATTCTTTGTTTAACAATTTTCTATAGTGTATTGGAATTCCCAAATATCTAAAAGGCAACGAACCGATCTCACACCCGAATATGTGTCGGTAATCCTCCTGACTGTCCTTTGCTTTTCCAAAACAATAGAGTTCGCTCTTATGAAAATTAATTTTTAGACCCGAAAGTTGCTCAAAAAAGGCCAATATTAACTTCATGTTCATGGCTTTCGCAATGTCATGCTCCATGAATAATATTGTATCATCCGCGTACTGAAGAATTGAGACGCCACCCTCCACCAGGTGAGGGATGAGTCCTCCGACCTGACCATCCCTTTTTGCCCTCTCAATTAGGACTGCCAACATGTCGGCGACAAGATTAAATAGGAGAGGTGACAAGGGATCACCTTGTCTCAGCCCCTTTAGTGTTTGGAAGTAATGACCGATATCGTCATTGACCCGTATTCCCACACTACCTCCTTGCACAAATCTGGCTATCCAATCGCACCACTGTGAAGAAAAGCCTTTCATTCGTAAGACTTGTTGTAAGAAGGACCAATTAACCTTGTCATATGCCTTTTCAAAGTCTATTTTAAAAAGCACCCCATCCAATTTTTTTCTATGCATTTCATGTATTGTCTCGTGTAGTACCACAACTCCCTCTAGTATATTTCTGCCCGGAATGAAAGCTGTTTGGGTTGGCCGCACCACCCTAGTAGCTATCGAAGTCACCCTATTAGTTCCCACTTTTGTAAAAAATTTGAAACTTACATTGAGCAGGCAAATGGGTCTATATTGCTCTATTCGACTAGCGTCTTCTTTTTTGGGCAGCAGCGTAATAATGCCAAAGTTGAGCTTAAATAAAGGCAAATTTCCCTCCCGCAATTGAGAGAACATCGCCATTAAGTCTCCTTTGATAACATCCCAAATTTTTTGATAAAACTCCGCTGGGAACCCGTCTGGCCCAGGAGATTTATTATGTTCCATTTGATTTATTGCTTCAAACACCTCCTTTTCCGTAAAGGATTGTGTCAAGATGATATTCTCCTCATTCGAAATCTGAGGCATATCATTTGTAACCTCCTCATTCATTGTGAAACTATTTGGAACCGGTGCTCCAAACAATTTTTTGTAATATTCTGAAATAAAGAATTTGAGGTTTTCATGTCCCACTATTGTGCCTTCATCTTGCTCAAGCTGAAAAATCTTTTTCTTTCTATGTTTTCCATTAGCAATGATGTGAAAGTATCTCGTATTACTCCCACCTTCTTGTATATATTTTACTTTTGCTCGCTGTGCCCATTTAGCCTCTTCGTCTCTCCTAATATTTGCAAGACATTCATCCGCATCCTTTTTTGCAGCCCGCTCGGCTGCATTTAAAGGAGTGGATTCTGCCTTAATATCTAGCTCCGTAATCAAAAGGGAGAGTTTTTCCCGCAGTTTTTTATATTCTCCACTTAGCGATTTAGCCCACCCTCTCAGAAATTGTCTTAAGTGTCGTATTTTGTGTTGCCATCTCTCCACCGGAGAGTTTCCATCTTGGATGGAATTCCACTCCTTTTTAATCATTTCATAAAAGCATCCTGACGCATCCAAGATAGTTCAAATGAAAAATGACTAGAGTTTCCTATAAAAGCATGATCCCCTGAATCGAGCAACAGCGGTGTGTGATCAGACCCCGTTCGAGTTAAGGCCTGAATAGTTACGAGTGGATATTTTTGTTCCCACTCAACAGTGGCAAGAAAACGGTCCAACTTCTCAAAAGTCGGTGTCTCCATCCTACTAGCCCACGTGTATTGTCTTCCCGACATATCAAGTTCCTTTAAACTTAAACTTTCAATAATAGCATTGAACACAAACGGCCACCTAGCGTTGAAATTTGAATTATTTTTTTCCTCTTGTCGTCTTATGATGTTGAAATCCCCCCTACTAGCATAGGTAGTGTCTCCCCTTCACAAATCCGTACTAACTCGGCCAAAAAGTCCGGTTTCTTCTCCTCTTGAGCAGCGCCGTATACTATTACAAGAGCCCATCGAAAACCATCTAGCTTATTCTTCACATGAAACTTGACGCAAAAGTCTCCTGTGAGAACATCACTAATGGTCATGGTGGCATTATTAAAACCCACTAGCATACCCCCGGATCTACCATGAGGGGGGATACAGTACCACGTAAAGTCCATACCACCCGCTAAAAAATTCAAGAAGGGGGTCGCAAAAGAGGATCTGCCTGTCTCCACAATTGCCACAAAATCTAATTTTTGTTCCCTCACCATCTCATTAACCGTTAAGTGTTTGGCCGAGTCTCCAAAACCATCTGTATTCCACACAACTCCTTTCATTTTCTTATTGGTTCTTAATTTTTTTAATTCTTGCACTCCTTCTAACCTCACGCTTAGAATGGCTATTTTTTTTACGACCACGTTTTGTTTTATCCTTGGGAGGTTTCAGATCCGCATGATCTAAATATCCTTCCGATTCCTCATCATCCAAATCCTCACTCAAATTTTTGGCCCTTCGTAAGACCATACTAGACTCATCATCAACCGTTGGAGGTAAGGAATTCTGTAGGAAAATAATCTCCCTCTCTTTTTGCACACTCCTAATTACTGAAATTGCGACCTCTGTTTGTACTGTTGTTTTCCCTAAAGAAATGCCTAGCCTATCTGCCCTACATTTTATTTCAGCATCTGAAAAAGAATTTAAAGAAAGCTTGGATGCAATTTGAGTACCTGGAGGTATGTCGCCGTTCTTGCGAGAAGCCAACTCCATAGCCCGCTCGAGGATAGGCAGGCTCGCATTGGATTGTAGCTTCAACCGATCACTTGACCGCACCTCAAGTTCTTGCATCCCCCCAAACGCCAGGATTTCCGGTTCCGTAGGTCTTGATTCCATCGCACCTGTCCCAACTGATCCCAGCCCGCATTGCTGAGACATATTCATCATTGGGTTCCCCATGCGATCCATATACACACCTCCACTTGAAAAGTCTGATTGATCAAGCCTCGGCAGCGTCAGATTCGTAGGTGTACTCCAACCATCATTGTTTACCACCGTTTTCATCGGAGTCACAATGTCAACAATGGTAGCAGCTGAGTCATTTACTGGTGAAGCTTGTGCCGTCGGCTGAGCTGGGGATGTCACAGCAGTGAGCACAAGCGAGCTGTCTATGGGGGACTCCACACGAGTTTCAGAACGCATGGACTCACTCAGCTCTTGCATAGCTTGCCTAAACTGCTGCTGCACCATCGGCGAGAAGATCACACCCGCAGTAGTGTGTTTTTCTTGCATGATGTCCATCGGAGAAGTCACAGTGTCCACAATGGTAGCAGCCGAGTCATGTACTGCTGAAGCTTGTGCCGTCGGCTGAGCTGGGGATGTCACAGCAGTGAGCACCGACGAGCTGTCTATGGGGGACTCCACACGTGTTTCAGAACCATGGACTCACTCAGCTCTTGCATGGCTTGCCTAAACTGCTTCTGCACCAACGGCGAGAAGATCACACCCGCAGTAGTGTGTTTTTCTTGCATGACGTCCATTGCTTGCTCAGTATCAACGACCTTGTCATCCGCAGTTTTGGATACCTCGTCTGTCACCATGTCGTCAAGTCCATTATCGCCTACTGATTTCTGTTCAACGTCCCCATTTTTTGAATCGTTTTCAGACTGCCCCTCCCCATCCTCGTCATCCGGAGGAGGCGATCTTGGTGGATCATCTTCTTAATCGCCAACATCAACAGGGTGTTCTACCTTAAACCTCAAGCGATAGAACCCATCTTTGATGTACATTGTATAATTAGCAGGAATCAAGGTATAGTCCACACAGCCAACGAGGATACGCAGCACCCCATATTTGCGAGTGTACTTCATGTCAACTTTCATAGTTTTGCCAAACAACGAGCCCAAACTCCAGAGAGACAAAAAATCTCCCGTCCTCTTCGGTGGAAGATCATACACACGGATCCATTTTTTGGCGGCTTTTCCATCGGCTCCATCTTCGCAACCCAAGGAACTACAGTAATTTCGCATTTG
The DNA here is from genome assembly GCA_947311845.1 of Poa pratensis. Lineage (NCBI taxonomy): Eukaryota > Viridiplantae > Streptophyta > Magnoliopsida > Poales > Poaceae > Poa > Poa pratensis. Next base: position 27,479,014 of record CAMZMU010000105.1, read on the forward strand.
CTGTTGGGAACCTTGCATGCTCCAAAGATTTCTAACCTGTCCAGATCACTTCTAGATGGAAAAGGCACCTTGAACACATTGTGACCAACTTGATCTACATCCCAAAGAAATTGATCTGTGGGAACCAACCTTTGTAACTGCACCACAATCTGAGGAATAGTAAGATCACCCCCAGTTACTGTCAACATAGCCAATCGAACATTATCTATCTTTGGTTTATAAGTCTCCGTCGTGGGCTGCTCAAAGAACATAAGACCATCATTGATTAATCCATGCATTATAACTTGCGGTTTTGGGGCTGAAAGCAGTGGACACGCTTCCGATTCGTGAGCTTTGCTCTCACAAATATCGCAGACTTGCACCGAGCACTCCTTGCCAATATGACATGGTTCATCACATCGATAACACCTAGGTTTGTCTCCTCTTTTCACCTTCTTGGCTGTTACCCCCTCAGACGTCCTATTCCCAGCAGTAGTCCCCGAAGATGGTTGTTGAGGCGCCGCTTGCTGCACTGCCCCGCCAGCCACCGGGGTGGAGCCTCCAGTAGATGAAACTGGCACATAACGCTGAACAATATTTGTCGGCTCAGCTGTAGCCGCAGCCACCATCTCTGCCGTTTTGATCACCTCCGTCTGTCTCAGCGTCTCCGCCACCTGCTTAACCATCTTTGCCAAAAGTTCCTCGCTGAATTCAGGCACCGTGTCTCTGTTTGAGTTGTGACCCGCATAGCCACCACGATGATTCCGCACAGCCTGATCTCTTCCTCCCTCAAATCTTCCTCCTCTGTAAGGTTCGATGGTCTATTGTACTGTCTGCGATAGCCACCATTACCAAAACCAGAGCCCGCGTTAAAGCTGCCGAAACCAGCACCATTCATCTCCTCAAAATCCGGCTGCCGGTGATCAGGCTGCCCAGCCGTTCCGCTTGATGATGCGGCCAGCTGATTGTTCTGCCGGTGATTCGCATAACCACCACCCCCACCCGTATTGCCAAAGTTTCCTCTGCCAGCAGCACCACCGCGAAACGGTGGTCCGCCGCCTCCGAAGCCTCGGCCAGGCAGATGCCCTCCGCCATTGCCTCTCCCTGGAGGGAACCCACGATCATCTCCACCTCTGCCTCGTCCACCGTCATTGTTCGCCATCGCATCGACAATGGCTCTCCGTGACGGCTGCAGCGAACGCGTGCCTTTGGAAAACCCTAACAGCGCTCGCAAGCCTTAGGTTTGAGGCAGGGAAATCCGACCCCGATTCTGGACCGGCCTCGACTCTGTTTGGCCCGCATTACCAATACAGCCGGTCCCATTGTTCTTCAGCCCAACCAGATGACGGCCCGCATGGCCTGTGGTTGAGTTTTTGAAGTTTGAAAATTTAGATCTGCGGATCACGGTCGTCTTCCTCGTTACCAGCGACGCATCACCGAAACGATGAGGACGCCGACGGCATACCTCTTCCCACCCACCAGCGCCGTCATCCAGCGACACCGACGGAGTAAGAACTGGTAGCCTGAGCTGCGCTGATCTCCCGAACGGTAAACGACAGGACTGCTCCGCCCGTCGCGGCCCGGTGTTTGAGCTCGCCGGCGAGACCACCGGCGAAACCACCTGTAGAGCTAGCGATGCATACCTTTGCGACTGCCGCTTGATGATTCTCTTCTCTTCTCTGGACGGACGATCCTCCAAAGTTCTCCCCGACACTGGTGATGGCGAGCGGCACCGATACCGCATGTCATCCAGGCCATCGCCTACCTCTCCTTCGTCGTCCTCTACGGCTTCCGGCTCCTCTCCGGCGAGATCGCCGGCCAGAGCCCAGAATCGCCCGTTGGTCGCCACCAACGGCTCTCCGTCCATCGAGTAGAAGTTTTTTCGAGTAGAGAGTTGTAATACATGTAATTTTTGCTCATGATTCCTGACGGAGCTCAAGAGCCTTCTCCCCAAGCTCGTAGTCAGAGTAAATGTAAAAGCTGCAGAGACATGAGCGGAGGCGCTGCTATCTTGATTTCAGTAAACATATCAGTGCAGGGCCAGGTTACATTATTAGGTTCACAAGATTAATTGTTCAAAAGTAGGATGACGTGCTAGAAACATAATTGTTGCATATATGTAATCTCACCACTTTGCTTGTGTATTCTTTATGTCATGTATGTTTTTTCTGGTGTAGGAGTGCTAGGAAATATTTCTCAGTTTTCTCAAGTTGTCCAGTTTCATCTTGCTGTATAAGAAGGGATCACCTTTTCATGTTACTGCAATATAATTAAGCCATCTTTTGTGTTCCAGGGTACTAATTTACCATGCACTACATCGAGCAGGTTTTCCTTTGTGCTATTTAACTTTTGTGCTGCAAGAGTAAAAGTAGATGACCACATTTTGAAAATTATGTCTGCACATCAATTTTTTACAACCAGACTAATTTTTGTATATGTATTAGTCGACACGTGCATTACAAGTTAAATATTTCGTACTTCTAAATTGCCCCTTTTAATCATGTAACGTGCGTTGCACGTACATGCCAACTAGTGTCCGAAAAGCCCAAAGAACAATCTTTATTTTTGGTTTCCCACAGCGTGCATAACACATTTACACAAATACTACAAACGTACGATCAAGGACAGCATATTGGACACAAATTTGATTTCTTTCCTTGCAACGCTCTGCAAGTATGTACGAGTACACGAACTCGGTCTATATAAAATAAGCGAATTAATCAGCAGATCTTCCGCACGCTGGCAATGCTCCCATCATGCAGGCAGACGGCCACGACCAGAAGGAACGCCTCCCGCTCGCCCTGCACGTCCACCACGTGCACTCGGTACCCGGCGTCGACGAAGCTCTCGCTGGGCAGCACGACGAGCTCGGCGCTGCCCGTACCGTCGTCCTTACTAACCAGTTCGGCCACCGCCTCGCCGCCGCCCGTCACCGCGAGAACCATCCCGATGCCGTCGAACTCGACTAGGCCGGCGCGGATGCAGATAGTGCGCAGATCGGCCGCCGGCGGCGACATTGTTGTCCGCTCAATCGTGAGGAGGTCGGAGATGGGTCGATCGATGGAGATCACAAGAGGCCAAGGTTGTCGTGCTTATATAGATCGAGGGATGGATCTGGCAGGGCCTGCCGGAGATCTGGAATCCGACACGGGCTGGGAATTCGGGAGCTCGAGTTCGTTATGTACTCGGTTTTCAGCTTTGCATAAAGAGAGCAAAATTAGAATTAGAAAGTTAAACCCAACCAAATCTACAAGAAGCCCTTATAGCTCAGTGGTCCGTAGTTCGATCCTGCGTGAGGGCAACTTTTTCTTTTTCACTTAATTTTATTTTAACAAAATAGTTGGCTGGCTCTACTTTTTTTTTGAAAGCCCACGTATATTCAACATAATACCACGTACACAGTACACAGTACAGAAACGAAGAACAGCAAATACGTAGGGGAAACAGAGCCTAAGCAAACCACAGCAACTCCTCCGGCATCGACGACGAAGACCACCGTCCTCCTTCTCACCACGCCCCGAGAGCTCCTTCCTTGTTGAAGACCGCCGCAAGAGCCGTCCGCCGCGCAGCGGCGGAGCTTTTGCTGATGAACGAGCACGGCGAAAGCCCTCTCACTCCATCTATTCCACCTTGCCGCAGCCATCTTCGGCGTCGAAGCAGAGAGGAACCGCCGGGCAAGCCCAGCCCTGGGTTCCAGCCGCCAGATCCGCCGCCAGCACGGATCCAACGGGAGGCCGACAGACTCGAGCACCACGCCGGGCCTCGAGCCTCCACAAGTCGAGCGCGACGACGATGAGCTCCCAGGAGCTCCTCCGCCGGAGAAGATCGCCCGACACCAAAACACCCGCCGCCAGCAGCACCTCCTCCACAGCAACGCCGGCGGGGTCTCCACCCTAACCTACCATATATACAAGCCGGAGCCGGGGATCCCCCACCCTCCCGCCGCCGAGGCGGCCGACGGAGGAGAGGAATCCCGCGGCTCAGCGGCGAGCACGCGGTGGTTCGGCCGAGATCGCCCAAAAATCGCCAAACGCCCCTCTGCTACAGTGGCGGGAGGGGAGAGGACAAGGTCGGCCTTCTGTTAGTTGGCTGGCTCTACTGTGTACACATACTCTGGTTTTATTTGTGATCTTACTCTTTTTGGATATGAAATGGTTTGCTGGCTAGACCCCTTCCGATCGGATCAAAGATATGGGTTGTTGTTGCTTGAATTAACACGACAAATGGTCTACGGCAAGCCTATGCATGCTTGAAACCCCCCTAAATATCCCTTATACATTAGCCAACAATCAGCAAGGGGTGATCCTGGATGAGATTTCCTAACTTGGAAATTGCTGACGAATGTCGGTTCAATTCGAATTTGTGATCTTACTCTTTTTGGATATGAAATGGTTTGCTGGCTAGACCCTTCCGATCGGATCAAAGATATGGGTTGTTGTTGCTTGAATTAACACGACAAATGGTCTACGGCAAGCCTATGCATGCTTGAAACCCCCCTAAATATCCCTTATACATTAGCCAACAATCAGCAAGGGGTGATCCTGGATGAGATTTCCTAACTTGGAAATTGCTGACGAATGTCGGTTCAATTCGAAATGTCAAACTTTGATATTGAGAATTTCTTGTTTCGAAAATTGGGGGAGGGTGTAACAAAGCTTGTTGGGCTCGACTGCGTGTGACCCCGATGTAGGCATCTCGCTCTTCTTGCCATGTAATCACCGAGTTGTCCAATATGCTAAAACGGCAAGCCTTCTTGAATTAACACCACAAATGGTCTACGACAAGCCTATGCATGCTTGCTGGCTAGCCGTCTTCTTGAAATTCTCCTAAATACCCCTTAGACATTAGCCAACAATCAGCAAGGGTGATCCTGGATGAGGTTTCCTTACTTGGAAATTGCTGACGAATGTCGGTTCAATTCAAAATATCAAACTTTGATATTGAGAATTTCTTGTTTCGAAAGTTGGGGGAGGGGTGTAACAAAGCTCGCCGTGCTCGACTGCATGTGACCCTTGATGTAGGCATCTTGCTCTTCTTGCCATGTAATCACCGAGTTGTCCAATATGCAAAAACAGGATACTTGGGCAGGACGTAATCTTTCGTCCCAAATGTTGTGGTTTTTGAAAGAATAAAATATAAAAAGTTTCAATTTTCTAAAGGAAACAACTCAAAAGTTGCAATTTTCTTAAACTTCGGTCCTAACAGTATTGGCTCCTTGATATTTAGTAAAAACTAGCAGAGTGCCTGTGCGTTGCCACGGTCTCTTAATTAATTTCCTTGTTGCACATGTAAACATGTGAATAGTCACGTATATATCCAATAAATAGCACATACTATTTCTTCAAAAAGTATGATTCTTCTTTGCTTAAAATGTATTTGATGTAAGCTACAATAAGACATTATATGCATAGAAAGTACAGATGTCTCTTCGACATGTTTGCAATGTCAACTTCCCATATATGCCTCCCCTCCATGGCATCTCTTTCCTCTCATCTCTTCGACATTACCACCACGACCCATTGAGCCGGTGTTTACAATTTCCTAAACAACATAAAATCAAGAGACCATTTCATTAAAAAAAATTAGTCTGTCATTTGCGATTGACATAAACTCTACATGTAAAAAACAGTAGCAAGCAAAACAATCTAGCTTTTGATGTAGTGCAACCTAGGCACACAACACCAAGTGGCCCAATGACAAGAGTAAGAGTCAAAGCTCTCCATGATAAGGTGAATTCACTTCTATCTATGTGTGATCTCGACACTCTTTTGAATGGTTTGCTACTTCATTCGGATACTTTGTGCATGCTTAGGAACCACCTTGATGATGACCCACAATGGAGTGGAGAAGATGAACAAGAGAAGACCCAAGAAGATGATCAAGAGAAGACCCAAGAAGATGGCCAAGAAGAAGAAGAGAAAGAAGAGACATGGTGGTACTACCGCCCTCCACGGCGGTACTACCGCTCCGGCGGTACTACCGCCCCCAGTGCCGCCGAAAACCAGCCTCTGCGCACATGTGCGGCACTGCAGGCGGTACTACCGCCCGACCAAGCGGTACTACCACTCTGACGGGCGGTACTACCGCCGGTACTGCCGCCCGAGCAAAGTCAACACGCCTGCTGCCCTCACCAGCGGTACTACCGCCCGTACGAGCGGTACTACCGCTGCTGCGGGCACAAGCCAGCCTTTTGAGCCTTGTAATCCCCACCTACCCACATAACTTTCCCCTTTTGCCTCTAGACTATAAATAGGAGTTCCCCATCTAGATCTAGGGTTAGACAATGATTTGGGATTAGAGTAGAGCCTTGCTCCTTCTTCTCAAAGTGTCTCTTTCCTCCTATGGAGATGAATCAAGGCCTCCCCTTGTGGAGATGAACCAAGGCCTCCCTTGTGGAGAAGATCCCTTCGTGGATACCAAGGCTCCGCTTGTAGTTGCGATTACTTGCTAATCTTCCATCTTGTGGTGGCTAGATTGGATTGGTTGGATTGACCAATTGGACAAACAATCCTAAGAGTAAGGTGTGCTTGGGAGAGGAGATTGGGGGCTACCCTCGGGGATTTGTTACCAATTGAGTCTTGCCGAGTTGCTACTTGCTATTTACCCTTGTTTTGTGTTTCCCCTCTTTGTGTTCTTGAGTTCATCCGTGTTCTTCGTGTTCATCGATCCCTCCGCCAAATCCGTGAAAATCGGGACCAACCTACATCATATGGTATCAGAGCTCTAGGTTGACACGGATTTGTTTTGTGTTTCCACCAAAATCCACCAAATTTTTCTTCGTTTTTGAGAAATTCGAAAATTTCCACCAAAAATAGCCTTGCCTTGATTCGAGCCGATCTGTCGATTCGTTGCGTTTTTGGTAGTTTTTGTCCATGGATCTGTTGCTTTAGGACCCCCTCCACCTTTGTTTGCGTTCCCTAGCCTCAATTTTGCCGATTTCCCACGAATTCGAGGAATTTTTGAGCCCAATTCCGCCCAATTGAGTCAAAATCGCGCAGATCCGTGCGCAGCGGTACTACCGCAGCATCGTACTACCGCCGAGCGGTACTACCGCGGACAGCGGTACTACCGCCAGGGCTGATTTTTCAGAAATTTTTCTTTTCCTCGGTTCGTTTTGGCATTTCCTCTTTGGTTTGAGTCCTTTCTTGGTGTGCCCTACGTCTACGACATCGACAAGCTTCCGCAGCAACGCATCATCAACGCCAAGCGACGACGCCACCAAGGACTCGACATTTCCCCACCATCATAATCCGTTGTGAGCCCTTCTTCCTTTCGTGTACCTTGACCTATCGGACTAGCTCGGTGATATTGCGGGCATTGCACTGTTGAGTGTTTGTCTTCAAGTATTGGCGAGTGTGTATCGTTAGAGATCTTGGCACTAGCAAAAGAGAAGGAATCATCGTCAAAAAGCAAAAATCAAAAAAAAAAAAGAATCAAGTGGTGCCAAGTATCATCTCTTGTAGGTTGCGACAAAGCTAACCGCCAAAGTGAGTGAGTGTTAACTCTTGTGCAAATCCGTTGCCCACAAAAAGCAATTGAGCTAGCGTCCTTCTTGTGTTGGGTGACATTTGAGCACGTAGTCTTCGTTAGGTTGTCTATCTTCGAGTGCTCGCCCTTTGGTCGCCCAACCCCATCATTCGCTTTTGTGTGTGTTTCTTCATCATTTGTGGTTGGAGTTTCTTTGGTAATTTGATCATTGTGGATTTTCTCTACCTTTGACAATATACTTTCGTCGGGTTTGCTTGTTTCGTTTGCCACTTCATACCTTCCTATCCTCATAAGTGTGTGTGTTGGGTGTTAGAACCGGATACTCTCCTCTCAAGCCACATTATACTTGGGATATAGTTTGTCTTGGTTTTTCCTTACCACATCTCACTTGTTCTTGAGAAAATGTTTAGGGGAAGTACAAACGGAAGCTCAAGCTCGGAGATGAAATCCATGGTGGAGTTCGCGGTGATCATGGCTATGTCACACAATCGGAGTTGTTGGTCTTCGACACTTTCTTCGTGATAACCTAGGACGCTACGAGCGCCGTCTTCAAATCAAGAGAACAACTTCAACGACCATGCATGCTCAAGAAGCAAATATGGAGCGGTGACCGAAGCTATCAACAACCTTGTGCGACAACGAGCTTCTTCACGCTCAAGCCGTACAAGAAGCACCTCAAGGTCGACACAAGCACGTCATGGACGTCATGAACCTCGACAAGAACGTCAACATGATCCAAGGCGCGACGCCCATGAACGACCTCCTCCTACGTTGAACAACCACATGATCTTCACGCGAACAATGCCAATGCGCATCAAGAACAACCTCACCAAAATGATGAACGTCCGAACGCATACCATCACCACCACCGCAACAACGTGATCGTCATGACCCATTGGCTAATGACAATGGCGTTCCGGGTGCGAATGACTTTGGTGAACAAGGACGTCACCCCGTCATCCTCCAAGGCCACGTCATCAAAATCATGACAATGCGAACAATCGAACAACCCGTTCCTCAACAAGAGCTACCTCCTCAACATGCCTCGCCTCGTCAAGAGCTTCCACATGATCGTCACCAACACCACGTTCCGAGTCAAGTGATAACGAGTCAAGCCAACACAATGGTGATGGACTCAATCGAAGGAGACGTGGACGTGCATTCCCACGTGGTGCCATGGTGACACTATGATGACTTGACCAACGTCCGCTTTGACATACCCAAGTTCTACGGCACAAGTGATCCGGAAGCTTACTTCTCATGGGTACTCAAGGTTGACAAGATCTTCCGCGTGCAACGCTTCTCCGACAAAAAGGTTGCCTTAGCCTCGATGGAGTTTGAAGAGTATGCCCTCTTGTGGTGGGAACAACTACAAGATGCTCGCGTCGCTAACCACCAACAACCAATTGACACTTGGGTTGAAATGAAAGAAACAATGTACAAGCGCTTCGTGCCAAGCCATTACACTAGAGACTTATACAAGAAGTTGCAAGAGTTGAAGCAAGGTTTGAAGTCGGTTGATGAGTACTACAAGGAATGGAAATCTCCATGATGAGAGCCAATGTCAACGAGTACGAAGAGCAATCCATGGCTCGTTTCATGAATGGCCTCAACTATCCAATCAAGAAGATCGTGGAGTTCCAACCATATGCCTCTTTGGTTGAGCTAGTACATCAAGCTTCCAAGGCCGAGCGCCACGTGCTTGAAGAGCTCAAATACCTCAAGACAAAGGCATTCTTCGCCAACTCCTACACCTTCACAAGCTCTTCCTCAAGCGAACACTCGAGGTCCTCCAAGAGTCTCTACATCGACACCTCAAGCGCCTCAACCTTTCAAGAAAGTACCTCCCCTACCAAGGCGCCTCAAGGATCTTCGTCCGGCACAAGACTTTGCAATGCTACAAGTGCGGCGGACAAGGGCACAAATCTTTTGAGTGCACCAACAAGAAGGTCATGATCATCAATGACATGGGAGAGTATGAATCTATGAGTGAAGATGAGTACAATGCTTTGAACAAGGTCGCCACAATGCAAAGTGCTCAAGAAGAAGAAAGTGAGATATTGTGATGGCGACAACAACCCTTCCTTGGTTGTGGCAAGAGCTTAACCACCAATGTTCAAGTGGAAGAAGACCAAAGATGCAACTTGTTTCAAACAAGAGCGGGAATCAATGGAAAGTCCATCAAGGTCATCATAGATGGTGGAAGTTGCCACAACCTAGCGAGCAAAGAACTTTGTGATAAGCTCAACTTGAAGTTCAAGAAGCACCCACATCCTTACCATGTGCAATGGTTGAGTGATACCGGAGCCGTCAAGATTCAACACATGGTGCAAGTGTCCTTCAAGATTGGAGCCTATGAAGATACGGTTGATTGTGATGTTGTGCCTATGAACGTTTGTCACTTACTCCTTGGGCGTCCATGGCAATTTGACAAGGGTGCTATGCATGATGGAAGGACAAACTACTATAGCTTCAAGAACAACGACAAGACCTTCGTCCTTCGTCCCATGACACCAAGTCAAGTCATCGCCGACAACGCCAAGACTATTGCAAGGGCACAACAAGATCGTTCGTCAGTGAGATGAGTGGTGAGCGAGAGACCCACCATAAAGTGAGTGAGAGCCACAAGCCAAATGAGTGTGACACTTCAAAGAGAGTTCCCACAAAACTTACACTATTTGCCACAAAGAGAGAGATGAGGGAGTTGAGAGAGAACCCATCCACCCTCCACTATGTGCTCATATGCAAGGGTGAAGTTTCTATGACTAACACTTTCACAAACCTTCCTCCTTCTTTGTTGTCTCTTTTGAAGGACTTTGAAGATGTCTTCCCTCAAGAAGTGCCACCGGGACTACCTCCTCTACGCGGAATCGAGCACCGCATCGACCTTGTTCCCGGCGCACCGCTACCAAACCGCGCTCCTTACCGCACCAACCCCGAGAGACAAAGGAGATCGAGCGGCAAATACAAGAACTTCTTGCCATGGGACATATCCGCGAGAGCTTGAGTCCGTGCGCCGTGCCCGTCATCTTGGTACCCAAGCACGACAACACTCTTCGCCTTTGCATGGATTGTCGCCCCATCAACGCCATCACCGTTCGGTATCGCCATCCTATCCCTCGACTTGATGATATGCTTGATGAGCTTTGTGGTTCCGCTATATTCTCCAAAATTGATCTTAAAAGTGGATATCACCAAATAGCATGTGTGAAGGTGATGAATGGAAGACCGCATTTAAAACAAAGCTTGGTCTTTATGAGTGGCTCGTCATGCCATTTGGTCTTTCCAATGCACCTTCTACTTTTATGCGTCTCATGAATCATGTTTTGCGTCCTTTCATTGGAAATTTGTTGTGGTATACTTTGACGACATCCTTATTTATAGCAAATCTTTGGAAGAGCACACTTCTCATGTTGCTCAAGTTTTGTTGGTTCTTCGCAATGAAAAGCTTTATGCAAATCTTTCTAAGTGCACTTTTGCCACCAACAAACTTGTTTTCTTGGGTTTTGTTGTTTCTTCGGATGGAGTCGAAGTTGATGAAGCAAAGATACAAGCAATTCGGACTTGGCCTTTTCCGATGTCACTTGAGGAGTTGAGACGTTTTCTTGGTTTTGCCGGATTTTACCGCCGTTTCATCAAGGATTTTTCCACAATTGCTTGCCCCCTCCATGAACTTACAAAGAAAATGTACCTTTCATTTGGGGCAATGCACATGATTTTGCTTTCAATGAGCTCAAACGGTTATTAACCGAAGCACCACTCCTTGCCCTTCCGGATTTCTCTAAGACATTTGAGATTGAATGCGATGCAAGTGGATTGGGCATTGGTGGAGTGCTTATGCAAAATGGTAGACCCATCGCATACCATAGTGAGAAACTAGATGGAGCTCGCTTGAATTACCCCATTTATGACAAAGAGTTATTTGCTTTGGTTCGTGTTTTGGATGTGTGGCAACATTACCTTCGTCCTAAGGAATTTGTCATTCATTCCGACCATGAATCCTTGAAATATTTGAAAAGTCAAACAAATTTGAACAAAAGACATGCTAAGTGGGTTGAGTTCATTGAGTCTTTCCTTTGTAATCAAATACAAGAAAGGTAAAGACAATGTGGTCGCGGATGCTCTATCCCGCAAGGCCAACCTACTTACACGTCTTGACATTAGTGTCTTGGGTTTGGATGAGATAAAGAGTTGTATGCTACCGATGCTTTCTTTGGAGACATTTTCGCTCAATGTTCGGAGCACAAAGGAATTGGTGATTTCTATTTGCACAAGGTTTCTTGTTTAAGGCTAACAAACTATGTATACCCGAGTCTTCGCTTCGTTTGGTCCTTTTGAAGGAATCGCATGGAGGCGTCTTAATGGGACACTTTGGACGTGACAAGACCTTTGCATGCTCTCCACAAACTACTATTGGCCAAGGATGTACCGGGATGTGAACCGCTTGGTGCGACGATGTTCAACATGTCTCAAAGCTAAGTCTACTCTAAACTCTCATGGCTTATACACACCTTTGCCAATTCCACATCACCCATGGTCCGACATTGCTATGGATTTTGTCTTAGGACTCCCACGCACTAAAACAAACAAGGATTCCATCTTTGTCGTCATTGATCGCTTCTCTAAAATGGCACACTTTATACCTTGCAACAAGACGACGATGCTTCACACATTGCTACTTTGTTTTTCAGGGAAATCGTCCGTCTTCATGGAGTGCCCAAGACCATTGTGTCGGATCGTGACGTCAAGTTCGTGAGCTATTTTTGGAAGACTTTGATGGCCAAGATGGGAATCAAGCAACTATTCTCCACCGCATACCACCCTCAAACCGATGGCCAAACCGAAGTGGTGAACCGAAGCCTATCCACACTCCTTCGTGTGTTGATCAAGCCTAACTTGAAGAATTGGGAAGAGTGCATCCCACACGCCGAGTTCGCCTACAATCGAGCACTACATCGCGCAACAAAGAGAACACCCTTCGAGGTCGTCTATGGCTCCAACCCCTACACCGCGCTCGACATGCTACCACTTCCACTCCGAGAACAAGTCAACATGGACTTCGACAAGCGCGCCGCTACATGAAGACACAAGGGCCACGCTAGAGAAGCATAAGGAAGACCATGCTACGAAGATGAACAAGAACAAGCGCCCCATGATCTTTGAAGAAGGAGACCTTGTTTGGCTACATCTACGCAAGGACCGCTTCCCCGATGAGAGAAAGTCTAAGCTCGCGCCAAGAGGAGATGGTCCTTTCAAGGTTCTCAAGCGCATCAACGACAATGCATACAAGATCGACATATCCAAGTCCAAGTACGGCGTCCATGACACCTTCAACGTCGCCGACATCTCACCTTACCTTGAAACCCAAGTGATGATGAGGACGAAGAGTCGAGGACGACTCTTTTCCAAGGGGGGGGGAGATGATGTAGTGCAACCTAGGCACACAACACCAAGTGGCCCAATGACAAGAGCAAGAGTCAAAGCTCTCCATGATAAGGTGAATTCACTCCTATCTATGTGTGATCTCGACACTCCTTTGAATGGTTTGCTACTTCATTCGAATACTTTGTGCATGCTCAGGAACCACCTTGATGATGACCCACAATGGAGTGGAGAAGATGACCAAGAGAAGACCCAAGAAGATGATCAAGAGAAGACCCAAGAAGATGGCCAAGAAGAAGAAGAGAAAGAAGAGACAGGGCGGTACTACCGCCCCCAGTGCCACCGAAAACCAGCCTCTGCGCACATGTGCGGCACTGAAGGCGGTACTATCGCCCGACCAAGCGGTACTACCGCTCTGACGGGCGGTACTACTGCCGGTACTGCCGCCCGAGCAAAGTCAACGCGCCTTCTGCCCGCACCAGCGGTACTACCGCCCGTACTATCGCTGCTGCGGGCACAAGCTAGGCTTTTGAGCCTTGTAATCCCCACCTACCCCACCTAAATTTTCCCTTTTGCCTCTAGACTATAAATGGGAGTTACCCATCTAGATCTAGGGTTAGACAATGATTTGGGATTAGAGTAGAGCATTGCTCCTTCTTCTCAAAGTGTCTCTTTCCTCCTATGGAGATGAATCAAGACCTCCCCTTGTGGAGATGAACCAAGACCTCCCCTTGTGGAGAAGATCCCTTCGTGGATACCAAGGCTCCGCTTGTAGTTGCGATTACTTACTAATCTTTCATCTTGTGGTGCCTAGATTGGATTGGTTAGATTGACCAATTGGACAAACAATTCTAAGAGTAAGGTGTGCTTGGGAGAGGAGAATTGGGGACTACCCTCGGGATTTGTTACCAATTGAGTCTTGCCGATTTGCTACTTGCTATTTATCCTTGTTTTGGGTGTTTCCCTCTTTGTGTTCTTGAGTTCATCCGTTGTTCTTCGTGTTCATCGATCCCTCCGTCCAAATCCGAGAAAATCGGGACCAACCTACATCAGCTTTCCTTTTTCATTTCTTTTCCTGCCGATTATGTTTATGCTGTTTCAGCCCATATACAATTATATGCCAATTCCAACACGAGAAGTTGTGTGCACAATCATTTATTTATCGTGTAAGAAAGAGCATGTCACGGTCATCTTACTAAACGCAAATGTATCTTTACTATTCTTTAAACCTGAGTTGGTGGTGATGGTCGTACGTCGTCCCAACACTTCCTGCGATCCCGCGAGAGGAAACTCGCAAAAAATCTCGTAGAAAAATAACGCACTAGGCACGACAGATCTCCGTCTCCCGATGAACCTCCATATCGCCCCACTTTCCCACGAACACGCGCCCCTCTCCCACAACCACCTGGGCGCCCTGTCTCAGCTGTCGTCCTATTCTGGTGAAGAACCGCCGCCCCGACTGGACGACGCGTTTGTCCTGCCGTGCGCTGCAGGCGCCGTGCCCGAAGACCCCGCCATTACTGTGCGCGTCGCCGAGATCCGCGCTGGAGACAGAGCAGGCGTCGCCTCCTCGACCTTCCCTCCGCGCACCTCACACGCCCGTCCCTGTACAACAACGCCGATGAGCCGGGGATCGAGACCGCGCCACCAGTCCGCGCAGTTGCAGACGTGAGCCTGATCAATGGCGTTCCTGGCGGCCAGCGGAGCCCCACCGGCACCTCTGCCGGTGGCGAGGCATCAGTTTTGCGCGCCGTACATGGTGCCGCTGACGGTGACCAAGAAGACCCTCTGGCCTCAACCTCTCCGACGGCGACTTTGCTATTACCGACGCCCACAGCGCCGTCGTGCTGAAGGTTAAGGGATTCATCTTCAGCATGCGATGGTTAAATCATCTTCAGCATGCGGCACCGTCGCGTCCTCCACGACGCCACCGGCCAGCCCCTCCTCTCCATGCAAGAAAAGGTAATTCTGCCAGTTTGGATTTCATCTTCTTCCCCAGGCCGCTCAAATTTCCGTAGAGCTATCAGTAATTATGAAGACGAAACCAAAACTGAGATGCTCGTCTTTTATCAAATCGTCTGTTTTCTGTGTGTATATTCTAACACGTGAATGAGTTCAAAGACAGAGCACAGATTGTCAGATTAGTTCTTTCTTTGCACAATCAGATTCAGTCTAACCTCCCGTCTCCAGTTTCTAAACTGAGATGAATACGGGCCTTCGGGTATGACCTTTGTCTGGCGGATGCCGAAAAGAGCCTTCTAGGCGACTCTTCTCTCCCCTGTCTCTGACATTTCTAGAAGCTTCCCTCGCCGCCGGCAACATCACTGCCGGTACCACCGCTGTCGACACCAATCTGTCTCCCTCTCCGCAACTCCCTCTCCACTGCAACACCTGCCGTTCCTTTCCTTGATCCCCTTCTGATTTCTACCCAGATCTGTTCTCCTATCCAATTCTCTCCCATTCCTATTTCTCTGCTTGTTGATCTGCTTCTTCCCATCGATCGATTTCCAGTTTTTCTCTGGCTCCCGCGACTCCAAAATACCCCAAAAAGAGGAAACATCAGCTTGCTCCATCGCTTCCTCTCATTGCCGACCTGTCTTATTCTTGTATTTTTGGGCTGCTAGAGAAGAAGTGGAGTAGGAGAGTGCAGGCTATAGGAAAGTTTCCCAAGCTTCCCTTGGTTGTGAGCAATGAAAATCTTGAGCCTCAATTGTCGTGGCTGCGGGAAGGCCGAGACCGTTCCGGAGCTTCGTAATCTCATGGAGCAGCATCATCCCGACCTTCTCTTTCTCATGGAGACTCGAATGGGAAGGCAAAGAATTGAAGAGCTTCAATGGAAACTGGGATTTCCTTTCGGACTTCATGTCAAGGCTGAAGGGAGAAGTGGCGGCTTAGCGCTCTTCTGGCACAGAGGAATCAAGGTGAGACGAGAAACCTTAAGTAAATCTCATATTGACGTCATGGTGGTAAATGACCAAGTAACACAAGAGGAGTGGAGACTCACCGGATTTTATGGTGAACCTAAGAGGAAGAATCGTAGAGATAGTTGGTATTTACTAAGATTTCTTAGAAGACAGTTCAAAGTGCCTTGGATTTGTCTTGGGGATTTTAATGAGATTCTCAGTGAGGATGAACACTTTGGTACATGTGAAAGGGCAGAGTGGCAGATGATTGATTTTAGGGAGACTGTCAGTTTTTGTGGTTTCCATGACCTGGGTTATTGTGGTCTTCCGTACACTTGGGATAACAAACAAGAAGGTATATGTAATGTTAAAGCACGGCTTGACAGGGCATTTGTTGACGAGGATTTTGCTAGCTTATTTGGGTCAACAACTGTGTACCACATACAGACTACAATATCAGATCATTGTGCTCTTCTTGTGGATATCAAAAAAGAAGATTTGCAGCATCGGCATGGTAATCAGATAAAACCTTTCCGTTATGAAAACATGTGGAGACAACATGAGGAATACCCGGTCGTGGTCACCAGAGCATGGAACCTATCTACAGATGCTACAGATTTATTCTCCCTCCAAGGAAAACTGAGGAATATGCAAGCTGAGCTCTCTCGGTGGAGCTATACTTCTTTCGGCTCGGTAAAAAAGAACATTCAAAATTTGCGCCGAAATCTCGAATCGATTCGGAGGGACAATCTTTATAGAGGCCCTACCACAAAGGAAAAGATGATTGTAAGCAGGCTGCAAGATATGCTAGCAAGAGAAGAAACCATGATGTGTCAACGAGCACGTGTACAATGGCTCAAGGAAGGGGATAGAAATACAAGGTTTTTTCATGTCAAAGCGAAGATCCGTGCACATCGAAATCGTATTTGTAACCTGCAAAGAGAAGATGGATCTATTGCTACTTCCCAGGAAGATATCACCCAAATGGTGATGGACTTCTATAGTAACTTGTTTGCTACTCAAGATCATCTGGAGCCATCTCTGGTTACACGTTATATGGAACGCAAGATTACACCTGAAATGAATGAATTTCTGTGTGCTCCTTTTACTCACGAGGAGATTACAAAGGCTCTATTCATGATGAAACCAAATAGCTCCCCGGGAATTGATGGTTTTACTGCAGGTTTCTATCAGAACCATTGGGACACCATGAAAGATTCGATATGTAATGCAGTGCTGAATTTTCTAAATGGAGGAGACATGCCTATGGAAATGAATCGTACTATCCTGGTGCTGATTCCAAAAGTGAAGCATCCACAAACCATTTCCCAGTATAGGCCAATTTCCTTATGCAATGTTATCTATAAACTCTGCTCAAAAGCATTGGCGAATCGCCTAAGGTATATTTTGGAGGAAGTGATAGCCGAAGAGCAAAGCGCCTTCATTCCAGGAAGACAGATCTTAGATAATGTACTAATCGCCTATGAATGTATGCATTACATGAAGAGGAAAAAAGGTAAGAAAGGTGCTTGTGCAATCAAACTTGACATGGCCAAAGCCTATGACAGGGTTGAATGGGCTTATCTGGAGCAGATTATGCTGACCATGGGGTTTTCTCAAATATGGATAGACCGTGTTATGCAATGTGTCCGCACTGTCTCTTTTTCAGTCCGGATTAATGGCTCCTACTCAGATTTCTTTCTTCCGTCAAGGGGAATTAGACAGGGTGATCCAATATCTCCTTATTTATTTCTCTTATGCGCTAATGGCTTATCTTCCATGTTGAACAGATGTGGTCCGACTTATTTAAGTCGGGGCATCAGAGTAGGAATTCATGCGCCGTGGATTTCTCACCTTCTTTTTGCAGACGACTCGATTATATTCTCAGAAGCGTCCAACAAAGGGGCTGATCGGATTCGAAGTATTTTGGAGGATTATCACCATGGCTCAGGTCAGCTTGTCAACAAGCAAAAATCAACTATCTTCTTTAGTAGAAATTGTGATGATACAGAGAAGAACCATGTCATGCAATGTTTGGGAATCCATACTGAAGCTCTTGGTGGAAAATACTTAGGCCTTCCTACAGCAGTAGGGCGGTCAACCAAAGAAGCTTTTGAATATTTACCTGAGCAGGTCTGTAACTTGACGTCGGGATGGGGTGAAAGGAACCTCAACTATGCTGCCAGAGAGGTTCTTCTAAAATCAGTAGCTCAGTCAATTCCAACTTATTCTATGAGCTGTTTCAAGTTAAGCCCTCAAACTTGTGAAAAGTTAACATCTGTGATGGCAAAATATTTCTGGGGAGGCACGAAAGATAAAAGGAAGATGCATTGGCTCCGGTGGTCTCAGATGGCTCGACCCAAAAATGAGGAGGCATGGGTTTTAGGGACCTCAAATGTTTCAACAGAGCTTTGTTGGGCAAGCAGGCGTGGAGACTAATTACTAAACCAACATCTCTATGTGCCAGAATTTTGAAGGGGAAATATTTTCCAAATTCAGACTTGCTGCACGCAAACAAAGGGAAGCATACATCGCATACTTGGCGTGCAATATATGATGGGAAAGATGTATTGCAGAAAGGCATCATCAAGCGGATTGGGAACGGGAAGAATACCAAAGTTTGGGAAGATAATTGGATTCCCAACCGGAAAACCATGAAGCCATTGTGGAAGCCATTGCATACCGATATTCATCTAGTCTCTCAGTTGTTGGATCAGAGAGGCGAAAGATGGAATACAAATAAAGTATATCAAAGCTTCATTCCTCCAGACGCTGACGAAATTCTGAAGATTCCAGTGGGCAAAATACACGAGGATGTCATAGCATGGGCATACGAGAAACACGGTAACTATTCTGTCAAATCAGCTTACCACATGTTATCATCTCTTCATTTATCCAACTCTGCTCCTTCATCATCTACTGGAAATAGACACCCAATGTGGAAGCATCTTTGGAAAATGCGTATACCTCCCAAAGTCAAGACATTTTGGTGGAGGGTTTTAAAAGGTTTTATACCTTGCATGCAAGTTCTAAAGCAAAGGCACATTGAAAAAGTTAGTTTTTGCAAATTTTGTGGACACCACGAAGAATCTGCACAGCATGCTATGATGGAGTGTCCAAATGTTATTTCCTTCTGGAAATCAATTACAGAGGTAATGGGTGTCAAACTTCCTTCTATGCATCCCCACACTTGGGCATCTGATGTGATTTCAGGGACGATATGTACTGAGAGGGATGCAGAGATTATTGTTTGTGGTGCTTATGCTTTGTGGAATAACCGAAACAAAATTACAAGGGGGGAATCTGGTTTACCTACAAAGAAATTGGTTTCATGGATTCAAAGTGTTGTCGACGAAACCTGTAATCTGGTTCGCCACTCTGCATATAAATCCTTTCCGGAACAACATTGGGCGCCTCCTCCTTCTTCTATGGTGAAGGTTAATTCCGACGGCGCGTTTTACCCTCTTGAAAGTACTGCAGCTGGAGGTGCTGTGATTAGAGGTTCTAATGGAAATTTTCTGGGTGCTCATGCACGTTGGTATGGTGCTGTAACAAGCCCGCTTGTGGCAGAAGCAATGGCATGCTTCGAGGGATTGGAATTTGCTCTGAACCAAGGCTACTCTAGTATTGTGTTAGAGACTGATAGCCAGGAGCTTCTCAATCTTTGGCATATGCAGGACGAACAAAGGTCAGAAATCATGGGACCTCTGCAAAGAATCAAAGAGCTGTCTGAACGAGCTGTGTCTTTCAATTTCGTCCATGTGCCGAGGAGCTGTAACTTTGCCGCACATCTTTGTGCCAAACAGGTGAATCCGGCGCGAGTGGCCTGTGTATGGTTAGAAGAATCCCCAAGTTTTATTGTAAGCTGTTTACAGCACGACTGTAACTTCATGGTTCCAAATTAATATGAAAGTTTCTTTGACTCGCAAAAAAAAAAAAAAAAGTTTCTAAACTGAGTCGTAGAAACTACTTCGAAAGGTTCTGCGCCTTCTGTCTTGGCAACTCCACAATCGTACCTCAATTAAGTACCGAACTCTGGTTCAAATGTCTTGTCATATTTGAACCTTTATGAAACATTTGGCCAATATACATTAACCATGTGTTATTGCAGATGAACCGTAAGCTCAATATTTCAGATGTGCTGGTCGACAAGGACACATTTGTCGTTACAGTGTTTCCACATGTCGACTATGTGTCATCGAGACTCTTGTTGTGACCCTGAACGAGGTTCACAGGGAGAAATAGGATCAATGAGAGTCTCGATTGTATTTTGAATGTCGATCTTCGACCTGGTATGTGACCTATCCATTTAGATCCTCAATCACTCACTCTTGTAGCATTCCCTTACTTAAAATAAATCACATACTTTTTGAAGAAATAGTACGTACTTTTTGAAGAAATAGTACGTGCTATTTATTGGATATATACGTGACTATTCACATGTTTACATGTGCAACAAGGAAATTAATTAAGAGACCGTGGCAACGCACGGGCACTCTGCTAGTTTGAGTAACAGTACAATAAAGTGATGCCTTGCCACCGGCAGAGGTGCCTGTGGGGCTCCGCTGGCCGCCAGGAACGCCATTGATCAAGCTCACGTCTGCAACTGCGCGGACTGGTGGCGCGGTCTCGATCCCGGCTCATCGGCGTTGTTGTACAGGGACGGGCGTTGTGAGGTGCGCGGAGGGAAGGTCGAGGAGGTGACGCCTGCTCTGTCTCCAGCGCGGATCTCGGCGACGCGCGAAGTGATGGCGGGGTCTTCGGGCACGGCGCCTGCAGCGCACGGCAGGACAAACGCGTCGTCCAGTCGGGGCGGCGGTTCTTCACCAGAATAGGACGACGGCTGAGACAGGGCGCCTAGGTGGTTGTGGGAGAGGGGCGCTTGTTCGTGGGAAAGTGGGGCGATATGGAGGTTCATCGGGAGACGGAGATCTGTCGTGCCGAGTGCGTTATTTTCTACGAGATTTTTTGCGAGTTTCCTCTCGCGGGATCGCAGGAAGTGTTGGGACGACATACGACCATCACCACCAACTCAGCTTTAAAGAATAGTAAAGATAATATACCTCATTTCTTGTGAGAATGGTCAACATAGTGATGTGAGGAGTCTGATTTTGAATTTCTCGGCGCGACAAATCCAAAAGTGAAAAATTATTTGACACGCGAATTTTGAGAGGGGGTAGCTTGAATGGAACTCAATTTCCGACGACACTGTATTTTGTATACTTGATTACATGGTGTGATGGGAATGGACTGATGCGGATGACAACGTGGACGGGTCGCATGTAAAAACAGGAGGGTTTGAGAGGGGTAGCTTGAATGGAACTCAATTTCCCACGACATTGTTTTTGGGGAAGCTATTTGAGCCAACATCAGTCAGCCACATCCAAACAAAATATTTTGGCTTCGTGCCTTGCTGAAGCAGCGGATCTTGGGCCTGGCTGCCATCGAACGGGCTTGCCGGCGACAAGCATCACGACAGACCTGGCTGCGCGAGGGGGACGCGAATACGCGGTTTTTTCACCTCAAGATCAAGGCGCGTCGCCGGAAAAACTTCATCCACTCCCTGCAGACCGCCTCCGGGATCCACACAACCCACGACTCCAAGCAGGAAATCATACACGACCACTTCGATGCTGTGCTAGGTACGGCCGTCCCGCAAGGCGCGGTGATTAACTGGGATGGCATTGATCTGCCTACCGCAGACATGGCAGGAATCGGCCTTCCATTCTCGGTAGCCGAAACTTGGGATGCAATCAAGAGCATGCCGGCAGAAAAGGCGCCAGGCCCGGATGGCTTCACGGGAACCTTCTACCGGCAATGCTGGAGCATAATCCGCGAGGATATCATGGCGGCCTTGCACCACTTCTACTCCATGTCAGCTGGAAATTTCGCCGGACTCAACACAGCTCTTGTCTGCCTGCTTCCGAAGAAATCGCCGGCTCTGACGGCAAACGACTTCAGGCCCATCAGCTTAATTCACTCCTTCGCCAAGCTGATCTCCAAAATCCTCTCTAGACGCCTTGCTCCAATAATGGGCGCTCTTGTGTCGGGCGCAGAGCGCGTTCCTCAAATCGCGCAGCATACATGAGAATTTCCTTTATGTGAGGAATCTGGGAAGATCATTGCACCGCAAGAAAAAGGACTGCCTGCTCGTCAAGCTCGACTTCGCGCGAGCTTTTGATTCCGTGTCCTGGGAATACCTCCTCGATCTTCTGCACAGACTTGGCTTCCCTCCGCGGTGGCGAGATTGGATCGCCATCCTGCTGTGCTCCGCTTCGACGCGCGTTCTCCTGAATGGCTCGGCGGGCGCACCAATCCGTCATCGCCGAGGGCTACGCCAAGGCGATCCCCTCTCGCCATTCCTCTTCGATCTCGCCATCGACCCCCTGCATCGGCTCCTGGAGCGTGCCACGGACCTCGGCATCCTTTTGCCGCTGCCATCGAGGGAAGCAGCACTACGTGTCAGCCTCTACGCTGATGACGCGATCGTCTTCATCAATCCAATTCGCCAGGAAATCCTGCACCTCCTTGACATCCTCGTCGGTTTCGGCAAAGTGTCAGGACTGGTCATTAACATGGCGAAGTGTGCGGTGGCGCCAATCCGTTGCCAGGACATCGACCTGGACGCCCTCCTCCATGGTTTCAATGGCCAGCGCATCAGCTTCCCCTTCACATACCTTGGCCTGCCATTGGCGTTGGGCAAGCTTCGGTATGCTCATCTGCAGCACCTAATTGACCGAGCCCGCGCCAAGCTTGCCACCTGGAAGGGCAAGCTGCTGAACGCCGGGGGACGATGCGCCCTCACCTCCTCCGTGCTCGACTCGCTGATGATCTTCACTCTCACAACGCTAAAGGCGCCCAAGAAACTGATCAAGGTGTTCGACAGTATTCGCCGTCGCTTTAACTGGGACATTGAGGAGGACGAAGCCGTGGGCGGAAGTGCAAGGTGCGCTGGCAGACTGTCTGCTCTCCGAAGGACTACGGCGGCCTTGGCATCCCTGAACCTGGACGCCTTCGCTCGTGCATTAACGGTGCGCTGGCTGTGGCAGCGCTGGCAGTTCCCGGACAGACCTTGGGTCAGCATGGAGGTGCCCTGCGATGATCTGATCATGCCTTGTTCGCGGCCGCCACCCGGGTCACGAGCGGTGACGGAAAGCAGGCGAGCTTCTGGCTCTCCACTTGGCTTGGTTCCTGCTCCACTTCGAAACCAGTTCCCCATGCTGTACAAGTTCTCTCGCCGAAAACGGCGATCGGTTGCTGCTGCTCTATAAGACCATCGGTGGTTGATCGATCTCCGGCATGCACCAAGGCCCGCCATCCTGTCTGATTCTATAGGCTATGGCGCCTCGTCGACGACGCGCAAGTCAATCTGTCCGAGCTGGAACCTGACACGATCACCTGGATCGCTTCGGAGGAGGGATGTTACTCCGCCAAGGGAGTGTATCGGCTTCAATTCGAGGGGCAGCTCAGGAGCGATCTGCCGGAGAAGATTTGGGCCAACTGGGCGCCACCCAAAACCAAATTCCTTCGCATGGCTGATGCTTCCAAACCGACTTTGGACAGCAGACAGGTTGATGCAGCGTCGGTGGCCCAAACTGCTACTCTGCCTTTCTGCGTTCGTAATCTGGAGACTGCGTGCACCTCTTCTTCGATTGTCCGTTCGCGAAGCTTTTCTGGCTCTCCATTGCGACCTGGGGAACTGCAGTGCCTCAACCCACACGGCTGGCGACTTGGCGAGATTGCACTTCGGTTGATCAAGCTTGGGACAGCACGGTGCATGCTACCCTGCTGCACATCATGAAGGTATTCAGTCCCTAATTATCTTGGGGTGCTAATTATCTTGGGGTGCTGGAACTTCTGGAGAGAACGGAACAGCCGCGTTTTCAAGGAGAAACCTTCTTCCTTGCGGTGGCTGCTCAATCAAACCCAAGAAGATGCTAAGACCTGCAGGAGCAAAGAAGCTGCGTCGTATGATCTGGGAGCCCCCATGAATTTTCTTTGCTATTTTTCGGCTTGGCCTATTTTTTTTCTCCACACTTCTTTTTGGTTATTCATTTGCCTAAGGGCTGCCTGTACATACTCTATCTATGCTGCTGCCTATGCTGCTGCTATCTTAAAAAAATTCAGGAGAAACCTTAACACTGCTGCCTATGCTGCTGCTAATCTACAGAGTAGAATTATTTTCCTCTTCTTTGGCGGGGAGTTCTAGGAAATGAAATGTACCTAACCGCCAAAAGATCTGGCTCTGAACTCTCAAGTGACCGGTTTTCGCCGTTGATGAAGGCCACGACGGCCTCCATCTCCTAGCCGCCTTCTCGCCGTCCGGCTTCAAGAGAAAGTAGACGTGGTTCTCGCCGGCGTCTCGTACAGACGCACCTCGCCGCCCCATCCGCTGGCCCCGAGCGCGCCGACGTACGCGCGGCCCCTGGCGGCCAGCATGTCCAGCCCCGCCACGGTCACCAGCACGCGCGCGCACCCGAGCCACCGCCACTCGTCTCTCGCCATGGCCACCGGTGTTGATCACCGGGTCGTCCAGCCCGTACCTTCCCGCGCAGACGAAGCTCCACGTGCGGTCCCGCCCCCGCCGCTCCGCCGGGTCCCGCGTCTCCGACGGCACGGGTCGCTTCCCCCAGAAGTAGGGATCCAGCAGCTCTATGCCCTGGATGGTCGCGCCGCCGTCCAGGCCCTCCCGCCCCGCGCGCATGGCCACGTTGTGCGCGATGTTGCCGCCAGCGCTGTCGCCGACCAGGAACAGCCGCGTCAGGTCGGCGTGGCGCGACAGCCAGGGCTCCGCCTCCGCCGCTCGGGACCGCGCGTTCCTGAGCGCCCACCGGAGCACCTTCCACGGGTCGTCGTAGGCCGTCGGGAGCCGGCGCTCCGGCGAGAGGCGGTAGTCCACCGACACGGCGACACCCCGGCCTTGGACACGAGCGCGTTGAGGTATCGCTGGTACGTCGGCGAGAAGGCGGACTCCGTGACGAACCCGCCACCGTGGTAGAACACGACCAATGGACGCTTCGACTCCTCGTCGTCCCTCCCCGGCGCCGTGCTGTTGGGCAGGTAGAGGCGGACGGCGAGCCCCGCGGCGGCGTCGATGATCACGTCCTTGGAGGCCACGCCGGTGGCGGGGTCGACGGAGGCCGGTACGGTGTCCGTGCCCATGAAGCGCACGACGCGGCCGCTCTTGTAGAGCACCAGGAAGGGAAAGAAGAAGAAATCGACGCCCTCGTCATCGGCGGCGGCCGGCAGGATGGGACTGTGAGGAGCGCGCGGGGCCGGGGCGAGCAGCGCGGCCGCCATGTTATAAACACATCAAAATGGAGTATGATTTTGAAGTTCTCGTTGCGACAAATCGAATAGTGAAACGTATTTGACGCGTGATTTAAAATCTGTACCATATTGAATCTGTAAAACATAATCAGTTGTGTGTGCCTACATTGGTGGATGCATACATGATTACATAGTGTGATGGGGATGACAACGTGGATGGGGTTTGACAGGAGTACTAGCTTGAATGGAACTCAATTTCTTTGCATCCAGCCGGCCGCGTCCAAACAAATATATCTAGGAGAAACCTTAACAACTGCTACCTAAGCTGCCATATGCAAAGACGAATATTGTTCTTGTTCTTTTGCGGGAGTTCCTAAGAAATTTCCGTCTTCGGCCGAAACCTCTCACTCTGAACTCTCAAGTGAACCGATTTTTGCCGTTGATGAAGGCCACGACCGCCTCCGTCTCCTTCGTCGCCTTCTCGCCGTCCGGCGTCAAGAGAAAGTAGACGTGGTTCTCGCCGGCGTCTCGTACAGCCGTACCTCGCCGCCCCATCCGCTGGCCCCGAGCGCGGCGACGTACGCGCGGCCCCTGGCGGCCAGCATGTCCAACCCCGCCACGGTCACCAGCACGCGCGCCCAGCCGAGCCGCCGCCACTCGTCTCTCGCCATGGCCACCGGGTTGATCACCGGGTCGTCCACCCCGTACCTCCCCGCGCAGACGAAGCTCCACGTGCGGTCCCGCCAACGCCGCTCCGCCAGGTCCCGCGTCTCCGACGGCACGGGGCGCTTCCCCCAGAAGTAGGGATCCAGCAGCGCTACGCCCTTGATGGTCGCGCCGCCGTCGAGGCCCTCCCGCCCCGCGCGCATCGCTATGTTGTGCGCGATGTTGCCGCCGGCGCTGTCGCCGACCAGGAACAGCCGCGTCAGGTCGGCGCGGCGCGACAGCCAGGGTTCCGCCTCCGCCGCCCCGGACCGCGCGCTCCTGAGTGCCCACCGGAGCACCGCTCACGCGTCGTTGTAGGCCGTCGGGAGCCGGCGCTCCGGCGAGAGGCGGTAGTCCACCGACACGGCGACCACCCGTGCCTTGGACACGAGCTCGTTGAGGTACCGCTGGTGCGTGGGCGAGAAGGCCGACTCCGTGACGAACCCGCCGCCGTGGTAGAACACGACCAGCGGCAGCTTCGACTCCTCGTCCCGCCCCGCCGTGCTGTTCGGCGGCAGGTAGAGGCGGACGGCAAGTCCCGCGGCGGCGTCGATGACCACGTCTCTGGAGGCGACGCCGGTGGCGGGATCGACGGAGGCCGGCACGGTGTCCGTGCCCATGAAGCGCTCGACGCGGCCGCTCTTGTAGAGCACCAGGAAGGGGAAGAAAAAGAAATCGACGCCCTCGTCATCGGTGGCGGCCGGCAGGTTGTGGGTGTGCGGAGCGCTCGGGGCGAGCAGCGCGCCCGCCATGTTGAGCAGGAGCAACAACGCGGAGGCGATGCTGCCAGCCATGAGCAAGATAGCTTAGCTCAGCAGTCAGCAAACCTTTCGTGCAGACTGACGAGGTGATCGAGCTACCTTCTATCGATTCTGTTAAACAGCGACGTCGGGGAGATTAGGAACAGGTGGACAAGGTTCGTGTAGTTTTCTCACTGCCATGGTGAATCGGCTCGGGCGAACGGCGACGTGTTTTCGTCGGGGTGCAGCACGCATCTTCCGAGCGCCACCGCGACCTTGTATTTTTCGCCGATCCAACTGGGGGCAGATGCTGCGAGACTTTGGGAACTCGTCAGCTCGAGACACCGGTGCACTGGCCGGCTTGGTCGCGACGTGGAGAGCGAAGATCCTCTGCACATGCGTCCTGCGTATACTGAACCTTGGTGGTACAAGTTACTGAATATTTGACGAAGAAGACCCAGTAAATGTTCTGTCAGATGATAGAAACTTTATTCTTGCGCTCTCAAGGTCACGCGGTCTTGTTTAAGCAACATTCAGGGCGTGTGTCAAGATCATGTTAGAAACGCCACGCGGACCAACATCGGTGAGACTCAATTCCCTGTGTATTTGAAAGTTTTGCCTACAGATGTGTCCGATCATTGCCCCTTGATCTTTTTTTTTGTATGGGTATTGTCCCTTGATCGTTAATTTTGGGATACAAGAAGAGAAAATGGAGAGCCCTTTGATATGGTTTTAGATTTGTTGGCAATATTAGTAAGCGGAGCAAGAGATAGTGATTTAATTATGTTATAGATCATCTGGTAAATGAAGGTTTAACTATGTTGCAATATGCCGACGACACGATTTTCATGTTTTAGGATAATCTAGAAGGAACTATAAATTCAAAATGTTTGTTATGTAGTTTTTGAGCACCTTTGAGGATTGAATGTTAATTTTCACAAATGTATGTTTTTTGTTTTGGTAAAGCTAAGAAAAAGTGTGAGGAATATAAATCTATTTATTGTGTGTAGAAGTTCAGCTGCATTTAAATTATTTAACATTGCCTATTTTAGATTTAAAAACTTAAATATTGATTGGTCTGACAAGATTGACAAGGAAATGGGGTCTTGCCAAGGTAAAGCATACCTCTTATGGGGGGGGGGGGGGGGGGGGAGGCTTGTTTTGTTTTAATCTGCATAATAAGGATGCACACAACTATAAACAAAAATCCGACAAAAAACAGAAGGTAGGAAATACAAAGGGAACTTATATGCCTCCTATGGAACTTGGACTAGTCGGAGATCACGCTGCCAGCCATGTGGGATAAAAATATTTCTCACCGTAGGCTCCAACCGTGCAGACAGCTCCATAAATAGGTCTCAAAACTCCACGCACTGTAAAGATGACCAAGAACTAGATAGCCTTGGAACGTTGCTATTCTTATTTTGGTTTTAAACATACTCCTAGAACTGTAGAGAATTTACCTTCCTGACTTGGGCGGCAATAAGAGTAGAACTAGAAGTGCAGCGGCGATGAACGGATTCGTACAACGAGCTAGGTTTGTCTTTTGGATTACACGAAACAGCAAGACTATACAAACAAATATCTGAACGTTGGAAGAAAATCTTCTGTTTGAATTACACGAAACAGCATGAGAGCAATACTATACGAGACTTTTACTCTGTTAGGAACTGTAGTCATACTGTATTAGTTACTCCATTTCTCTACATATCTCACCACCACCAGTATAAGTAAACTGTATAATACAGTTAACAAAACAACCGAAGAAAAGTTTGTTTTTCTTTTCTTGAAGAAAGAATCAATCGGCATCGATCTCTCTTCCCAATTAAGAAGGGAAAATAGCACAAGAACAAAAGAATGGGAGGAATCAAAGAACTGTCTTGCTCGTTAGCTGGCTAGCTAGTTGCCGGGTCCCTTGGGGCTGGGTCCGGCCGGCAACCTCGCCATGAGCAGCTCCACCGTCTTCCTGGCCTTCTCCACCACCGTCACCGCCGGGGAATAGTAGTACGCCGCCGAGGCCGCTTCGCCACCGCCGTGCCCGTGAAGCAGCGTCACGTGGCCCGCCGGCGCCGGCCTCGCGGCATCAGCGACGCGGCACGTCGTCGCTAGAAGGACGGCGACAGCCGCCACCGCGAGAAGAGCGCGCCTCGTAGATGAATCCATGGGAAGGAAGCAAAAGAGCTCGGACAGGCGAAAGTGAAGTGATGTGATGGAGATGCTGCTGCTGTGTGCAGGCGAGCTTGCTCTTCGATTGTTCTTGTGTGTCTAAACTCTGAACTTCTGATGGGTTCTTAGAGCGATCTGCTGGTGCTCTTTATATATGGTCTCGCAGCGTGCAGTTAGGGTATAGCGTGCCCCAGGAATTCGTTGGTGTTGACCAGGAGAACGCGGGAAAGATCAAACTTGGAGGGAAGGGAATATTGACCGGGTGCGTGCAGCTCAGGCGGAACCGCGACCTGTGAGCTAGACTGGTGTACTTATGTACGTACTTGGGTGGAGAATATAGCTGTGGTAAACGAGAAAAGTCATCGAGATATTATATTCTCTGCACGTTGCAGTTGCAGGAACAAGTCAAAATATTATATAGGTCAAGCATGTGCGTACGGACGTTGTTGATTTTATGCTGCTAGCTAGCTTAACTGAATCCCGTTTTCAGACGACATGGACATGGACTGCTGAACGAACTTGGCGAATTTGGTTTCCTTCCCGGAAGCAACTGACTGCTAGAGAGAAAACAAAGACGAAGCTTCACGTTTCTACGATGATAAACACGAGGCCATCGCAGACGGTTTCTGAACTGCGTTATAATAATAGGTTTCCTCCTGTTCTGAATTATGTTGCTCCCGTTCCGTCCACTCTGATAGGCTGCTGTCGCTCGTTCTAGGAAGCAACCAACTCTTTTTGACTCTGTACTTGCATGAATACTAGGAAATCACTATCATAAAAAATAATACTTTGAAAATCTAGGGTCCGTTTGGAAACTTGGTTATTGTAAAACCTAAGTATTTCAAAACAATTATTTTTTACAAATAACATATTAAGCCTGACTTTAAATTAGTAAAGTCACAAAAACACGTACAAAATGCTGACAAACAGCTTGAAGGTAACCTGCAACACAAACAAACATAAGAGGAAATAAATAAATAAATAAATAAATAAATAAATAAGCATTGCTTGAGACGCCTATGCCACAGCCCAACTTCGCGAACAAGGCGAGAAAGCGAACCGAGGTCATGGAGCAGATACCGACGGAAGCAAGACCGACGGAAGCAAGATGTAATCTTCGCCAACATGGCATACCTAGACCAAAATTCCTCCGGCTTTGCCTCCAGAAAGGACTCTGTGTCCCTCGCCCTAGATCGAAAGGCGCCGTACAGTCGGAGTCGGAGAAAGTTCACCTGAGAACACCTATGAACAATGAGAATTAGGTTGGCAAAGAGAAAGAGGGCATAAGCGCTCTAGGAGTTCCACCAATTGACCACCAGGAAAAAGGTTTCACCGCAACAAGACGCGTCAAACAAGAAACGACGACAACCATATCACCGTGGATGAACATGACCACCGAAGCTCGACCTCTTGGCAACCAAATGTGTCGCTGATGTCGTAGAGGGGGGCCTTTCCCCTCTCACCCGCGCTCGTGGGCATGTTTCAAACGTATCTATAATTTTTTTTATCGTTTCATGCTTGTTTTATATCAGTGCTACATGTTTTTATTATATTTTTATATCATTTTTATTTTCTGGAACTAACCTATTAGCAAGATGCCTAGTGCAAGTTCCTGTTTTCTGCTGTCTTTTTATTTCAGAAAAGATATTAAGGAAATATTCTCCAAAAGACCTAAAAATTTACGAGGATTATTTTTACATCGAAGAAGACACGGGGCCCAAAAATCAGCTGCAGGGGACCCACCAGGGGTGGAGGTGACCCCTGGGGGCGCCCTAGGGCCGTCTGGCCCACCTGGCCACCGCCTTTTGCCGCCTCTTCTCCTATAAATCGTCTTCGTCCCAAAAAGCCTAAAACACCCGAAAATTTTACGAAAGATATCTGAGGCCACCGTCATCACAAACCCGAGTTCGAGAGGGTTCTGGAGTTCTTCCCGGCACTCTGGCGGTGGGGAGATCATCATCGGAGGGCTTCTACATCACCATGACAGCCTCCGAGTGATGCGTGAGTAGTTCATCTTTGGACTACAGGTCCATAGCAGTAGCTAGATGGTTGTCTCTTCTCCTTGTGCTACCATATTTAGATCTTGTGAGCTGCCTAACATGATCTAGATCATTATTTGTAATGCTACATGTTGTGTCTGCTGGGATCCGATGAATTGTGAAATTAGGATCAAGTTTGTTCATCTATTTATATCTATGGTTTATTTAAGATCTTGCATGCTCTCCGGTCCATGTGGTTACTCTACTCAAGTAGTTGTTTGTATCTCCAAGATGGAGTATTTATGCTACATAGTAGGTTCATGCCTCCTCTGAGTCTGGGGTCGGGTTGACAGAAACAACTAAGACCGAGGATGTGTTGTTGCTACTAGGGTAAAACATCGGTGTTTATTACCGTATGTTTATAACCATTGCTTACATTATGCACTTTGCTTACTATAATAATCTGTTTTTTGTAACTTAATATTTTTGGGTGACAGGGTGGATAGCGATCTCAGGGTGGATTATTAGTCATAGATGCAGCTGGATAGCGGTCTATGTATCGTATTGTAATGCCGAACTATATCTTGTCATAATAGCATTGTCATGCCCTCACAATTTGTCAATTGCCTAGCTGTAATTTGTTCACCCAGCATGTTTACTATTTTATGGAGAGACACCACTAGTGAAACTATGGCCTCTGGTCCATTCTTTTACATTGACTACAACACCGTTTATATTGATTTCAATTATTACTTGTTCATTGTTCCTTTTTGCTTTTATAATTGTTTTCCCCACCATACGTTTAACCTCTTTGATTTTAGCAAGCCAGGAAGATTGATAATCTTCCTGTTTCGTTGGGGCAAAGTAGTATGTTTGTGTTGTGTGCAGGTCCAAGTTATCACAGGAGCACTTTCATGCGCCTAGGTTGACACCGTGTTTAAGTATCTCAAGTCCTACTGGTTCGATAAACCTTGGTTTCGTAACTGAGTGAAACTTGCTACTACACTGCTTCCCACCTTCCTCTTGGGGTTCCCAACGTGTGTGTGATCCACATCATCATTGACCCATCGGCGAACAGGGGCCACATGGATGACGAGGAGCACCAAAAGGGGAACGAGTACATCAAGGGAGGGCCGGGGAATGACGTCGCAACATCGCTGTTGACCGAAAGGGGAATGAGGCTTCCGCCCAAGCATGAGAGGGGGTGAGAGGGGACATGTACCTTGACGAAGCCTTCGAGAAGGAGCACCGATGCCTGCAGCGCCATCGTCATGGCCTACTCTGTTGGCAAAGGGTTTCCCCGTACCAATGACCCCCATCACCAACCACCCTCATAAACACCAAGATATGTTGAACAAAATGCCACCTAGGTTCCAGATATGCAAGGGGATTTGCTTAGAGCAGCTTCTTCTTCAGATCCGAAGCGAGGACGTGTGGATAGGCCCCCACGCCGCGGCCTCCGACCATCGTCCCATCCCCGCCTGTGCGGCTGAGGAAATAGACAATGCGCATCACGAACGCCACCACCCGCCGCAGGGTTGACATCGTCCCTTCCGCACAGAACCTCCGCCCCGGTGTTCTAGAGCCCTCCACGCGAAAAGGATTTCGGTTTCACCCCCAGAGTTGTCTCCTGAGAGATGAAGCGAGGGATAAGGGGAATCGGGCTGTTCAAATGAAAGTATTTCAGCATCTAGGTAAGAGATAATACCGTTTGCATAAACCATAGTTTTTTGAAAAAGAGATCATGCCTACCTACTTTTTGAATGCTTCGGTTGTTGGAATAATTTAAAACTACAACATTTTACTGCAGCCAACCAGTTCGAAGTATTTCAATCTATAGTTTTATTTAGAAACTGTAGTTTCTTCCAAACATAGAGAAAAAACTGCGTTGCCAAACAGACACCTAGTGTGTTACAGCATCTCCAACCGTTCGCCCCCCGGGCCGTTTTCCGGCCCTAAAATGGGCCGCCGGGGGTGGGGGGCGTCGACGAAATTTCTTGCCCCGGGTCGACGATTCCCAGCCGTAAAACCCAAGACAGTAGGCCCAACATTTCAAAAAATTAAAATTTGGACGAAATTTAACCAAACTTAGACAAATTTCATTATATAGGCGAAATTCGTACAGATTTTAGGCCGATTACATAATAGAGTTAAAAACAACATAATTAAAACTAGGACACGGTGCTCTACATGCCCAGCTGGCTGTAGCACGCCGTGTAGTCGCCGTCGTCGTCGTCTCTGGGCGGCGCGTCCGGGGCATGGCTGGGACCTGCTGCGACGTCACCGCCGCCCCACTTGCTTGGCCCGTCGTTGTTGTCGGAGTCGTCAATGACAATGACGCCGGTGAGAATGGCGTAGTCAAGGCGAGCTTGGCGGCGCGGAGCCCGCTCGAGGAGGCGGCGCTGGCGCTGGCGCTCAATCTCCTCATGGTCGGCCTTGGACTAGGCACAACCGAACGCCATGTCCACCGGAACAACGTCGTCGTACGACAGATGCTCGGCGACCTTATGCCCGAGGAAGTCCTCCGGGGCGCCTCCGAGTTCAGCGCCGAGCACACGTAGTAGTCCGGCATGCTCCACTCCGGCTCCTTCTTCGGCTTGCGGAGGGAATTGCTGGCGCCGCTGGTTCCAGGTTTGGGCTTCACGAGGCGAAGGTGGCCTCGCAACAGCATCAGTGTCAGCGCACGGTGCTCGTTGATGACGAGGCTACCGCGAGCACGGGTGCGTGGTGGCGACGGCGACTCGGTCTTCACGCGGGCCAACACCGTCGCGGCGAGACCGACGAGCGCGAACGAGATCCCGACACGCAGGATGAATATGAGCCCGCGGCCATTCTCCTCGGCATCCAGGAGCTGCCGCGGCATGGAGACGGCGGGCAGACAAGGTGACATGATAAGCCTGGGGTGGTTCCCCGCCTTGATCTACTCGAGGACGGCAGCGAGCATACGCCCAGGCGCGCCCCACGACGGTCGCCGCCCTTCAGAGTTGTTGCACGACGGCAGCGAGGGGCCGTCATACGCCACCATCTCCCTGGCGCCCTTGGTCGAAGTACACTATCCACGAGGCGTGGTTCTCTGGGTGGTAGTGCGGGTCGGCGAGCTGCTGCTCCGGCAGCCAGCGCAGATGGCATCGATCTCCACCAGGAACTCCGCCCCTTTGGGCACCGGCGGCACCGGTACGCCGCTGGCGCTGAGCCTCCAGTCGCCGGGGACATGCATGTCTCGCGGCGCGGGGTAGCCCGTCTCGTAGAGGAGGCGAGCCTCCCAGTCCTGCAGCCACCATGGCCGAAGCCGTTGGCCCCTGCGCCATCGCCGGGGAAGCGCTCTGCCATCGTTGAGTTTCTGTGCTCTAGAGAGATCTGGAGAGGGAGAGAGGAATGGGCGTGCTCTGCCACGGCGAGAGAAGGGGATTTATAGCGGTGGGGAAGGCGAGAGGACGGGGAGTGACGCGCCATTACTACGCCACGTGGCCCGCGATTGGACGTGTCAGCCGCTCGCCTGAGAAAGGCTGAACGGCGCAACAGTCCATTGACCAGCGTGGGACCCGAGGAGATGTGGACGGCGGTTTTCCTTTTCTTTCGCGCGTTTTTTCACCTCGACGCTGACAGGAAGGCCCACGCGATTTCGCGTGTTTTTCTCTCTGCCGGCGCCCCGAGTTGCCCCCCAACAGTTTGGGTTCGGCCTGGGTGCGCCAGATGAAAGATTGGCCTGAGCCGGCGCTATTTGGGCTCTTGGGGGGCTGAGTGGGAGAAAAAACTAGCGCCGACGCTAATTTTTGGCTCTGGGTGTTGGATGGAGATGTTCTTACGAGTACTTTTTCTGTGCGGTCTGGATGTTTTTCTTTAGAGACGAACGGCTTGGATTTGAAATATTTTGAGCGGGGTCGGGGAAGGGTGTCGGCGCCATAGTCGTTGCAGCCGACCCACCAAATTTTTTCGACCAGGAGTGTCGGCTCCAAGCAGGCCGGCGCCGAACCGAACAAGCTTGGACCCACGCGCACTGGCATCGAAAACTGTGACTTCGTATCTTTTTTTTTGTTCTAGAGAGCATGCGGAGGCGTGCACGACGTCGGCGCCGTTTGCGATGTTGCCGACGTCATTCAGTTCAACGCCATTGTCAGTGGAGCCGAAGCCCTCAGAGAGAATTGGGGAATCACGCCCAGTTTTTGGCACCACCAAAACTAATCGCCAACATGAACAACTTCGGCTCCACTACAGTTGGCGTCGAACATTTCAAAGAGCAAGTTTTTTTTGGGAGTTCACACTTCCAGAGAGCAAATCGGTGCGTGCACCTGGTCGGCGCCAATTCCGTGGAGCCAATGTCCTTTAGTTCGGTGTCACCTGCCATGGAGACAATGTCCTCAGAGTAAATTGGGCAAATTTGCGCCCAGTTTTCGGCGCCAGGAAAACTATTCGCCGACATGAACAACTTTGGCTGCACTGTAATTGGTGTCGAATGTATCAAAGAGCAATTTTTTGGGAGTTCGCACTTCCGGAGAGCAAATCGGTGCGTGCACCATGTCGACGCCATTTCGGGTGGAGCCGACGTTCATCAGTTCGGTGCCATGGAGCCTGGAGTCGACGTTGCTGTACCGAGATATGCATACCTTGACCAATGTTTGTTGCCAATCCAGACAGTTCTAGAGACCAATATATATGTGATGTAGTGCAACCTAGGCACACAACACCAACATCACCAAATGGCCCAATGACAAGATCAAGAGTCAAGGCTCTCCATGATAAGGTGACCTCACTCCTATCTATGTGTGATCTCGACACTCCTTTGAATGGTTTGCTACTTCATTCGGATACTTTGTGCATACTCAGGAACCATCTTGATGATGACCCACAATGGAGTGGAGGAGATGAGCAAGAGAAGGTCCAAGATGATGGAGAAGATGACCAAGAGAAGACCCAAGAAGATGGCCAAGAGGTGACGCAAGACGAAGGAGAGGAAGCAGGAACTGACAGCTCGGCCGGTTTTCCAGCCGGTCAAAACTGGCCTCAATGCCGGACCACAGCCTGAGGCAACCGGCCTCCCAGCCGGTCTGGACCGCCTCAGGTCCGGGTACTCACCCGAGGCAACCGGCCTCCCAGCCGGTTTGGACCGGCCCCAGGTCCGGACGTGCTCCAGACCCGGCCAGCCTCTAGCCGGTCCCTGGTCCGGCCCCCAGTCCGGCCTCCACGCCGGTTTAGGCCGGCCCACAGGCCGGTTTGCCCGAGACTTTCAGCCTGCGCGCTTGACGGGCCCGTGTGGCCTTGTACCTCCCACCTTTTCACCCACTTCGTGGCTTAGACTATAAATAGACCCTTCCCCTCCAGATCTAGGGTTAGACAATGATTTTGGATTAGAGTAGAGCATTGCTCCTTCTTCTCAAAGTGTCTCTTTCCTCCTATGGAGATGAATCAAGGCCTCCCCTTGTGCAGATGAACCAAGGCCTCCCCTTGTGGGGAAGATCCCTTCGTGGATACCAAGGCTTCCTCTTGTAGTCGCGATTACTTACTAATCTTCCCTCTTGTAGTGGCTAGATTGGATTGGTTAGATTGACCAGTTGGACAAACAATCCTAAGAGTAAGGTGTGTTTGGGGAGGAGAATTGGGGCTACCCTAGGGGATTTGTTACCAATTGAATCTTGCTGAGTTGCTACTTGCTAGTTATCCTTAATTTGAGTGTTTTCTCCTCTTTGTGTTCTTGAATTCTTCCCGTGTTCGTCTTGTTCATCGTCCCCTCCGCCCAAATCCGTGAAAATCGGGACCAACCTACATCATATGGTATCAGAGCTCTAGGTTGACACAGATTTGATTTGTGTTTCCACCAAAATCCACCAAATTTTTCTTCGTTTTTGAGAAATTCGAAAATTTCCACCAAAAATAGCCATTTTGGGATTCGAGCGATTTGGTCAATTTGATGAGTTTTGGGTAGTTTTGATACATGGATCTGTTGCTTTAGGACCCCCTCCACCCTTGTTTGCGTTCCCTAGCCTTAACTTTGCCAATTTCCCACGAAATCGAGGTTTTTCGCGTCGCTTTTCCTCCCAAAATTTGCGGATTTTCGAGTCCCTGCAGAGCCGGCCCCTCAACCGGCCCAAACCGGGCCACAGGCCGGACGCGACGTAACCAGACCCCCAGCCGGCCTAAACCGGCCCTAGGTCCGGTTTGACTGAAAAACGGTTTTTCTTCCTTTTGATTCCTCGGTTCGTTTTGGCAATTCTCCGTTGTTGTTTGAGTCCTTTTCCGGTGTGTGCAACGTCTACAACATCGAAGCTTCCGCAGCAACTTCTCAACGACAAGCAAAGACGACACCAAGGACTCGAATTTCCCCGTCATCGAATCCGTTGTGAACCCTTCTTCCTTTCGCGTAACTTGACCTATCGGACTAGCTCGGTGATATTGCGAGGCATTGCACGTGTTGAGTGTTTGTCTTCAAGTATTGGCGAGTGTGTATCGTTAGAGAGCTTGGCACTAGCAAAAGAGAAGGAATCATCGTCAAAAATCAAAAAAAAAGAGAAAAGAAAAGAATCAAGTGGTGCCAAGTTCATCTCTTGTAGGTTGCGACAAAGCTTGAACCGCCAAAGTGAGGTGAGTGTGTAACACTTGTGCAAATCCGTTGCCCATCAAAAGCAATTGAGCTAGCGTCCTCTTGTGTTGGGTGACATTTGAGCACGTAGTCTTCGTTAGGTTGTCTATCTTCGAGTGCTCGCCCTTTGGTCGCCCAACCCCATCATTCGCTTTTGTGTGTGTTTCTTCATCATTTGTGGTTGGAGTTTCTTTGGTAATTTGATCATTGTGGATTTTCTCTACCTTTGACAATATACTTTTCGCCGTTTGCTTGTTTCGTTTGCCACTTCATACCTTCCTATCCTCATAAGTGTGTGTGTTGGGTGTTAGAACCGGATTCTCTCCTCTCAAGCCACATTATACTTGGGATATAGTTTGTCTTGGTTTTTCCTTACCACACATCTCACTTGTTCTTGAGAAAATGTTTAGGGGAAGTACAAACGGAAGCTCAAGCTCGGACGATGAAATCCATGGTGGAGTTCGCGGTGATCATGGCTATGTCACACAACAGTTGTTGGTCTTCGACACCTTGTTCGTGATGGTTAGGACGCTACGAGCGCCGTCTCAAGCTCAAGAGAACAACTTCAACGACGCATGCATGCTCAAGAAGCATATGGAGCGGTGACCGAAGCTATCAACAACCTTGTGCGACAACGAGCTTCTTCTTCACACGCTCAAGCCGTACAAGAAGCACCTCAAGGTCGACACAAGCACGTCATGGACGTCATGAACCTCGACAAGAACGTCAACGATCCAAGGCGCGACGCCCATGAACGACCTCCTCCTAACGTTGAACAACCACATGATCTTCACGCGAACAATGCCAATGCGCATCAAGAACAACCTCACCAAAATGATGAACGTCACGAACGCATACCATCACCACCACCGCAACAACGTGATCGTCATGACCCATTGGCTAATGACAATGGCGTTCCGGGTGCGAATGACTTTGGTGAACAAGGACGTCACCCCGTCATCCTCCAAGGCCACGTCATCAAAATCATGACAATGCGAACAATAACGAACAACCCGTTCCTCAACAAGAGCTACCTCCTCAACATGATCCTCGTCCTCGTCAAGACTTCCACATGATCGTCACCAACACCAACGTTCCGAGTCAAGTGATAACGAGTCAAGCCAACACAATGGTGATGGACTCAATCGAAGGAGACGTGGACGTGCATTCCCACGTGGTGCCATGTGACAACTATGATGACTTGACCAACGTCCGCTTTGACATACCCAAGTTCTACGGCACAAGTGATCCGGAAGCTTACTTCTCATGGGTACTCAAGGTTGACAAGATCTTCCGTGCAACGCTTCTCCGACAACAAGAAGGTTGCCTTAGCCTCGATGGAGTTTGAAGAGTATGCCCTCTTGTGGTGGGAACAACTACAAGATGCTCGCGTCGCTAACCACCAACAACCAATTGACACTTGGGTTGAAATGAAAGAAACAATGTACAAGCGCTTCGTGCCAAGCCATTACACTAGAGACTTATACAAGAAGTTGCAAGAGTTGAAGCAAGGTTGAAGTCGGTTGATGAGTACTACAAGGAGATGGAAATCTCCATGATGAGAGCCAATGTCAACGAGTACGAAGAGCAATCCATGGCTCGTTTCATGAATGGCCTCAACTATCCAATCAAGAAGATCGTGGAGTTCCAACCATATGCCTCTTTGGTTGAGCTAGTACATCAAGCTTCCAAGGCCGAGCGCCACGTGCTTGAAGAGCTCAAATACCTCAAGACAAAGGCATTCTTCGCCAACAAGCCTTCTTCGTCAACTCCTACACCTTCACAAGCTCTTCCTCAAGCGAACACTCGAGGTCCTCCAAGAGTCTCTACATCGACACCTCAAGCGCCTCAACCTTTCAAGAAAGTACCTCCCCTACAAGGCGCCTCAAGGATCTTCGTCCGGCACAAGACTTTGCAATGCTACAAGTGCGGCGGACAAGGGCACAAATCTTTTGAGTGCACCAACAAGAAGGTCATGATCATCAATGACATGGGAGAGTATGAATCTATGAGTGAAGATGAGTACAATGCTTTGAACAAGGTCGCCACAATGCAAAGTGCTCAAGAAGAAGAAAGTGAGATATATTGTGATGGCGACAACAACCCTTCCTTGGTTGTGGCAAGAGCTTAACCACCAATGTTCAAGTGGAAGAAGACCAAAGATGCAACTTGTTTCAAACAAGAGCGGGAATCAATGGAAAGTCCATCAAGGTCATCATAGATGGTGGAAGTTGCCACAACCTAGCGAGCAAAGAACTTTGTGATAAGCTCAACTTGAAGTTCAAGAAGCACCCACATCCTTACCATGTGCAATGGTTGAGTGATACCGGAGCCGTCAAGATTCAACACATGGTGCAAGTGTCCTTCAAGATTGGAGCCTATGAAGATACGGTTGATTGTGATGTTGTGCCTATGAACGTTTGTCACTTACTCCTTGGGCGTCCATGGCAATTTGACAAGGGTGCTATGCATGATGGAAGGACAAATTACTATAGCTTCAAGAACAACGACAAGACCTTCGTCCTTCGTCCCATGACACCAAGTCAAGTCATCGCCGACAACGCCAAGACTATTGCAAGGGCACAACAAGATCGTTCGTCAGTGAGATGAGTGGTGAGCGAGAGACCCACCATAAAGTGAGTGAGAGCCACAAGCCAAATGAGTGTGACACTTCAAAGAGAGTTCCCACAAAACTTACACTATTTGCCACAAAGAGAGATGAGGGAGTTGAGAGAGAACCCATCCACCCTCCACTATGTGCTCATATGCAAGGGTGAAGTTTCTATGACTAACACTTTCACAAACCTTCCTCCTTCTTTGTTGTCTCTTTTGAAGGACTTTGAAGATGTTTCCCTCAAGAAGTGCCACCGGGACTACCTCCTCTACGCGGAATCGAGCACCGCATCGACCTTGTTCCCGGCGCACCGCTACCAAACCGCGCTCCTTACCGCACCAACCCCGAGAGACAAAGGAGATCGAGCGGCAAATACAAGAACTTCTTGCCATGGGACATATCCGCGAGAGCTTGAGTCCGTGCGCCGTGCCCGTCATCTTGGTACCCAAGCACGACAACACTCTTCGCCTTTGCATGGATTGTCGCCCCATCAACGCCATCACCGTTCGGTATCGCCATCCTATCCCTCGACTTGATGATATGCTTGATGAGCTTTGTGGTTCCGCTATATTCTCCAAAATTGATCTTAAAAGTGGATATCACCAAATAAGATGTGTGAAGGTGATGAATGGAAGACCGCATTTAAAACAAAGCTTGGTCTTTATGAGGCTGTCATGCCATTTGGTCTTTCCAATGCACCTTCTACTTTTATGCGTCTCATGAATCATGTTTTGCGTCCTTTCATTGGAAATTTGTTGTGGTATACTTTGACGACATCCTTATTATAGCAAATCTTTGGAAGAGCACACTTCTCATGTTGCTCAAGTTTTGTTGGTTCTTCGCAATGAAAAGCTTTATGCAAATCTTTCTAAGTGCACTTTTGCCACCAACAAACTTGTTTTCTTGGGTTTTGTTGTTTCTTCGGATGGAGTCGAAGTTGATGAAGCAAAGATACAAGCAATTCGGACTTGGCCTTTTCCGATGTCACTTGAGGAGTTGAGACGTTTTCTTGGTTTTGCCGGATTTTACCGCCGTTTCATCAAGGATTTTTCCACAATTGCTTGCCCCCTCCATGAACTTACAAAGAAAATGTACCTTTCATTTGGGGCAATGCACATGATTTTGCTTTCAATGAGCTCAAACGGTTATTAACCGAAGCACCACTCCTTGCCCTTCCGGATTTCTCTAAGACATTTGAGATTGAATGCGATGCAAGTGGATTGGGCATTGGTGGAGTGCTTATGCAAAATGGTAGACCCATCGCATACCATAGTGAGAAACTAGATGGAGCTCGCTTGAATTACCCCATTTATGACAAAGAGTTATTTGCTTTGGTTCGTGTTTTGGATGTGTGGCAACATTACCTTCGTCCTAAGGAATTTGTCATTCATTCCGACCATGAATCCTTGAAATATTTGAAAAGTCAAACAAATTTGAACAAAAGACATGCTAAGTGGGTTGAGTTCATTGAGTCTTTCACTTTGTAATCAAATACAAGAAAGGTAAAGACAATGTGGTCGCGGATGCTCTATCCCGCAAGGCCAACCTACTTACACGTCTTGACATTAGTGTCTTGGGTTTGGATGAGATAAAGAGTTGTATGCTACCGATGCTTTCTTTGGAGACATTTTCGCTCAATGTTCGGAGCACAAAGGAATTGGTGATTTCTATTTGCACAAGGTTTCTTGTTTAAGGCTAACAAACTATGTATACCCGAGTCTTCGCTTCGTTTGGTCCTTTTGAAGGAATCGCATGGAGGCGTCTTAATGGGACACTTTGGACGTGACAAGACCTTTGCCATGCTCTCCACAAACTACTATTGGCCAAGGATGTACCGGATGTGGAACCGCTTGGTGCGACGATGTTCAACATGTCTCAAAGCTAAGTCTACTCTAAACTCTCATGGTTATACACACCTTTGCCTATTCCACATCACCCATGGTCCGACATAGCTATGGATTTTGTCTTAGGACTCCCACGCACTAAAACAAACAAGGATTCCATCTTTGTCGTCATTGATCGCTTCTCTAAAATGGCACACTTTATACCTTGCAACAAGACGACGATGCTTCACACATTGCTACTTTGTTTTTCAGGGAAATCGTCCGTCTTCATGGAGTGCCCAAGACCATTGTGTCGGATCGTGACGTCAAGTTCGTGAGCTATTTTTGGAAGACTTTGATGGCCAAGATGGGAATCAAGCAACTATTCTCCACCGCATACCACCCTCAAACCGATGGCCAAACCGAAGTGGTGAACCGAAGCCTATCCACACTCCTTCGTGTGTTGATCAAGCCTAACTTGAAGAATTGGGAAGAGTGCATCCCACACGCCGAGTTCGCCTACAATCGAGCACTACATCGCGCAACAAAGAGAACACCCTTCGAGGTCGTCTATGGCTCAACCCCTACACCGCGCTCGACATGCTACCACTTCCACTCCGAGAACAAGTCAACATGGACTTCGACAAGCGCGCCGCTTACATGAAGAAACTACATGAAGACACAAGGGCCACGCTAGAGAAGCATAAGGAAGACCATGCTACGAAGATGAACAAGAACAAGCGCCCCATGATCTTTGAAGAAGGAGACCTTGTTTGGCTACATCTACGCAAGACCGCTTCCCCGATGAGAGAAAGTCTAAGCTCGCGCCAAGAGGAGATGGTCCTTTCAAGGTTCTCAAGCGCATCAACGACAATGCATACAAGATCGACATATCCAAGTCCAAGTACGGCGTCCATGACACCTTCAACGTCGCCGACATCTCACCTTACCTTGGAAACCCAAGTGATGATGAGGACGAAGAGTCGAGGACGACTCTTTTCCAAGGGGGGAGATGATGTAGTGCAACCTAGGCACACAACACCAACATCACCAAATGGCCCAATGACAAGAGCAAGAGTCAAAGCTCTCCATGATAAGGTGAATTCACTCCTATCTATGTGTGATCTCGACACTCCTTTGAATGGTTTGCTACTTCATTCGGATACTTTGTGCATACTCAGGAACCATCTTGATGACGACCGACAATGGAGTGGAGGAGATGAGCAAGAGAAGGTCCAATATGATGGAGAAGATGACCAAGAGAAGACCCAAGAAGATGGCCGAGAGGTGACGCAAGACGAAGGAGAGGAAGCAGGAACCGACAGCTCGACCGGTTTTCCAGTCGGTCAAAACCGGCCTCAAGGCCGGACCACAGCCCGAGGCAACCGGCCTCCCAGATGGTCTGGACCGGCCCCAGGTCCGGGTACTCACCCGAGGCAACCGGCCTCCCAGCCGGTTTGGACCGGCCCCAGGTCCGGACGTGCTCCAGACCCGGCCAGCCTCCAGCCGGTCCCTGATCCGGCCCCCAGTTCGGCCTCCACGCCGGTTTAGGCCGGCCCACAGGCCGGTTTGCCCGAGACTTTCAGCCTGCGCGCTTGACGGGCCCGTGTGGCCTTGTACCTCCCACCTTTTCACCCACTTCGTGGCTTAGACTATAAATAGACCCTTCCCCTCCAGATCTAGGGTTAGACAATGATTTGGGATTAGAGTAGAGCCTTACTCCTTCTTCTCAAAGTGTCTATTTCCTCCTATGGAGATGAATCAATGCCTCCCCTTGTGGAGATGAACCAAGGCCTCCCCTTGTGGAGAAGATCCCTTCGTGGATACCAAGACTTCCTCTTGTAGTCGCGATTACTTGCTAATCTTCCCTCTTGTAGTGGCTAGATTGGATTGGTTGGATTGACCAATTGGACAAACAATTCTAAGAGTAAGGTGTGCTTGGGAGAGGAGAATTGGGAGCTACCCTAGGGGATTTGTTACCAATTGAATCTTGCTTAGTTGCTACTTGCTAGTTATCCTTAATTTGAGTGTTTTCCCCTCTTTGTGTTTTTGAGTTCTTCCCATGTTCTTCGTGTTTATCGTTTTCTCCACCCAAATCCATGAAAATCGGGACCAACCTACATCAATATGTTTCTCTCACAAACAAGTTCTGAGTACTTTTATTTCTCTCGCAGTAAAGCGTGAGTGTGGGGTTAAGTATGGGGCTGTTCCTTCCTGCGCGATGGACTCCCTCATGCATGATTGTAATGTCGCTATTGCCTAATAAAGTCTGGTTCACCACCTAGCATGCGAATCATCAACTTCAACCGCAGCAGTATCTCGACATAATTGTTATAAATTATAACTCTCGCTTCTGGGGAGAACTCCTCATCTTCATACTCAAAGTGGTTGCATTGATACCCCTAGAAGAATTAATAAAAACGTCAGTAAATAATAATGATGCCATTTTACAGCAACTGAAATGTTATTTGCGCGTACTTTTGGTTTGGGACATAATGAAAACCTTCGGCCGGCATTCTGAACATTGTTCTGGAATTCGTTAACTGGTAACGGCTCGCTCGGCCACTGAATAGCGAATAATCGGCCTATTCGCCAGTTAATC
Source organism: Poa pratensis (assembly GCA_947311845.1). Lineage (NCBI taxonomy): Eukaryota > Viridiplantae > Streptophyta > Magnoliopsida > Poales > Poaceae > Poa > Poa pratensis. Next base: position 27,523,239 of record CAMZMU010000105.1, read on the forward strand.
GGCCGATTAATCGGGTAATTGGCATTTATCGGCTATTCAGTAACCCACTAAATAGCGATTACTCGGCCAGTTAATCGGTGATTCGGCCGAATTTTAGAACAATGATTCTGAAACGACCAATCATACTCCACTCTCACAATGCACTTTGGTATACACTCACACAGTATACCTGCATGATGTGATCTACACGGATGTGCCGAGCTCCTGGAAGAACATGGTTTTTAGACATGGTGATAATATGTGGATACTGTATGGTGAGAAGTGCTCATTTTGTAGACTTAAGCCAACAACTAGTGAAATTACTCAGATAAGCACCCATAAAACAGTAAACCCACTCGCAAATAGTAAACCCACTCACAAATACAGTAGTTAACGCACTCGCAAATAGTTAACCTATTTCATCGGGTTGACACGGAGGGGTGGAATTAGTTTTCAAAAGCGGCCGGATATCGTTGCCAGCCCGTGCCAGATTCGGCAAAAAAAAAAAAAAACGCACCACGCGGGCAGCGAGCGGTGGAGGCTGGAGACCTCGGCTTCCGTTCTATCCAGTATCCACTCTCTGCCTCTTCTCTTCCCCCGCTGCTTCCGTACGAGCGGGCCTCCTCCGTCTCCTCTCCATGGCCGCGACCGCTTCCCCCTCCGCCTCGCCGCTCCTTCTCCCAGGGCGGAGGTCAGCCTCCAGGGCGTGGCTTCGAAAGGCGCCGTTCATCAGAGGTAGCAGCAATAGCAGGGCGCTGAGCTGCTCGGAAACGCCATGCCGCTGCAGCGCTGCCGCTGACGATGGCAGCGTCGTCGTCTGTGGCAGCAGCACCCGGAGGGGCGTGGTCGGGGCGGTGGTTTTCGGGTGTCGTCGTCTGCGTTTTGTCTGCAGTCCGCGCTCGACGCCTTCGCCGCCGGGCTGCCGCCGGAGGAGAAGCCCAAGCTCTGCGACGACGCCTGCGTGAAGGAGCTCGAGAATGTACGTTAATTCCTGCAGAGATTGAATTGCCTTCTTGTCAAGTTCCATGGATTCCAAACTAGGCCTTCAATGTTCTTTCTTTCTTCTTCGATTTTCAGGTGCCTATGGTTACTACCGAATCTGGTCTGCAGTACAAGGATATCATAGTCGGCCAAGGGCCGAGTCCACCCATCGGTTTCCAGGTGCTCAATCGACTTGTGCTTCTTCTTTCTCGAGAGTTAGTGCAACACACTACGCACAGGACCAACATCTCACAGCACAATCAACACACTCTGCGTACCCTTGGCCGCTCTTTGATCACCATGTATGTATGTAGGTTGCTGCAAATTGCGTCGCTATGGTGCCACCTGGGCAGATATTCGACAGGTGAGAGATCTCTCAACGTTTTTACGGGTGACAGACTGAAAGTGCATTCAGCGTGCGCCTGTTCAGTCGCAACTTTCAAAGCTCACAAAATTTTGTTCCTCGTCATCTTTTTAACGTGTCCTGGTGTGTTGTGCAGCTCACTGGAGAAAGGCCAGCCCTACATATTCCGTGTCGGCGCAGGGCAGGTATTTCTACAATGTTGTTATGCGTAACATGACCCTCTGAAAGGTTTACCACTGAAATTGACTCATCCTACCACAAATTGACCCGAATTTACCAGCCATGCTTCACTTTACAGTCAGCTCAGCTTAATCAGCAACGCGTATGATCCTTGCTGGTAGCGCAGCTTACCAAATTTAACTCATATTTATCATCTTGAGTAACATCTAACCAGGAAACGTGGTTTGCTAGAATTTCTGAATTAGCCGAATGCAGTTTACACCTTCAAATCAGGTAGTAGCAGATTTGGCATTGTGTCATATGTTCATACTCGATACTTCTCCCTTTTTGGTATTGTTAGGTGATAAAGGGGCTCGACGAAGGGCTCCTGTCAATGAAAGTTGGGGGATTGCGTCGGTTGTACATACCCGGTCCAGTAAGTGGTCTCACCTCATCAACTTTAAGAAACCAACACAGATACCGTAAATAAAAAATGGAGAAACCAAGACAAAACCTAGCTGTTTTTGCATGACAACTTCACCCTTTTCTCCAATGATCTGGCCCTGTTTTCTTCAGTCTGGATATCTGAACATGAGTGTGATGATTTTCCATTTGTGTTGATCTTAACAGTTAGCATTTCCTAAGGGCCTTACTTCAGCTCCTGGAAGACCAAGAGTGGCCCCAAGCAGCCCTGTCATATTCGACGTCAACCTATTGTTCATACCAGGTCTTGATGACGAGTGAAAAATTGTATAAAGAAAATTTAAGGAGGAAACTGAAGCCAGTGAATTACTGTTTTTGAATTACCATGTATGTAGAGTGACAATTGTTTCTGGCAGAAAATTATATGAAAGTAAGTATGAGAATTGTTTCAAGTACATAGCAACATGGGTGGTGAATGGAATGGGCAGCCTCCGTGATATAAAGATATGTGCTAATGCTTCTATGTCCAGTGTTTTATGGGGAGATTTGGTGTGTTTCAGTGAAGTGTCAGGTTCAGAATACAATAGTCGGAATCACTCGCCAAAAAAAGGAACATGGAGCATTCAATAGGCAATCGCTTTAATCCAGGCGCAGAAGTAAACAACACCACAGACGCCTGAAAGGCAGTAGTCATAGTGAAGCCATCTAATAGATGAAATGCAAAAGGAAAAAAAAAAGACATGGAATGAAAAATTGGGCCTCATCATAGACTGGGGCTTCCTCTTTTCGAAAAAATAAATATATTTGCTGTACTTCTCCATTATCTATATGTGATTTCTCTTTCTCCAAATTTATTCTAGAATTCCAAGGATCTTGACAACTTCAATCTCACAAGTAATTTGAATTCAAATAGATGCGTCGCAATTCCCTGCCCTTGTAGCCAAAAATGATTGGTCACTCCAAACTGCAGGTAACACACTGAAAGGTAAGGCTTCAGATAACTACATGCAGAGAAAGACCAGACTAGGAGAGAAGACTAGAGGTCCAAGTCTTGATCTGCAATATGGACTAGAGGTCCAAGTCTTGATCTGCAAAAGGACCTTAGCTTCTGTATTCCCCAACTAGTTTGGCAGTTCCATCCACAGCCATGGGAGGAAAGATGCATGGATTGCTCATTGCGCTGGCCCTCTGGTGCCTCGTGATCAGCACCAGGGAGATATATGCGTGCATCGCCACAGAGAGGGACGCGCTAGCTGCCTTCAACGCCAGCATCACCGCATGGCAAGGAGAGAACTGCTGCAGCTGGGGCGGTGTGAGATGCAGCAAGAAGACTGGCCATGTCATCAAGCTGGACCTTGGTGAGTACTCTCTCAAAGGCGAGATCAATCCATCTTTGGCCAGTTTGACCAGATTGGTGCACCTTAACATGGCCCATGGTGATTTTGGTGGGGTGTCCATCCCAGAATTCATATGCTCTTTCAAGATGTTGAGGTATCTTGATCTATCGCATGCCGGTTTTGGTGGAACGGCTCCTCGGCGACTTGGTAATTTGTCCAGGCTCAGCTATCTTGACCTGGGCTCATTCGGAGGTCCTGCAATCACTGTTGATAACTTCCAGTGGGTTTCAAAGCTCACTTCCCTTTGGTATCTCGACCTCAGTTGTTCGTATCTTGCTGCTTCCACGGATTGGCTGCAGGCAGTGAACATGCTTCCGTTGTTGGAAGTGATCCGCTTGAATGATGCAAGTCTTCCTGCCATGGACCTGAACTCTCCTTCTCATGTCAACTTCACTGCCCTTAGGCTACTTCATCTCCAGAGCAATAACTTGAATTCTTCCTTGCCACACTGGGTTTGGAAGCTATCTGCTCTTTCAGAGTTGGACATGACTAGCTGTGGGCTTTCAGGCATGGTTCCTGATGAGCTTGGCAAACTGACATCACTTAAGCTCATAAAACTAGGGGACAACAAGTTGAAAGGAGAAATACCACGATCAGCTAGTAAGCTGTGCAACTTGGTTCAAATCGATTTGTCCGGTAACATTTTTTCAGGAGATATTGCAGAAACAGCAAAGAGCCTCTTTCCTTGCATGAAGCAGTTGCAGATTCTTAACTTTGCTGGTAACAACTTAACTGGAAACCTATCTGTTGGCTCGAGGCCATGTCATGTTTAAGAGTTCTCGATCTCAGTGGGAACTCATTATCTGGAGTTGTGCCACCCAGTATTGGTAACTTATCGAGCTTGACATACTTGGATATATCCTTTAATACATTTCATGGCACACTATCAGAACTCCACTTTGCGAATTTATCAAGATTGATTACTTTAGATTTAGCATCAAATTCCTTAAAGATGGTATTCAAACAAAGCTGGATGCCGCCTTTTCAGCTCACAAATCTTGGACTGCATGATTGCCTTGTAGGGCCACGATTTCCAACTTGGCTGCAATCACAAACTAGAATCAAGATGATTGATCTAGGCAGTACAGGAATCAGGGGCGAATTACCTGGCTGGATCTGGAACTTCTCTTCTTCAATCACTAGCTTAAAAATCTCTACAAACAGCATAATTGGAAAACTGCCTGCAAGTTTGGACCAATAAAAAATGCTGACAACTCTGGACACGAGCCGCAATCAATTTGAGGGAGGCATTCCTGATTTGCCTACTTCTCCCTCCGTTCCAAACTAATTGACGCAGTTTTAGTACATTGTACTAAAACTGCGTCAATTAATTTGGAATGGAGGGAGTAGTATTCAGGAGTTGGACCTATCCGGAAATAACTTGTCTGGGTCATTGCCACAGAGCCTTGGAAAACAAAAGGAACTGTATTACCTATTGCTCTCAGGTAATTTTCTTAGCGGAGTAATCCCAGCGGACCTGTGCAACATGATAACTCTGGAAGTGATCGACCTATCTAATAACAATCTTTCAGGGGAGCTTCCAAACTGTTGGCAAGAGAAGTCGAACCTGTATTTTATAGACTTTTCAAGCAATGGTTTCTGGGGAGGAATACCATCCACCATGGGTTCTCTAAATTCCCTTATGACCTTGGATCTGAGCAAGAACAACTTTTCTGGAATATTACCCAGCTCATTGCAGTCATGTAATAGGTTGACCGTTCTTGGTCTTGGAGAGAACAATTTGTCCGGAAACATACCAAAATGGATAGGTGACAGCCTACAGACTCTGTCACTTATGAGTTTAAGATCCAATCAGTTTTCTGGGGATATACCAGAATCAATTTCTCAACTTCATGCTCTGCAGCTTTTGGATCTTGGTAACATCAAACTATCTGGCCCCGTGCCCCATTTTTTAGGAAATTTAACTGCCTTGCACTTGAGCGGTTCACGCAGGTGGGTAACAGCATACAAAAGTTTCGGATTCGGAAACCCAAATGTTATTGACCTATCAGCAAACCAATTAACTGGTGAGATTCCCAGTGAACTAGGATTTCTATCTGCATTAATGGCCTTGAATCTTTCAAGAAATTTCATTGGAGGAAGTATTCCTGATAATCTGGGAAGAGTGGTCGATTTAGAGGCACTTGATCTCTCATGGAATAATCTATCAGGTCCGATTCCTCACAGTTTGATGTCACCACAGTATTTGAGCTTTCTGAATCTATCCTACAATGATCTCTCAGGAAAGATACCATCAACAACTCAATTAGAATTTCTCGATGGAGACATATTCTTGGGCAATGCGAATCTTTGTGGACCTGCACTTTCCAGAATCTGTGTACCGGAGAGTAACAAACATCCACACCATAAACATCAGCTCAGGTTTGACACGTTGACATACCTATTTACACTGCTCGGGTTCTCATTTGGAATCTCCACGAGGAAGGCCTACTTTCAGTTCACCGACAGGGCACTCAACAACTTGTGTACTGCAGTTGAGATGAAGCTTAGTATCAACAGGATGTCAGCAGGAAGAGACCCCTCCTTGGCAATACGGAGTCAGGACTCCATCACTTGTTATGAACTGGAACAACGTTCCACTGCTATTCTCTAAAGCGCATTGTAATATGAATGGATAGTTTGGACCAGCCATATGCTATTTTCTGAGAATAAGCTCAGTTTGAATTGCTAAAATATTAGTAGTACCATATATCTGTACATCTGAAAATGTACTTGTATTTGCGATGCATGTGTATCGGTAATGCTCATGATTGGAAATAGACGTGTATGTCTTATGCAATTGAAGCAATTCCAATAAACCATGCATTGCTATGGATTGTTGCGCACCTATTTGAGCTGTAGAACCGCAATGTGAAATTGGGGGAGAACTTGCAATACTTACCAGACGTGCTTGCCTGCGGCGGCGGAAGAGGGGCGCGCCGCTGTCGCACGCGGCCGTGTAAGGCGTTGCCAGGATAGAGGCGCCGGAGAGGGGCGAGGCGCGCGCCGCACGTACGGTAGGGCGGTGCCAGGAGAGAGAAGCGGCCGTCGTCCATCAAGGCGCATCTGAGGGTTGGATGGAACGCTCGTCCGCCTACGGCACAAAGCGGAATCAGCAAGCGATCCCGTGCCGTGCGTCGGTAGCTCCGCGAGGCGCGCATCTTCTCTTCCCCACGGGCTGTTCTTCGGCAAGTCGGGCAAATCTAAGGGAGGCCCCGTTTGGTATAGCAATTAATTAGTAGCAAAGTATTCTTGAAGTATTTTGGCAATACAATTGGTTTTTCTATAACTGTGTTTTAAATACTTTGAGCTGTTTGACTTTAACTAAAACTGTGATTTTACAAACCGAAGTATTGCCAAAACTATTGTATTATTGCAATATGAAGAAAAGGAGGTCTCTACCACTTTTTCCAAAACGGAGAAACAGAAGAAAACATTGCGCGGACACGGTATTTTGGGTAGCAGGTATGCACACATTATGTAAAATATTTTTAAATGTAAAATATCTAAAAACTTAGGATGAACATCCATACATTTTATGTTCGTACACAATATTTTGTGAAAAAAGACATTCTTTTGTGGCCTGGATAAAAAAGATAAAAATTGTCTCGTACAAAGTCATTTTGAAACACCGTGATTTTTCTTTTTTACACAGGTACAAAAATGTCTTCTTCCCGCGAAACTTTATGTACGAACATAAAATGTTTGGATATATATATCTGAACATTTTGTTAGAAAATTTTGACATTTTAAAATACAAATTTTGAGTAGTGAAAGTGTATGCTTCTATGACTCAAAAGACATTTCTGACATTGCGCGGTCATCTCATACTGTAGTATTGAGTTGCCCGGCAACAAACACTATAGTATATGAATACTGTGGTTTTGAAAATGCAGCGTTGCCAAACTAGGACTTATTCTTTTGCAAAACTTCAGACTTAAAAAAAAAACAAATTGTACCACCAAACATTCTAGCAGTTAGGTTAGGCGTGATATGACGGTACCACGCCTAACTCTACCGCCTACGCGGTACCACCTACAATACTATCTTCAGAACCCTGACATTACCACGTACAAGGCTACCGTCTAAACATTTAGCGATTAAAAAGGGTCGGGTTCTACTAAAAAATTTAAAAAGTACATTTCGGAATGAAGTTTTGCAAAAGGGTTAGATTTGTCAAAAATCCCATGTTCTTTCTCCCCGTCCTTCTTCTCTTTTTTCTCCTAGCCATGGATGCGATTTTTCCTCCTCCTCTATAGCCATGTGCTTCCGCCCCTCTTTCTCCTCCTTCCTCATCTGCCCTCCTCCTTCCTCATCCTGAAATACGGAGGTCAGTACTCAACACAATGTTAGTTCTTTTGTGGATTTTTCAATGTTGCAAACGTGAGTTTAACCGTAACAAACTCGTATGACTTTTGTTGCGAAGCACATCCGGGATGCTGTAAAATTTCTGGGATTTTCCTACAAATTTGTATTTTCTCGGATTTTTTGATATTGCATACGTGCTTTAAAAATGATGCAAACACATGTTCGTTTTGTTGTGTTACTATTTTTGATTTTTGAAGTGTTGTGAATCTATTTTGCACGGTTTTGTAACATTTTCCTGTAAAAAGTTTGCTGCATAACTACTTTTTGCTGTACTACTATTTTCGAAATGATATGAAACAGTTTTACACGGTTGTAACATCTTATCTTCTAAAGACTGATTATTACGAAAAAACTATTGCAATACCACCCTTTTTGCCTTACTTATTCGAGACGTTATGAAACTTTTTGAAATTGTTTGTAACATCTTCTACAAAATATTGTGTCTATTTGTTGTAATAGTACACATTTTTTGCTACCGGGTTGGGGATTTTGTTGCGAAAGATGGACGAACCAGATCCACCTTAGATGGTCGATGAGACGGGGGGGGGGGGGGGGGGGGGGGGGGGGGGGAAGACTACCGATTTTCGCCTCCCGTCACATGACCGGCGGATAGCATCGCTTTTGTCATCAAACCAAAACTCACAATTTAGTCAGTAGGACACAGTTTTTGACAACCTGTACCCACATGTCAGGCGCTGCCTGTTCAGTTACAACTTGCAAAGCTCACAGAATTTTGGTCCTCGTCATCTTCTTAAGTTGTCCTAGTGTGTTGTGCAGCTCACTGGAGAAAGGCCTGCCCTACGTGTTCCGTGTCGGCGCAGGGCAGGTATTTCTACAATGCTGCTATGCGTACTTGCAGTCTTGCATAGCATGCCCTTCTGGATGGTTTACTAATGAATTTACTCATCCTACAACAAATTGGCCGGCATGTACCAGCCATGCTTCACTTTACAGTGAGCTCAGCTTAATCAGCAATGCATATGATTCTGGTTGATAACCCAGTTTACCGAATTTAACTCATGTTAAGTAACATTTAACTAGGAAACAAGTTCACAAATATTCTGAATTAGCTGTATGCAATTTACAACTTCAAATCTACCAGATTTAGCATGGTTTCATCTGTTCATACTCGATACTTCTTCTTTTTAGTAATGTTAGGTCATAAAGGGGCTCGACGACGGGCTCCTATCGATAAACCAATGAAAATACCGTAAAAGAAATAATGGAGAAACCAAGACAAAAGCTGACTCTTTTTGCATGACAACTTGACCTTTTTCTCCAATGATCTGGCCATGTTTCTTCAGTCTGGGTATCTGGACAGGATTATGATGTCTTAGCAGTAGCATCTTCAAGGCGCCATTGCTTAGCTCGGGCCTTACTTCAGCTCCTGGCCTCCTGGAAGACCATGAGTGGCCCCAAGCAGCCCCATCATTTTCGACCAACCTATTATTCATACCAGGTCTTTTTTTTTTAGATGGCATACCAGGTCTTGACGATGAGCGAAAATATTGTATAAAAAAATCAAGGAGGAAACTGAAGCCAGTCAATTACTGTTTTTGAATTACCATGTATTTTGCTACCATGATTAATGTGTTCTGTCTTAGTAAAGAAATGGTGAATTACTCGCCAATCATCGTAGGCACTGGTAGGAACTTAAAATACGAGATCAAAGAAATCTTATAAATCCGAAAAAGCTACACCCACATGACCTACCAGTGATTAACATACATCAAAATGCATCAACAAACGATGACCTACGGGGTAAACTCTTATACCGTCTCACACTTTAGCGCTCTTTCGGTACATAACAAAGTGCGCGGATTCAAAGTGGTTTAAAGATCTGATTATATATTATTAATCCTCCCTCTTATATGTAGATGCATCTTCAAGGCGCCATTGCTTAGCGGTACTGCCACAAATCCCTTCATAGTACATAATTAACTAGACCGAGATTAATCTGCTGGGCGGTAACCGGACTAGAGCATGTCCCTCAGTATGCTAATAGCCGCGGCATGCTTCTCTGCAGTGAGAAACCAGCCACACGTTAATTCGGTAATACGTTATTGATGCATGAACTGATCGACGACAGGGATTCAGAACATATACTGAGATGGATCACCTGGTCACGAGCTCTGTCCCAGACGCCGCCGCCGCACACTGGCCGTCCGCGCTCGTCGTAGAGTATCATCCGCTGAACCTGGGCAGCTGGCACTTGACGCCCATCAGCACCCTCCTCTGCCATATCGGCCGCACCGGCGTGCCGGCCCTCTCGAGCACACCCGAAGCCGAAGGTCTCGGCGTCACCGCTTCCTCCACCTTCGACGCTCCAGCCCCCACGGGAAGTCCATAGTCGTCAGAGACACCGCCACCCATCATCATCACATCGTCGTCGTCATGGCATCGGCGAAACGCGGGCGCCGGCGGCCGGCGTAGACCTTGTCCTTCCACAGAGCCACGGACAGGCAGAGCCCCATGGGAGCAGGAGCAGCCAGGTGTGCAGCCTGTGCGCGGAGCTGTAGCCGATAGGTAGGCAGCAATGGATCAAGATGCAGATGTATACAGCTTGTAGGACAGTGCGCAGTGCAGTGGGGTGCTTCTTATGCGAGTGTGGCCAAGAACCAGGCGGCATCGGCGCGCCCACCGGCAACCCGTGATCGTTTGCCGCTTGTGCAGTGTAATGCTGCTTATTTACGTTTCACCGTTGTGATGGAGCTGATGCGTGACCGCACCGCTGTCTCCGTGTGAAGCATTCCTACTCCGGCGGCACAGACCCAGACTGAACTGGGAGCAACATTCTCAAGGAGGTCGTCAGATGGTGAACAAGGGACTGCAGGTGGTTCATTTCTTGTGGTCGGCTGATGGCAGAAGCATTGCTTCGTGTCTTTGTTTGGGTAATCAGTTGAGCTCCCACCCATGAAGGCATCTGATAGCACATCCTTTTCTTCCTTCTCTATTTTTTTTTTGCGGGGTCCTTCTCTATTTTTGTATGTGTACGTTTTCCAAAACTGAAGTATTGGTTGTCGGGCTCTGGTTGGCAGCGTAGTGTTTCTAAAACCAAAGGTATTCGAAAATTGCAGTATCTATGCCTAGACAACCAATACCTAATTTTAGAAAAAGAGGTAGCGCAGTTTCGTATATATTGAAGTATATAAAACTACAGTTTTGGTAAAGCCAAACACCTCAAAGTATTTAAAACCACACCTGTAATCAACTGAAATAAAATGATTTAATGAAAGTTTGAAATATAGAGAATGTTGGTCATCTTTTAAGCTATCCCATTAATGGGAATATATATGTCCAAAGCAAAAAAAAAAAGGTATCATTCAAATATTATTGAGAACACAAATTATATTCGTTGATCCAAAATCATTATTACAAAAGGTGTCGATCAATCTTAAACTTACAATTCAAATATCTTACAAAGCCAGTTTTCCAGATAAACTGCAACAAGGAGCTATCGGATGGTGGGATCCAATCTTCAAATTCAAGCTCGTTCAACGCCTGTATGTAAAAGTTTCTTCCACGACCCACAACTGGTGCCAACCAAGGATTTCAAGATGGCCCTGGTTTGCCTTCCGAGATCCTTTTATCTTATGGGACAGAGGATGTAGTATCCAACGTTCCCGAGGCACAGTGTTGAATATGAGAGTTCTCGTGGACACCATGGTTGTACTGTAGCAACATAAGCTAGCACTGAAATCTGTGGCCCATCAGCCTTGGAATAGCACCACTCATGATTTTGTGCAGTTAAGTGCTTCAGCTTTTACAATGCCACAGAAAAAAAATAAACCGACGGAAGTATCGAACAAAGGCAAAAACAGGGAAAATTAGCACTGAACCTTACACAGAATCAGGGCAGCAGCCATAAACAGTATGACAACTTGCCACTCGGTATTAAGAAAGGTAATGGTGACACCTAACTGCGGAAATCAGGGGGTACAGTTTCTTCTGTAAAGTACTCTTTGCTCACGGTCTCGGCATCACAAAATCTCACCTTACATGAAGAAAAAAAAACAAAAGTGGAAGTTATTAGATGTAAAATCATTCAATGAAATATGTTGAGAGAAACAGTACTGACCAGGGAGGCATATTGTTTCAACAGAGGTTTAACAAGTTGCCACATTGGCTGAAACACAAATGGTGCGTCCACAAAAAGAACTTGGCCAAGCCGCTTCGGATAGTAATAGTAGAATACATCAATCTGGAAATCGCAGGAAATCAACATTGATTTACCAAATTAGGGAGCACTAGTTGCATGCGCAAGTACACAAAAGTGCATCAGCCACTAAAATATGCTTCACAATCTTGGGAGTAAACTGTACAAGGTTTAGACCCCATAGAACAAACTTTACATGGGCTCACTAGACGGCACGAGAATGTTAATTTACTTCTTATTGAAAGTGATGGACCCCAACATGCCTTTACACGTGGAATTTTTTCTGTTCGGGCATATGTAGAAACCAACTTCCATTTTCTGTTCGATAGATCTAGTGAAAGGTGTATGCATAATTCTTAAACAGTATGTCACTCTCATCAAGAATGCTTTCTTAATGTCTTATAGCTGCCAACAGAATTAGGGAAACGATAAATCCAGCTCGGAAAATACTAAACTTACCAAAAACTTTAAGAATTGGAGATCACCATTTTCTACACGGAAGCCTCGAAGATCAAAAATTCCAAGTATATTATCGGTTCCCATGGGAAGATTATTTAATGCCTTTTCGACCAAGAAGGCGCATAGCTTCTCATTTTCAACCGGATCTTGTTTCTGCAATAGCAATACTGTATACCCATCACTCATATAGCTCAGAACAAAAGGCATCTAAACACACAAAATACACCCTCATGATAAACTATAGAATATAAAATAGGGCCAATAGGTCTAACATGTTAGGAGGTAGTCAACAATTCAAATTTGTATTTTCTCTCAAAACTTTATCAGAAGTCACGACGTAATTCTGTATCTATACTTTTGATTGGATATTTTAACACTTCACAAAGGCATGTGATTTCATTCAGGAGAAGGAACATCAGTTTGTTCAAAATATGCCTCAAGATTCAGAACATGGGAAACTTACAGAAGGAAAATGTTTGGCTGCCACTACTACTAGCACAGGTCTGCCATAGATGTCAAAAGAAGAATGCACATATGCCTTGCCAGTTTTATACAACCCTTTGACTGATTCTTCCGATAATTCCGACACACGAAAATCCTGACGCCATTTCTAGTGCAGATGAAAGGAAAGATTAAGGTACACAATTGAAAAATAATTCTTCACCGTGTTTTGATGGACAAAATGTTAGGTCCTCCATGAAAATATAAGCAGAAGGCTCGACAAAAGGCACACCATCTTTGTAAAAAATCCTTACATTTGGAACAAATCCAGCTCATTTAATCATGGATAAGAAGCCCCCTACCACAAACTGAGGGAGAACACGAAAATAAATTGGACATAGTATAAGAAGAGTGATCCACTTGGCATATGCAAGTTTAGGAGTAAGAACAAGAAAAATAATTTCACTGTATCAAAGTCAACCATCGGCAAAAAGACAATCGTTAGAAACAACTTCTCCAAGATATAAATTTTACGTCTTGCTTGGGAAAATCTGTCTCGGTTGTCCGGTTCCTTCAGATAGACTTGAGACTGTTGCAAATTTCTTGTAAATAAAAAAACATATACACAAAAAATCTAGTTTATTTTAATGTTGCTTATCATGATAATTTTGCTTGCAGCCATTGTTTGAGAGAAGTGATGAGCAACATGATCATACATTAATTATGAATTCTCTATGGACGCATACTATATGAAACATTTGGATTCTTTGTGAAAACCAGAAAGGAAGGGGCTACTGCTTCTCAGCTGAATACAGTTGTAGGATACAATGGCCTTGGTCAACTTGGAGACGGCCTCATCAACAGCAAATTTCCTGTCCTTTAAGAACCAGAGGATCATCTCGTCATCATCCCTCCCGCTTCTGCCCGTGGGGAGACCTGGATGCTCCCTTTCCAGCCTCTCTTTAATCTCCATGACGAGCTACGCACATGGAACAGCCAATGAGACACAATTCAACTCCTAGCCTACAGACCCAGTGTCAGTGTAGCCGCCGCTTGTTTTTCTGACGAATCAGTGCCATTCGGCAGCAAAGGAGCGGAGGAAATCTTTTCAATCGGGAGCTGAATACGTGGTACGGGCTTGCTAACCTTGGAGGCGGAGGCGCCACCGGGAGCGGTGCTGCAGCAGCGCACTGCCCTCCTGGCGAGTCCCCGCGGAGGCGGAGGAGCCCTGACGATGGAACGGAAAGAGCAGGTGGCGGCCATCGCCCGTCGTCTCGTCTCCACTTGGGATTTTCCGATTTGTGGCCGCAGCGCTAATGGAAGCGTGCGACGCCGACGCCGACGCCGGATCGGGGGCGACGGGTCCACGGTGGTGCGAGGCTTTCGCCGGATAGGGTCTCCACGGGGTGACTGGCCGATCCTGGCGTATCAGGAGGCAGGTAATTATTTTACTATTTTTCACTAAATTCTTTTTTAGGGATATTTTCAATAAAGTCGATATTCAGCACATCAACAATTGTCCACAACCCGTCAAAAAAAAATTGTACGCACCGCTCTTTTTTTTTAGGGTAAGTCATTCGGCGAACTTTATAGAAAATAACAGGGGATTGATCCATTTACAATCCAACTCATGTGCTATCTCCTTGGCTTCTAAAGAAGTCATACCATATCCCGCGGATCAAATTCTGCAATCATCAAAGATGGTTGTTGATGATGTTGCCGAGAATCCACCATCCAACACCGTCTCAATAATCCGAAGATTATCCGATTGAATAGGGAACTTATTAGATCCCAGATGTTGTGCCATGCTTAACCCCTCTCTAAGGCATAAGCTCTTGCCACCATTGCATCTGTTACGAAGAGAAATTCTTTGCAACTCGGCGTTACAATTTTCTAGTCGTGTCCCTGGCAATTACTCACATTGCTCCCTTTCCTTGATCTAGGTGAAACGCCGCATCGACATTGATTTCTAGCAGAAGCGGAGCCAGCAAGATTCACGAAGTATAAGAAGTGCAGAACAATCGAGATACCAGAAGCCGCTATTACAAAACCAAAAATGTTGGGGTAGGGTTTTCTTAAACCACAACTACAGATTTTTTTATCAAAATCTGTAAAAAAATTATACTTTTTTCGGAAAACCTAAATCTCAAGACTAGTCAGTTTGACCCATAAGTTGTTCCTACCTGCAATTAGGTGCCAAGTGGCAAAGGAGATGGTTTATTCCCTTTTCCCACCAACCCGTACTTAGACAAAACTTGAACCGAACGGTTTGAAGGGTATAAGATTTTTAGTACCATTCAACCAAAACAAATCAAAAGATTAATATTTTTGAATCTTAAAAATGTCACTAATTAAAACTACGTACTAAGCCATTTGGTAGTTTCCACGGTTTTGTAACGCTCGACCAAAAGTTGTTCAAAAATCATTATTATTATTAAATATGAAATAAATTCTAGCAATTTAATCCAAGTTCACTAATGGGAATAATTACTGTGTGTTTCATATTCTTTTGAAAACTTTTAAAGCTTGACCTATTTTAGGTGAAAGTTACAAAAATTGTGGACACTTCCAACTGGCTAGGGAAAATAAGCTATGAATTTCCTAGTTTACGCACCAGGTGTAGTTTGAATTACTGTAATCTTTTACTTTCTAAGAAAGTGCAAAATTTTGAATAAGCTTTGGTTAAAACGTTGCAAAAAATGCAAAACTTCCAAAGGGCTGGCAAAATGATCTCAACTTTACAGGGTTACTCACTACATTTTGCAGGGCCACCGTGCTAATTTTGAGTAAAGAATATATTTCCAAAGAATTTGGGGAGATAAATCTTCCATGTTTTACGGTGCGGATAAGAATATGGACCTTTTATATTTCCGACGCCTTTGGCAAGGTTTGTGTGTTGTGTAGTCCAATGTGCATTGGACATTGACTCCTTGAATGTATCCTTGCTTAGGTTAGAAAGCTGGTTGAAACAATTACAATGATGTGATTTTGACGACTGCTGGAATTCTTTTCACACATGTTTTGTGGACTATTCGAAAAGTGAGAAATTGGGCTTGTGTTGATAACTAGCTTCCGATGACCCCACTAGAATGGTTTCCAAAATTTCGATCTGATGGATTATTGGTCTGAACTGCAAAAAAAAGGGAGTGCAAAGATCTCTATGGCTGGGCATTGACAGGCTGAAGCTGGTGACCAATTAAGTGTTGACTTGAACTAATGGTTTGGCTCCGATTAGAAGAAGGATCATGCTACGAAAATCTTCCTGGTGCAATTACCTGAAAAATAAAAGAGAAGATGAGATGGCAATGTCTGAGAAAACATCATAGGCTTTAGCTCTTTCAGAAAAGAAAGCCTACAAACTTTGATGATCAGAGTCAAAAGCCAGCGCAGCCATAGCCTATCCACCAGAACACACAACTAGAACATCCAAGTTGTGTTGTTTCATGTTCTTGTTTCTTTGTAATATGTTTCACTTGTGCTGTTTCATGTTCTGGTGGATAGGCTATAGCTGCGCTGGCTTTTGACTCTAATCATGAAAGTCTGTAGGCTTTCTTTTCTTACTTATTTCCTGCATTTCTAGAAAACCTGTTGTTTTGTAAATGAAGCTGGGGTAACCCCTTAAATCAAAGAAAAAGGTTAGGGCTTGGCCCACAAAAACGGTTGAATGAATTTCATAGAAGAAATCTGGCTTGTTCACTTTCAATAAAAGTTTCTTATATCCAGCTCCACCGGCGAGTGTTATATAAAAAGTACTCAGTAGGAAACTTACAAAAATCTCTATGAATAAGCATCTAAAGTTCTAAGCACACATCATTTTGTATCAGAAGAACCACAATAGGGCACAACAAAATTGCCAGTCACCAAAAGTGACCTCGACTGAGGCCCGGAATAAAACAAAAACCAAAGAACCTAGCCTGCATGACCAAAATTCCAAGACTAGAACAGAAAAACCACATGAGATTGTGAATTCTTTGGCAACCTGCCTCCTGACCAGAGAAGGACTGTATGAGATGGTAACGTTTTTCCTCAACAAACATCTGCACCGACAGACCCTAAAAGAACAAAACAATGTATCCTTCATCTTCAGGATGAAGACATCAATTGAGTGTATAACTTGAGCAGCCTTGAACCCTATATATATATAGGCTATTGAATGATGACGAATCTACACTTGGGTAACACCCAAAACCAAATGATCATTTGATATCTAACTAAAACTATCTTCAAGAATATGGTCTCCAGAATCCACTCCTTCTGTTCAGAAAGCAGCAATTTTTTCCCCAAATCCCACGGGTATCACATTTCAAGATTTCCTATGAAATTCCTGCATTCCAAACAGGTTTTGGGACCGCGATCAATTGCCGCTGCTCTCCGACCAGCCACCAAGCCACTGATTCGGGGCAGAGATGGCCTGTTTCATCTTCAATTGGGGTGGTGGTGCAGCACCAGCAGCAGCCTGCTGCTGCAGCTGCCACTGCTGGGCTTGCACTTGCAGAGGGTGCAGCAGTGGCTGCTGGCGGTGAAGGTGCATCTGCATCTGGTGCAGCGGCTGCATTGCTGCCTGACCCTGGATGTGGAACATCGGCTGGTTCCCTGCGAACGAGTGCGGCGGGGGCGCGCCCATGAAGTTCATCATCCCTCCGACGTTGCTGCCCATCTGGCCTGTCGCCATCTTCAGGCGCTGGAGCTCTGATTTCAGGGCGTCGTTCAGAGCTGCAGCAGGAAGTGCAGTTGGTAAGTTTTCGAAGATAAACACAAAATTGTCATGAGAATTTAAGTTCCGTTATTTCACATGATATATAGAAGTTAATAGTACATTTTAATCAACTTTTCACACATGCTGAACATGCAAGATTCTCTTACATATGGTGAAAGTAACAATTGCATAATGAAGAAGATAAAATGAATAAAAAAACAGTGAGTAGAATAACAAGCTTTACCATCTTGTAAGTGGACTTGTTGCTCCACATTCTGCAGGCGCATCTTCAGTTCACTGTTCTCAGTAGACAACCCAGCAGTGTCCCTCTGTTTATTTATCATGTGACAAGAGGAGCGTGGTTAGCTATCTGAAGTGATGCATGGCTCATGAATTCATGATTAACACATCCCCAGAAAGACACAGAAACAGAAAAAAAAAAAGGCCAATTGCATCCGATTGGGCAAATTGTTTCTTTTCCCTTAGCTGTTAGCCATAACAGTGGGGACTGAGGTGCAAGACCACAGCTGGCAGGCTAACAAGGATAAAACTACATAGCACAGACCTGGAAATAATAGCATTGCCTACCTGTTGAATGTAACTGAATGACATGCTTAGATAACAGAAGACAGAATACTTTTTACTACCATAGTGCAAATTACTTGAAATTTACATGAGAGGAGATGCATGATCCACATCCAACAAACACCAAAGGAAGAGCATTATTATACTGTCTAAACAAGCTTACTGGTGCGGATCAAAACAGATAGATCAAGTTTTCCAGCCCCACTTGAAAACATATTGGTAGAACATGAGTAACAAAATTTAAGGGGGCAGTTCTTACATGTAGAAGTGCCAGCTGGGTTGACAATGTTGTGGCTTCTGCATGCAGGGTTTGCACCTTCCGCTCAAGTTCAGAAATATATCGCATCTTCCTTTCTTTTGATCTTGCAGCTGATTGTCTATTGGCCCAAATCCTATCACATGAATTATGATGGCTAAGAAATATAGACAAATAGGGACTTTTCAAACAAAGATCTATAGTTAATTTCCATGCCCCACGCAAAATTTGCTTGTTCTTCAGATCACATCATGCTTTAGCTTTACTTATGGCTCCACATAATTTTTATCCAGAGGATTTAACATGGGAGAATTTCACATTAACATTCACACCACATTGAAAAAAAAAGCAGCAGGATGTTGTAACAATAATAAGGGGTAATTCTGAATGTTTCGATAATAGGGGCAGCTCGCACACACGATACATTCCTGATAAATGTCAACTCCAGGTCACATTCCATCAAATGTAATTTATCAACATTAACCCCTTTATACAATTGTTTATATTGTTCTATATATTTTGTTTTGCTACATTTCAGACTCGTTTTTATTCTTTGTTTCATCCATATAACCGCTATCACTATACGATATGAAATGGTAATGAAATAGTGCAGGATGAAAACTCAAATTCAGATAAGCAATGGGTAATTTTATAGACGAAATTTCGGCAGAACAGACCAAACCTTTTTGCCTTCTTTGGGTCGACAAGCGCGAGTTCAGCGAGCTTCGCGTTCGACATCGCCTTCTTGGCCTCCGCCGTCGACATCCCCTCCACCGCCGGCATCCCGAGCAGCTGCTCTGCGTCGAAAGAGCTCGACGCGTCCATGGAATGGCTGTGGTGATGGCGCGGCCTCGACCCCGCACCGGCCCCCGCCGAGGCGCACGATGACTCCGTCTCCGACGCCTCGCGTAGCTGCGCGTTCAGCTTCTCGGTGTCGAGGAACATCGAGAAGAGCTCCTCCTCGTTCTCGTCCGACAGCGACGGCCCTTCGCCGACGCCAGGGACGCCGAGGTCGAGGTCGTCCGGGAGGCCGATGATCTCTGAATGCGCGCGGCGGTGGCCGAGGTTGCGCGGAGGGGAGTTCGGCATATGGCTGATGTCGCTCTCCGGAGGCATCGCCCCGTCGCGGGAGGGTTTGGGCGGCAAGACATTGCCGTTGCCGCCACCGCCACCACCATCTGGGACCGGAGACCTCTCCATCTTCAGGCTGCAACAATCTTCTCCCTAAAGATTACGCGCTTACGAAATTTCTTGGTCAAATGTTCTTCTTGGATTAAAGGGTTGAGAGGAGTGTGGTCCAGAATCATGGGGAAGCAAGCGAGTTTCGCAAGAAGAACAAGATCTAAACTTGTAAAAGCCGAAACAATTTTGTGGAATCACGCGGGGAAGAACAACCACCTTCGCAATTCAAACGAAAAGACAAGAAAAGAATTCCGTATTCTCTTGGCCTATCGTTCGGTTCGTCGATTTGGAGATTCGTGTGCGTCTAATTTTCGGATGAGAGAATCAGTGGATAGAATGGAGCCCGGAAAATCATACGGGGATTCTATTTATACACGGATAAGAACAGGGGAAATTATAACGTTTTCTTGGGGAAGAAATTATAACGTTTACCTCGTGGAGATTGGAGGACTGGAAAACAGTGGAACGATGGAGAAAAAACACATTTTACTTGGAGATAGTATAAGTTTATCGAGAGAGGTGTTTGGCTCCGAGCTCTAGTGATCTGGTACTAAAAAATTGAAAATGGTATTTTGAAGTTCGAAAAAATTATAAAAAATTGCATGTATATATACACATGTTATCGTATATATCTTCAAGTTTTGCTACACAATGTCGTATTGTAGACTACACAAAAATTACAGAATCGTGACTCAAAGTCCGAAAAAAAAACTCATTTTTCCTTCCAACATTTGTATCTTTTGTGCAAAAGCCGTGACTCAAAGCCAAAAAAAATTCGTTCAAACATTTGTATATTTTGTGAAGGCCCCTATGAAAAAATATTAGACATGTATATGCTGTATGATTGTTTTCAGAATTTTTGGAGATCTAAAAGTGAACTTTTCGAACTAAAAGGAACGAGATAACTCGAGCTTGGGAGTTACAAGTGATTTTCGAAATTTATCTGTCCGTACGATATAAGTTTATTTTCTTACATTTTTTTGTACTTCACACATGTTTTTGGACGAATAATGGATGATAGAAAAAATTTATATTAAAGGGCAATGCATAAACATTTACCATATTTATCATATGCATTTCTAGAAAGGATTAAGATTTTATATGAACACATGTAAGGTTGAAAAAACATGATAATAAATACAAAATAAAATGCATGATAATAAAATGCAAAACTACCAATTCCAGATAAAGGTACTCCTAAATATAGAGTGATCATTATTTACTTTAATAGAGACAACATTAATTGATTTTTATCGAGTTGATTCTAGGCTACTAAGTAGCCTTTTAAAATGGGGAGATACATATAAATTTAGCCATGGACTTTAATAGAAACATTTAGTTCTGAATGAATGGCTCACATTGTTTGTCTAATTCAATCAACTGTGAAATATAATGAGTATGTGGATAATTCAGAGAGTCGTTGAAATAGTTCCGGTGTTATCAAAATAGTTTCGCCGAGACTACGAAAGTGTTCCAGGAATTTCTTAATAGTACATTAGATATCTCGGAGTCAATGGAATTATTCCAAAATTTATAGAAAATCATTTGATGTGCCCGTATTCAGCGGATGAACACCAAAGAGAAAGAAAGTGGCGGAGGAGGTGCCTAGGCTTCCCTGGGGCTAAAGCCCACAAGGAATAATTAAGGTAATTGATTAACCTATGGTGCCTTGCTATCCGACCGAATTTAGCTTGTTAACTCCTCCTAATGCAGATTTTGTTTTGAGGGAAGGCCATCAGGGCAAGCTTTATCAATACTCATATAACCGGTACATCCACGAGAGTTTGGTAAAGAAATCTAGTGGTTCATCGACCCAAGTCAAGAGTTTCTTGACTGTTTCAACCTTCCCATTAACCTATATTCGTGAAACAATTCACATGAATTGTTACTGCTTCATTCTATATTCTTTCTTGGCCCATACCATATTGGATAACCTCTGGTGAGTCTGACTCAGTTTTGATGGCATCGCATCCAATAGAGTTTTGTAGTTCCAATCCATGCTGCATAGCTAGAGCATCGACCATCTATGTCAATGTTACATAATGACGTTCAAGATGCAGATGTGACACCTTTAGAGAAATATACGGAAGCAACCAGAAATGTGTTTTATAATATGTTATCCTAGACAAACAAATCACTTCACGTGAATACACAAGTTTCTCAAATGGATATCATCGCACGCATAGTAGTTGTCAAGACCCACTTTAGCTTCAGCGGAAAATGATTTAACGTATTGGTGACAATTGTTGGTATCCTCTTCCTTGTAGGTCACCATCTGCCACAATATTCAAGAAGACTATTAGTACAATTACTTTTTATACTAAACAATTTTACTCTTTTACAACTTAACGTGTCACTAATCTTAATTTTGTATACAAAGAATTTAAAATTTCATATTTGTTTGTACTTAAGAACACTGAGCACAATATATGTTGATATGAACATATATACATAAACAATTGAAAATTTAAGTACGATGGTCATTGTTAAATTAGATGCCTAATTTAAAGTCCATTCTATTCCGAGATGTAGTATTTTCTTGAACTAAATTCATTCATAAAAAGTTAAATAATGATGAAATCACATTCATGTACAAAACTCGCCGCAAGAGAAACGTTCATGTACATAACAAATTTGTACCACTTAGGTGTACCTTGACAGAGGATGCTACAGAAGGGGAACGTATCAGGTGAAAACAACCTACATTCTGCAAGTCTGAAAATAGAACCTGCGTCGTTCGATTGGATCTGCACGGTCAGATCGCTAGCTCTCAGGATGCAGGCGGACACAGCGTCCGCTTGTCCATTGGGTCCGCGCCGCTCCAAAGCGCAAAACGGACAGGCGGATGGGCCGCAATATTTTGGCAGACCTGACGGAAAACGTTTACTTGTCCGGCGGCTACTGGTCCGTGTCCATCTCACGAACGCAACAGATTAGATCGCCGCCACCAGGTCCCAGCCACTCGGTCGCCGCCCGACTCCTCCGCCGTGCCCGGCAAGCCACGAGCGTATCTAGCAGCGCCAGCTAGGGCTCGGCGTCCTCCCCATCACCCAGCCGCGGAGAGATGTCGGAAACGGTGGAGGTGCCCGCGAAAGCAGCGGTGAAGAGGAGAAGATTCCGGCGGCGGAAGCGCACGCAGCTCCTCCGGAAGAAAAGCTCGATCCGGTGACCACGCAGGTAAAGACCTCTTCATAATTGTATCTATTTAATTCACTTTGTTGTATTCCCCCTTTGCTTCTCCCCATAGATTCTATTTGAAGAGCTACATTGTTTCCTCAGATTTTATTCAGAGTTGCTTTGCAGCTCCAGAGTTTATTTTCCCCGATTTCGGTTCAGAACTTCAGACAAGTTTCTTGGCAGGATGACTCAACTGCTGATTCTGAATGGTCTGAGCAGACAGAGCGTAACTGCTTTATCAGTGAACACTTTCATCCCTGCGCCTTGGTTTAAAATTTGTTCTAAACTACGGACTGAATGATGCTGAAGATGACAAACGGAGTAATCGTACGTGATTTAAATCCTTGGCTGTACGCAGCCACTGTACAACTGCAAAGCATTTCAACGAAAGTTGCAACGGACGAACACATTTGTCCAACGTACACAACGGAGAATCTAGTCGCTAAGGATGACTCCAACGGGGCGACGCATCGAGTCGTGTCCGCGAGGGCTAAAAACACGGCCCAACGGGGCGACGCAAACGGACCGCGGTCCGTTTTTTGGTCCGCCGCGACGCATCCCTGACCCAAATTTGGGCCACCGATGCGTCGGCCCCGGACGCGAAACGGAGCTCTTTTGTGTCCTCCCCTAGTCCGCCCCTGGCTCGCAAATCAGACCATCCCCACCCCAATCTCCTCCTCCTCCGCCCTCTCGCCGCCACCCGCCGTCGCACCCTCGATTTGGCACTGCAGGCCATTCCGGGGACGCCGTCACCGGAGCAGGTGCTTCCCCGCCGTCACCGGAGCAGGTGCTTCCCCACCGTCACCGATGATTCTTGCGGCCAGGAGCGTCCACAGCGCCCCGCGATAGACACGCCGCCCACAAGGTGTTCGGCCGTTCGCCCCGGCTACTCAGGTACGTCCCTCGGCCATGGATAGCTCGGATGAGTGGTTCTACAAGAACCACATCATGCAGCGCTCATCCTCGGACGATTCCTCCGACGATGATGACAGTGACGGCCTGGTTGCCACCCTCATCGTCAACGAGTACATAGAGAGGATGCGACCGGTGTTCCTTGGCTCCTTGCCGGGCCGTTCTCCTGCTCTTGACCGGAACCGGCGAGTTGGCCAAATCCAGCTGTATGAGGACTACTTTCGTCCCCACAAGCCCACATACCCTCCCAAGGTTTTCCGGCGCCGTTTTCGGATGAGGAGGTCCTTGTTCAACCGCATCCGGGTGGGCGTGATGCATTTTGATGACTACTTCATGTGCAAGCCCGATGCATGTTGTATGAGGGGCTTCTCGTCGTACCAGAAGTGCACCGCCGCCATTCGCATGCTTGCGTATGGGATTGCCGGCGATCTTGTGGACGAGTATGTGCGCATGAGCGAGTCACGTGCCTGGAAGCCATGTACAAGTTCTGCGCGGCCGTGGTGCAGGTGTTCAGGACGGAGTACATGCGGGAGCCCAATGCTACCGACATGACTCGCCTCCTGGCAATCAACGAGTCAAGAGGCTTCTCTGGGATGCTCGGGAGCATAGACTGTATGCACTGGGAGTGGAGGAACTGCCCATTTGCTTGGCAGGGGCAGTACAAGGGCCATGTTGGGGCCTGCACGGTCATACTTGAGGCCGTGGCATCCCAGGACCTCTGGATTTGGCACTCGTTCTTTGGCATGGCCGGCTCACACAATGACATCAATGTGCTCCAGCGGTCTCCGGTGTTCAATAGGCTCTCCAATGGCCTGGCACCCCAGGTGACCTTTGAGATCAATGGTAACCAATATGACAAACCCTATTACCTTGCTGATGGGATCTACCCCACATGGACAACATTTGTCAAGACAATCTCCAATCCCAATGATGAGAAGAAGAAGAGGTTTGCCAAGGAGCAAGAGAGCGCAAGAAAGGATGTAGAGCGTGCATTCGGTGCTCTACAGTCCCGATGGGCTATTGTGTGCCATCTTGCTCGGACATGGGACAAGGACCAGCTGTGGGAGGTGATGACACCGTGCGTGATCATGCACAACATGATCGTGGAGGACGAACGCGACGAGGGCTTGAATGATCAGGCATGACAGTTCCGGGGTGAGTTGGTTCAGCCCCAGGGACCGTCCACATTTGCTCAGTTCCTCGACTTCCACCGTGACATTCGTGAGAAGGAGTTCCATGTTCGGCTCCAAAATGATTTGGTGGAGCATGTCTGGCAGCACTACGGTAACCAGGGTGACCAGGGTGATCATGGGCAGTAGTTCCATTTGATGAACTACTTGTCTTATTTATTTGGTTTGTAATGCATGCAACAATTTATTATTTCTGAAACTGTTTGTTTGTGTTTGTTTGAACTATTTGGATTGTAATAATAAGTACTTGATGAACTATTCAGATTGCTTTTATGAATTGTATTATTTGTGCTATTTAAGCTTATTTTATTGCTCGAGTATATATGGCCAAAAAATGGTCAGAATGATCTAAAACCCTGGCCGTTTGTGGCCCACCTCCCCTATGTATCAATGAAAATGGCCCATATAGGGTCTGCTTACCTGGAAAAAAAAAACAGAGGGCGGACTCGATGCGTCGCCCCGTTGGGGGCAGTGGCCGGAAAGGGGTGGACCTGGGCCGGACGCGCGTCCTGTAGCCGACGCAAACGGACCAAACGCGCGTCCGTTTGCGTCGCCCGTTGGAGTCATCCTAACAATGCAATTAGTGCAAACGGACGAAGCGGACTGAGACGGACAGGCCGTTGACTTGTCCGCCTGCATCCTTTTTTTTTTTTTTGAGATTTCCTGGGTCTTAGTACATCTTGTAGTATCTGAACTCACGCACTACACACTCCACACACACAACACCACACACACGCCACCCATGCGCAAGCTAGACCTAACTAGACTATACTACGACTTGACCCTCCGCGAGCCTAGATCTTCCGGGAAAACCCTGCGGTGGTGGGCACACCACAATACCAGTGAAGAACCGCGGTGAAAATTAGCTTCAAACACTGTTCACGTGCCGCGCAGGTGAGACGGTCGGTGAATTCGCTCTCAGGAGTCAAACTCGCGAGCGGGCCTGCATGCCACTGCATGCAAAGCCACTGCGCCACAGGCGCGTCCTCTCCGCCTGCATCCTGAGCTAGCTCCATCCCACCTCTGCCCAGTTTGCAAAAACACTCCTGACAATTGAGAAATAAGACATCTACTCCTCTCCCTCACCCAGGCCCTCATGGTGTTTCTTCCCCATTCTAGCGACCAAGAGCGGCCACGGCAGATTGCGTTCTCGTCTGGGCCTTCAAGTTTAGTTTTGTCTAATCATTAAAAGTCGCACAGCATCATTGAAAGTATTGGGTTTGATGATTGTCGCACAACATCGTCGAAAGTCGCACATCCTGCTGCCGCCTAATCCGAAATTACTGATGTACGCATGAACCTACCACCGTACGTCCGTGCCACGCTTGCGCCCCTCTGCACTCAGATCTGGCCAAGAAATTTCTTGATTTTTTGCCTAATCATCTCGATTGAGAAACTGGAGGAACTTTGATCCAAATAATGGAGTTTCCTTTCAGACCGGTGGAAGAAGCGAACAGACTACAGGGTGAGATTTGCAAACTGCTCCTGAGCTGTTCTGACAAAGCACGTGGTGGTGGCCTGGTGGATGAGGTGTTCCATCTTACCATTGATCTACAATTGAATGGCTCAGATTGAAAATTTGCAGATTTGCAGAATGTAACCATTTGCACCTGATATGTCCCCCAGAAGCTACAGCCAAACAAGTATCCCAATAGTGGTTTGTATTAAGGTTGTCTAGATTAGTTGCGACCAATAGAAAACTCTATAGTGTGTGAGACGTCAACAGATTGTTTGTGCTCAGATCACCTCTTCTATCTATTATCGGTTAGCTATTTATTATGGTGAGCTTTGCTTAAAATCTGGAGGATTTCTTCGAGTGCAATAAGTTAGCATCACTTTGTCTCATCATGATGGATCGATTGCAAACTGAGATGCTAACTCCAGCTCTAAGACAATACGATGAAACCATAGTTGTCGATAGTACTGATTCTGGTAAACTAGTTTCCCAAGTCGGATAGAGCCACCTTTAGACGCAACGAGCGAGTTGTCATTCGCTAATCTCAAGTGCAATGTATATGTCATGTCCTACACGTCATGTCTTTAGATCTGATATCCTCGCATGACATGAGTTGTGGATCAACTAGATTAGGATCTATCAAACGCTAATCTCCAACTAGGTAGTTACAAAGGTACATTTCGGTTTAGCTACGAAGTAAGATGTGTGGCCTGGTTGACCAAGATGAAATTTGCACCTCCACTTGGAGAGAGGTTATTTGGACCACCTCGAGTGATTTGATTCCGAATGTATGGTCATGCAACTTGGTTAAGAGTTAACCGAGAACTTAGACTAAGAATCAGTCCAATGAATATATAGTAGTTTTGCATCTTAATTATGACAAAATTCTATAAGTGTCTACTTCTTGGCCAGAACACTACCTATCATTGAATAAATCATTTATTATGACACCAAATTAAAATTACGGCTCTAATTCAAAATCACTTTTGAAATGAAGTATTTCCTAAAATTAGGATTATTAACTTAAAAGGATAGGTGGGTTTATGACATAAAATTAAAGTAAGGGTTCTCATTCGAAATCGCTATTCTTAATATTTTTTTCAATCTAGTCCGTAGTTTTTGTGAGATGAAATAGACTTATCCATGTGCCTAAACGAATGAAATATTCAGTTAACTCATTTGGTAGAATTTTTTAGATGTTGTTTTGTGAATTATTAGTATTACACAACTTTGAAAAAAATCTCTAGTTTTACGAATCAAACCGATATTTAATGACACGCACATTCATCTGCCTACATGCTACATCAACGTGATAAGGTCTTGCCATTTTACTACCACTTTCAGCACTTTTCTGTATGCATAAAAGACAAGCCAAAAATATGAAATCGCACCAAGCGTGCCACATTTTCTTTTCTTTTTTTCGATCAAGTGAAGCACACTTCTTAGCCCAATAGAATAACTTGATTTCCAAAAGGCCCGGCCCCATGAAACCTCTTCAGTACCTCCATGAAATTTAAAGCCCACGTCACCCCTTCCTCCCGTTCGCCGCCGGCGACGTCTCGCCGAGCACGGCGGCGGCCGAGTCGACGTTGGTGAGGAGGTACTCGTAGATCTTCTTCCTTAGCCGCTCTATCGTCTCCTCAGGCACGCCGTTCGACGCAGCGGCAGGGGCCGCGGTTGCGACGGGCTCCTGGCCACCCGCGTCGGCGGACGGAGCCGGCGGTTCCACCACGGACGGTTTCCCGATCTCGCTTAGCCAGTCGTTGACGCGCTTCAGCTGCGGGAGCATCCTTGCCGCGCGGTCGCGGTCCCACGGCGCCGCCGCCACCACGTCTGCGTCCAGGAACCGCTCCACAAACGACAGGAACCACCGCCTCGCCTCTTCCCCGAGCCGTCTCGCGAGCTCTCCCCTCTCCTCCGCGCCACCTCCCCTCTCCCACTCCGGCGGAGGTGCGGACGCCGCCGCCGCCGCCGCGACAGGGACCGACCTCCCCTTCGCCTTTGCTGGCGATAGCCGCGACTTGGCCGGCGGCGATGCCTTCACTGCCGCCGGCTTCGCCGCCTCGTCGACGATCACAACAGCCAGCGGGGAGGCCGCACTGGCGGGGGCCGGCCTGAGGTTGTAGAGGGAGAAGGGGGAGAGGTCAGTGGCGAGACCGGCGCTTACCCAGGAGGCTGCACGGCGGCGGCGCTCCGCCGCGATGGCAAGGGACTCCTCGTCGATGCTCGCCGCTTCACCCACTGTTGATCGGTCCGGTGAGGTCGCCGTAGAGGTCGCAGCGGCTGCCTTGGCTAGCGAGTCAGCAACGACTGTGGCACGCGACATGGCTGAGTGAAGAGCAAGGAATTGCTCCACAGCTAGCTGCGGGTTCTGCTCCTCCGCCGTCGAGCTCACCTCGGCATACGAGCTGCTCAGATCAACAGAAAACAATGAAGGTAATTTAGTTCTTACTGCATCACTGTTGATAGATAAACTGTAACGTTACAGTCTTATACTCTTATTACAGTAAAACTCTTATTTGAGCAAAACTGGGAGATCAGAAAAAAATACGATGCATTTGCTTTCACACAGTTAATACTCTCTCCGTCCCAAAATAAGTGTCTTAGATTTAGGACGGAGGGAGTAGTATTTCTAGAGAACACACTGCAGTAGCAAGTACAAGTAGGGTGTACTTCTAGTTCGGTAGTATGAACAAGAATCAGCAAACTGTGTGTGAAGATGAACACTGACACTGCCTAGCTTGCTGCGACAGGAACATGTGAAGTGTATACTCCAAACATGTGCAGAAATAATCACAAGTACGTGTATGTGTAAAAGGTGAGGGAGCCAGCCAAGATGGTTGATAGCATCATTGCAACATGCAAGCCAGCTAGAGCCAAGATATTTGGAATGTGTCAATTATTTCAGGAACCATGTGAGATAAACATCTAGAGAAGTATCAACTATCAAGGCTGTCAAACGATTAGAAGAATAGAAGCCATGTGAAACTTAGATGCTTCCCATCAATTGCTGAAGTTTGCATGCTCAAAAGTTGAATGAAAATGAAAAGTTTTTAATGAGCTAAAGGGGAATACATCTAAAGACACTAAAAAATGTACATTCACTGAATAAGAGCTATCATTTAGGTGCCAGCCTCTGAAAGGCATTTGAAATTAAGAAGAATCGAGGTGACAAAGGAGGAATGAAACAGCTACAAAAAGAGGAACAATTCAACAGTTGAGTTGGCAATGGCATGAATTGCTGTTAATTGTAAGTATGTAATCTATAATAAATGCTGTAATGAGAGGATAAAAATTACCTTAAACATCGAAGCAAGCTCTCTGCAGCAGAAGCTTCTTGTATTGCTTCAACCGCAGCCATTTGTGCCGCATCCCTATGCTTGAGAAGCTCCTGTAACAAGATAAAATGAAATCATGAAGCACAAGCACATAGCATAAAATATGTAACTACCACAAAAGTGGTATCATCCCCTCTTGGGCAAAAGGAAATGGATGAAACTATTTACAGCAACAGCCATATAGGCCCCCTGCTGGCAATCATACAACGAGTTTATGTAGACGTGATTTTCACATACGTGGTGAAAAGTGTAGCAAGTGTATTTATTAATTCAGTACAAAAGTGTAGCAAGTGTATATATTAATTCAGTACGTAGATATAAAAAAAAAGCAAGCCCAGCTGCTCAAAGGTGCCAGAAAGTTAGGAATGCTATACCTGACATGCATTAAGAAGTTAGTGATCATGTCAATGAGCTAGTTAACTAGTCATACCTTTCCTAATTTAGCAAGTGGTGGAGGAAGCGATGTCCATGAAGTGCTTGGATCGGTCAGCTTTTTGCTATTTGCAGCAATCTTAACTAAACTTGTCATACTGGGGTTGCTCAAAACTCCTGTCGACCGCCTTATAGGAGAAAGATGCTTATTGACCATTCTGTCAGAATCATCTGAAGGAGCACTTGCTGTGCTCTTCCTGGGAGGAGTCTGGATCTTAGTGTCATCCTTGTGTGTGGGCTTCTCCTCTGCTGGTGGTCTTCTTCTAGGAGTCTGATCATAAAGAAACAATAAGTTTAGTTATTATGGATATTGTTTGTATAAGGACACAAGCATGAACCATAATGAGTTTGAGCATCATAGAGATATCCGAAGGTCTGTAAAAACTATGTTCGCGAGATAGCCTTGTAGATTCTATGTCGGTCAATGCTTGGCACGGATTAAACATAACACACATATTTATCCATATAATGACAAGCATAGTCAGCATACCGATGTGCTCCTATTCTCAGACTTCATGTCAGGTTTGGCTGCCTTTGAATCTAAATTCCCTTTGCTTTTTGTATCTGCCTTCCCTTCCCAGCTTCTTCTCAACGCCTTTGGTCCCAGTTCAATACTCGAGAGAGTATTACTAAGCAAGTTACCTGCAGAGGACTTCCTCCCTGCTGTAGTAACCTTCAACACAGAAGCAGCCTTTTCTAGCAAGGATAACTTAGATGGTGATGACTTGTCTGCTCCTTTCGCTTTTGTTCTCAGCTTCATATCATTTGGCAATCTTTCAAATGACGCTGGTAGAGAATGGACGCTGCTAGGCGATGAAGGCGTCGACCTAGCAATGTTTGACTTCACCTTTGAGCTAATCACTTCCTTCTTATCAAAAAGGCTAGCCAACGCTTGTTTTGAGAGCGAAGAGTTCGACTTGGTCAGCTGTGGTTTCTTGCTTTCAGTCCCGTTGTTTTTCACAGAAGCATTTATTTTCTGTAACTTGCTCTGCTCTTTCTCTAGTGACAAGGGGTTGGCATCCTTGGAGCCATTGATGGACGGTTGTGCCTTCTTGGTGCCAAGAAAACAGGAAGAGCTGGTCATCACAAGGTCCTCCGGACTGCCGACACAGGCATGTCGGCCTGGAACTGGCCTGACTCCCCTCAAGATCGGCACCGGGGTGGCGACCTCAAGACGATCTACATGGATGAACTGCCCCAACTGAATTGTGTCACTCAATATGAGATCATGCTGCTCCTCCGGTAGGGAAACGTAAGTCGCATGTGACGAATCGGACACCTTGAGGTAGAACCCCTGGTTGGTGAACAGGTCGCTCCCGGCAAGCGCAGGGACAATGCTGACCACCTGGAGAAGGGACGACCGGTGCTCGCCGGCGACCTTCACTTCACTGTTCATGTGCTGAAGGAGCTTGAGGAGGACCCCAGGTACAAGCGAAGCCATTGCTGTGACTCCTAACGCGCATCACCTGCACATTATTATTCAGCACAATTCAGAAAACCATGATCACTGTATGAACAAACATGGAGGACTGGGGAGAACTGGAACTGAATAGTGAGGAAATGATGATGAGTCGGTGGTAGACAACCTGGGCTAGTCCTAACAAAAGGAGAAGATCTCCAACTACCAACTGTAATAAAGGCTACTGCTTTCTAGTGACAGCTTAAAACAAACTAACAATGTCTGTACTGCAAACCCTTTCTGGGCACAGCTAAAGAAA
Organism: Poa pratensis; assembly: GCA_947311845.1. Lineage (NCBI taxonomy): Eukaryota > Viridiplantae > Streptophyta > Magnoliopsida > Poales > Poaceae > Poa > Poa pratensis. The sequence goes on from CAMZMU010000105.1 coordinate 27,554,908, forward strand.
ACCTTTTTAGGTTGACAGGGAACACATAAGTACTTCAACTGTCACCAAATGCCTCCCAGTAGAAACACAGAAATGACAGTTAAGTGCAGTAGAATAAAATCATGCACTGTCATTTTCTGAACCAGGAAAGCGCAGAAAATTGAAGAGACGCAAAAGGAGTTTGTTAATTGCAGGGGAAAAAATGTCGAGAAGTGTACCTACCGACCCAACATTACTACTGGAAAGGAAGTAAAGCAACATTTCAAAGACTAGCAATGGTGGCGGCAAGGGGGTACGACCGCAAGGGCTGCTGAGTATCGACTATGGGACGGTGTTGTTTCTTGGAAAGGGATTTAATTGGTTCGGTCGGAAGAGAAACATGAATGAGCAGATCCATCCAACACGCTCAAAGTGGCCCTACGCATCCCAGAACCGTATATGAACAGAGGTAAGGACAAGGAAAGCGAATCTCGAGCAGAAGATCTTCTTCTGTTCATACTCGCGACTGATCAAAGCTTATTTTGTTCATACTAGCTAGGCCAAATCAGCTATCAACCAACTTCCCAGAAGCAAATCATCAGGGGATTAAGAAAGGAGAAGACATTACCGAGTTCCTCACAACACAAGATTCCCCAACACCAAACATAAATACTGCTTTGGAGAAGAAGAGCAAGAAGGGGAGGCGGGCGAGGAAGAAAGAAGGCATGTACACACCTCTTGAGGCTGGGAGGGAAGTCTGGTGAATCCCGTGAGGCAGTTCCTCGGTTCAGTTTTCCCGTGAGGAGAAAGAGGGGAGCATGGGCGGAGAAGACGATTGGATGAATGATTCTTCCCGTGCCGGTGCTGCCTGCTTCCCTTCCCCGCCGCAGCCTACGAGGAGAGGCTACGGGCCCTATAGGAGGCGGCTTTCGCGGCCTGCTCTGAGCAGCAAAGCTCGCTCGCCCTGCCACGTCCGAGAATCCCGCTCGTTAGCCCTCGCAGCGGTGCCAAGACGGAAATGGCGCCTCTGCCTCTCTCTCTCTCTCTCTCAGCTCAGAACATGTGAGCGTTTTTCAGGGGAGAGAAGAAGGCGACTGACTTGTTCGAGCTGAGCGCACGCGGGGCAGCCGCAGGCACAGAGAAAGAGAGAGGGGAGCAGTACTGTGGTGTGGAAACGCGCTCTGCGTCTAGGAGATCGTAGGGTGGGACCGGGGAGTCAGTGGGTGAGGCTGAGGTGAGGCGTCGCTTTCCAGTGCTTCTCGCTTTCCATGAGGCAATGCGGAGTTCCCAGGACAAGCTGGACACGCGCACCCACCGGGCTGGACGCGCATGGGGTAAACTCTTTTGTTTTTACAACGGCAGCTGAGGAAAAGGATAAAGAGCACCAATGTAATGGTGAAAAGCTATTGTTTTGTCTAGAAAAAAGAGTTCATCTACTTTTTCAGCAGCCTAAACTACTTTCTAGATCGAGGATCGATCATCGTAACCGAAATATTGCCAAATGTCCTAGGATCCATGGCAAGCAGAGGAAGGAGGAAGTGCATATGCCGAGGTTTGTAAATAAAAGGTAAATATGCAGGTGAAATGCTTTCTTTTTCTCACTGCAAAATGTTTTGTTTGTTGTCACCCTTTTCCCCGCTTTTCACACTAGTATTTTTCAGAAATTTTGGAGCTACTTCTTGTGGCATTTCAAGATAATTTTCACTGAATTTTGTTGTTACATAAGCTGATCTCAGTCCAAGTGCCTTTGCCAGCGGCAAAATTAACGTAGTTTGGTCAACCACCCAACGGTCCATTGGTTTAATCGCCGACACTTTGCACTTGTTTGACTTCCAAATCCAAACTACCACTAGTACGGCATTCGTAGTACTGCCTCTTCCAACGGATAGTAGTACAACGCATTGACTGAAAGCAAACTTGCTAGCTCTTCATGATCCATGTTATGAAAATGTTGATACCAATAATCTTTTAAAGAACAAGAATATTTCTGTAGAGCTACACGATCCAATAACGCTAAGACGGAAAGACTTGCCCCATGCATTGCATTTTGGTCAGCGTTGGGAACAATAATGCAGTCTCTGCCTCGATCATGGTACTAGCTGATGGGGATCTCGTAACCACTGTATAATACTGTATGCATATGCATTGCCGGTTGGTAAACCCATTGCCAGGGCATTCTTTATCCATGCAAGCACTGCATCATCCAACGTACAGCTAAATTCCATACATAATTATATGGATAGCAACTCAAAAGGATATTCATTTGTCATCAGTTGAACCATGCAGGGGAATCCCTCGCTAGTTTCTAGTATTAGCTCATTTTGATGTTTATAGTGGCTGACTTAAAAAGTAAGGAAACAGACTCCACACTTTCCCCCTCGAAATTTGAAATAAAAACATTTGATGCCGACCTCAATTGCTCGAAGAAACAAAAAGGTCAATAACAAATGGCCTCGACCTCGAATCAGTGCCAACAATGTACTAGGGCACCAATAACCAAGGGAATTTAGGGTACTTCTCTAGCTTTGCCTTGGTCAACCTACAAGCCACTACCACAGTAAGGTTCTCTTTCGATCGTTGGAATTTTAAAGAATTTTCATAGGATTCCAATTCTTAGTAATTTTTTCTATGGATTGCCTTTGGTTTAAAGGAATAGTGCTACCAAAATTCTATGGATTGGATTCCTATGCCTCAAATCCATATGAATTTGAACATCCACTTCAACCTCTTTCTATAGACTCAAGTGCGTAGGATCGACACTTTTTCTGTGTTTATCCTACGTTCTATCCAAACAACAATTCCTATAGTTTTCCCGTGTTTTACAATCCTCTGTTTTGCACTTGCAAACTTGTGAAATTTGTGTTTTTCATATTCTTTTGATCCAAAGATGCCCTGATTATTTCAGAAAATTGAAGCAAGTCTCACTGATCCAAAATGTGCAGTAGCTGATTGACTGAATGCATGTACCTCCAAAGTAATTACTCACAGGTAAATCTTTTTTACACCCATGATGGGGAGAATGAGACACTGAGAGATGACACCTGTAGCCTCCCCAGTAATAATAAACTTTGAGTCAGATGAGATCTGCGTACTGTCAACTGGCGGATGGTCCATCCAGATCATCAGTGGAGCATGCTGCAGCGGAAGAAACAGTTGGTGAGCATGTGCTTTGTCTCCTGTTCCTTTTTTTTTTTGAGAAACATAGTACAACGCATACGCTCACATACACGCGCATACACTCACCCCTATGAACGTACACACATACACCCTACCCCTATGAGCACCTCCGATAGACTGAGCCGGCGGTTGGGTCTTGAGATTGACGAAGTCACCACGGGCGCCTCGCTGTCGACGGGAACGTCGCCTCCCACTGAAAGAATATTCCGCCTAAATGAGAAACACCAACGTCAAACCTGGGACTTGAACTCTGGTGGGCTGGGGTACAACCACCCTCCTAACCATCTTGCCACATGCAAGTTCTCCTTTGTCTCCTGTTCCTCATCCGCCTAAAAACCAGTTTATTCCTGGATGCATTTTTCCTGTAATAATTACATCTTGCAAGATTTCCTTAAAAAAATGTCGGCGCCAACGTGGGTAGACAAAAGAGCACCGTGGCTCCAACTCACACGATGACAAATCAATATCACTCACTCTATTGGAGACAAAGATACCAACATTAATCAGTGGAAATATTTAGTTTCGCGAAGATCGATTGTTCAGTCACTTTTTAATCCATAATCCATGATGACAGAGGCCGCTGTAATTCCTGCGATTTTCTTACACGAGTTAAATGGACTTGTATAGGAAACCTGAGAAGCTTGGGTGTCCCATAGTCAACTGGGCACACTCACTGAACTTGCAGATCGAGCTATACAAGCAGCCACTGCTGCTACATCTCACATGTGTGGGGGTATATGATAATCTTCCTGGTGCACATTATCATCTGTAAACATATGGTGAATGAGGCCACATTATACAGAGTTGCAGATAGAGTAGCCCAATCTTTACCTCCCCGTGATGCGGCCGCGTGATAGATGTTCCTTCTGCTGCGTGAAATGCAGAATTGCAGAAGTACTTGTACCGCTACCTTCCCTCTTTCAATTTCCACATGAACGAAATAGTTTTTTTTTTTTTTGCTAAGCACAGTACAACGCAAGCGCTCATATACACGCACACACACTCACCCTATGAACGCACGCATGCACACCCTACCCCTATGAGCACCTCCGAGAGACCGAGTCGGCGGGTCGAGTCTTGAGATTGACGAAGTCACCACGTGCGCCTCGCTATCGACGGGAACGTCACCTCCCACTAAAGAATATTTCGCCTTAAATGAGAAACATCAGTGTCAAACCTGGGGTTTGAACTCTGCTGGGCTAGGGGTACAACCACCCTCCTAACCATCTTGCCACATGCAAGTTCTCCATGAACGAAATAGTTCGATTCATCGAAAAACAACTAACTTGCAGTCGTATCGTGTCAAGTATGGAGTACAACCGCGGCAGCAGGAGTAGCACCTCACCATTTCAACGACCAACCACAAGGTGATACCGATGACTGGTATAACGGTTGGTATTTCGCATGGAATATTTTTTCTTATCTATAATGGCATCTGCTAAGATATAAGCCACGAGCTCGACTTTGCGGGACTCGACAGGGCGGGATAGGTGATTAGCGGTGACGAGGTGTGGACTCGGCAAATCCCTGGGTTGTGTACCCCGGGTTGATTGAGGGGAAGAGAGATGAGCGCTGGTGATCACGACGGCTGACAAGCAAGGCGTTTTACCCAGGTTCAGACTCCCGGAGGATAACACCCTACTTCGTGCTTGTCTGGTATTGAATGGCGAGTTGTGGCTACAATGGCGAGATGGCAATCTCGCTAGGGTTCGTGGTGGCGGCTGCGAGCTTACCCTAGACGAGGGACCCTCCTAACCTTTATATGGTAGGCTAGGTCTCAGGTGAACGGTGCCGATGGCGCTTACAAGATGATAGGAGTCGCATGACCTATCCGTCGACTATCTTGGGCCGCACGTCGTCCTCCTTGGGCCTTCCTTGGGCCCTCGTCATAAGGCTGATAGGCTTGGCGTGACCCAGGCGTCCCCACCGTGGGGCAGTCGAAGAGTGACCCCACGACAGGAGCCCCCGAGTGCTTAGTCGAATCGTAGAGTCGGGTAAAGGACTCCTTCCTCCTGGGCACGCCGTCGGGTTCCTGAAAGGAACAAGTAAAATTAATCGACTCCGGTCGTTCAGGGCTTATGGAGGATTCCTTAGTCGAACCGTCGACTGCAGGGTAAAATACTGTGAATACAGCCTTAGTCCGTGATTTTTCGACTGCTATTGTTCTGAGTCACTCGGGAGCGCGAACAGCGCTCCCGATGGGAGTAGCCCCGAGATTAAGCTGAATTGCTTGCAATTGAGGTTAAACTCAATTTTTCTTCAGTCGAAAAGCCCGCTCCCGATGGGTGTAAAGAAGGGACTCGACCTGATGGAGTCGCGACTGGCTTTGCGTGACTTACTGTGTATTCGGCCGGTTTGGCTTACTGCACGAGTTTGTTCAGCTCTTGGAGCTTACTGAATCTTCTTGCACTCGAATGAACTGTTCGAGTTCTCAATCAGCCCGTTGGCTTACTTCCTACGCCTTCGCGGTTGACGTCAGCGCTGACGTTTTTGGCGCACTCTGTGTCCGATGGGACGTGACAGTGCGGTCCCACTGTCAGTATTGACTGGAGACAGCGGTTGCCGCTTTATACTGACCGTTGGGCGCGAAAATTTCGCGGTGTGATGATGGCGCCTTGATTCCCGTGCGTAGTGGGCGGCGTGGCCGGCGACGGTTGCTATCGCCGCGCGACACGTGGACGGCCAGATGATGTTGTGGAGTGCGGTTTCGCTGAGGACGGCCTGGATTAACTGGCCATGCGGTATATATTTTTCACCGCGGCGGCGAACAGTTCATTCCATCCCCATTCTGCCATCGTCTCCGCTGCTTGCTCTCCGCCATTGTTGTTCTTTTCTGCCAGTTTCTTTTCTCCACCCTCCATGAGCAAGGCCGCGATGAAGAGGGGGAAGCCTGCTGCTGGCGCCGTCGCCACCGCCGAGGCGAGCGTGATGAAGAAACCCGACGGCGACTGGGTGAAATCGTCGGTGAAGAAGGCCGACCTCGAGGCCCTCCGCGCGCAGGGGCTGCTGCCGCCGGCGGAACAGGCGACGGTGCGCGCTCCCGGGAAGGAGGTATTCCCCTCTCCTCGCGAGGGGGAACGTGTTTGCTTCGTGGATTTCTTGCCGCGGGGTTTCGGGTTCCCCCTCCACAATTTTGTCCGCGGTCTCCTGTATGCTTATGGGATTCAGATCCACGATCTGACCCCAATAGCGTCTTGAGCATCGCGAGCTATTTCGTGCTCTGCGAGTGCTTCCTTGGAATCGCACCCAACTGGCTGCTGTGGAAGTCGCTATTCCTCGTGAGGAGGAACGTGGGGAAGAGCAAGCAGGTGTATCCAGTCGGCGGCTTCGGCATCCAGGTGCGTGGCGACACCACCTACTTTCAGATGAAGAAGTCCGACTCCGTCCAGGGCTGGCGGAAGAAGTGGTTCTACATCAGGTGCGACCAGGAAGGGCTTCCCGACTTTGCGGCTGATCGCGAGTTGCGGAAGACGAACGCGTGGGCGCACCCGCTGTCGAAGGAGGACAGGGAGGCGACTCAGCCCTTGCTGACGCTTCTTCGTGGCCTTCTGAAAAGTCTTGGGCGCGAGACAGGTGGAGTTCACCTTATTGCCACCTTCTTCAGGCTTCGGGTGCAGCCGCTCCGCACTCGCGTCCACCCAATGTGGGCGCGTGAGGATGTTGGCGATGAGCTCGATGATGACGAAGTCGAGTCGAAGGTGAGGAGCATCACTAGTCTCCGAGCTGCTGACCCGTGTAACGTCAAGTGCCCGGTCAGGCTGTATGGGCCTAACAACCCTGTACCCGAGGTGAGCTTTGTGCTTTCATTCTTGTATTGTATCTTCTCTGTCGAATCTTTTTGCCTGACTCGAATGCTTCATTTGCTGACAGGGTCGTTCGAGCTATGTTAGTCTTCCTCCGTTGATGGAGAATGGACCTCACGAAGAGGCAGAGTTCCCTGAGGAGGACGAGGTTGATGACGATGAAGTTCCCTCCGCCACCTCTCCGAGTGAAGAGCTGGAGGAGGACGATGAAGATGAGGAGCCGCTGCTGAAGCGGCAAAGGCGAAAGAGTGGCGACTCTGCTTCGGCTTCGTCACCCGTGAAGGAGTCAGGTGTGGAGAACGAGGAGGAGGCGAGCGAGTCGTCCTCGGGCGCTAGGCACACGAGTGACCTGGCTGAGCCTTTGACCGTGCCTCCCCTCGGCTCTGCACCGCCGACTGAGTTTGCGAGGATGGCCTCCGTCTCCCTGGGCAGTGAAGATGATGTGGATGGCGCCAGGTTAGTCGCGTAACCATCGCCTTGTTTGTGTCGAGTTTGCTTTTTGATTTGCGAGTCCTTGAATTGAGTTCTTGTCACAGCGACCGTTCTGGCGCTGCTGGTTCTCCTCGTGAGATGGAGCACACTTCTGCTCCCATGATCGAGCAGACTGCAAAGACGACCGGAGAAGAGGCTCAGCGGGTGAAGCTTTGGCCTTGAAGGCTTCGCCCTCCTCCGTGTCAGAGAAAGCTGCTGATGCGACTCCGGCTGACGCTGGGCTGCTTGAGCATGTAAGTGTCCTTTGACTCATTCTGCAAAATCTGTATCGGGTGCGCGAACAGCGCTCCCGATGGGAGTAGCCCCCGAAGATGTGCGTGACTAGAATAGTCGGGCACAGATTGATATATCTTGTGTTTTCTGCAGCCATACTATCGCCAGCAGATGGAGGGAGACGCGACCTTTGTTCGCATGGAGCAGGAGAGGGATCAACTCCGCACTGATCTGGAGCGGGCAACGAAGCGAGTCACGGAGCTGGAGCGGAAGCTTCAGACTCACGCCGACATGGAGAAGACGCTAGGTGAGGCCCGAGAGCGTGAAAAAGCCCGGGATGATCTGGAGAAGAGCCAGGTCGACCGCTTGCTCGCACTCGCCGATGTTGTTGGAAGTAAGTGTTTCGGCTTGATGCCTACTTTGCCCTTGTCGACTTCTGATGTCTTACGGGTGTATTTTCTTTTGATCAGAGACTTGCGGAGGTGCTCCTCCAGAAGGGACTTCCAGTGAGAATGTCGGCTTGGCGGAGGCTGTTGGCTTCATCGACCGCGTCTGCGCGTATGCTTCGGCGGTGCTGCAGAAGTCGACATGCGCCTTGGCGACTGTGCACCGGAGCATCTTCCCCAGCAAGCCAGCGCCGGTTGCTGTCGACGCGCTTGCGGCTCCATTCGAAGGCAATGCGACCACCTTGGTGGACTACACGCGTGCGCAGACGGTACGCGGCTCAGAGCTCACTTTCCAGCTACTTTTGGTCACCAAGTCGTAGGTGATTTTGAGAAGGTTGTCAGCGACTTCCCTCGGAAGCCTGATGGCAGGACCGCGTCCCTTAGCGGTGTGAAGGCGCAGGCGAGTCAGCTGGCTGCAAAGTTGATCGACATCTTCGAGAAGAGGATTGCCAAGGCTGCAGAGTTGGCTGCTAGGAAGAGCCGTTCCCAGTCGGAGTCTGTGATGTAGACTCCGTTCTCTTAAGATTCTTCTGCTTTTGGTTCTTGGTCTGTAATGAACTATATATTTTGCGGGTCTTCTGGCCGCGAACATGCTGATGTTGAAATGTGAATTTGTGCCTTCGAGTCTTCTTTCATATCTAGGCTTGAATGAATGTGTTCTTTTCCTTCCTTGACGATGTCGAACTTGGCAGTCTGAGATGGGCGAAGCTCCTGGGATCGCTGGAACGACTGGTGCGGGCGACGAGGAGGACACCTCTTCGCCTGCACCCACTCGTCATCGCCGTCGAGCTCCTCCAGCTCCTGCGCGAAGTGTGAATGATCAACGAGTGATCACCTTCATGAGGAACAAGGTTGTTGAGCTCGAGTCGAAGTTGAAGATCGTCGAGTTGGAGTTGGAGCACTTGAGGTCACGGCCCGTTGCGCCGTTCTCCCAGCGAGAGGAGTTTCTGCTGGGCGAGATGGACTTGATCAGTCGGCAGCTGCAAGGTTGGTCTTCTAGCACTGTGCTTCGACTATTTTATCCTTTTACTGTTCTTAGTGCTGGGTCTTGATGCAGATGTGAACTCTGACTGGAAGGCCGAGCAAAGTCGAGTAGACGAGCGGGTGGAGAAAGAAGCCGCTGGTGACTCACCCGAAGTGCGTCAGTTTTGGTCGAATAAATCCAGAGGTAGGATACTGGCGTGCATGTTAGATCGCACTTGGCGGGCTGCTGCGCTCTTGGAAGGTTGCAGAAAAACACTCTGGCAGGTCAATCTGGTGTACTTTCCACACAACGAGCAGCCGAACGGACTGGCCGCGCTGCTGGAGAGGTTCCGTGAAGGAGGTGCGCTGAAGGAAGTCGTGCACGCTCAACTTGTTGCCGGGGCGAATGTGGCGTTGGCGTACGTCCGAAAGCACCGGCCTCATCTTCCACTGGCCAAGGTGCTTGATGGCCTGCCTGGAGAGGATGACTACGCCGAGACTCTTGCGCTTGCGCGTCAGATGATTCAGCAGGTCCAGAGATTTAGTGAGCACCTTGTAGGGCCACTCGATGCGCCAAAGGGCGAGCCTGTAGAATAAGAGTAGTAGACTACTGTTGTATATCGTTAGCTTGTAAAAGCAATTTTTCCAAGTGGAAATATGAGTGTATGTATGCCGAGGTGGGGGTAGCCCCCGAGTGAGTAAATTGTATCTTGTAGACTTCTGTAAACCTGTATGGTGCAGCCCCGAGCGGGTGGAGTGCGGCCTAGGTGTTTCGAATCAGACCTGTACGGTGTAGCCCCACAGTGCTTCGAGTGTGGCCAAGGGGTGTCGAGTCATACCTGTGCGGCGCAGCCCCCGAGTGCTTCGGGTGCGGCCAAGGTTTGACTTAGGCCTGTGCGGCGCAGCCCCCGAGTGCTTCGGTGCGACCTAGCTTTTCGAGTTAGACCTACGTTGGCGCAGCCCCCGAGTTCGTCGGGTGCGGCCTAGCTTTGACTTAGACCTGTGTGGCGCAGCCCCCGAGTGCTTCGGGTGTGACCTAGGTTTTCGAGTTAGACCTGTATTGGCGCAGCTAGGGGTGGGCATTCGGTTCCCCCGAACCGATCGGTTCGGTGCCTCGGTCATTAATTTATTTCGGTTCTGAGAAAAGCATGACCGATCGGTCATTGCAATATCTCCTAACCGAGCGATCGGTCAACCGAGAAATCGGTTCGGTCCACCGATTGGGCCGAATGTACCGAATTGGGCTAAGGCGCTGCGTACCACAAGATGACAAGATCATGCTGGGATGGATAGGTTAGCTGGGCTCGGCTTTGAGTACACGCGAGGTTGCCAGCGCTCAGATGTCAGGCAACAGCACAGAAACATAATTTCACCAGCGTTTATAGTGACAGAAACTTAACAGCAAATATAGTGACAGAAACTTAACAGCAAGACATTTAACACATATTGCCAGAAACATCCAACAGACAATACTAAATTCGACAAACGATTCACACAATAGAATCTAACAGACCACCAATAGTTTAGCACACACGAAACGCTGACAACTCTGACTTAATAATTAAGTTCGCTAACGAAAAGAAGCAGCAGGAAGCGAAGCGCACAGGAGCAATTGCGTCGCGCCGCTGCCATCCATCCTCCAATGCCCCATCTGCTAAGCATGGACCTTTATTCCTTATTCTTCAACCTTTATCCACCAGACATTAAGAACTGCAAGAAAACATATAAACATCAATAATATTACACATTGTAGATAAATCAGTTCAGTGGGTGGGAGAAGAACAAATTCTGAAAATAAGTGGAAGCTCACCAAATGTCAAGTAGGCTTTGTAGTGGTGTTGGCCTTGGTTTCCTTGGCTTTGACGTCCTTATACTCATCAATCAACTCTGAAAATAATAAAAGTGGAAGCAAGCATTCAAGAACAGCAAATGAACACATTATGCATAATGCAATGTTAATGTTATTAAATTACCTTGCTCGAGCTTGGTTAATTCTTCGGTATTCTCTGCTATGTTGATAGGAGTAGTGTGTCGAAGCCAATCTTGAGTGCACACAAGGGCTTCTACCATAAAAGGAGTCAATGACGTCCTAAAATCATCAAGAACACGACCACCCGTGGAGAAGGCAGACTCTGATGCTACCGTGGAGATCGGGATTGCAAGAACATCACGAGCCAAGCACCCAAGTACAGGAAACCGAGACGAGTTCACCTTCCACCAAGCTAATATGTCAAATTTTGGACCATCATCTTCTGGCTCCTCCGCAAGGAACTTATCAAGTTCAGATTTGCTGCTGCTGCTACCACCATTGTTTAACCTCATCTTTTTAGCCATCAAAGACTTCATCATGCTACGACCTCCACTTGCTTCAGATTCCAGAGAGAAACTAGCTTGAGCAGATTCAATTCTTGGAGCATACATGACCCTGTATTCTTCAAACAGATCTCTAAGACAACTGTTGACTGCAGCCCATACCTTAGGCCCATTGTCATCCCCATAAATTTCATAAATGGCAAACTGTGTGTATTCTGCAAGCTTGTACCTGCAATTCAACAAGATAAAATAATTAGCAAGTGTATACACAATAAGAAAAGAATTGCAGCACTGAAACAAACATTGCATAATGAATAAAAGATAACAATGCTCTTAATAATTTACCTTGGATCAAGTGCTGCTCCAACAAAAATCATCAAGTTAATGTTCTCTTTTTCCTTTCCCTTTTGGTTGGATCAGGCTCATGCCAATTGCCCCAATACTTATCAAACTTATCCTTCATCCTTTGTGCCATTGCTTGCTGCAGAACATCATCACTATCCTTCCAATTTTTTACTAACAGATTCACCTCACCAATCTCATGGAAAAAACTATTAGCGGTCACATGTAGTGAGGCAGAAACACGAGTAGTTAGATCAGCAAAATGTCCAAGGAAATCTGCCATCTTCCTAGCACTCTCCCAATCACTTTCATCAGGAACACCAACACATTTGTCCTTACCTTTATCACTAAGTAGATCAAGTGCAAAATAAGGATCTTCTTCCGTGTACCTTGCATAAACTTTCTCATAGCTGACAGCTGCCTTCAACATAAAGTATGTGGAGTTCCACCTAGTGCTGACATCAAGATTCAGGAACGCCTTGGTGCCGACCTTCTCTAGTTCAGCACATTCTTTAAATTTGGTTATCCTAGCTGAGCTATTCTTCACGTATCTAACGGATGCACGCACACGCTTGACTGAGATTTCAACTTCTTTTAGACCATCAGACACAATTAAATTCACAATGTGGGCAGCACATCTCATATGAAGAAATTTGCCTCCAGCTATGCTATTATTTGATTTATTCAGTTCCTTCTTCATGTAAACAATACCACCATCATTACTAGAAGCATTATCAACCGTAATTGTCATGACCTTCTCTACCCCCCAATCAATCAAGGTTTTCTGCAAGTGTTTCCCAATATCATCTCCTTTATGACCCTTAACCTTGAAAAAGCTAATGATTTTCTTGTGAAGTTTCCAATCATTACAAATAAAGTGGGCAGTAACTGTCATGAAGCTTTCTTGTTGTTGAGAAGTCCAACAATCAGTGGTAAGACAAACCCTCTCACAATGTTCTTTCAAGAAAAGTTTCAGCTTAGCCTTCTCTTCAAAATAAATGCGAACGGTGTCCCTAGTGCATGTTCTTCTAGATGGAACCGAGAAACGTGGGCAGGCTAGACGCATGAACTTTCTAAACCCAGAATTTTCACCAAATGCAAATGGCAGTTCATCCTCTATGATCATGGCAGCAAAAGCATTTCTAAGAGCCTCAGGGTCAAATTTCCAAGTATGCACACTATCACCACTATTAACTTGCAACACCGTTTGCTTATTATCACCAATATTTCTATGAGGATTATGCTTGCAAATACGAAAATGTTTCCCCAAGGCAGATGTACCATTGATAACAGGATGCGCGGCGATGTTGGTTTTGCAGTAGTTGCACTTTCCCTTCTGCAAGACACCGTCAACCTTGATCTTCTCGAAGTGCTTCCACATCTCCGATCTTGCAACCATCTGCTTTCGAGGTTCCTTCTTATCACCCTCCTTCACAGCATTTGAAGCCTTCGCATTGCCGTCATCCTGCTGCCCTGCTTCGGCTGCTTCCACCACAGCAACATCACCATTGACATTCCCTGCATCTAGCAAAAAACACACATGTACAACCAGCAAGTTAGCGCACTGAGGAGGCCGTGCTGTTACAAGCAAAAAAATCAGTGGTACAGGTAAACTGCAAACCTGCAACTGCTTGCGGCTCACCATCGTCAGCGCCACCGTTGGCCATCTCCACTTCCATGGCCACGGGCACAGTAGCCTGGGACTCGGCCGACATCTAAAATTCAGAGAAAATGAAGGGCAGTCAGCAACGATTCACACAGTAACAGTACATATCAAAAGTAAGAATACGATCTGGATCAAAATAACAGTACAAAACAACTTACGTTGCAGGCCGTTTGACGCCGAATCCGTCCGATTGCTTGATGTTGCTTGCGGCGGCGGTCGTTGTTCTTCCGGTGTACAGCTCGGGCGGACGGTGCCGTGGCGGCGTGGCCCGTGGCTAGGGATTGGGACGGACGAACTGATGCATCGGGATGGCCAGAAGCTGCAGCTCATATAGGCGATTGGAAGGAAGGAGATCAATCGACGAAGGAAATCACGCACGAGACTTGCGGAATCGCGATATGGAGATGGCAATCGCTCGTCGGTGCCGTGATTTCTGTGGAGCGGAATCGCATCAGGAATTTATTTCGGAAAGATTTTGGTCGGCACTAGACGAGGCAAAGGAGGAGATAACTTCTCGCGTCACTATAGCCTCGGTTAGTCGGTCTATTCGGTTGACCGAGTACCAAGACCGAACCCACCGAAACAAATTCGGGTTTTACAGATCGCTAACCGAGTTAAGCACCGAAGGAATCGGTTTCGGTCACTTCGGATTCGGTCCAAGTTAATACGGTTCGGTCGTTCGGTTATCGGGTTATATGCCCACCCCTAGGCGCAGCCCCCGAGTGCGTCGGGTGGCGGCCTAGGTTTGACTTAACCTGTGCGGCGCAGCCCCCGAGTGCTTCGGGTGACGGCCAAGGATTTTCGAGTTGGACCTGTATGGCGCAGCCCCCGAGTGCGTCGGGTGCGGCCTAGGTTTGACTTAGACCTGTGTGGCGCAGCCCCCGAGTGCTTCGGGTGACGGCCAAGGATTTTCGAGTTGACCTGTATGGCGCAGCCCCCGAGTGCGTCGGGTGCGGCCTAGGTTTGACTTAGACCTGTGCGGCGCAGCCCCCGAGTGCTTCGGGTGCGGCCAAGGATTTTCGAGTTGACCTGTATGGCGCAGCCCCCGAGTGCGTCGGGTGCGGCCTAGGTTTGACTTAGACCTGTGCGGCGCAGCCCCCGAGTGCTTCGGGTGGCGGCCAAGGATTTTCGAGTTGACCTGTATGGCGCAGCCCCCGAGTGCGTCGGGTGCGGCCTAGGTTTGACTTAGACCTGTGCGGCGCAGCCCCCGAGTGCTTCGGGTGGCGGCCAAGGATTTTCGAGTTGACCTGTATGGCGCAGCCCCCGAGTGCGTCGGGTGACGGCCTAGGTTTATGTTGCTTTTTGACTAAAAAAGTAAAGGGGAGAGCTTGTTCCACAAATCACTTCATTGATTTTTGCGAGCAGGCCGCCTCATTAAAACCCTTCCAGTCCCCTCAGGTACCCTGGTAAGGGAAAGAGTGCGTCTGGAACCTGCCGCCTCTTGACATGTATGCTTTGTTACAAGGGGGAGTCGATAGGCGTAGAAGCGGCGCAGTTGCGCAACGTTCCACGGGTTGTGCAGACTGTCCCCGTCTTCGAGTCCTTCAGGCGGTAAGCTCCGCCGCCGATTGCCTCTGTCACGATGTATGGACCCTCCCACGGGGAGGCGAGTTTGTGCACCTTCTTCTGTTTGAGGCGGAGGACAAGGTCGCCAGGGACGAACGCTCTGGGCCGCAGTCGCCGCCCGTGGTAGTTGCGTAGTCTTGCTGATACACGGCTGTGCGGGTAAGGGCGATGTCGCGTGCTTCGTCCAGGGTATCCATGTCGTCCTCGAGTGCTTCTTCTGCGTCGGACTCGTCGTAAGCCACCACTCGGGGCGCGTCGAACTTGATGTCGCACGGCATGATTGCTTCTGCGCCGTAGACCATGAAGAATGGCGTGTACTGAGTGGATCTGTTTGGCGTAGTGCGCAGACTCCACAGCACAGATGGCAGCTCTTCAACCCAGGCGCCTGCAGCGCGCCTCAATGGTACTCGCAGGCGCTTCTTGATGCCCTTGCAGACTAAGCCATTGGCCTTTTCGACTTGCCGTTGGACTGCGGGTGCGAGACAGATGCGTAGTTGAGCTTGATGCCTTGCTCGGAGCAGAAGTCCTTGAACTCTTCGGCTGTGAAGTTCGTGCCGTTGTCGGTGATGATGCTGTGCGGCACTCCAAACCTGAAGATGATCGACCTGATGAAGTTAACTGCCGAGGAGGCAGTCGAACTTGTGATAGGCACGGCTTCGATCCACTTCGTGAACTTGTCGACTGCCACCAAGAGATGAGTGTGTCCTCCCGGCGAGGACTTCTTGAGTGGACCCACCATGTCGAGCCCCCATTGAGCGAAGGGCCAGGCGAGTGGATGGTCTTCAGTGCTGATGCGGTGCGTGCGGCTTGTTGGCGAACTCCTGGCAGCCGAGACATTTCCTCACGAGTTCTTCTGCGTCTTGCATTGCGGTGGGCCAGTAGAACCCGGCTCGTAAGGCTTTGGCCACTAAGGCTCGACTGCTGGCGTGTGCCGCAGATGCCAGCGTGGATCTCGAGTAAGATGGCTTGACCGTCGACTGGGTCGATGCACCTTTGGAGGACTCCCGAGATGCTTCGCTTGTAGAGCTCCCCGTTGATGACGGTGAAGCCCTTGGAGCGGCGGATGACGCGCTTGGCTTCGACTGGGTTTGTTGGCACCCTCTGCTGCAGTATGTAAGCCAGGTATGGGCTCGTCCATGTGGGCTCGATCAGCATTACCTCCATAGGCTCCTTCTCCGTGTGGGCGGGTCGGTGGTGCTCGTTGTTGATGTAGAGGATCCTGGCGCGGGCCGGAGCTTGACGGAGCGTGCGTGATGCATCGAGGAAGACCCGGGTGGCACCTGCGCTTTGTTTGAGCCCAGGTTGGCGAGGGTCGGCTTCCTCGTTGCTCTCGCGGCCGATGTGCCGCAGCTCGCAGCCGTCGAAGGTGCCTTCCAGCTGGTTGTACAGGTCCCTGTAGGCGATCATGTTGTCGGCGATGGCGTCACATGCTTCATGGTTTGTGCACGACGAGGTAGGAGTCTCCGTAGATCATGAGGTGAGTGGCGCCGCAGTTCTTGGCCATCCGCATGCCGTGGATCAGGGCCTCGTACTCTGCCTCGTTGTTGGAGGGTGTTGGGAAGTTCATCTGCAGCACGTACTCAGCTTGTCGCCTTTGGGTGAGATGAGGACGACTCCCGCCCCTGCTGATCTGAACTTCTTGGAGCCGTCGAAGTACATTGTCCATGCGTTGGACAGTCGGGTACGTCTGGCAGCTGGGCCTCTATCCACTCGGTGGTGAACTCTGGAAGCACCTGGGCCTTGATTGACTTCGGGTGCGCGTACTTCAGCCCCCAGGGCCCTAGCTCAACAACCCACTTGGCGACTCGTCCTGTCGCGGCTTGGTTGGTGAGGATGTCGGAGAGCCCGGAGGAGCTTACTACCGTGATGGAGTGCTCGGAGAAGTAGTGGACGACCTTCCTTGATGTCATGAAGACTCCGTATGCTAGCTTCTGGTAGTGCGGGTACCGCTGCTTGGACAAGGTTAGCACCTCACTGAGGTAGTAGACGGGCGCTGAACAGGGTGACTGTGTCCTTCTTCTTCTCGTTCGACTACGAGTACCGTGCTGACCACCCTGTTTGTGGCTGACACGTAGAGGTATAGCGGCTCGTTCTCCAGTGGCGCCACCAGTACTGGGGAAGTCGTGAGGTTTTCTTGAGTTGGTCGAACGCGACTTGCGCTTCTTCTGTCCACTCGAACTTGTCTGTCTTTTTCATCAGTTGGTAGAAAGGCAGGGCCTTTTCTCCCAACTTACTATGAACCGGCTGAGAGCTGCGACTCGGCCGGCTAGGCGTTGCACCTCATGAAGCTTGGTCGGTGCTGGCATTGCGAGTATGTTTTGCACCTTCTCGGGTTGGCTTCGATTCCTCTTGCAGAGACGAGGTACCCGAGCAGTTCTCCGGCTGGCACGCCGAAGACACACTTGTCCGGGTTCAGCTTGATCTGATACTCGTTGAGGGCGGCGAAGACCTTGCGGAGGTCGGCGATGAGAGTGTCCTCCGTTCGAGTGGTGACGACTATGTCGTCGACGTAGACTTGGACGATCTCTCCGATTAGCCCCTTTAGGCAGGCTTGCATTGTGCGCTGGTACGTGGCTCCAGCGTTCTTCAACCCGAAGGGCATCGTCTGGTAGCAGAAGACGCCATGGTGTGATGAATGCAGTCTTCTCTTCATCGTCGACGTTCATCCTGATCTGCTGGTACCCTGAGTAGGCGTCCAGGAAGGATAGGCGTGCGCAGCCTGCAGTCGAGTCGATGATCTGGTCTATCCGCGGAGCGGGAAGTGGTCCTTGGGGCAGCATTTGTTGAGGGCGGTGAAGTCGACGCACATGCGGAGTTTCTTCGTCTTCTTCTTCTCCACCAGGACCGGGTTCGCTACCCAGTCCGAGTCCTTGATCTCTCGGATGAATTTGGCGTGGAGCAGTCGATCGATTCCTTGCTTATTTCATCTCGTTTGGGTCCTGAAAAGCGTCGCATGGTCTGCTTGACGGGTCTGGCGTCCTTGTGGACGCGTAAAGAGTGCTCGGCGAGGTTCCTGGGTATGCCTGGCATGTCAGAAGGTTGCCAGGCGAAGATCTCCCAGTTCTCACGTAGAAACTCGACGAGCGCGCTTTCCTATGCGATAGGCAGACTCGACGACACTTTGACTGTCTTGTTTGCGTCCGTCGGGTGGACCTGATGAGTTGTTGTGTCGTCAGTCGTGTTGAAGGCGGCGTCCTTGGCTGGCTTCTTGCGTGGCGGGAAGATGGTTTTGTCGTTGTCGACTGCCATCGCCTCGAAGTGCTCTTCCATTCCGAAGAACTCGGAGATCTTGCTGAACTCGCGGTCGCAGCTGTTGGAGCGGTCGAAGTCGCCGTGCACCGTGATGACGCCCTTGGGTCCAGGCATCTTGAGCATGAGGTAGGCGTAGTGAGGTACCGCCATGAATCTGGCAAAGGTTGGGCGCCCGAGTATCGCGTGGTACTGCGACTTCCAGTCGACTACCTCGAAGTCGATCGACTCCCTCTTGAAGTTTTCGGGTGTGCCGAAGATGACGTCGAGTGTGATCGTTCCCATGGGCGTGACTGCTTGCCCTGGTACTATGCCATGGAAGGTGGTCTCTGATGCCGCAAGTTTGTCGTTGGCCTGTTTATCCTTCTGAGGGTGTCGGCAAAGATGATGTTGATGCCGCTGCCTCCGTCCATGAACACCTTTTTCAGGGTGTAATCTCCGATCAGAGCTTCGACTACCAGAGCGGCGTGCCCGGGTCGTGGTACTGCAGGCGGATGATCTGCTCTGGAGAACGTGATTGGTGTCTCTGACCCTCTCAGGTAGTCGGGTACTGCAGGTGGACAGGTGATGGCCTGGAAAACTTGGCGAGTGATGATCTTCTGGGTCCTGTTTGAGGGGCGCCCCTTCTGTATCATGTTGAGTTGTCCGCGTGCCGCTGGATATGCGTCACTGCGCTGGTGGGCATCTTGCTGCGGCTGCTGCTGCTGGAAAGGCTCCCGCCGCCTGTGCTGGATTAGCGACTGCGGGTGCGGGTGCTGCCTGGATGGCCAGCTGCGCGTGGCTGCGCTGCGGGTGCTGGAGTGACTATCTTCTGCATGGCTTCGTATATCTTGCGTGCCTTTCGACAGTCCTTCAACAGGTGGTTGGATCCCCACTTGCCCGTTTCCGGGTTCCTGAACATGTGGTGCCTGCAGGGTTGTTCCAGCTCTTCCGCTGGGCTCAATGTGCGTTTCTGCCACTCGCGTTTATGGCCCCGTCGCTGCGGTAGCTGCTGCCGCCGCTTCGGTTGTATTGCCCTGGCTGTATTGGCGACTCTGGTCACCGCCGCTTCGACTGTACTGTCATGGCTGTATTGGCGACTGCTGTCGCGCGCTTCATCATCGGGGGGTTTGGAATCCCGCCGCTACTAACTCGATTGAGTCGTTGCCGTTGTAACGCGGCTTCTTCTTGTGGCGTCCTTCTCGCCAGTTGCTTGGTCCGGCTTCGTCCTTCGGGGAGTAGCGTGAACTATCGCGGACCGAGTCCTCTCCGTCTGCCCACTGGTTGGCTATCTTCATGACTCGATCATGTTCTTCGGCCGGAGCCTACCAAACTCCTCGCGGAGGTCGCGGCGGGAGACGCCGTGCATGAAGGCATCCATCACTCGGTCCTCCGAGGCGGTCTCCATGGTGTTGCGGAGCAGGGTCCAACGCTGGATGTACGACCGGAGCGGCTCGTCTCGTCCTTGCTTGCATGCTTGTAGCTCGACGAAGTCGTCGGTCTCGAGTACGTCCCCAGGAAGCTCTTAACGAAGGCCTCCGCGAACTCGTCCCACGTCCTGAAGGCGTTCTTGGGTTGAGTGTTTAGCCACCCGCGTGCAGAGCCCGTGAGCATCAGCTGGATGTACTGCATGGCCGTAGTCGAAGTACCGCCCTGGCAACTGCAGGCTATGAGGTAGTCTTCTAGCCAGAGTCTCGGGTCTGCTTCCCGTCGTACTTGACTGCTTCTGCCGTGAGCTTGAAGCCCTTGGGCATTCTTGTGTCGCGGATGTTGAAGCTGAAGCATGCGGCGCCGCACGGCTCGAAGTCGCCGTCATTGCGGTCGTCAGGATTGGGCGTGCTGACCGTCCGCTGGGTGCGGCTGCGGTCCACCGTCCTCTGTGTGATGACGTTGCGGAGGTCTTCGCCTGGCTGCGGTTGTCGCAGTTGTCTTGCCGCCGGGCCTGCGAGTGCTGTGGGCTCGCGGTCGCGGCGGTCCCGATCTTCTCGCCCTTTTCTGTCGGCGCCTTGTTCATCAGAGCTTCTTCGAGTGCCTTGATAGACATGATCTGCTGCTTGTGGAGGAGAGCGCGCGAGTCGCCCTCGGGCGGCTGTGTCAGCCGCAGGTATGTTTCGACTGCCATGAGCGCGGCTCCGGGTGTTTTGGGGACGGGTATCCCGTCTGCGTCTTCGCTATGTATGATGACTCGAGGTTGCGGGTGACTTAGCGCGGTCGACCTCTGTCATCAGGGGCACGCGTGCTCTGTGGCGCCTTGCTCCTGTGTGACCTCTGTTGAGGCAGTGAATGAGTAAGCGGCCCTCCTGGCGCTCGACGCGTCAGCCTCCTCCTTGCGTCGGAGTAGCTCGGCCTTCTCTGCGCGGAGTCGTTCGCCTTCCTTCCGTAGCAGGTATTGGACCGCCATAAGGTCCTCCCGGGGTGCGTCTGGTGGGGGTACGTGCCGTCCTCGACGTGCTTCAGGGCTCTGATTGCTATGTCTCGGGTGATGGTGAGTTGCGTCACCTTGTCCGGCATGACCACCTCCAGTGGGTATTCAGGTTCGTCGCCGTTGTCCTGCGCGGGCCGATCATGAAGACTTGCGCGGGGTATGTCTGGGGAGCGGGTCGGGCGCTGCCACTGCTGCTTCCTTCGTCCGAGCCGTGCTCGGAGCCGAAAATGGATGCAACGTGGTGGATACCGCAGTCGCTGCCGAGGTTCCTTCCCTTGAGTTTCGCGATCTCCGCCGCGGACGTGAGGAGTGATGTCGCTGCCGTCGACGCGGGTGCGATTGGCTTGTTGACGATCTTGTAAGTCGATGGAGACGTGGTGGCGCAGGTGAGAACGGCGCGACTTTCGTCGCGCGCGAAGGTGTGGTCGATGTAGTCGAAGCTGACGTAGATCTTGGCCTTGCTGGCGGCGCGATCGAGGTAGTCAAAGTGGACTCGATCTGCGCGGTGGTCGCCAAGGTGGGCGATGTAGTCGAGGCGGGTGCGATCTTCTCAGCAGTCAAAGATGCTATCCCCGCAGTCGCAGCAGATGCGATCTTCTCAGCAGTCGAAGATGCTATCCCCGCAGTCGCAGCAGATGCGATCTTCTCAGCAGTCGAAGATGCTATCCCCGCAGTTGCAGCAGATGCGATCTCCACAGCAGGTGGGGGCGTGGTTGGGGCAACCGCGGCAGGTGCGGGTGCTACCGCCGCGCGCGGTGCGATCGCCGTGGATCTGAGTACTCCACAACTGTCTACGAAGTAGTGCATGGTACCGAAGGTGAGGCACATACCTACATGCAGATCGGCGTACACCGAGCGGTGGGCCGGCGGGTGGAAGGTGTACTCGAAGGAGCCGAAGCAGATTGGCTGCTTGGTGATGCAGACGTCGGTCTTCAAAGTCGATGGAGCCGGTGCGACCATGGTTCCAGCGCTCGTCCTTTCCCATAGACGGCGCCAATTGACGAGGTGTGGACTCGGCAAATCCCTGGGTTGTGTACCCCGGGTAGATTGAGGGGAAGAGAGATGAGCGCTGGTGATCACGACGGCTGACAAACAAGGCGTTTTACCCAGGTTCAGGCTCCCGGAGGATAACAACCTACTTCCTACTTGTCTGGTATTGAATGGCGAGTTGTGGCTACAATGGCGAGATGGCAATCTCACTAGGGTTCGTGGTGGCGGCTGCGAGCTTACCCTAGACGAGGGACCCTCCTAGCCTTTATATGGTAGGCTAGGTCTCGGGTGAACGGTGCCGATGGCGCTTACAAGATGATAGGAGTCGCATGACCTATCCGTCGACTATCTTGGGCCGCACGTCGTCCTCCTTGGGCCTTCCTTGGGCCCTCGTCATAAGGCTGATAGGCTTGGCGTGACCCAGATGTCCCCACCGTGGGGCAGTCGAAGAGTGACCCCACGACAAGCGGTGCTTAGCGCAAGGGTTCAAATAACCAAGGTTTGACCAAAGAGACACACGTGAGGCGTGAGCACGCACCCTCCTGAATAGAGGATCGTTTTTCTCAAAAGATAGGGCTCTACCAAAAGTAAGAGGACAGAGACCACCACGGCTCCTACTACGAACAATGATTTTCCTCTTTGCCTTCTCCTTCAAACAAACTCGAGAAAGATGTCATTATTAGAAACAAGGCGATAAACGGACATCAATTTTTTGCTAATGCCGGGAACATTGAAAGTATTTTTTCAAGTCGAGAGATTGCAATGAACCAGCTATACGAGAATGACCAACATGCGTAATAGAAAAACCTGCACCATTGGGGACTTGAACTTGGTCCTTGCCCTGGTAGCGCCCTGAACGCCCAAACGATTCATGTCGTTGTTGAGTGATCGGTTGCACCGGTGTGGAAGTACCACGGTTGTTGTTCATCATGGTGGGAGGCGACGGAGTTGCCGGAACGCCGATCTTCGACTTGGTACACCTGGTTGAACCGATTCTTGCAGATAAGGGCCTCATCACCCTAATACTTGCATATCTGGCAGCGTGGGCGAACGCTGCCATTGCGGCCATTACTGTTGCCTCCACCGCCAACGCCTTGGCCGCCTCCACCATTGTGGTTGCCACGGTTTCCCTGTTGGTTACCACTGAAATGGCCGCCTTAAGCATCTCCTTGTTGTCCGCCGTTCGGACGGCCAGTTGGCATTAGGGGCGGGCGTCATTGTTGTTGTTGAAGGGCCGCCCGCCACCACGACCGGCATCACTCTGTCGAGCAGCGGTGTTGGCCGAAGTGGAGTAGTCGGCAGGCTGGGAGTTTTGCACCTTCATGGTGTCGCTCAAGAGAAGCATGGCGTAGAAATCACAGAGACTCGACGTGGTCCCGACGACGTTGAGGATGTTGAGCGAGTCTTGTAGGGCCTCGAATTGAGAACCAAGGACGAGGATGATGTAATCCATCACCGCGTCATCGGAGATAGGAGAGCCGACCATGGCCAGCGTGTCGGCAAAACCTTTCATCTTGCTTAAGTAGTCTGCGACAGACAGATCGGTCTTATTCATCGTGTGAGCTGACGACGGATCTACTGCACACCTGCGCGGCTTTGGGCTGAAAACATGGAGGTGAGGCACCCCTAGACGGCAATGGATGTATTCCGGCTAACCATCTGACCTAGAATCTCTTCAGACATGGTCCCGAGAAGGTTGACAAGGATTCGATGATCCGTGTACCACCAAAGGGCATATGCCGGAACTAGAGGAACGAAGAGCAGTGCCGACGGCTTTTTAATTTTTTTTCAATTTTTTTTTTTCAATTTTACTCCGAATTTTCCAACTTTTGTTTTTTTTTTCAAATTTCGAATTTCTCACTTAGCCACACATTTAATCTCAGGCCAAAGTAATTACCTTAGTAAAACTTCCCGTTCGGTCACCCATCTTCAAATTGCTCTAGCCCAAGCATGCTTAATTTTTTAGTTTCTTCCAAATTAGTTTCCAAATAAGATGTTAGAACTTACTGATATTAGTATCCTATCAACCGTATTAACCCATGGGTCATGATGTTACACTTTTTGTTGTTTAAATTTTAAAATTTATTTGAATAAGTAACAATGATTATGTAATAATATTTTTTGAATAAATAACAATAAAATTTATTTTACTTTATTTTCTCCTTTTTACATTAATATAGAATAATTCATATCTTTAAATCCGTAAATCAAAATTTAACAAATAAAAGGTCTAAATCGATTAGGAAAATGAGAGGAATCCAAATATAACATCCATATCACCTTTTTCATCATCTATATGACTTTTTGCAACATATTTTTGGTACTTGCTTAATAAAAAATCATTTTTAACACTTAAAAATGAAAAAAAATGATATTTATAAAAATATTTTATAAATTATTTTTGGCAACAATGTTTGCCATACCAAGACACATCTATGTGCCAAATATGGGCACATTTTCACAAACTGTGGCACGAGATGATCGTCATTTGACTCGAAATTTATACATGTATATAGATGATTGACCTTTTTGTGAAGAAGTTTTTTGAAAACTTTGTCAAAACTCAGGTTTATCATTGTTCTTAGTAACTAGTACACATAAATGGAGTCCATTCCAAAGGATTTTATTTTTTGAGTATTTTTTCACTTTCTTTTATTTTGTTGAAAAAATGTCAAAATGGTCGGCGTGCCTGTTCATCCAAAGGGGTCGCATTTTTCAAAACTATCGATGGTTCTGTGATATAACCACTACAGGTGTATCTTGAAATGATTTTTGTAAAAATTTCAGAGCAAACTATCACACACTTGTGGTTCAAAATTGAATTACTTTCGGAAAATAGGCATAAAGTCATTTAAATAGGCGAAATGAGGTAGAAACCGAGAAAATTCCTAATATTGCTGGATTATCGATAAAATATGGCCTACTTTGTGTGATAATTAGATGGGTGCCATTTTGCACCATATTTGTTGTACTTGCTTCACAAAAAATGTCATTTTTGACAATTAAAAAATGAAAAATGATATTTATAAACATAACTTGAAAAACTCATTTCTGCAACATTGTTTGTCATAACAAGACACACCTATGTCTCAAATATAGGCACATTATCACAAACTATGGCCCGGGGATGATCATATCTAAGTCATTTGACTCGAAACTTATACATGTCTATAGATGATTGACCTTTTTGTGAAGAAGTTTTTTTGAAAACTTTGTCAAAACTCAGGTTTATCATTGTTCCTAGTAAGTAGTACATATAAAAGGAGTCCATGCCAAAGGATTTCACTTGTTGAGTATTTCTTTCACTTTCTTTTATTTTGTTGAAAAAAGGTCAAAATGGCCGGCGTGCCTATTCATCCAAAGGGGTCACATTTTTCAAAACTATCAATGGTTCTGTGATATAACCACTACTGGTGTATCTTAAAATGATTTTTGTAAAATTTTCAGAGCAAACTATCACACACTTGTAGTTCAAAATTGAATTACTTTCGAAAAATAGGCATAAAGTCATTTAAATAGACGAAATGAGACAGAAACCGAGAAAATTCCTAATATTGCTGGATTATCGATAAAATATGGCCTACCTTGTGTGATAATTGGATGGGTGCCATTTTGCACCATATTTGTTGTACTTACTTCACAAAAAATGCCATTTTTGACAATTAAAAAATGAAAAATGATATTTACAAACGTAATTTGAAAAAAACTCATTTCTGCAACATTGTTTGTCATAACAAGACACACCTATGTCTCAAATATGGGTACATTATCACAAACTATGGCACATGGATGATCATATCTAGATCATTTAACTCGAAACTTATACCTGTATATAGATGATTGATCTTTTCGTGAAGATTTTTTTTGAAAACTTTGTCAAAACTTAGATTTATCATTGTTCCTAGTAACTAGTACACATAAAAGGAGTCCATGCCAAAGGATTTCACTTTTTGAGTATTTTTTCACTTTTTTTATTTTTTTGAAAAAATTAGTCAAAATGAACCCTGTGCCATAGTTTGTGATAAAATGTCCATATATTGACACATAGGTGTGCCTTGGTATGGCAAACATTGTTGCAAAAAACAATTTCTAAAATATTATTATAAATATAATTTTTCATTTTTTAAGTGCCAAAAATAACTTTTTTATTAAGCGAGTACCAAAAATATGTTGCAAAAAGTCATAAACATGATGAAAAAGATGATATGGATGTCATTATTAGATTCCTCTCATTTTTCTAATCGATTTAGACATTTTATTTATTAAATTTCGATTTACGGATTTAAAGATATGAATTTTTCCATATTAGATGAAAAATAGGTAAAAAAACATAGATGTGCCGACGGCAAAGCCGTCGGCATAGCCCTGTGAACCTAAGACGTCGGCACAGCCCTATGTCTGATCTATGCCGACGACCTTTCCTATGCCGATGGCCAGGGCGACGGGCTGGCCTCGTCGGAGCCTATGCCGACGGCCCCGATAAAAAGCCGTCGGCATAGGTTTGGCCGTCGGCACAGAGCAGCATTCCTGTAGTGCGGATTGGCCACTGTGACAGCGGCGGTGCCTTCCCTGGTGGTGATTGTCGCGGACGGCGTGGCACAACTACCATCAAGAAATCGAACCATCCTCGGCAATGTTCGGCACGACCTAGGTCTTCCATAGGAGAAGCTTGGTGAGACCAAGGCGAACAGTGATGGTGTTCATATACGTGGTCGGTATGGTGGTGGGAATAGAGGTGACCGGGCCGGCGAGATGTGAGTGAAGCGAAAGAAGTGACGTCGGCGGCTAGTTGGGGGGGGGGGGGGGGGGGGGGGGAGGGGGTAGGTCCTCCCCGTGCTGCAGTAGTGGAAATTATCAAATTAGGGCATCTCCAGCAACTCGTCCAAACGGTAATATAAAAATGCTCTCTAGCAGCTGCTCGGCCTAAACACACCGCTCTTGTAGCCTTCCCTCCGCCATGGAGGGTCAGAAGTTGAATGGTTCAGGTAACGTACGATGTTGATTATCATGGATGATGCAGAAAGTCATATATTGATCAGTTTGTTTGAGGCAGCAGTCCCACAAACGACGGGTTGTGTCCTGCGTTCTGTAACAATCATGTAATTCGGCACACAAGAGTTATAGAATTCAGGGAATTGCAACCTTCGGTGAGTGAATGGCAAGTGCCATACATTTCATCAGCGTCATCATTCAAGAGGTGATTTCATTTGAATGAATGATTGAGCATTTGTGTACATCAGAGTTTCAGGCTAATATGAATCAAACCGACTGGGGTAAAAAATCGACTCTGCAAGAAAGAGCCTGAGCCTAAATCACGTTACTGGCTTGCTTTCCAGCCTCCTTGCAAGTTTTGTAAATTCAGCTTTCAGGATATCATAGAATCACTGCAAATGATAACAAAGATAAAGTTTACGCACTATAACTTTAGCTAAAAAAATAGTGCAACTTTAGGATTCAGAATACGAATAACTTGGTAGATGACAACAGAAGTTCAAGCTGGACTTATGTTCTTTCAAGGTCCGTTCCTTGTCTGCAATTGATCTACAAACCATACTGCTTGAAGATGTGTAGAACTCAGCTTCCAGGGCGTCATAGAAGCATTGCAAACGATAAAAGAGATCAAATATACATAGGATATTTAAAATAAGATTAAGTTGGCAGATGACAGTACAAGCCCAAGCTTGCCTAGGTTCTTCCAGGTTCTTCGAGCTACTCTCCACGTCCGGTTGCAGACTCGTGGCAGTTGCTTCGGTGAGACGGCGATGATGGCTTCGTAACCGGCGTGGCACAAGGTGGTGGTCGGCGAGGCTTGGTTGGCGAGGTTTTCCTTGTGGGGCTCCAGTGCTTCGGATCGTCTGGGGTTGTGGATAGGATATGTTCAGAAGAAATCCTTGTCGGCTCGTTCGACACCGACGCGGGTGCCGCCCTCGGGCGGCATCATACCTTCCTGGAGGGCCTCGTGGCTACCTATCCACTCCCCTCGAGTGCCGGGGGAAATCCTAGGACCAGTGCGCTGGTCCGGGCAGCAGGGATACTCTCCTTCTTGAAGGTGATGCTTGGGACTCGATGGTTCGCTGCTAGGAGTGTGGTGGTACTTCGTGGAGAGGGCGCAGCGGTTACGGGTCTCCGTCGTTTAGTCAATCCGCCTATGTCTCCTTTTTGTTTTCTTGTTTTTCCCTTCCTCTTGCTTTGGGTGTATGTTTGCTGCCGCCCCAGCATGTTGAAACTGTCGGTTGTATCGGGTGGTTGCTATATTTATATAGCGGGGCTACGGCCTATTTCGTCACATTCAAGTTCCTTATTGTTTTGCCACTGATCCAGTTTCAGTGCTGCAATGCTGTTCTTCCTCCATGACAGTTTGCACGGGTCTGCTGTTAGAAAGGAAGGAAGAGCACACTCGAGTTTTTTATGGGATCCAATTTGGTGTCAAATCTTGAAATGTTCGCCGCAAGTGCTGGACCTCCATCTTCCCTAGATCCAGGCCAACACCGTCACCAAGGAGGCTTTGAGAACTGTTAGAGAGCCACACACATTGAGTGAAGGAAGGAGCAGGGAAGAGAAGAGATTGTTTTCCTTCCAAAAAAAAAATTTGCAATGGAAAGAGAGAAAAATTAAAGGGTACAATTGGCCGTCAGCTCCTCAGCGATCTCAGGGGGAGTAGAATGCAACCAAACCTCGGTTCTTCCTCCGATCCTACCCATCTTTGCTAAACCGTGACTTGCCCAGTTCGCATCACGGCTTATCTTCTTCACTTCGATCTCTCTTTCACAAATCATTCTCCGGATGGTGCCAATCCTCATAGCGTGACGCGACAAATTGGGAGAGCTTTCATGGAGTAAGGCAATAGCATCCGCACAGTCAGACTCAAGAATGATGGCATTTGGAGACCAATGCGTAGCTAAGGCCAACCCTTCCTCAATTGCCGCCAGCTCCGCCTCCAGAGCGTCTTCGCAGTACCGCAGATGTCTGCACGCAGCAACAACAACTTCCCCGGTGTCATTGCGAAGGATCATACCAGCTCCCGCCCTTCCATCTGTTGTAAAGGCACCATCCACATTAAGCTTTTCTTTCCCCGCAGCGGGCAGGGTCCATTTCTGTTTAACCTTCTGACGTCCATCATGGCAGTGTTTCGCTAGTTTGAAACCTTGCTCCTGTGAGACAATGTGTTTGCCTTTCTCCACATTGAGCACCTTGTTCTGCCGTATCAGCAGCAAGGAGTCTAGGTAACTCATCAAGAAACGTTTGGAGCTCTCCATCGGAGCGGTTTCTTTTGGTGGGTCAGTTCATTATGGTTGTGCTCCAGAGGGTCATCAACGGACCAGGATCCAGTGACTTCACATGGTGAAGTCACGTTGCATCTTTATGGCTCTCATCTCCGTTTAAACTCAATCCAATGGTCCAGATTCAGATCTCAAAATTAAAACTTTTCAGAAAATTTCGAAAAAAAATCAGTAAATTTTATATGTTACGTTGTGTGCTCACAAATTTTTTGAATTTATTTGGATAAATGGTTTATCATTAACTGACATTTTCATGTGTTGAACTTAAAAAGCTATTAACTCCTAAACCGGTGATCTAAAAAATTCGAAAAAATTCCAGTATACACAACGTAACAAATTGTAACTACAGGATTTTTTTTCGATTTTTTCTGAGAAGTTTTAATTTTGAGGTCCAAATTTGGACCACTGGATCAAGTTTGGACGGAAATAAGACCCTAAAGTTGCAAGGTAACTTTATGTGGTAAAGTCACTCGATCTCAATCCGTCATCAACAGCATGGCACGTTGGACTTCAGTCATCCTAGTAAGAGAGTGGAGGAACCAGTCCGGGTTGTGTTCAAACAACATTTCATCTTTAGGTAAATCCCACACCTCACGCATGGTTTGCCACAAGCTTCTAGCATGTGGGCATTTGCACATGGCGTGGAAGGTGTTCTCATCCTCACTCCCACAAATCGGGCAAGTAGCCAGCAGATCCATCCCGTGCTTGCAGATGTTTGCTAGAGGGCATTCCGGGCAAGCTTCCAGGCAAAGGTTTTCCTTCCAAATTAACCACAGAATTGAATTAGCAACAACCGGTGGTGGTACACAGTGGTGCTTCATTCGTAGTCAAACGCACTCGCTGATGTCTTGTCCACGCAGACACATCATTCGAAGACTAAACACACGTACAGTACTCCGGCTCTAAGAACAATCGACCCTAAGTAAGCTTGATCCCTTCTTAATACAACGACTTACTACTACTCCACCAGCTGCTGGCGCCAAGGAAGACACCGCCTCTAGTGGTCGAAGACGGCGGTCCACGCGGAGGAGCCGTGCACGAGCGCCGTGAGCACCATCAGAGCCACTCCCACGGGCGAGACCGCGCCGTGCTGTACGTGGTCCGCGTCGCAGCCGGTCCAGTACACGAAGCCGTCCTCGAAGGTGAGGACGGCGAGGAGCGACGCGGCAAAGGAGAGGACCACGCCGAGGAGGAGGACCGCGCGCAGCGACACCGTTGGCCACTGTTTCGCCGCGACGGCGCCGACCCCCTCCCGCATGGCGTCGAAGGCCCTGGCACGGGCGGCGGCGTTTTTGATGACCTTGTCCCGCACCAGGAGGAGGACCGTAGCGGCGGCGACGACGGTGAGGACGAGGAAGCGGTGGGTGTGGAAGAGGCGGGCGTGGAAGTCCCTGCCGCAGGCGTTGGGCCGGTGGCGGTTGGCCGGGAGCATGAGGAAGAAGCTGCCCATTAGGAAGGTCAGGAACAGCAGCTCGACCTGGTTCGTCGCAACTCGCAACTACCTTGAACTTCGCCATGGCGCTCGCTGCTCTACCCTCTACTACGTGCCGCCTCTCTGCTCTGGCTGCGTGTTCGGGACAGAGGGGGATGAAGCGCAACGTCCAACGGCTGGCTTTGGGGTGCTGCTTATGTAGGCATTGTGGGGGTACTGGGCTACTGGCGCGCGTGAGAGAGAGATTGAATGTTTGAATTTGAATTTTATCTGACGTATGGTTCTACCGTATCTCTCTGCTCCATGTACTGTAAAGCTAGGTAGTGGAGCTTTTTTTTGTCCAACATGTGAGCAAGCCTTTGACTATACTGGTCAAAAGGCCGAACGCTCCAATGTACGCTACGTAGTAGAGTGACATCGTCCACAACTGGTTTGTCTTACATCACAGCTAGGGAGGACAGAGCCAGCTAGCCAGTACTCCTGAACACGGCCGCCACTCAAAACGATTTTTGTTCCAGTTAGGGCACGAGCAGAGGAGGCATCGGTATACGGTGGTCTCAGTCACTCCAGCTAGGCTCGTAGCAGTGAAGCCATACTATATTCTACTCCCTCCGTGTCAAAAAGTAAGACATTTTAGCTACTTACCACACACATGTATCTAGACATGTTTTAGTGCAAGATTCATGTGAATCTTGCACTAAAACATGTCTAGATACATGTGTGTGGTAAGTAGCTAGAGAGTCTTACTTTTTGACACGGATGGAGTACTTTTCACACAACGGAAGCAGCAGCCTGCAGACCCACATGCCCACTCTACCTTTTTCCTCCCTTTCCCCATTTTCTACTCGAGGAGGCAGACTCCTCTGCAAGAGTCACCTGCCATCTGCAGGGCAGCACAAGTACAAGAACGTGGCATCCGAGCCTAGTTGGCCTCTGCGGGGCAGTGGTATGAGGCGACGCGCTGGCCATGCCCTTAAATCTGCGGCAAATTTTAGTTATTGCTTAGCCACTTTTCTTATTGCTGCAACACATGGTTTTTCGTTATAACCGTTAGTATTTTTTGTTTCAAATCGTTCCGCGGTAAAAAAATTGTTCTAATCTCTTTTTTGTAGCATTACTAACTTTGAAATGTTGCGACATTTTATTTCAATAGTTTTTTTTTTGCGTAGAATGCGACATTTTGTTGTAATAATAGGGTAAATCACCATAAGAGCTAAAATGCAAAAGTTATGTTTGCATAACACGAGAAACGACTTACTTCCCCCCGGCTCGGTCAGCCGACGCCCAACATGCCCCTTAGTTGAACGATACTACCTGCTTGACCGATCTGTCATTTGGATCACCTTGATGACTCACTAGTTCGTTTTTTTATAAAGAAAGTATTAATTAACTGCATAGTTCGAATCAAGGTGATATAACCACAAGAGTTACCCATGGCCTCTATATATCTCACTAGTTCACTTTAGGGACATTAATTATGATGTTCCACACTTTAAAACCTAGAAATAGTGTAGGGACCAATATTACACTTTACTCATCAAGTAAATTAAAAACACGAGGGGGAGGCGCTCGGCTCCACGGTCTGAGAGGAGAGGGAGGGGCTTGGCCCCAGTGCTCTTTCTGTGCATACCGGACTAGTTGTTGTGTTCATGTGTTGTTGTGTTCATGTATATAGGCTTGTTCCCTTTGGATTGTAGGAGTCGTTCATCGGCAGAGGGGGCCACATCTCCGATTCGCCATCCCCTTTCTCCTCGTTGTTGTTCTCGCCACCGGTAAGGGAAAGCTCTGGATCTGAGACGTCTCTACTCACCTATTCCTATATGTGAGCCCCTCTTTTCATTTTCACAAAATCATTTTTTTATTTCGGTGCACTCGATTTAGTCATCCATATCGTTCAATTCGGGTGGTTGGCGATAAGGGCTTGTGGGTTGTGGCAGACCCAAGCAAGCCAGCGTCTGTCGGAGATGTGTTGTTCGATGTGTGGAGATCAGCGCTTCGTGTTGACTAGCGGCATATTTGTTATTTTGCTTTTATTGGAGGTTCTTTTTGTAACTCTGAATAAATTTCAAAATATGTGATTATTACTTTTCTATAACTTTGTTGTTGAAATCCTGATATTTAGTTAAAAACTTCTATAAAACTTAATAGCTCTATAAATTTTAGTTAAACTTCCTCAAATTAAATTGAAAGCACTTTGAAATCCAGTTGGTAGCTTTGGACTAAGTCAGAAGTTTCATCAAAATAGTTGATAGCTCTATGCTTTCTTCTTAGTAGTTCTGGAAATTTAGCTGTCTCTTGGCTCTTGCAAGTAATTAAGAGGTGCAAGAGGAAATTGGTGCGTAAGATGGTGCCCTTCCGGAACTTTGATCATGCAAAGGATCGATGAGATTACACACAAAGAAGGCGTAAGAGGAAGTTCAGTTTTCACCGGTTAAAAGCACTAAGACCATGACCGAAAGCTCAGAATATGGTATATAGTTTATTTCAGTTAATTTTCTTGCTACATTCAACTCTGATCATCTTTGACTTCAATGTCTACTCTCATCGCCCCAACTCATCGAGCCATGAGTCCATGACTAGCAAGAACCTGAAGGAGTTAGGAAGTGAGATATATAGTGTTTCGTAACTTTTGTTTCGAGATATTTTATTTTTATTTTCCTGAATGAAGTTAACCTGTTGAAATCTCTGATTCCCAATATGAAAACTGGCTGCAAGAGCAATGATTTAATACAGAATACGGTATAGCTTTTTGTCAGTTATTTTCGTGCTATCGGTATCCAAATGACTCAAACAGGATGACTTAGCAAAACAACGTCGGCTAACAATCGACGTGATTTCACGGTGATGAAGAGCAGGTCGAGGAGATCGGCGGCGAGGTCGCACCGTGTCTTCATCCTCTCGTCCAGCGCGGCGACGCGGGAGCCCAGCTCCCGATCGGAGAAGGCCTGCTCGCACCTGTCCGCGGCGTCCTCCGCCTCCGCCGCCCCGTCCATGGCCTCGCGGTACGCGCCGCCGTCGAACTTCTCGCGCGCGGTCTCGAGCGGCGTCTCGGCGTCGCCGTAGTAGATGGCGCACTCGTTCAGGGCCTCCCCCAGCGGGGAGCGCTCGTCGTGCTTGCTCGCCTCGTCATCGATGCCCTTGGCGACGTCCCTCCGGGCGGCGGTGGCGATGTCGAGGCTGATGCTGGCGAGTTCTTCCGTCCTCGTCGCGTTGAAGCTCCGCGGGTCGGTGCTCAGTACCTCCACGCAGTGGCCGGTAGCCTGCTCCACGTTCTTGCACACCTTCGCGATGAAATTCGCGTCGCCCACAACGGCGGCGGGGATGATGGTGAAGATGAGGACGAGCACGACGACGGCCATGGTGGTGGTGTTGCCGTAGGCTAGCGTAGTTGCCATTGCAGCTCCTTTGTTCTCGTGTCGTCTCCGCAGAACGATCAATTCCGTGTGTGTACTACTCCCTCCTCCGTGTCTGTTAGGTTTATACTACTCACTAACCTAAAATGGAATATATGATAATTGCACACAATCAAGTCCGTATTGGTTACCCGTGAAACTGATTACCCCGAAATCTCTCATAATTATTTCGAAGATTTTGAGATCAATTCCGTATGATCTTATAAGGTCCATGCATCTTCCTCTATTGCAAGATTATATACCAATATAAGTGTATATAAATCACAAATCAAGGTAAGACATTCTCCACATGAGTTATTCGGAATCTTTTAATTTTGATTTGGTAAATCTTCATTCAGCGATTGCAAATACAGATAACACTATTCCATACTAACTTTTTGAAATGGTTGAAAAGGTCGACTAAGGGGATTGAATAGACGACTACAATTTTTTAAATTTTCTTAGCAAATTAACACAGATATATGTTCTATGCAACCAGGTGAGCAACCTATATGGCGATAAGGATACAAACTAAAATACAACATATATAAGAATAATGCTACAAAAAACATAGTTTATATATTCCCGCTAACAAATAAGATCTTATAAAGTCCATCTTCATCTACTATAAGATTAAGATAAGACATATTCTCCACGTGAGCTATTCAGAATCTTATAATTATATTTGGTAATCTTCATTCAACGATCAAGAATAAAGATAAGACTCTCCCCTACTAACTATTGTGTGTGCATATTGCCTCCTCATTTGCATCATAACTACCCATTTTAGTTTTTGTATATGAAAATTGTTGGTTCACATGGTTAGTTTGTTGTTGTTGTTTTCGGCTTTACTTTATGAGTTTTTTACATAACAAAATGTGCACTTGAAGTAATACAAGGAGCATGAAGGCTCGAAATTTACATTAATTTAGAGTTACAAAGAGGACCTCCAATCAAAGCAAAATTACAAATAGGCTGCTAGCCAACACGAAGCGCCCAACTCCACACATCCAACAACACAAGTGTTTATATAAAATGAACTAGTGAGTCATCCAGGTGATCCAAATGACGGATCGATCAAGCAGGTACTATCATTTGATTGGCCCATCTCTCCTCCAGGTCCTCCCTAGGAAGTGAGATATAGGTTTTGTTTAAGAAACTCAAATGTTCAAATCTCTTATTCCCAATCGGAAAACTGGTTGCAAGAGCATTGATTTAATATATATAAGGTATAGCTTTTTCAGTTATTTTCGTGTTATCGGTATCCAAATGACTCAAACATGATGACTTAGCAAAATAATGTCGCGTAACAATTGACGTGATTTCACGGTGATGAAGAGCGTGTCCATGAGGTCGGTGCCGACGTCACACCGAGGGGTGAGCTCTCCGTCGGAGAAGGCCCTCTCTCATCTGTCCGTGACATTCTCCGCCAGTAGGCGCCATTGTCGAATTTCCCGCGAGCGTTCTCTAGTGGTTTCTTCATATCACCGTAGTAGTGGCCAACCGTCCCGGGGAAAAAAAATGTTGTTTCCGCCATCGTCAAATTGGCCAATCGTGCATGCACTCTTGCCCTTTTATGCAAACGTACCTTTTGCATTTAAACCCTTCAGTTTTAGAAATCAACCCGCAGTGTCAAGCTTCTCCACTTAAATACAAAAGGATGTATCGCTTTGTCTCAGACATAATGCCTAAAATCCTCCAGAATCATTACCTTAGGGTCGCAATCCTCCAGAGTTTCAAAGGTCCCAATGCTTTGATCCAAACACGTTATAGAGGAAACAATCCTCAGGATTGGAAATCCTTTGAAATTACTGTGATCCAAAGGAGGCCTTACAAGGGACCGTGGCCATTTACCCCTAATAACAACAAAATCCCTCATCATGCGTACAAAAAATACTATTGAAACAAATCGTCGCAACATATCAAAATCGGAAGTGCTACAAAAGGGTGAATAGAACAATATTTTTTTTACTGCAGACTGATTTGAAACAAAAAAAATGCAGCAATAAGAAAAGTGGTTAAGCAATAGCAAAATTTAAAATGCAACAAAAGCACTAATCACGTGCGATTGTCCGATTTCACAAATCATGTGGGATGGTCCAATTTGCATCTCTAGCCGAAACAGTAAAATGGGCAAAACTGTAAATTCCGGCGACTTCAGGGGTTGTGTTTGTTTTTTTTTGGCCGAGTAGAAACCATAAAACGGGTCGGCCCGTAAATCAACCCCACGGTCGCTGCATCTACGGGTGCGGTGGGAAAATTAGGTTTTTACCCTTCATTTCGTCCGACGCAATCTCTCGCCACCGCCATACTTCCTCTCATCTTCGGCGAGCGATTCCGGCAAATCCACCCACCTCTGATATGTGGTCGGTGAAGAACACCCACGCCGCTCCGGCGCTGATCCCGGAGCGCAGGAGGAGAGGAGGCGCTCAGCAGCGCTGCTGCCGCAACGCGGGACCCGGTGAGGTGTCCTGGGCCCCTTTTTGTATAGATTAGGGTTAGGTTTAGTGTTCCGGTTAAGTAGATCTAGCCCTAGTTTCCCTTAGTTATGTAAAATATGTGTGCATGATCTAAACTCGTATGAAGCGAATGAATTGCAACTTTGAGATTTAGCGCGAACATTCGAATTTTAGGTTTGATTTACCGGATCTATTCTTGCTTGCACGTTTTCGACCCTTAAAACCGTTTTACGGTTCCCCCGATACGAGTTTCTTAATCGTGTGCAAGGCAGTGTGGTTGAGTAGCTGAGCGTGTTCAGTTGCCTCTCCGCTCTATGTAGCCTACATTGGACCGTTTTGCTTTTGACCAGTAGTCCAAGGCTTGCTTCACATGTTTGCACACACACGAGCTACAGTACCTAGCTTTACAGTACATGGAGCAGAGAGATACGGTAGAACCATAGGCCAGATCAAATTCAAATTCAAACGTTCAATCTCTCTCTCGCGCGCGCCAGACGCGCCAGTCAAGCGCCAATCGATCTTTTTTCTCTCTCGTTCAGACTCGAGAGGTGAGAGGAGCTACAGTGCCCACTATGCCTACATAAGCAGCATCCCAAACCCAAAGCCAGCCGTTGGACGTTGCGCTCCATCCCTCTCCCTGTCCCTAGCAAGCAGCCAGAGCCGGAGAGAGCAGAGAGAGACAGATACAGCGAGCGCCAGGGGGGGGGGGGGGGGGGGTTCAAGATAGTTGCGACGAGCCAGGTCGAGCTGGTGTTCCTGGCCTTCGTACTGGGCAGCGTCTTCCTCATGTTCGGGGCCAAGCGGGACCGGCCCAATGCCTGCGGGATGGACTTTCAAGCCCGCGTCTTCCGCACCCACCGCTTCCTCGTCCTCACCGTCGTCGCCGCCGCGGCGGTCCTCTTCCTGGTGCGGACCAAGGTCAACAGCGCCACCGCCCGTGCCAGAGCCTACGACGCCATGCAGGAGGGGGTGGGCGCCGTCGCGGCGAAGTGGCCAACGGTGTCGCTGCGCGCGCTGCTCCTCCTCGGCGTGGTCCTCTCCTTCGCCGCGTCGATCCTCGCCATCGTCACTTTCGAAGACGGGTTCGTGTACTGGACCGGCTGCGACGCATACCACGCAGCGCACGGCGCGGTCTAACGCGAGGACTAGAGGCGGTGTGTTCCTTGGAGCCAGCAGCTGGTGGATCTTTTGGCTAGTATTAGCAATTCGTAGTTTTAAGAAGGGATCGTGCTTACTTAGGGATCGATTGAATTTTAGAGCCACAGGGTGGGAGTTCTCCAGGTGTGTTTAGTCTTCGAATGATGTCTGCGTGGACAAGACATGAGCGAGTGCGTTTAACTATGAAGTTATGAAGTTATGCAGTTATTTAAACAATCGCTTCTAATGCCTGTTCATTTACTCGTCGTCTCAATGCGTGTGGACTGAAAACAATCGCTTCTTATGCTAATGCTGCAATCAAGAGCTAGCTAGTTGCAGGCATGGTGACTGTCTACCACAAGCCATGCAGCAGTCAAGTGCTAGCTTAGTCATGCAATACTTGTTGAAACTCATGTATGTGCAAGGCTGTTAATCAGCTCCAAAAGCCTCTCTGGTGATGTTGTTGGCCTGGATCTAGGGACGATGTCACGATGGAGGTCCAGCTCTTTAAGCAACATTTCGAGATTTCACACCAACTCGGATCCCAGAACAAAAAAAAGTGCAGCACTGAAACTGTGGATCAGTGGCAAACAACTAAGGAACTAGTTAGCACCGGGAAGAACCTAGGCAAGCTTGAACTTGTACTGTCAAAGTTTGACCAAGTTTTTAGAAAAAAAAGATCAACAACTATAATTATATGTGGATATCATATAAAAATATATTTCATGATGTATCTAATGGTATTTAGTTAGTACTGTAGATGTTTATGTTTTTACAAAAAAAGCTTGGTCAAACTTCACCTTGTTTGACTTTAAAAAAAATTACCTCTTACTTTTTGGAATGGAGGTAGTATCATTTGCAGTGCTTCTTATATCCTGAAAGCTGAATTTCACAAATCTTCAAGCAATCGAGTAAGTGATCCAGACTCTTTTTTGCGTAGTCGAACCCCTATTCCGTCCCAGTCTGGTTTGGTTTATATTCAGTCTGGTTTGATTTATATTCGTATGAAACTCTGGTGTACATGAATGTCAAATCATTCATTTCAAATGACATCACCTCTTAACTGATGACTCCAATGAATGGTCCGGCACTTTTGCCATTCACTCATGACTCATCAAAGGTGCAAGTCCCTGAATTATATTGGGTTTGGTGTGCCAAATTACATGATTGATACGCGGTGTGTTTATAACAGAACATAAAACTGCTAAGGTGTTGGGTACATCCCACCAAATGTTTCGTTCAGGAGAAGTTTATTTGGAACAAGACAAAGCATCCTGAAATGTTTTGCTCATCCGATTGGATTCCATCCATCTGTCGGAAGTTCTAGATAAATTTCAATGGAATCTTACGAAGAATGATAAATTCTCGGTCGATTCTATGTATAGAGCATTAATTTTACCCGAAGTTCCAGTCGATATTAAGAATAATAATAAAATTTGGAAGATGAAGATCCCGCTAAAAACTAAGGTGTTTGCGTGGTATCTCCGTCGAGGTGTAATTCTTACAAAAGATAATCTTTGCCAAACGTAATTGGCACGGAAGTAAAAAGTGCGTCTTCTGTCAACATGACGAGACTATTACACACTTATTCTTTCAGTGCGAGTTCACCAGGTCTATATGATCAGCCATCCAGATAGGTTCTACCTTACATCCCGCGTACCGTTGCGAACATTTTCGGCAGCTGGTTAAACGGGGTGGATCCTAGGTTTAAACTCTTCAGTAGTAGGGTGAGAGCGATTGCCGTTATTTGGTCGTTGTGGCTATGTTGAAATGACAAGGTTTTTAACGATAAAAATGCTTCTATTATGCAGGTTATTTATCGGTGTACAGCAACGCTACGAGCATGGTCGGCCCTGCAGCGTGTGTAGCACCGAGACTTGTTTTTGGAGGTGGCGTCACGTTTGGAGGCTGCGGCCAGGGAGTTGTTCTCCCGGCATGGATGACAACATAGGCTCCAGATCGACCTATCATCATCTTTGGCGGCATTACAATTTTTCATTATGATATGTAATTCGCCTTTTTTAATTTCAGCATTGGGTACTCGTAAACTCGTGAACTTGTGGCTGTGTGCATCCTAACTATGCAGAGGCCGGGTGTATTTCTTAAAACTTTTAAGTAATAAAATCACTTTTATCTAAAAAAGAACATAAAACTACACCTTAGAATCCCAGCAGAACACAACAGGGCGTTTGTGGGACTGCTGGCCTCAAACGAAGTTGTGTATATCGATATAGGACCATCATCCATGAGGATCAACACCATGAGCGTAGGAGCGATCGGAGCCTCTCCACGGCCATCTCGGCCGCTGAAGCTTCCCTCTTCGCCGGCGACCACCGTGGTCCCGGCCCACCCCGTCTCTTCCTCCTCTCTCTGCGCGCTCTATCGCGTGATGGTGCCTAGTGGTAGGGTTTCGCTTTCTGGTTCAGATCTATCTTCGGGTTCGTCGTCGATGCAGGGCAGGAGCAGTGCGGAGATGCCGGCGGCGCCGGCGGCCGTGGAGACCCCGTGGTCGGTGGCTCAGGGCACGCATAGACGCCGCCGTAGGCTTTGCCGTCGCTTGCTGCGGGCGAGGCTACAGCTGCCGGCGCCGCGGCCGCCGCCTCACAAGAAGCTGGCACCAGGCATAGCAGGCCTCTGCTACAACTGCCTCGACGGCGGGCACATCTCGGCGTAATGCACGAGCAAGGTGCGCTGCCTGTGCTGCAAGGAAAAGGGGCACAAGGCCAAGGGCTGCAAGCGGCCAAGGAGTCCGTCGGGTTCGGTGGAGGCGGCTGGGGACGCGCGTCGCGAGCACGCCTCGCGGGACAGGGAGTCTTCCCCAACTCATCTCCCTCCCCCTCCCCCCGGTCCTCCGCCCCTGGAGCGGTGCGGCTTGAGCGGCCCTGGAGCAGGGTTATGCGTGAGGGCTCCGCGGAGAGCTCAGCGCGCGGCCCGGCCCCCATAGGTCTGTTCGTGCCCCCGCGTCCTGTGGCACTGGCGGAGCCGCGGGTGGCGATGGTGCCTCGCCCTCCTGCCCTCAGTCCCTGCTTTCTGGAGTGGTCTGAGGAGCTGGCGGCTCTGGAGGACGACATGCGGCGTGCGGTGATCGTCACGATCACCGGCAACCGACCTGAGGTGGATATGGCGGATGCGGCGGCGGTGCTCCATGCGACGTTCAACCTCGGGCCCATGGACATGTCCATCCGTCCCTACGCGCCTGAGGATTTTCTGGTGTTCTACAACGAGGTGAGCGGCCGGAACATGATGGTGCGGCGCAGCGGTGCGGACACGGACTGGTTTTCCATGTCCTTGCGGCCGTGCATCCATCAGGCTCAAGCGACGGTGGTGGAGCTGCCATACCTGGTCCCTGTCAAGCTGCGTCAAGTCCTGGCTCATGCTTGGACTCGCCGCACGGCAGATCTGGTGATGGACGGGACAAGGTTCGTGGTGGACATCGACACGCCGACGAGACGCCGTGATGACATGTCGAGGTTCCGTCTTTGGGCGCGGACGGATGACCTCGCGCGCCTTCCGCCGTCGCGCGATCTGCTCAATGAGGAGCCGCTGGTGCCGCGCCGCAGTCCGGTTCGGCACCGTGGGCCGGTGCCGCAGCGGAGGGCTAAGACCTTGCGTTACAAGGTGAAGATCCATGTGATGGCGGAGCCGGTGGTGGCTGCGGTGTCTGACCCACCGTCGTCGCCGTCTCGTTCGCCTCCGTCAGACGGACGTGGCGGCCACGGTGGCGACACGGCCATGGATGATGCGGGTGGTTCGTCGTTGTCGGATGGTGCGTCCTCGGCGCCGCAGCAGTCTTGCCCACACCCCCCCGGTCTCGGCGGCGTTGTGGCGGGTAGGAGGTTGGCTCGCGGTGGCGGCGGCGGCGTTGTGGCGGCCGGAGTAGACCACAACGTTAAAATTTCGAATGGCCGTGGGTCCACTCTGAAAAACAGTTTTGGCGCTTGCGCCGACTCTGTCGCCGTGCAGGAGCGCTCCGCGTCTCGCCAGTGAGTACGGGTCGAGCTGTCCACACCAGGACAGTCCTCGGCATGTGGAGACAACGGAGCGGTCCGCAGCTCTCTGGAAGGATCGCTACAGTCTGTGGCGGGCCCGTGTCGTGTGGTGCAAGAAGGGGGCTCGGTCCTGGGCGGTCTTCGAGGTGGATCCGCAGATCGCCTTTGCGGTCCCACTCCGGGATTGGCGCAAAGTGTGGTTTGTCGGTCCGGCTCCCGGTGCAGGGCATGGGTGGCTTGTCTGCCCCTGATGATGGTGCTAGTCTACAGCTGCTGCTGCCACACCCTGCGGCTCCTGTTGGTGTCGAGCAGCCGAGTCGGGTGGTGGCCCCTGCCAAACACGTGCGCGCTACACCTACGGCTCCGTCTTCACCATGGTTCCGTCTTCACCGGCTGGGGGTTTTGTCACGCTGGCGGCTACGTTGCCTTCCTCTCGGGATGGTCCGGTGAGCGCCATTGTGTCTCAGATCAAACAGCACATCAAGAGCCCTCTGCTACCGATGCCGGCTGTGCAGCAAGGGAGGCACAGGAAGTTGTTCGTGCCGAAGGAAGATCAGAGACGGAGCTCGCGGTTGGCTAGCAAGGCCAAGGGCCCCCCGGTATCGTACGTCAAGCGGCCGTAGCGTGTGCTCATGTCGCGCTTGGCATCTGCGAGGTTGAAGGTGAACCGCCCATGGACTGCTTGGATCGTTATGCCGAGTATTTCCGCAAGCCGCTGCCTCCCTCTAGGATCAAAGCCTTGGCAAAGTTGTTCTTCCTCGACGTTTCCCTGCCGGAGGATTGGCTCGTGTGCTGATCTTGTTTCTTTCGGTGGACTTTTGGTTGATTAGTTGTCTTTATGGATACACAAAATGAAAACATTCTGGTGTGGAACCCGCGAGAGCTAAATGCCCTTAGTCGCGGCTCGACAGTTAGAGATGCGGTTGCGGACGTGGCGACGTCCCTTGTTTGCTTGGTGGAGTCCAAGCTTGCCTAGGTGGATAGATTCGTCATCGCGCGGGTTCTAGGACCGCAGTTTGATGAATTCGTTTTCCTCCCTACAAACAATACGGCAGGAGGCATTGTTGTTGCTTGGCAATCTAGCCGAGTTACGGTGACTCGTTCTCAGGTGGACACATATACGGTGACAGTGCAGCTGAGTTTCGGTGGAGGTGATCCGTGGGCCCTTTCCATTGTTTATGGGCCTACGGTGGACCACTTGAACGAAGGCTTTCTGGATGAGCTGCGCGCAGTGTGGGCGGTTTTTCCTGGGCCTTGGGCCATCGCGGGAGATTTTAACCTGATTCTCGAGGTTGCGGATAAGAACAATAATAGGCTGAATAGACGGACGATGGGCCGTTTTAGAAGGCTGATAAATGAGCTGGAACTGAAGGAGCAAGACTTGGTGGGCTAGAGATACACGTGGAGTAACGAGCGACGCACCCCGACCCTCATCAAGCTAGATCGATGGTTTTCCTCGGTGGATTGGGAGTTGACCTACCCGGATTGCTTACTCCAGGCGCTGTCCTCGAATCTCTCTGGCCACTGTCCGATTATGCTCGCCACCAACTCTTCCTTCCACCGAAAATCGAGATTCCACTTCCAGAGTTTCTGGCCAAGGTTAGAGGGATTCCAACAGACGGTGTCGGCTGCTTGGTTTTCACAAGAACCGGTTGAGGATCCATTCGTCGATCTGGAGCACATGCTGTAGGGAACGGCGCAAGCCCTCAAGCGTTGGAGACAGAGGAGGATCAGCAACATCAAGGAGCAGCTTATGCTTGCCAAGGAGAAGAATATTCTTGGATTAGCATCCTTGGAGAGGACTATAGCGCGCCAGAGATCGCGAAGCATGTGGCTCCGGGAAGGACACGCCAACACGGCGTTCTTCCATCTCCAAGCAAGCAGTAGGAAGTGGAGAAATCACATTTTCCGCTTGAGGAAGGGGGATGCGATCGCCACCGACACCGAGGGCATGGGAGTTCTGGCCACGGATCATTTTGTGGATCTGCTGGGCACACCGGTGGCAAGGGAGCACACACTGAACTTGGAGGCGCTACATCTTCCAACTCGGAATCTTGAGCACTTAGAGCTTCCATTCTCTGAAGATGAAATTGGGAAGTCATTAAGCTCCTGCCGTCAGACAAAGCCCCGGGGCCCGATGGCTTCTCTGCTCGTTTCTAGCAGGCTTGTTGGTCGACAGTGAAGGATGTAGTCATGCGTGCAGTCAGCGCTTTCGATTTGGGAGATGGCAGGGGTTTTGCAAAACTGAATAATGCATACATTACATTGCTGCCCAAGCAGGAGGGTGCGGTGGAGATAGGTGATTTCCGGCCTATAAGCTTGATCAACAGTTTCGCGAAGATCATCTCGAAAGCTATGGCTTCAAGGCGGGCTATCTCCCAGCCGACTTTGGTGGACCAGAACCAAAGCGCATTCGTGAAAGGGCGTTCAATACAGGATAATTTCTTTATGATTCAGCAATCCATCCGTGGGTTGCATAGGAAGAATGTCCCCTCCCTGCTCCTTAAGCTAGATGTTGCCAAGGCATTCGATTCGGTGGCATGGCCGTTCGTCTTTGAGGTGCTACGTCACAGAGGATTTGGGCCCAGGTGGTTGGCCAGGTTTGGGCTCCTGTTGTCGTCTGCAAGCACCAGGGTTCTCATCAATGGCTCGGCTGGCCCTCAATTTTGGCATGCAAGGGGCTTTAGGCAAGGTGATCTGGCCTCTCCTATGAA
Organism: Poa pratensis; assembly: GCA_947311845.1. NCBI lineage: Eukaryota > Viridiplantae > Streptophyta > Magnoliopsida > Poales > Poaceae > Poa > Poa pratensis. The sequence goes on from CAMZMU010000105.1 coordinate 27,598,893, forward strand.
CTTCGTCATGATGGTGGATGTGCTTAATGCAGTTTTCAAGTGGGCAGAGGATGCTGGTCTCTTTGAGCCTTTGAACAAGTGGGGATTTAAACACCGGCTATCCCTTTTCGCAGACGATGTCGTGCTTATCATCAGGCCATGTGGTAGTGAAGCAAGAGCAGCGATGGAGCTGCTAAGGAGCTTCGGTGTGGCCACGGGTCTTGTCTGCAACTTGAACAAAAGCTCTGTGTCTCCAATTAGGTGTGAGGAGGTGGACTTGCAGCCATTGCTTGACGTGCTGGTTTGCCCAGTTGAGCAGTTTCCAATCAACTACCTTGGCTTGCCTCTGTCACGAGAGGCCTTACGAGAAGCCAACTTCAGCCATGGGTAGATAAAGTTGCAAGAAGGGTGCCGACGTGGATTGCTTCTCTTGTGCAGTGGAGTGGCAGATTGATTCCTATAGACTCCACCCTCACTGCCACTGCCATATATCCAATGCTTGCACTTGATATCCCTCCATGGTTCTTTGAGAAGATCGACAAAATCCTGCGCTGTTTCTTTTGGGCAGGCCAGGAAGAAGCTAGAGGGGGTCAGTGTGCAGTGGCCTGGAAAACCGTCTGCACTCCGAAGGAGCTCGGATGCTTGGGGATCAAAATCCTGAAGATTCTGAACTTGGCCTTGTGCCTATGGTGGAAGTGGCTAGAACTTGCAGACGAGGATAGGCCGTGGCAAGGCTTGCAATTCTCAATCCCCAGGGATGCCGAGGCTATGTTCAGGGCTGCGGTGGATTGCGTGGCTGGCAATGGCAAGCGCTTGCGGTTCTAGTTGGATGGACGCACGGCGCAGCAGCTGGCACCTCTTCTTTGACAGGCAGTTAGGCCGCGCGAGAAACGCTTGACCGTCGAGGAAGCCAGGAGAGACAACAGATGGGCGAGTGGCTTTCGGGGCACACTCACAGTACAGGCGGTGGTGGAATTCTTGGGGCTGTGGGAGGCCGTGCGAGCGCAGCCGATCTCTGAGGAGGACGATGTGGTGCGTTGGAGGTTAACAACCTTAGGACAGTACACGGCGAAGTCGGCATATGCCACCTTCTTCCACGGCAGAACGGAGGCACCGTGCGCCAGGGACCTTTGGTCTGCGGGGGCCCCGTGTGTCACAAAATACACATGTGGCTGGCCCTCAAACACTTGCTATGGACGGCAGATAGGCTGGCGCGGTGCGGACTACAGCATCCTCCTTGCTGTCCCCTCTGCTGCCAGGAGCCGGAGGACGGGGATCATCTACTCGTCAGGTGTGTTTTTGCAAGGGAGGTCTGGTTCAACATTCTCCGACAGGTCAACTTGGACAGGTTCACGCCGACGGCGGACGCAGAGCCTCTTCTTTGGTGGGCGAAGCTTGCCGCTGCTGTGCCACGGAAGGATATTAAAGAGATCAACGCCCTCGTCATCCTCACGGCGTGCTCGATCTGGCTGGAGCGAAACAGTAGGGTGTTCGACAAAATCGCCTCGCTACCGGCTATCGTTTGTGACGGTATTAGGCGTGAGTTTAGGCAATGGCGCCTGGCAGGTTTAGGTGGGAGAGTGAGAGAGGTGGAGTAGTTCTGGGCATGCATGCGTGGTCAAGCCCTGTCGCTTGTGGCAGCGGCTTCTGTAATTTGTAACACAAATTTCTTTTCTATCTTAATATAAAAAACACGTGATTCTCGCGTGTGTTCTTGAAAAAAAAAGATGATCAACACCATATGTGACCTGAACCATCCAACTTCTGACCCTCCATGGCAAGAGGGAAGGCTCGAAGAGAGGTGCTAGTATTTAGCCATCGTCCAGATGTGCACGTCAAGGTCTATTTGGCAGAAGTAGATGTTTAGACGACGGTTAAGACAAGCTGCCAGTGATGCCCACTCGCGGCACCCAAAGGCGTTTGGGGTGCGCTGGACCAAAAAACGGCTTACACTCGCGGCGCCCAAATGCAATTTTTGTTTGGAGCGGCCCAAAGTTTGGTCCGGCACACCCAGACCACGTCCTCCCTTGGGAAGCCGCTGGGCTACGCCAGACGAAACCGCGAGCGGCGCTCGGATGTGCGGGCCGGCCCTGTCATAGACACAACAAATATCCATCTTCCCTCCATCTCCCCCACTTCATTCTGGTCGCCTTTCCTTGCCGGGATTTGGACGTCGCTGCCCTCACACCTCCCCCTCCATCTCCCTCACCTCGTACCCTTGAACGTCGCCGTCCTCACACCTCACCGTGTGTGGACTCTGGCGCCGACGCTCATCGATTACTCCGGGCACATGACGCCTCGGTGACTTCCCTCGACCTGCCCTACCTGCAAGGTGTTCGATAAATTGCGGGTTGATGACGTGAAACACACGTTTGTTGGGAGACCCCAAGAGGAAGGTATGAAGCAGTGCAGCAGCAAGTTTTCCCTCAGTAAGAAACCAAGGTTGTCAGATCCAGGAGGATAGGAGCACTTCAGAAGGTTGTTGGTGGCACCGTTGCTCGATCACCAACGTGGAACCTGCACACAACACAATCAAACTACTTTGCCCCAACGAAACAGGAAGGTTGTCAATCTTCCCGGCTTGCTGTAACAAAGGATTAAACGTATGGTGTGGAAAATAGTATTTAATTGCAGGAAGTAAAAGAGAACAATTGTTTGCAGTTGGTGGTTTTATCAGTGTAAAAGAATGGACCGGGGTCCACAGTTCACTAGTGGTGTCTCTCCATAAAGATAAATAACATGTTGGGTAAACAAATTACAGCTGGGCAATTGATAAAATAGTGAGCGCATGACAATGCATATAAATGACAAGATGACTACCATGATATTTAATTGGGCATTACGACAAGATACATAGACCGTTATCCAACCGCATCTATGACTAATAATCCACCGTCAGGTTAACATCCGTGTCCCCGTTGGTATTAAGTTGCAAGCAACGGATAATCGCATTAAGTAATGTGCGTAATGTAAACAAATACATATGACCGTGGACATAGCATTGTTATGTTATCCCTAGTGGCAACAGCACATCCACAACCTTAGACGTTGCTGTCACTCGCCCAGATTACTGGAGGCATGAACCCACTATCTAGCATAAATACCCCTCTTGGAGTTACAAGCATCTACTTGGCCAAAGCATCTACTAGTAACGGAGAGCATGCAAGATCATAAATAACATGTAACATAGATTAATAATCAACTTGATCATAGTATTCAATATTCATCGGATCCCAGCAAACACAACATGTAGCATTACAATAAGATGATCTTGATCATGTTAGGCAGCTCACAAGATCTAAACATGATAGCATAAAGTGGAGAGACAACCATCTAGCTACTGCTATGGACCCGTAGTCCAAGGATGAACTACTCACGCATCACTCCGGAGGCAGGCATGGCGATGTAGAGCCCTCCGGTGATGATTCCCCTCTCCGGCAGGGTGCCGGGAAGAGCTTCAGAACCCTCCCGAGCTAGGGTTGACGACGGCGGCGCCTCTGGAACTTTTCGTGGAATATGACTCGGGTATTTAGGGTTTTCGTCGGGGGGAATAAATAGGCGAAAGGGCGGCGGCTGAGGGGGGCCGCGCCGAGCCCTTGTGTGGCCGCCTCCTGGCGCTCCGTCTCCCCTTTGGACTCCGTGTACGTGTCGGTGAAATAGGGACCTCCGTTGATTTTCGTCCAATTCCGAGAATATTTCCAGAACAGCTTTTCTGGAATACAAAAACAGCAGAAAACAGGAACTGGCACTGTGGCATCTTGTTAATAGGTTAGTCCCAAAAATGTATAAAAATGATATGAAGTGGATGCAAAACATGTAACAATTGGTATAATATCAACATGGAACATCAAAAATTATAGATACGTTTGAGACGTATCAGCATCCCCAAGCTTAGTTCCTACTCGTCCTCGAGTAGGTAAACGATAAAACAAAATAATTTTTGAAGTGACATGCTACCATCATAATCTTGATCAAATAGTATTGTAAGGCACATGTAAATGAATGAAGTGATCCAAGTCAATGGTCTATAGTTTGCTACCAAATAGATAATGAGTAAACAACTGAATCATACAAGCAAAACTTTTCATGAATAATACTTTGGAGACATTGCATCCACAGGTTTACATAAGAGTTAACTCAAAAAGCAATAGATTCTAGTAAAAGGTATTTAACCAACACAAAGGAAGATTTAAGTTTCAGCGTTTGCTTCAACTTTTAACATATTTATCTCATGGATATTGTCAACACAAAGCAATATAATAAATCCAATATGTAGCATATAACAATTGTTGTACCAAAGTTGACACTAGTGTTTGCTTGTGGAAGATAGAAAGAAGTAGGAAAACTGACTCAACATAAAAGTAAAAGAAAGCCCTTCGCAGAGGGAAGCAGGGATTAAATCATGTGCTAGAGCTTTTTAGTTTTTGAAATCATATAGAGAGTAAAAATTAAGTTTTGAGAGGTGTATGTTAATTGGTCAACGAATCAGTAGTGGAAAGTACAATATGACCCCGGCCAAACAGACTTTTAAGAGCGGCTCCCATGAAGGACGTTATTTCTACCAGCAAGGCAGATCATCCCTCTTTTTCTCTTTGGTTTACACATGCAGATGTTTCACTGAGTATTCAGTTGACAAAATGTGAAGAGATTAAGCGGTTAAAGTTGTAATTAATTGGGACTGGGCACCCCGTTGCCAGCTCTTTTTGCAAAATTAATAGATAAGCGGATGTATATGCCGCTAGTCTGAAGGTAAAGTCTGCTTGACAAGTGACATAAAGACATCCACCACGTCCTCATGAGCTTGGTAAACATTGACACAAAAAGGAGTAGTAACAATTTTGAATAGTTTAAAGGTAGCACATGAAAAATTTACTTGGAGTGGCAAGGAAATACCACATATAGGTAGTTATGGTGGACACAGATGGCATGGATTTTGGCTCAAGGATTTGGATGCACGAGAAGCATTCCCTCTCAGTACAGAGTTTAGGCTAGCAAGGTTATTTAAGCAAACAAGACTATCAACCGGTACACCAAGTTTTATATGACCAACATATTGCAAAAATTATAAGACTCCATACTGTCTTCCTTGTTAACCAAACCCTTTTACTAGAAAATATCTAGACCTTAGAGATACCACTCATGCAAACCAAATTTCAACAAGCTTTACGGTAGTTCTTCACTAATGGGCTTAACTTACATGATGCAAAAGTTTAATCATGACCTACTTGTTAACTCAAAACAATTGACAAGTATCAAATTATCCAAGTTAGTGATCTACAAGAGTATGTAAGTCTTTTCCATTATACCATTTACCACATGCAACATTTTCTGTTCCAACCAAACACCAATCAATTTATTTCAATAACTCTCCAAACATGTAACAATTAGTATAATATCAACATGGAACATCAAAAATTATAGATACGTTTGAGACGTATCACTGGTACGCCTATTTTCCTGAGAATTTGTCGCTAGAGCCGGCGATCGGGTGATTGATAGATTCCCTTTCAATTCGTATAGATGGATAGCGACGACGAGATGATGGCCCATATCCTGTTGGAAGAAGAAGCCGCCATCGCCTAGGAGGAATATGAGAATTTGGTGATCCTCGCTTGTCTTCTACAACTGCAAGCCGACGAGGCCGCCAATGCCGCACCCAAACGGGGAGGCTCGGTGTATGGGAGGAAGAAGACCAAGCCGATACAAAGGATGGAAGGACATTGATGCTAGTCTCGGATTACTTTGCCGATATTCTAGCATTCACCCCCAAGGATTTTCATCGGTGCTTTCGGTGAAACGTGGCTTGTTCAGTAGGATCGTGCATGCCGTGAGAGAGTATGATCCTTGATTCACGTCGAAGAAGGACGCGGTGGGAATGGTTGGTTTCTCATCCATCCAGAAATGCATTGTCGCCATGAGAATGCTTGCATATATGGAGCTCCTGCAGATGGTCAAGACGCCTACCTACACATGTCAGAGTCTACAACTATCAAAGCAATGTACATGTACTGCAGGGCGGTGGTTGCTGTGTTTGGCCCACACTACTTGATAGGGCCAAATGGAGAAGAAACAACTCGGACCATGAAACAAAACGCAACGAGAGGGAAAACTTCTAAAAACGCAACGAGAGGATTTCCTAGGATGCTTGAAAGCATATAGACTGTATGCATTGGAGCTAGAGGAACTGTCCAATTGGTTGGCAAGGATTGTACAAAGGGGGCATATAGGATATTGCAGCGTGGTTCTTGAAGCTGTAGCCGATCATGAACTATGGATTTGGCACGCTTTATTTGGCATGGCAGGATCTCACAATGACATCAATGTGCTTCAACGCTGTGCGGTGTTTGCGAAGCTTGTTGAAGGCCACGCTCCCGCAGTCAACTATGAGATCAATGGCCACCAGTACAACAAAGGGTACTACCTAGACGATCGCATCTATCCAAGGTGGGCAACATTTGTGAAGACAATCTCCAACCCTCTCGGCATCAAAGCTTGTTGGTTTGCCTCTGAACAAGAGAGTGTCAGGAAGGATGTCGAGCGGGCATTTGGAGTGCTCTAGCAAAGGTTTGCTATTGTTCGATACCCTGTTCTGACATGGTCAAACGAACAGATGCGGGAGGTGATGAATACGTGTGTGATCATGCACATCATGATCATTGAGAGCGAGCGCGCCAATCTAGTACATGATCATATGCCATATGAATTTCAAGGTCCTCTCGCCGATGTTGATCACGAGGTGCCGGCAGATTTTGCTGATTTTCTCGCAATGCATATGGAGATTCGTGATGAAAATACTCATCATCAACTTCAAAATGAAATAGTCGAGCATTTGTGGGCACGTCGGGGAATAACCGCGGCAGCCACGGAAGGGCAACATGTTTGAATTGTAATTTTATTTTTAATTATTGTGAAACTTTATTTTATGCGTTGAAAACTATGAAACATTTATATATATTTGAATTGTACTTGTCATAATATTTGAATTTAGATGAAACAAACCTTTTGGTGGGACGATTTGGGCGCCGCGAGTAGGGAGTGACGGCGCCCAAAGGTGGCAGCTCGTCCGAACAATGCCCATAGCGCTTGTCCAGATACCCTTTGAGCGGCCCTTTGGGCGCCGCGAGTGGAGATGCTCTAACTACACCTATAGTCGCACGACTTCAAGGGGAGGACCTACTTCTCTTTTTCCCCAAGCTAAGGGGAGAAATGGAGAACTAGATACTGCTAACCATGCTAAACTTTAAAGAAACAAAGAGCAATGGGCTTTGCCAACTTAAGAAATATTTAAACCTTATAATAACTTTGGCAATGAACATACAGTAGACTGGATAAAAACTAGCAAACTATCTAAAACCTCAGTTCAGAGCTCAACACGGAAACATCACAACCAATATATATGCAAACTGAAAGGCGATATGCCTCACCAGCAAATTGAAACAAGAGAAACAACCAAGGTGCAAACCAGGCATTGTTGTTCCTATCAGTAAAGGTTGTAATAGGTAGACCAATCATAAACTAAACAAGAAGTGCAATACAATAAATAACCTGAGAAGGAGCCTTTCGTAATGTGGCAAAATGTATATTCCGGTGTTGTGGTTCAAATGTCCACTGCTGACATGTCATATTGCTTAGTGTCCAAAAGTTTCAAAAGAAAACAAGTGAAGCTCTGCTATTTCGTCAAGACTTCAGCATTGTATCTTCACATCTCCTAGACTATCAAACCTGTACAATTGAAAGTCGTCAAACACAGAATCTCTAGTTTATCTTGCAGAGCAAATGAGTGTGACAAAAGTGAAATGACAACTAAATTAATAGGCTACATATTTGAATGAAACAAAAATATTACAGAGCCAACGCCGCTTGACAAAAAGGCTTGCATCGAATGTCACATTCTCCAGTAGCATAGCGTAGTAGCTGAGAGCCTCCTTTGCGTCCGGCTGCACCTGCAAAGCATTCCACATCTGAATCCACTTGCAAACTTTGAAAATCACCGAAATAGGTTCATCAGGCCAAATATTCTGGAAGCAAGCCATATTGCGAGTTTTCCAAATAGCCCAAATGATTGCGGCGACCCCCACAGCTAACAGGTCCCTTTTTTTCTTACCAAACCCATTAAGCCAAGAGATACATTGATCAACACTGGTAAAGTTGCAGGTAAAACCAAAAGCACAACTAACAATGTTCCAAATGTACCTTGCTAAAAAGACACCAGAAAAACCAGTGTGATATAGATTCATCTAAACCAAAAAACTAACATTTCTTTTCACACTTCCCTCCTCTATGCAGTAACACATCTCTTGTCAAGATGCTTTTCCTAAGCACTAGCCAAAAGAAAGTTTTTTTTTTACTCTGAGAGGGATTTTAATTTTCCACATAAACTTATATGGCACTGTTCTTTTCATCTGCCTAGCAAAATAAAAAGATTTAACAGAGAAAGAATCTGAGCTAGTGAGTTTCCAGATTAGTCTATCAGCCTCGTCAGTCAGCTCCACACCCATGAGTACCTGATTCAACTGATCCCATCTTAATCTCAACTCCCCCACTAGAGCTAGTCTAAACCATAGACAAGTAATCCCACTCATCAAAACTTCTCTCACAATAATGTTCTTCTGAAGAGAGACATGAAAAAGCCTGGGAAATCTATTGGCTAGTTTGCAATCCGCCACCCAATGGTCTTCCCAGAAACTAGTTCTATCCCCCTTACCAATTTTTATTTTGCAGCAATTCCAGAAAACCGTTTTTATTTCCATGAGCCCTTGCCAGAAATATGAATCACCATGCTTGGATTGAACCTGAAAAAGGGTTTGACTTTTCAGGTATTTATTGGTTAACACCTCTTGCCACAATCCATTTTCATTGAACAATTTCCGCAACCATTTTGCTACAGAGCTATATTCATTAATTCTAGGTCAAGAATTCCCAAACCCCCTTGATCTTTTGGCAAACAGACCACCTACCACTTAGCCAAGTGGTATTTCTTTTTTAGCTCACTTTCATTCCAGAGAAAAATTTCCTGATTGAATCCAACGACTCCCGTATCCCAATAGGCACTCTATAAAAAGAAAGCATATTCAAAGGGATACTGGTTAAGGAAGAGTTTATGAGTGTGGTTCTCTATCCCATGGCAAGCATTTTTCCTTCCCAAGGGCTTAGTTTACCCTTCATTTTGCCTTTCGTAGGTCTCCACACAGTTAGACTCAATCGTTTCTTATCAACTGGGACACCCAAATATTTCATGGGAAGCACCCAAGAGTTACATGTTAAGATTTCTTCAAAAACAACAACCGATGCCTGAGCTTCTCCTAAGCAGTATATGTCACTCTTATGGAAGATAATTTTCCGTCTAGACATCTCCTCAAAAAGGCACATAATGACTTTTAAATTCCTCGCCTGTTCTGGATCATTCTCGAAAAGAAGTATAGTATCATCTGCATATTGCAGAATAGACACTCCTTCAATCAAATCTCCAGACAGTCCTCTCAAAAGAGCACTTTCCTGGCGGAAATCCATAACGGTGCATGGGTCTAGATGCACCCACTATGCATTTTATTTTTAATTTTTTTTCAGAATGTCAAAAAATTCCGAAAAAAAATCCGGATGTAAATTACAGCGTGATGTGTTAGCACAAAAATTGGCATGGTGAAAAAACTTTTTTAGCAACCTGTACAAAAATGACAAATTTCCGACGCGTACATATACTATTCGGTATGTCTGAATTTGTCTTTTTTGCACAGGGTGCATAAAAAGTTTTTTCACCATGCCAATTTTTGTGCTGACTCCAAACATGTTGGACTACATGCAAATATTTTTTTTCGAATTTTTTGACATTTCGAAAAAAAAATTTGGGACAGCGGGTGCAGCTGCACCCGTGTCTCAAATCGCCGTGTCCACTTTCCTGGGCTCTTTTTATCAAAATAGCAAGCACATCCACTGCAATGTCAAAAAAGCAAAGGCGACATTGGATCGTCTTGCCTAAGACCTTGATACATGGAAAAATAGGGCCCCAATTCCCCATTGACATTGACACATACTTTCCCACTAGTAACTGTTTTCATGACCAAATCTATGAAATGGTTTGGGAAGCCTTTCATTTTAAAGTTTCCAACAGAAAGGGCCATTTGATTTTATCAAATGTCTTTTCGAAGTCAATTTTAAGAAGGACCCAGCACTTTTCTTAGAGCTCACATGATCTCATAGCAAGCAGAGCTGCCTCTCTGCTCCCTAGCTGTGATGTGAAGACAAACCAGTGGACGATGTCACTCTACTACGTAGCCTACATTGGACCGTTTGTCCTTTTGAGTTTTGACCAGTAGTCCAAGGCTCGCTCACATGTTTGCACACAAAAATGCTACAGTACCTAGCTTTACAGTACATAGAGCAGAGAGATACGGTAGCACCATACGTCAGATTAAATTCAAAATTCAAACTATATCTCACTTTCTCTCTCGCGCGCCAGTCAAGCGCCAATCAATCCTTTTTCTCTCTCGTCCAGACTCCAGAGGTGAGAGGAGCTACAGCGCCCACTATGCCTACATAAGCAGCACGCCAAAGCTACCTGTTGGACGTTGCGCTCCATCCCTCCCCTGTCCCTAGCACGCAGCCAGAGCCGCTGGCGCCACGCAGAGCAGCGAGCGCCATGGCGAAGTTCAAGTTTGTTGCGGCGAATCAGGTCCCGCTGCTGTTCGTGGCCTTCGTAGTCGGCAGCTTCTTCCTCATGTTCCCGGCCAACCGGGACCGGCCCAACGCCTGCGGGAGGGACTTCCAAGCCCGCGTCTTCCGCACCCACCTCTTCCTCGTCCTCACCGTTGTCGCCGCCGCCGCGGTCCTCTTCCCGGTGCGGACCAAGGTCAACGACGCCGCCGCCGCCCGTGTCAGGGCCATCAACGCCATGCAGGAGGGGGTCACGGCGAAGTGGCCAATGTTGGCTTTTTGTCCCGATCAAGCGACACAGTCCGCCGTGTACTTTCCGATGAGTCGACGATGCTCGTACTAGCACGTGAAGATCAGCTAAACAACCAGCCAGGCACTTGGATGGATGCGATCAGCTAGCTATTCACGTACGTACTAATCGCAAGGAACGAAGCTGGGAATCGATTGATTGCTAGAGGCGTATCGCAGCTCTCTCTCTTTCTTTATTTCTTCTACTCTCAAATCGATACAAGAGATTACACTGGGTAGGCTAGCTTATATACACGTAAAAGGTAGGGACATCTATCCTACTCGATGTGTATTTCCTATACGACTCGGACAACATGTCCGTACAGCACACCACGCCGTACCGGAGTCGGTCGTGCTTACCGTTTCCAACATTCACCTCCCTAAGCACGACGTGTGCTTCACTTCTTCCTGGATCCCAAATACGTCGCGTAGGTGTAATCCTCGACGTTGCTTTCGTCGCTTCCTCCATCATCATCGACATTGCTTTCGCCATTTCTCGTGGCATCCATGACATCGACTTTGCTTTTGTCGACTCATTTACACTTGTACGGTAACAATCCTTATTGTCGACGTTTTGAAACATCATCTTTGCTTCGATACTTTTGAAGCAATCTTCTGTGTTCTTTATTGGCTTCATCTCTGAAATAATTACCTTAAATAAATGTAGCCGCGCAAGATGCACCGCACTTTCATCTTGTCGCTCTTCTGCCAACGACAATGCTTGACTCCAATATTCCACTGTATCCTTGTCTTCAAATTTTGTCGGTTCCTCGGTGAGCAAACATTGCTTTTCGTGATTTCACTGGATCATCCTTCCTTGGATAACAATTCAACACGTGTTGCATACGTGACGGTGTCGGTTGTAGTTGCATCAGCTCCTGTGCTGTCGAAGTTGCTGCGACATACTCTTCTGCGCCCGACGACGCGCTCCTTTCTCCTGCGTGCGACGCTCCTGCCGAACCTGCGTTTGTACGCTCTTGGTCTTCTGGTCGTTCTGGCCTTCCAAGCGATGGTGCAGTCCGAGCTAGACTGCTTCTTGCTTCTGGTCGGGTGGAAACACCATATCCGCTGCCTCCATATGGTCTACTTCCCGGGTCAATGCCCTCACGTAGATCAATTGCTCCTTTTACTGGGCTGCACGCAATGCTTGCTCCTGGAGCGCCACAAGTTGCTGATGATGGCCCTTCTCCTTGCGTACTGCCCTCTGGTGGAGAACCATTGGTGCCACCAAAACTAGTTAGTGCTTCGGCCCGAGTGCCTTCGGGCATCCCCATACTGCTTGGATTTCCTGCGCGTGGTGCCGACAAATTTTTCCTCCGCCACACAACGTTGCGCCTCGCTCTTGGAGCGTTGTCTTTTCTTTCGGCAACCACTTGTTTGCCGTGCGACGTGACACTGCGCCGCACTCCGTGGACTTCTGACGCCACGTACGCCTTCACTTCTTTCTTCTGCGACATGACACTACGTCGTACTTCGTGGACTTCTAGCACCACGTATGGCTTCATACTAGTACTATCGGTATGAGTTCTCGAATCACCTCCCATGTCAGTAGGATCGACACGAGTCTCCGAAACATGTTCGTGAAGACAAACTTTTTCTTCTACAAGCGTGTCAGTTTCTTTAGCCACCACTTGAAGAACTGGATCATCCTCATCCACAAGTTCGCACATCAAGTGCATCAGACTATAATCTTCTTCCTCGGCCATGAGAGCCTTTTACTTTGATGGTTTACGGCAATCAGACTTGAAATGTCCGAGTTCACAACAGTTATGACACCTTACTTTTTTTATGTCAAACTTCTTCCACCTTGGCGGAGTGTCGTCCTCCTCCTCCTCTTCATCGTCGTCTTTTTGCTCATCATCGTTCTGCTCAGCGATGTACTTTTTCGCTGGGCGTTGCTTATTCTTCATTTTCTTCTGCTCTTTAGCAAGTCGAGCTTCAAGATCAGCTTGAGAATACAGGAGTTTCTCACCATTGTCCTTGGACTCTTTCCTTCCCTTTTGATTATCTTCGTGTGTCCTCAATCTTCCGATCGCTTCAGGCACCGTCATCTTTGTAACATCGCTGAACTGCTCGATCGTCCCGATAATATTCGTGAATTCGTCGGTGACCGATGAAAACAGCTTCTCGATGATATCTGTATCCGTGACGGATCCTCCGAGAGATTTAATCTCACTTGCCAAGTTTGTTAGCTTCTTGGAATACTCAGCGATCGTTTCTCCTTTGGACATCTCCAACTTGTTGAGCTTAAGCACTTGTGCACGAGCACGCTTCACCTTATCTTCGCCGACTCGCATCTCCCGTATTGCTTCCCACGCTTCCCTCGCCGTCTCGTAGTTGGCAAGATTCATCACCATGGAATCTGGTACGGACTGCGAGAGAGCAGCCATGGCGCCCTCGTCAACCTTGTCGTCCACCGCGCCATCGCTTTCTATAGCCTTCCAGACACGGAGATTTCGGAGGATGAACTTCATCTTCGTGGCCCAAACCACATAATTTGTGTCGGTCAGCATTGGATACTGAATCGGCACAGAACTTGTTCTTGACATCATCATGAGCGGCTTGCCGCTACCTTCGGACGTCACCAGCGCCTGCTTCGCCGCTTTTTTCTTATCTAGGCTCTGATACCACTTGTTGGCTTTTTGTCCCGATCAAGCGACGCAGTCCGCCGTGTACTTTCCGGCGAGTCGACGACCCTCGTACTAGCACGTGAAGATCAGCTAAGCAACCAGCCAGGCACTTAGATGGATGCGAACCGGTTAAGATGTGTTCCTGCATGAGACTATGCGTTTAGTCTGCATGTCGCACGATAAGATGCGATAGCGTGGGCTGGTAGTCCGGAGTTATGTTGAGTTGAGTCGTCAAAGTTGTGAAACTGCAAGGAGCACAAGGAGATACAAGTTTGGATTAGGGGGAGAATGTTGGAAACTAATCCAATCTTGCCTATTCGGATATAATAGTTTTTGGAAAGTGTCAAGTCGTGTTAGTCTAGCAGGTTAGTTGCCTAGTTAAAGTGGCAGTACGTGTGTGTTAGGAATAGTTTCCTACTAGTTTGGTAGGTGCTAGTACGAGTCGGTTTGCTTGTACTGGATAGTGTCCGAGTATGATTAGATTTGGTCCAGGATTCACGTGTATATATACGTGACCAGGGTCGTGAGTTTGTAACACCAAGAGAAAATTGAGAAATAAAGAGAAACAAAGTGGTTCGGTTATTTGTCCCTGGAATATTAGTGGTGGTGCTCTTGCCGATGTTGTTTGATTAATTTAATGGCTGCGTGCGTGCACAAAGCTTTGGCATTACGGCTCAAAATTAAAAAGGGAGAACCTTCGGTGGTATTCACAGGTCTGTGGTTTGGTGGTGTTGGCGTTGTTCTACGGCTGCCTTCAGAAAAGTACAAGATTGTGTCATGTATGAAGAAAGAGTTTGAAGATCTCATAGACTTGCTAGTCTTTTTTAGTTTTGTTTTTATAATCGATGTAATCGTGTACTCTTTGTTGATTTAATATACATGGAAAAATTCAAATAAAAAGGCCACGATACGAGCCCTTGGCGATAAAATTTCCGCGTGCGTGTGTTCGTGATATGTTTGATGTGATTCGATCCGTGGGTGAAACCCAACAGCCAAGCGTGTCGCTGCGCGCGCTGCTGCTCTTCGGTGTGGTCCTCTCCTTCGCCGCGTTGCTCCTCGCCGTCGTCACCTTCGAGGACGGGTTCGTGTACTTGACCGGCTGCGACGCGGACCACGTGGCGCACGGCGCGGTTTCGCCCGTGGGAGTGGCTCTGATGGTGCTCACGGCGCTCGTGCACGGCTCCAACGCGTGGACCGCCGTCTTCGAGAACTAGAGGCCGCGTCTTCGTTGGCGCCGGCAGCTGGTGGATCTTTTGGCTAGTGCTAGTAAGTTGTAGTATTAAGAAGGGATCGTGCTTAATTACTTAAGGATCGATTGAGTTTTAGAGCCACAGGGCGGGAGTTCTCTAGGTGTGTTTAGTCTTCGAATTATGTGTCCGGCCCTCTGCGTGGACAAGAGATGAGCGAGTGCGTTTAACTACGAATGAAGTACCACTGTACCGCCACCGGTTGTTGCTTAATTCAGTTATGCAGTTATTTAAACAATCGCTTCTAATGCCTGTTCATTTACTCATCGTCTCAATGCGTGTGGAATGAAAACAAACGCTTCTTATGCTAATGCTGCAATCAAGAGCTAGCTAGTTGCAGGCATGGTGACTGTCTACCACAAGCCATGCTGCAGTCAAGTGCTAGATTAGTCATGCAATACTTGTTGAAACTCATGTATGTGCAAGCCTGTTAATCAGCTCCAAAAGCCTCTCTGGTGATGTTGTTGGCCTGGATCTAGGGACGATGTCACGACGGAGGTCCAGTTCTTTAAGCAACATTTCGAGATTTCACACCAACTCGGATCCCTGAACAAAAACCAGTGCAGCACTGAAACTGGATCAGTGGCAAAACAATAAGGAACTGGAATGTAGCACCTGGAAGAACCTAGGCAAGCTTGGGCTTGTACTGTCATCTGCCAACTTAATCTTATTTTAAATATCCTATGTAAATTTGATCTCTTTTATCGTTCGCAATGCTTCTATGACGTCCTGGAAGCTGAATTTTACTCCCTCCGTTCGAAAAAGGATGTCACAGAAATGAACTATAGATAGACCATTTTTGTGACATCCTTTTCCGAACGGAGGGAGTACATATCTTCAAGCAGTATGGTTTGTAGATCAATTGCAGACAAGGAACCGACCTGGAAGAACCTAGTCCAGCTTGAACTTCAATCCAGCTCACGCTCTTTCTTGCAGAGTCGAACCTCTGTTTCTTCCCAGTCGGTTTGATTTACATTCGCCTGACACTTATGTACAAATCATTCGTTTCAAATGATATCACCTCTTGGCTGATGACGCTGATGAATGGTATGGCACTTGCCATTCACTCATGGAAGGCTGCGAGTCCCTGAATTCTATAGCTCTTGGTGTGACAAATCACATGATTGTTACAGAACGCAGTTTGTTTATAACAGACCATAAATTTGCACCTTTGATCCCAGCAGAACACGACCAGGCGTTTGTGGGACTGCTGCCTTGAACAAAGCTAGGTAACCATCATCCATGATGATTAGCATCGTATGTTACCTGAACTACTCAGGGAAGGCTCCAAGAGAGGTGTTGGTGTTTATGTTAAGGCCGATTTGGCGGACGAGTTTATACCAGCTTCAAGAGGAGGACCTACTTTTCTTTTCCCCCCTAGCCAGGTGAGACATTGAGTACTAGAAACTGCTAACCGTGCTCGACTTAGAAGAAACAGAGAGCAATGGGATTTGCGAACATAAGAAATATTTAATTTTATAATGAATTTGGCATAACATAAATTAGACTGGATAAAAACTAGCAATCTATTTGAAACGTCGGTTCAGAGCTTGACACGACATCAAAACTAAGATACACAATGCAGTATATGGATCCACACAAAGTGATAGGTGATATGCCTCAACAGCAAATTTATAGAGCATTTCATTTCACAAGAGAAACAACCAGGTGCCTACCAGTCATTGCTGTTCCCAGTATCACAAAAGGTTGCAACATAAACTCAACAGGCAGTGCATACAAGAAATAAGCTGAAAAGGAGGCTTCTGTAATGTGGCAAAGAGTATATTCCTCAGTGTTGTGATTTATATATCGACCCCTAACATGTCCAATTGCTTGGTGCCCGAAAGTTTCAAGAGAAAACAAGTGAAGCTCTGCTATTTCGTCAAGACTTCAGCATGTATCTTCAGATCTCCTGGACAGTCAAACATGTACAATGAAAATTATCAAATACATAATCTCTAGTGTATATTGCAGAGCAAATTGTTGTTGTCGCGGCCTGAACCTGCACACGATCGGGACAGAGGTGGAAGAACAGGAGGCAACACTCTAAAAAATTTCACCGGCGCACTGACGCCTTCTCTTTCTTCAACCCGAGCTCAACCTCGTGGTGTCAATGGAGTTTACAGGGGGTGGGATTTATAGCCGTGGCTCGCACATACGTCGCCACGGCCGCGCCCACGACGCGCACTCACACGTACACGCACCCACGACGCCATGATCCCCCGCGCCCTCGGCTCACGCACACGCCGCACACATACGCGACGACGCGGCCGTCTCGAGCTGCCAGGACCTGGTCCTTCCCTCCTAACTCGCTAACTCCTAACAAACTAACACACACCCGAACGCACGCGGTGTCGCTCCCATACGCGCCACACACACACGCACAGACGTGCCCGGGTTCGCCATGGACCCGGCCGATACACGCCACGCGCGCTCACCATGCCGTGCACGGACCCGACCTTGGCGCGCTGACACCGGTCCACCCATGCCATGGACGCCATGGCTTATTGCCAACACAAATGAGTGTGGCAAAAGCTGAAATGACAGCTAAATTAATAGGCTACATATTTGAATGAAACAAAAGTATTACAGAGCCAACACAGCTGCTGGACTTGAAGCTAAAACCAGTCACCAATCATTTTTGGACCTGAATTTTATCTTCACAGGGACATCAATTACAGACCTGCATTCTCGACTCAAAGTACAGAAATTTGTTGCACAGCCAAACAACAATAAATCCCAAACTCCAAGAAAGTTAATCCCACATTTGAACATAAATAAAATCATGTCTAGATGAGTTAGTTACACATGCTTACCTGGTGGCAGAGACTGCTTCAACTTGTTCGCCTTCTCAGTGTCGAATACGCAGAGGGTGTACAAGTACCTGGAGCAGCGGACCTTGAACTTGACAGCATCTTTGCTCCTCTTGATCCTCACGGACCGGGCATCCTTCCTCCTCAAGGTGAGAAGGAAGTCCTTGATCTCATGGATCTGCTTCGGCTAGAGACAAGAAAAACACAATGTTTAGGCCAGACACATGAGAAAACCATAGGTGACAATTGATACCAAAATTATCAGGCACCAGTGAAGAGTAATCATGTCTAATAGCGCACAAGGTAAGCAACATTTCAGCATTGAAATCAGTGCAGTCCACATATTACGTATCCACGATAAGAAAAAATCGCAAGAGTAACCGGGCAAACAAGTACTCCCTCGGGAGTAGAATCTAACGCATATAAAAGGACACGGAATCGGTCAGGAGCAGCAGGTTAATTTACCATCTTCTCCGAAGGTTAGGGGTTCGCCGACGTGTTCTCGCGGCGGCGGCTTGCGAAGATCCAACGGGGGAAGAGAATGCGGCTGGAGGTGAGAGAGAATTTTATAGCGCTGGTGAGAGAAAACCCTAGAAGAGGGAAATTCGGTCCACGGTTGCACCCTCCCTGGCTGCTAGTGGGCCCGAACCTGAGAGAAGGGCTAACGCAGATGTGCGTGCACATTTGACATTTCTTTTCGTTGCTTTATATGTTGGGCTTCCAAGTCGGACCCAAATTAATTATTATGCGAAGTTTGGCCCAACAACATATCAGTCATATTCGTGACCATATCCACATGGCAGTATAATAGCCCTCAAAAAAATTATGGCAGTATAATATAACCTCACAAAAGAAAGCTGCACTATATGTCAGACGTTCGGTAAGTATTATCTCTATCTCTTCTCTACTACTTCCGCCGTTCCGGTAAATAAGGCGTAATTTTCATGGCTCGGGATTAAGGAGAATCCAGCGAAGTAAATATTTCCAAAAGTACCCCCATTAAACTATATGATCTGTTCCGATTCATGGCCAGACTTTGCTATCTAGGGCACGTGCCCTAGACTAGAGTTCTATACGGCGGATCAAATATGGCAACATCACCCCACGGGTCTCATCTTGCATGCATGGCGTCAAGTAGATTCTTTTTGTTTTGAAACTTTAAAAATGTTTTATCTCTTAAACCGTAAGTCGAAATTCAGATCCGTTTTCACGGTTGGTTTTGTTATGACGAGACCTTCGAAACTAGATCCCATATTGATATATTTTGACAACTTTTTTTTCGACCATAGTTACCAGTTTATATTCACTTGGTCACCAGGCATAGTCAAGTTGGTTACCAGATCAAAATCTAATGTTTACCATGGATTCTGGACTTCGTTTATGATGGTAATTTCATCTTGTACATGTTTAGAGTGGATCAAATAGTCACTTTCCGGGCGTGCAGATCATTGCTATGGAAAAAATATATGTAAAAACTATCTGGTAACTGTGTATTATTTGGGTGGTAACTGTTAACTAGTAACTTGTTGCTACAATATAATAATCTGGCAACTGACGGCGAAAAAAAATTACTCAAAACATATTAAGATGGGATCTTGTTTCAAAGTTCTTGTCGAGATGAACCCAACGGTGAAAACGAATCGTCAATCGGATTAACGGATTAAGAGGTAATTTTATTTTGAAATTGTGAATGTGAAAGATTTATTGCGTGCTATATGGAGCGCATGCTGATGAAGAAGCGGATCAGTAGCCAGAGCGTCGTACGTAGCTTGATCACGCGCGACGCGATTGGACGGACAGCAGCGCGCCGTATGGTAGCACGAGTCAGGGCACGTTTCTAAAGTAGAATAATCGCGCAATGATTGCTCTTCTCCTAATTTTCTGGTCCAGGTGTCACGTGCGTCAGGATGCGCCACGTGGCGGGCTTAGGTAGTTAGGGAAATCAAATTTTGTTGCTGCTACCTCTCATCCGGCTCGCGTACGCAACACACAGAGGCCCTGGTCAACGTGAGGGAAATCATATTCGATACGGCACCGAGCCGTCGGCAACTCCGCGTCCACGCGCATAGCGAGCCGAAGCCCCGCGGCCTGTCGTCCCGCGCGTGGCTGGGTTGTACATCGGGGCGCACATATGTATGCGTGCGAGGACAGGTACTGCGATTCGGCTGCGGAAGCCCTCGGTGCTTCGCTGATCGGAGTACAAAAAGACCAGTAAGAAAAGGGAAAAAAAATTGGACGAACTACGTACAGGACAGTGTACAATTAGACAGAACAGCGGCGTAACACATGTTGTACAATACAAAGATGTACAAAATACATCTTTTACATGTGTTCGCTGCTATTTCTATTTCGATCGATCGTTCAGGTTGAGGTGCAAAAGTTATGCCTGCGTACGGTAGTTGTACATGTACGTATATTAAAAAAGTACAAATTATGAGCTATTTATAGTACAAAAAAATTTATATACATCTATGTTGTCTGGATGTATATATTGTACAACTAGACAGACACATGTTGTATAACTAGACAGACACAGGTTGTACAACTAAACAGACACAAATTATACAACTAGACAGACACAGATTGTACATGCATAGGTTGTACAACAGCGCAGACACAGTTTGTACCAACACAGATTGTACAACTACACAGACACATGTTGTACAACTAAATATACATAGATTATACAACTACACGGACACAGGTTGTACAACTTACAGGTTGTACAACTACACATACACATGTTGTACAACTACATACCACTTGTTGTACAACTAGAAATACACATGTTATACAGACACAGTTTGTACAACTAGACACAGGTTGTACAACTATACATAACGGGAAGTAAAAAAAAAGTTCATCGAAATATATCAATATGTGATCTAGTTTTGAATATCTCGACGCGAGGAGCTCAAAAGTGAAAACGGTTCGTAATTTGGATAAACGGTTTTCAAGATATTTTATTTCAAAAAATCGATTTAGAAAAATAAAATAGAAAAATCTGCTCTCCCACCTCACTATCCCTTCTCTCTCATCATACAAAAGTATAATAAACAGGAAGTACAAAATACAAAGAAGTTGGAGTACAACTACACATAACAGGTTGTACAACTATACATAACCGGAAGTACAAAAAAATCGTCAAAACCTATCAACATGGGATCTAGTTTTGGAGATCTCGACGCGAGTAGCTCAAAAGTGAAAACGGTTCGTAATTTGGATAAACGGTTCTCAAGATATTTCATTTTTTTTAAAACGAATCTCAAAATAAATGCACGTACAACCCTCCACACGGAGAAGCAGAAATCACACCAAAACTCTCTCGTGCTGCCACTTGTCACTTATTTAAGCACCCACGGGGTACCGCGTGAAGGGAGAAGCTGACACTTGTCATCACGTCACGGTTCGCTAGGTTCCCTTCGCAAAGGGAACCCTTTTTCTAGTGATTTCCTTCTGGTCCTGTATAGGCATGCACCTCCATGGCCATATCTTTTTTACTAAATGGCCTTATGCAGACATTAGGCTAATCATGGCCCTTCAGAAAACTTTTGCTCAAGTATGGCCCTTTTACAAAACGTCACTTGAAATGGCTTGTGTCTAGCCCAAAAACGTCACCCGACCTGGCGTTTCTCGAGTTGGGCCGTCACCTGCGAAGGCGTTTCTCGGAGTCCACTAACGGTTCCGTTTGATGCCCAGTTAACGGCGACGTTTTCTTGTGTTATTAAAGGTCGTGGCCTATATAAGTCATATGTATCCTCTAGCGCAGCTGGTTCCGCTGAGTGCTTCCCTAGGAGGTTGTGTGTTCGATTCACACCTCTGCATTTTTTTTTGTTTCGTTTTTTTAAGCGAATGGAGTTAACGCTTGGACTACGTACGATAATATGCTTGCATGCTTTTCCAATTAGCCTGTGCGCGGCGTTAATTAATAAGCGGAGGTAAGCGTCTTCATCTAATTCTCGTTATGTGGTTAATTACCGCTAATTAGTGCTTCATCTAACTATCAATTATTATTTTCATCTAATAATCGCTAATCTAATTACCGCTATTCCATTTAATTACCGTTAATTAACGCTTTATCTAGTTAATTATTGATAATTAACGCTTCATCTAACTATTAAATTATTATTTTCATCTAATAATCGCTAATCTAATTACCGCTATTCCATTTAATTACCGTTAATTAATGCTTTATCTGGTTAATTATCAATAATTAACGCTTCATCTAACTATCAGATAATTATTTTCATCTATTAATTGCTAATCTAATTACCTCTATTCCATTAAATTACTGTTAATTAACACTTCATCTGTTTAATTACGGATAATTAACGCTTCATCTAACTATCGAATGATTTTTCATCTAATTATCGCTAATCTAATTACCGCTATTCCATTTAATTACCGCTAATTAACGCTTCATCTAACTATGGAATGATTATTTTCATCTAATTATGGCTAATCTAATTGGCGCTATTCTATTTATCATGTGCGCGGTGTTAATTAGCGATAATGTGTGGTCTAATTCTCGTTATGTGGTTGATTAACGCTAATTAACGCTTCATCTAATTATAGAGTGATTATTTTCATCTAAATATCGCTAATTATTAACGCTTCATCTAACTATCGGATGATTTTTTTTCATCTAACTATCGCTAATCTAATTACCGCTATTACATTTAATTGTCGCTAATTAACGCTTCATCTAACTATCGAATGATTATTTTCGCCTAATTATCGCTACTCTAATTAGCGATATTTTTATTTATCATGTGCGCGGCGTTAATTAGCGATAATGCGTGGAGGTAAGCGCTTCATCTAATTCTCGTTATGTGGTTGATGGTAGCTAATTAACGCTTCATCTAATTATAGAGTGATTATTTTCATCTAAATATCACTAATCTAATAAGTCAAATAAATCGCTAATCTAACTAGCGCTAATTATTATCAGCGGACGCTAACCTGCTCATCCGATTCTGGTTAAAGAAAATAGGTATTGAGGAGTTCGGCCCATAATAACATAAGAAAACGTCACCATTAACTGGACCGTCAGACGGAACCGTTAGTGGAATCCGAGAAACGCCTTCGCAGATGACGGCCCAACACGAGAAACGCCAGGTCGGGTGACGTTTTTGGGCCAGACACAAGCCATTCCAAGTGACGTTTTGTAAAAGGGCCATACTTGAGCGAAAGTATTCTTAAGGGTCATGATTAGCCTAATGTCTGCATAAGGGCCATTTAGTAAAAATGATTGTACTAAAAAAAAAAGATACCCCATGGCCAATGGCAGGGCCACTGCTCTCCGATTTCTCTGGTCGATGTACACAGTTGGCAGGGCTAGTTTTGGAAGAAACCGGATCAATTACACCCTGCGCCTTATATTTTGGCGAAATTTTGAAAAAATATATACGCCCTGTTCATAGGAACGGAGGGAGCATATAATATAACTAAACGTGGTGATGATGGTACGTCGCAGTCACGGCCGATCCGTGAAAATACTTAGTAGGCTTACCTGGCAGCCGATCGGTTAACAAACCGCACACAATCGCTAAGA
Source organism: Poa pratensis (assembly GCA_947311845.1). Lineage (NCBI taxonomy): Eukaryota > Viridiplantae > Streptophyta > Magnoliopsida > Poales > Poaceae > Poa > Poa pratensis. Next base: position 27,622,054 of record CAMZMU010000105.1, read on the forward strand.
AGACCTGCACGCCTACGTCAACAGGTTTCGATCATCTTACCTAGATCACCGGTTCCGTCAACTGTAGCCCATCTACGATCAGACCGGCCTAGTTAAAGAAAATCCAGATTGCTCCAAGGAAGAAAAAAAAGAAAAAAGTTCAAAACTATCGCTTGGAAACATGGGCGGCAGGCTAGGAGGGCCTCTACGGGTCTCTGGGTAGATGAACGCCGGCTTTTATTAAGCTTTCAGATTGTAAACGATCTGACAATTGTCGATTAACAAAGATTACGATTGATGTAAAAAACATTGTTGGACCGCGGTTGAAGGCAAATATCTAGAATGATCACTTCCATCGTCGAAAGAAAATAAAAAAAATTAATAGAACAATGGATTCGACTGATGATGAAAACAAATTAACTGCACAAACTTTAAATTGTCGGACTGCGTGTTTCTCTTGTCAGAATTTTTTTTGGGGTCACTTGTGTTTTTCTTTCTCTGAACGTACTACACGTATGAATCGACCGATTCAAAACGTCACGATATTAAACGACCAGCATGGCCAGCGCCACCGAGCTTCCCAACCACCTCACCAGCATCCGTAGCCACCCCCCCCCCCCCCCCGAGAAATCCAACCATCCCCCGCCACCGAGCAGCGCGTCCCGCTCAACATTTAGGGGGTCACTTATCGGCACGGTGGTACCAGGGATGCAATTCTATTGGGACGCTGGAACAAAGACGATCTTTGAGGAGGAGGCGACACGGTGAGAAGAACTAGAGCATCGCGTTGATAGGGAGCTCGACTTAATATTTGTGTGCATTTTATTTTTGCACATGCGACATGCACGCGGATGAATTTTATCTTAAAACCCGTGGCAACGCACGGACATTCAGCTAGTTATATATAATAAAACAAATGTAACATTTCATCTTTTTTTCTCCCCACAAAAAAGTTTATTTTTCTCCATAAATTATGGTTCAACTATATATGGTGAACATTCGGTGGTTGCCCTAAATCGAATTTTGGCTCCACCCCATCGTTATCACTATTGTAACCAGTGGCAGTGTGTCGCTTTGGTCATACTGGGCCATGCCGCACCCTTCTCTGCAAGTGTTTCCTTAGGATTTGGCATAAATATGACCCATTAGTAACAATGAACCCACTATGTCCCATTCTCACGGACTGGCCCACCCATTGTTTCCTGCACTCTATTCCACTGGTTGTAACACCGATGCAATACTGGATGGATGGGGAGAAACACATACTCGACCTAGTTTTCTAGGTTTTGGGTGACTACGGCGGCGATGACCGACGTGGGTTTCTCGACCAAGATCGGCGCGGCTAGCGATCACTCCCTGCCCTCCCTCTCGTTCGGGCTGACCAAGGGGCCGACTAGCTCGGCTTCCCGGCCTTGGCGGGATTGGAGGCTAGGGTTCTGGTGGCTGTGCGGTGTTTTCGATCTGGGAAATCCGATCATGGCGGCTGAGTCTTCAAACGCGGGGGCGAGAAAGTATGGAAATCAGAACGCGGATGGAGGAGAGCTCCTGAAGAATCTGAAGTTGCACGACGCACGTGAGCTGGATGATGTGTTTCTGGGGAAAGAGACAGTGGGTAGCCTGCCCATGGTGAAGTGGTTGGCGGCTGCAAATTTGCTGGGTGCTGCTAGAGGTGGCAAAAAGGAGACGGACAAGAGCATATCTGAAGGATCGGCGGACTCCCTCGAGGAGTACCGCCGCCAACAATGAGTATCTCATGTTGGAATGGTTGAGGTTTAGGCATGGACTCGACCGTTCGTGAACTCCACGATTTTGCGCGGGATCATGCCCCATCTATACTTTGTGTGGTAGAAACTCAGCTTCACAAGAGTAGGGTGGAAAGACTAGCGGGAACGCTAGGTTTTGACCGGAGTTTTGCTGTGAGCAGCTCTGGGCGTAGTGGAGGCATTGGAATATTTTGGAACAATAATATAAATGTGGAGATTTTGCCTTATTCACAGTACCAGTTGGATGCGGTGGTGTCATCACATGACATGGAAAAGTGGCGTCTCACGTGTGTATATGGCGAGGCATGCATGAGTGAAAGGCACAAGACATGGGAAACGCTAAAATTTATTCGATCTTCGTCCGACCTCCCATGGCTTTGTATTGGGGATTTCAACGAGGTCCTTCATAGAAGTGAGCATGTCGGGGTAAATGAAAGGAGTAATGCTCAGATCGCAGCATTCAGAGAAGCCGTGGACGTGTGTGGACTGATGGACTTGGGGTACATGGGCGTTCCATGGACTTTCGAGAAGAGAGTGGCAGGTGGTTCTTTCTATCGAACCCGGCTGGATCGGGCGCTAGCTTCTCCAAGCTGGTGTAGCCGCTATCCTCTCGCTACGCTGCACCACTTGAGCGCAGCGACGTCGGACCATCTACCTATCCTGTTGAGGCTAGATGGGGAAGGAGAGCAAGCTCGGTCGTCGGTGAAACGTTTTCGCTACGAAGTGATGTGGGAATCACACTGAGAGCTTCAGTACAGTGCTCGAGCAGAAGTGGCAGACCAGAGGTCGGGCTACTTCGGTGGATGAGATCAACGAGAAGCTGAACCAGCTATCAAGCGAGCTCAAGCGCTGGAACGTGGGGAGTTTTGGCAATGTTAGGAGACAACTTAAAAAGCTGAGAGAGGAGTTGAAAAATATGAGGTCGAGCCCAGGTAGACAGGCGCCTTCACACGCTGAAATTAAAACTAGGGATTGTATTGTTGAACTGCAGCATAGGGAAGAGGTTATGTGGAGGCAACGCTCGAGAATTCAGTGGTTGTCCAGGGTGACCAAAATACCCATTTTTTCCATCAGCGAGCTGATGCATGTAAAATGCATACATGAACTTTACATTTTATTACATGTTATTTGCATCATATAAGGGTTATATTCATGATTTATATTGAGTTTTGGGGATAATTAACAACTTCCCCATTTTTCTGGAATTAACCCTGCACTGTCAGAAAACCCTTTTTTCTATATTTTGATGTTTCAGGGACCCAAACGACGTCCAAATGACCTGAAATTTTACGGGGATCACTTTTTTTGGAAGGAACGAAACGTAGGCGCAAAGGAATCGAAGAAACGGAGACCAGAAGGCCGAAAGGGGTGGGCCCACGCGGCCAGATTCCCTGACCACATGGGACCCACCAAATTGGCCCTCGGGCCTCCGCTGCCGTCGATCTTTCTTCCCGAAGCTTCGTCTTGACCAAAAAACGACTATATATAGATGATACGTCTCAAACGTATCTATAATTTTTGATGTTCCATGCATGTTTTATACCAATTACTACATGTTTTGCATCTACTTTATATCATTTTTATATATTTTCTGGGACTAACCTATTAACAAGATGCCACAGTGCCAGTTCTTGTTTTCTGCTATTTTTGTATTCCAGAAAAGCTAGTCTGGAAATATTCTCGGAATTGGACGAAAATTTACGGAGGCCCCTATTTTACCAGAAGACTCCATGGGCCAGAGGGACAAGTCCGGGGGAGGCCCGAGGGCCCCACACGCGGGCTCGGCGCGGCAGGGAATCTCCAGGCGCCCTGGGGTGGTGTCGCCGCCTCGGTCGCCTCCTCGCGACGCCCTTTGGACTATATATTGCCCCTGACCTAAAACTCACAGAACAATCGACGATTTCTCCAGAAGAGTTCCGTAGCTCCGCCGCCACCAAAAACCCTAATTCGGGGGACATAAGTCTCTGTTTCGGCACCCTGCCGGGACGGGGAATTGCCCCCGGAGCCATCTCCATCGACTCCACCGCCATCTTCATCGCCGTTGCTGCCTCCCATGATGAGGAGGGAGTAGTTCTCCCCGAGGCTGAGGGCTCTACCGGTAGCTATGTGGTTTATCTCTCTCTCCCATGGTGTGATCTTTATGTGATCATGAGCTTTGTAATCTAGTTGAATCCATAGATGTACTCTTCATTATCTTATATGCTACTCAAGTGGTTTTATTAATGTAATCTCCGGAGTCACCTTTGTCCCACGGTGCGAAGTTGACAGTGTGCGCCCCGTGTGTGGCTCTTAGGCTAAAGATAACAGGAATACTTATCATGAGTTATTATTTGCGTTGGATGTCTCTATGAAATTGCGGTGTTTGTCTAGTACCTTCTAGGGCGCTCAAGTTGACAGTGTGGGGTTAACTAGACATGGGAATGCGACTTTAAGGTGTGCTTTTATAGCCCTACACGGTGGATTGGTGTTCGTTATCCAACGAGAGAATAACTCAGAGTAGCATAGTGAAGAGGAAATATCTATGTATTCAATTATATTATTATTGTTGAGAGTGTCCACTAGTGAAAGTATGATCCCTAGGCCTTGTTTCTAAGCATTGAAACACCGTTTACAACCAGTTCTGCTACATGTTTGCTTGCTGCCATTTTTATTTCAGATTGCAATTACCACTTATAATCATCCATATTACTTGTATTTTAATATCTCTTCGCCGAACTAGTGCACCTATACACCTGACAAGTGTATTGGGTGTGTTGGGGACACAAGAGACTTCTTGTATCTTAATTGCAGGGTTGCTTGAGAGGGATATCTTTGACCTCTACCTCCCTGAGTTCGATAAACCTTGGGTGATTCACTTGAGGGAAACTTGCTGCTGTTCTACAAACCTCTGCACTTGGAGGCCCAACACTGTCTACAAGAATAGAAGCGTGCGTAGACATCAAGCTATTTTCTGGCGCCGTTGCCGGGGAGGTAAGGTAAAAGGTACTCACATCCTCCAGCTACTTAGCTATTTTCTAGCACTGTTGCTGACGTGTGAGTGCTCGAAGGTATTTCCTTTAGATTCTGCAATTATATCTTTTTGTTTCTTGTTTTTATTTCACTAGTTAGGCTTAATGGAAAACAACAAAAAATTAGAGAGCTCTATGAAATTTATCTTGAGTTAGGACATGATGCTTTTGAAGAGAAAATTAAAAAACCTATGGAAAATTATTTGCATGATGGTAGCAATGTTATTACTATAAATGCTTTGAACACCATTATTGCTAATGCTATGGAAGAATTTAAGCTTGGGGAGGTCGGTTTTGATGAAAATGATCTTTTTAGTTCCCCGGTTTTGGAGGAGAAAATTTGCTTTGATGATACTTTGCCTCCAATATATGATGTTTATAATGATTGTGATATTTTCACTCCACCTACTATTGAGGATATAGTTTATGTTGATTATGATATGCCTCCTATATATGATGTTTACAATGATGAATATGATATTTTCAGTCCATCTACTATTGAGGATAAAATTCATTATGATTATTCTATGCCTCCAATTTATGATGATTACAATGATGGATGTGATACTTTTACTCCCACTATTACTAATGAAACTGTTTATGCTTATGTGGAGAGTAATGATACTTTTATGCATGTGGATCATGATAAGAATGCTTTATGTGATAGCTATATTGTTGAGTTTATTCATGATGCCACTGAAAATTATTTTGAGAGAGGAAAGTATGGTTATAGAAATCTTCATGTTACTAAATTTCTTCTCTTTATGATGAAGGTTTTGAGCTTTCTCTTGATTTGCTTTTATTTGCTGGGTACTTTAAGACCTACTGGTCCTTATGAGAGAGGGAGACATGGATTCATACATCACAATAATATTAAGTCTCCTCTCTTTATGTTGAAAGTTTTGATGTTGCACTTGTTTTGCCTTCCTATGCTAGTCACTTTGTGCTTATTGATTTATTCTTTACAAGATTCCTTGCATAGGAAGAGTGTTAGATTTAAATGTTTTATATTTGCTTCTTGATGCTCTCTTTTATTTCAACTCTCATCTTTATGTGAGCATCATAAAAATCATATGCCTAGCTAAAAGGCTTTAAAGAAAAGCGCTTGTGGGAGACAACCCATTGTTTTTATTTTTGCAATTTTTCTTTATTTGAGTCAAGGAGTTTGTTTACTTCTGTAGCAACTCCTTTGTATCTTTATTTTCTCGCATTGTTGTGCCAAGTAAGCCTCTAATAGGAAGATGATGCTAGATTTGGATTTCTGCGCAGAACAGATTTTTGCTGTTCACCGTTTTAATTCTGTAAAATCACAGAAAAATTATTTAAATCTGAAATTTTTTGTGCGTGATCCTCAGATATGTATGCATCTTTCATTAGTTCAAAGTTTTTCGATCTGAGCGTCGTAAGTGCCTTGAAAAAATTCGTCTTTGCGGACTGTTCTGTTTTAGACAGATTATGCCTTTTTATTTTGCATTCTCTCTTTTACTAGTGTTGAGTGAAATTTTTTTTGGGTGGAAGAGCTTCACATAACATCAGTGGCTGTAGCTAATGTTTAAAGTAACAAGTCATATTGCGTCTTTATAGAACATGTGATTTTTGATTATGCACTAACCCTCTAATGAGATTACTTTGAGTTTGGTGTGACGGAAGTTTTCAAGGGTCAAGAGAGAAGGATGATATAATAGGATCAAGAAGAGTGAAGAGCTTAAGCTTGGGGAGGCTCCCATGGATCTCCCCAGCATATTTCAAGAAGACTCAAGCGTCTAAGCTTGGGGATGCCCAAGGCATCCCCTTCTTCATCGGCAAAATTATCAGGTCATCTCTAGTGAAACTATATTTTAATTCTTTCACATCATATGTGCTTTTCTTGGAGCGTCTGTGTGCTTTTATTTTCAGTATTGTACTTTTATTTTTGCAATAAGCTTGATCACAACATTCTTGATTGGGAGAGAGACACGCTCCGCTTTTTCTTGGAATACTCTTGTTCTTCACTTATATCTGTTGAGTATTCAATTTTCGCGCTGTTTAGCTTCTAGCTCTTGGTTTTCATGTACCTCTTGTCAGAGCTATTAGTTCTTTTGTAGAAAGTACTCTCTTGCTTCACTTATATTTGTTTGGAGAGTTGCTTGGTTAATATGTTGGTTCAGAAAATGTTGCGTGTGGTAGTGGTATAATGAAAAACTTGCATAATCTTGTAGATCATTGAACTTTGATAACCTGATTCCTTGCAAACGTTTTGAGGTATTAAGTAATAGATGGTAAAGCTTGCTGGTTAATTAAGTTAAAATCATTAGTGGATTATTGTCTTTAAGCTTGTACCGTACTACAAACACTAAAATTGTTGAAGGTGTAGTTGGACTTGATAGCTTTCCATGTCTGAAAAGTGGTTCGTAATAACTAGGTTGTGTGTGAAGGTCGAGGGATCTAACGGGGTACTTGTGCCGCCGTGAACGGCCCTCCTTGGGGTAAATGTTAACCATGCGCTTAATGTTGAACCTGCTAGTTGTTTGCAATAAACTTGTGAGTTCTTTTTGACTAATGTTAAGCTACGGTTTTGGCACTTCCACCATCCAAATTTGCTAGCCTCTTCGGTGCTGTGCATTGCCCTTTTCTCACATTGAGAGTTGTGCATACTTCGCCAGTACATCCAAAACCCGTGGGAGGACTTCCTCTTGTTCTCCTACACATAAACCCATACATCTTCCTCAAAACAGCCACCATACCTACCTACCACAGCATTTCCATAGCTGTTCCGAGATATATTGCCATGCAACTTCCATTTTACATTACATGACTTGTTGTCATTTATCATTTATATATTGCTTTGCATGATTCTATACAGCTGATGTGTGGTTTACCCATGTTACGCTAGATCATTGCACATCCTGCTACACTGGCAGAGGCATACAGTTTTATACATCATGTTTTGTTCATTATGAGTTATTTGTACCAAAAAGTTTGTAATCATATTAGAGTGTTGCCCCTGCTAGAAAAGCCATGGAGGCCATCGAAAAGAGAAACAGAAAAAGAAAAAAAAAAAAAAGAAAAAAAAGAATAAAGAAAAGGGGGGCAACACTACTATCCTTTATCAAAGTTGTGCTCATGTTTAGCACTTGCAGTATTCATAGTCATCATTTGTGCTCATGTTTAGCACCTATGCTCCATTTGAGAGAGTTTTCATGCTTTACTAGTATAACTATGTGGGGAATATTACATTATAGAACTTGGGTTGTATATTCCAATGATGAGCTTCCTCAAAAGTGCTCTAGGTCTTCGTGAGCAACCGAGTTGGATGCACCCCCACTAGTTCCATTGGAGAGCTTTCATACACATATAGCTCTATGTGCATCCGTTGCATGGCAATCACTACTCCTTGCATAGCTTCGATTATAAGACTTCCTCTTGTCTAATGATCACTTATAGCTTTGTGAGACTTTCTTCCATTGGCCTTCCAAACCCCCATTAACGTTCTCTTTGCCATAACATCCTGGTGCCAATACTAAATGCTTACGCTCACCGGTTGAGTAGACCTCGAAACAGTGGATTCATGACGTTCATGTTTACTTTTACTTGACTGGATCCGTTCTCTATGTTATGAAAAATTGCTTGATGCTTGGAATTGAAGGATAGAACTCCTACACTGGATACTTAAAACATCTATAATGAACCTTGTACGGTTTCATGTCTTAAAGGCCGTCATTCATGAAAACTTTTAGCTTGTTTAACTATCTTGCTTTATTATCTCTTATTTAATATCAATTATAGACATTTGCTTTGAATGATTTGATCTCAGCTCACTTGCCATTACATCACTATTAGATCGAGATTATGATGGTAGCATGTCACCTCAAAAATTATATTGTTTTATCGTTTACCTACTCGAGGACGAGTAGGAACTAAGCTTGGGGATGCTGATACGTCTCAAACGTATCTATAATTTTTGATGTTCCATGCATGTTTTATACCAATTGCTACATGTTTTGCATCTACTTTATATCATTTTTATACATTTTCTGGGACTAACCTATTAACAAGATGCCACAGTGCCAGTTCCTGTTTTCTGCTGTTTTTGTATTCCAGAAAGCTAGTCTGGAAATATTCTCGGAATTGGACGAAAATTTACGGAGGCCCCTATTTTACCAGAAGACTCCATGGGCCAGAAGGACAAGTCCAGGGGAGGCCCGAGGGCCCCACACGCGGGCTCGGCGCGGCAGGGAATCTCCAGGCGCCCTGGGGTGGTGTCGCCGCCTCGGTTGCCTCCTCGCGACGCCCTTTGGACTATATATTGCCCCTAACCTAAAACTCACAGAACAATCGACGATTTCTCCAGAAGAGTTCCGTAGCTCCACCGCCACCAAAACCCTAATTCGGGGGACAGAAGTCTCTGTTTCGGCACCCTGCCGGGATGGGGAATTGCCCCCGGAGCCATCTCCATCGACTCCACCGCCATCTTCATCACCGTTGCTGCCTCCCATGATGAGGAGGGAGTAGTTCTCCCCGAGGCTGAGGGCTCTACCGGTAGCTATGTGGTTTATCTCTCTCTCTCCTATGGTGTGATCTTTATGTGATAATGAGCTTTGTAATCTAGTTGGATCCATAGATGTACTCTTCATTATCTTATATGCTACTCAAGTGGTTTTATTAATGTAATCTCCGGAGTCACCTTTGTCCCACGGTGCGAAGTTGACAGTGTGCGCCCCGTGTGTGGCTCTTAGGCTAAAGATAACAGGAATACTTATCATGAGTTATTATTTGCGTTGGATGTCTCTATAAAATTGCGGTGTTTGTCTAGTACCTTCTAGGGCGCTCAAGTTGATAGTGTGGGGTTAACTAGACATGGGAATGCGACTTTAAGGTGTGCTTTTATAGCCCTACGCGGTGGATTGGTGTTCGTTATCCAACGAGAGAATAACTCAGAGTAGCATAGTGAAGAGGAAATATCTATGTATTCAATTATATTATTATTGTTGAGAGTGTCCACTAGTGAAAGTGTGATCCCTAGGCCTTGTTTCTAAGCATTGAAATACCGTTTACAACCAGTTCTGCTACATGTTTGCTTGCTGCCATTTTTATTTCAGATTGCGATTACCACTTATAATCATCCATATTACTTGTATTTTAATATCTCTTCGCCAAACTAGTGCACCTATACACCTGACAAGTGTATTGGGTGTGTTGGGGACACAAGAGACTTCTTGTATCTTAATTGCAGGGTTGCTTGAGAGGGATATCTTTGACCTCTACCTCCCTGAGTTCGATAAACCTTGGGTGATTCACTTGAGGGAAACTTGCTGCTGTTCTACAAACATCTGCACTTGGAGGCCCAACACTGTCTACAAGAATAGAAGCGTGCGTAGACATCAATAGACCCCAGGGCTTTCGCGAAAGAGAGCGCCGCCGAAACACAGAAACCACAAAACAGAGACCTGGAGCTGCAGATTGGAGGGGGAAAACTCCGGCGGGGCGCTGCCGCGGTGGTCTCCATCTTCTCCAACGACTTCTCCACCGTCTCCATGATGAAGGGGGAGTAGTCCACCCCCTGGACTTGGGTTTGTGGTGGTAACTTATGTATCTCTCCTCTGTTTGAGCTTCACTAATTAGTACCGTATGAGCTGCTGAACATGATTACGGTCATCTATGTAATTTCTATGGTGGATATTATGGTATGAGATGATTTGTTATGCATTTACCGTTGTGTTGGAGCTTTTATGATTTGTCATACTGTGGAGATATTCTATGATGCATGTGATGGTTTGATTATGCATAATGCCTGGTTTATCCTTGTCATGAGGTGATTGACACCACCAAGTGTGGATAGATGAGAGAGATGTGGTCATGCACACGAAATATGAATCATTGCACTAGTGTTTAGAATATTATCCATTATGAAGTATGATGTATATAGGTACGGGATGGCCGATGTGACAACGGCATATGTATTGAGTGACATGTGAAATACAGCCCAACATCCTTTATCTGGGGGTAAAAAGGAAGAGTATGATGTGGGAGTGAGAGCAACCACGCTAGCCTTACGAGGGTGACCTAGCAACACAAATGAGTACTTCTTTCAACTATGTGTTTTAGGACATATAGCCGTTATAAAAGCTACCATTAAAACATGACAATTGTGTGTACTTTATCTTTTTTCTTTTTTTTTTTGAGACTGTGTGTACTTTATCTATAACATGATAATCACCATAGATGAGAGAGAGGATTAAGTGAACCCATGAACCCATATCCATTGTTCCTATAAGAGAAAACCTTTGTCTTGTCCTCTTGCATTGAAGAGGATTGGAACACTTTTATATTCTTGTTTTGTTGCATTAAACTTCCATCCATTAAGTCAACCATCTTATTCCTTAGACTTGTTTAGTGCATAATCAACTAAAACTTGTGACACTTTAGTTGTAGGGAATAGATAACTTTTCCTTCTTGCTCCTGCGGATCGATACCTTACTTCCACATTGAGAGGTGCTACAGTGATCCCCTGCTCTTGGGGGTTATCACGAGCGAGTCGGAGAAAAAAGAAAAATAAGATCATGAGCCTTTCCAGGGCTGATGGGGTAGTGACCGAAGATCAACAGGAGATGAGCACCATGACCAATGCTTTCTATGGTAACCTGTATGAATCTGAGGGGGTGAATGGAATGGAAGAGGTGCTGAACACAGTTCCGAGGAAGGTCACACATATGATGAGCGAGGAGCTCACTGCCTCGTACTGCGAGGAGGAGGTCAACACGGCTTTGTTTCAGATGTATCCGACGAAGGCCCCGGGCCCTGACGGATACCCTGCCCATTTTTTCCAACGCAACTGGGAACTATGTGGCAGCGATGTGACAACATCAGTACTTCGGGTATTACGAGGCATTGACAGCCCTGAAGTTATAAATAACACTTTCATTGTCTTGATACCGGAGGTGGCTAGCCCAACAGAGTTGGGGCAGTTCCAGCCAATAAGTTTGTGCAACGTAATTTATAAAATTGCGTCAAAGGTTCTTGATGGGGGGATAATAACCCGGTAGGCCCATGAAGAGGAAAACATGACCCGCCAGGCAGGAGGCCCGGCGAAGCCAGTTAACCCTCAGCATAGGCCGGGTTATGGTGCTGGGCCGGTATCTTGGCGATGACCCGGCTATTCATGAAGAGTATTCCAGAAGGTCCAGAGGCGGTTCAAGAGGCGGTTCTATACTTGGAATACACGAAGGATAAAGGAGTAGTAGTAGGACTCAGAGTTCGGGTAGAACCCGGCTTATCATGTACGCGACCAGGAGGCCCGGTATCTATATAAACCGGCTCCAGGCCCTTAGACAAGAGGACCTTTTCGTAACCCCAAGCTTTAGGCGAGAGACATACAATCCTTGTAACCTAGATCGAGATCCGGCTCTGTTGTAGTAGCCGGGTTATCGAGACAGAGATCGAGATTAATAATAAGATAGCAGGAAGTAGGTCTTTATCTCCAATGGAGAGGCCGAACCTGGGTAAACCTTTGTCCCCTGCCGTGCTAAACAAACATCCAGACACCAGAGTCGCCTTGCCCAAAAGTTTAAGCTACCCTCAAGTAGCATCTGCCGTGTTTTCTACCCCACGACAGTTGGCGCCGTCTGTGGGAATCGCGTCCAAGGGTGTCACCATCATGGGTGAAGCAAGGCAAGGGGTCGAAAACTTCGTCTTTGGCCAGATCACAACCAATGAGCAAGGAGAGCTCATCGTTGATGATTTTGGCTGGGGACCGGACTCGGATCTACTAGAATCAGGTGATGTTATTCCAATTGGCAAAGTTAATGTTTTTGTGGGCATGATTACAACTAGATTGCTAGTGATGGAGATTATGAATCTGTGTCAGGAGCCGCCACAATTGTTCAATCTGATGGAGAGGAATCAGTTGGCACAGCTGAAGTTGATGGGGTCCTGAACACGCTGGAGGAACGGCTGGATGACCCGGCAGGAATCCCGGGCGACGCGGTGGAACGAGCCGGGTCGGAATCAATCTTGCCCCTGTTCGAAGGCCGGTTTGGGTATGATGTAGAAGAAGAGGATGATGAGGAACAAGAGTCAAGTCCAAGCCCGGTACGTAGGGTAGCGGTGTACACCGCGCCTTCGTCCAGCATGCAACCGTCACCATCAGCTGTTGTTCCACCGGCCTTCACCCCGGGTCAACAGCAGCTGCCCCCAATTCTGGAGTTGGCAGAACAGAGGGTTGATGGAGAGCCGGCTTCGGTCTCAGAGGAAAGCGAGGGTACGGCAAGATACAGAAACAGTTTTGGGTTCCTGCATAACCGGGCCCAAGGAGAGGAAAGAAGTAACATAGCAGCTGCCCCGGCCTTGTTTAACAATGGCCTGGTCTTAGATCCATCAGCACTTACAAGGTTGGTTACTCCAGAAAACGCAGCAGTTAGAGCAATGGAATTGGATACAGCACGCCGAGCGTTGGAGCAGATGCGCAGGGACGCCGAGGCAGAGAGGCAAGAAATAGAAGCGAGAAAGAAGCAAATAGAAGAAGAGGAAAATCGTCTCAACGAGGCAACCCGGGCACACCGGAGGAGGCATCAAAGCCGGCTGGGCCTTGGGGAAAATATAGCAAACCCAGTGCCTGTGGCAGCATTGTTCAGAACTCCAGAAGACCAGCCTATTGGCGCAACTCAGGTGGCACCAGTGGCTAGGGCAAGTACAGAGCAGAATAGAGGAACAGCGAGAACTGATGTAGCAGCAACAGCAGCGCCGGGTTTGCCCGCTGGAGGAGCCAGGGGAAATCCGGGTCTGCCGCCTAGAACACCGAGGTTTCACACGCCGGTGGGTCACTATTCAAATCCAGCGGATAACGTGTATGCAGCAACTCTGGCACTTGATCGTATTCCATTAGGAGATACACCAGCAGAGATTGAAGCCCGGCGTGCCATAGATATGTTACGTACTGCAGTAGTTCAGCAGACGCAGTATTCAAGAGAGAAAAGTGCGTTGCATTCTACAACGTATCGTAGTAGGAGCCGCAATGGAGGAAACCCGCCGTTGGCCGGGCCTGCAGCAGCACAGCAGCCAAACCCGCCCCAGCAAATCAGAATCAAAATAATCAGCAGCATCAACCCGCCCCAGCAATTTCTATAGCACAGCAGATAGTTAATAGATCACGTGCAGGGAGAAGTGCAGGTAATGCAAACCCGTAGTACCTGCAGCAGGAGTACCTCAAGGAGGACCGGGCCCTGCGCCAGCCGCGTCTGCAAGCTCACCCGGTAATGTCAATGTTTCAGCAAGTTCTTCTAGTTTAGCCGGGCCAAAATGTCTTTCAGATTCCATCAGAGCAGAACCTTTCCCTGAGAAGTTCAAGAGCCAAGCAAGATATCCAACTATGAACCTAGCATGGACCCAGCCAGTTGGTTGAGCAGTTATGAGATGGCAATGTGTATACGCAATGCCACAGAGAATGTTTGCGCCAAGTACATGTATTTGATGATGAGTGATGGAGCAGCAAAGTTGTGGTTTAAAAATCTACCAGAGAAGTCCATTAATTCCTGGGATGAGTTGAAGGCAGTTTTCACCAAGCATTTTCAAGGTACGTGCAAGCGTTTGTTTTCCATCGAGGATCTTGATCGTTGTATACAGAAAAAAGGCGAGTCAGCACGTCATTGGATGGGCCGGGTCACGGAAATCTTGCACTCCTCATCTGGTATCGAGCCAAAGGACGCAATTTCATCAATGGAGAAAACTTGTAAGTATGCACCACTTGTCCAGAAGCTGGGTCGCATGAAGGAAGGGCACCGGGTTAAACCGGTCACCATGGCAGAGTTGATGGATGCTTGCAACAGGCATGCAGCCACAGACAAGACTCAGGATGAGCCTGAGGAGGAGAAGGGGAAAGGCACGGCAAATAATGGTGGAAGGAACAATAATGGCTCGGGTAACAACAATAACAGTAACCAGAATCAGCATAAGCGAGGTCACAATGATGGTAGTTCAGAGTTAGTGGCAAATACCAATGCCGGGTTTCAGAGGCAAAGGATGGATGGGAATTATCAGGAAAACAGAGGATATCAGGAAAACAGGGGTTATCAGGAAAACAGGGGTTCTCAAGGCAACAATTGGAATTACAACAGTGGAAATAATTACCAAGGATCGCGTCCAATGAGTAATGAGGAGGCCTTCAGGATGCCGTGTCCTCGTCATAGTAAGAACGGCAGAGCCGCCAATCATTCTTTGGCTCAGTGTGTGGATCTGAACAGGTGGAAAAACAATGAGGTGCAGAGAGCTTTGCAAGGAGCAAATAGAAGTGGAGGACCCGGCACGGGTGGTAACCCGGCCTCGGGACCTTTGACTGGAGCAAATGCGGTACCTACGGGAAATCCGGGTCAGAACCAAAATCAGAACACAAGTAACCAAGGTGGATTTTCACAGCAGCCAAGGCAACTTGGTCAGTATCATATATACACAAGTGGCACAACCAAGAGAGAGAGGAAAATAGTCAAGAGGGCAGTTAACACAGTGGCTGCAGGAGTTCCGAGATATTTGAGGTGGTCAGAGCATACAGTTACTTGGAGTAGGGCGGATCATCCAGAGGTGGTGGAGCACCCGGGTCTTCTTGCGTTGGTTGTGGCTCCCCAAGTTCATGGTTTTGAGTTAAAGAAAGTGCTGATGGACGGTGGCAGTAGCATCAATATTTTGTACTGGGACACGTTTGTGCGCATGGGTTTGAAGGAGTCACAGTTGCAGAGAACGTCAACAATTTTTCATGGTATAGTTCCGGGAAAATCAGCCACACCAGAGGGTAAAATTTCATTGGAGGTAGCTTTTGGTGAGTCTATCCATAACTTCAGATCAGAGTGGCTCACGTTTGAGGTGGTAAAGTTTCCAAGTCCATATCATGCATTGTTGGGAAGGCCGGCCTATGCCAAGTTCATGGCAAGGCCGTGTTACGTGTATCTCCAGTTGAAAATACCGGGTCCTCATGGGATCATTACAGTGCATGGTAACAGAGATATTGCGGCAGAGTGTGATGAGGGGGATGCAGCCTTAGCAGAGCATGCTTGTGCTAAGGAGGAATTGAAAGCTTACAGAGCAAATCTTGACCCGCAGGATAACACAGCACTTAAAAGGCCAACAACAGAGGATGATAGGGCAAAGTTCAAAGCTGCCAGAGATACAAAGATGGTGGATTTTGTGCCTGGAGATTCTTCCAAGCAGTTCGCCATTGGGACCAACTTGACTGATAAATAGGAAAGCGCGCTCATCGAGTTCATCCGTGAGAATAGGGATGTTTTTGCATGGACACCTAGTGACATGCCAGGCATTCCAACTGAACTCGCTGAGCACAGCTTACATGTTGATCCTAAGGCAAAGCCGGTAAAACAGGGTATGAGGAAAATGAATGCAGAAAGAAGGAAAGCAATTGGAGAGGAGATAGCCCGGCTTTTGGAGGCCGGCTTTATCATGGAAGTGTTTCATCCAGAGTGGTTAGCTAACCCGGTTTTGGTTCTGAAAAAGAACAACGAGTGGAGGATGTGTATTGATTTCACAAGTTTGAACAGGTTTTGTCCCAAAGATCCGTTTCAGTTACCGCGTATTGATCAAATCGTGGATGCAGTAGCAGGTAGCGAGCTTTTGTGTTTCTTGGATGCTTATTCAGGGTATCATCAGATCAAGTTGAACAAAAATGATTGGGAAAAGACGTCATTTATCACTCCCTTTGGTGCTTTTTGTTACAAGACCATGACTTTTGGGTTAAAGAATGCAGGGGCAACTTATCAGAGGTGTATTCAGAATTGTTTTCATGATCAGATTGGACGTAATGTGCATGCTTACGTTGATGACGTGGTAATAAAGTCAGAGAAAGCCGAGTCATTTATTCGTGATCTTACAGAGACATTCAAAAATCTGAGGGAGTACCAGATGAAGCTTAATCCTACAAAGTGTGTGTTTGGAGTCCCAGCGGGAAAGTTACTTGGTTTCATTGTGTCAGAGCGGGGAATTGAGGCAAACCCGGAAAAAATTAGAGCCATTCAAAGCTTGAAAAAGCCAGAGGAACTGAGCGATGTTCAGAAGTTGACGGGTTGTGTGGCAGCGTTAAGCCGGTTTATTTCCCGGCTCGGAGAGAAAGCAATTCCTTTGTACAAGTTATTGAAGAAAACAGATAATTTCGTGTGGAATCAAGAGGCAGATGAGGCATTTGAGGCTTTGAAGAAACAGCTGTCAGAAGCGCCAGTTCTGGCAGCGCCGGGTCCCAAGGAACCCATGCTATTATATGTCGCTGCCGGGCCTCAGGCTGTGAGTGCCGTGGTGGTGGTCGAGAGAAAAGAGGAAGGAAAAGAGAACCCGGTGCAAAGGCCGGTCTATTATGTTAGTGAGGTGTTATCAGAAACCAAGCAAAGGTACCCGCATTGGCAGAAGTTAGTGTATGGTGTTTTCATGGCCAGTAGAAAGTTGAAACCATATTTTCAGGAGCATCCAATTACGGTGGTTAGTTCTATACCCTTGGCAGATATTATTAGAAATTCAGAAGCTACTGGGAGAGTTGCCAAGTGGGCCATAGAGATGGGGGATTATCACATTGAGTATGTGCCTCGCACAGCTATTAAATCTCAAGCATTGGTGGATTTTCTTAATGATTGGACGCAGTTGAATGCGCCACCTCTCACCCCGAGTCTCAAATCGTGGGTTATGCATTTCGACGGGTCTAAACAAGAGCAAGGATCAGGAGCTGGAGTTGTGCTAACTTCTCCCAAAGGTGATAAGTTGAGTTATGTTTTGCAAATTCACTTTGATTGTTCCAATAATGTGGCAGAATATGAGGCTTTGTTGCATGGTTTGCGTATGGCAAAAGAGATGAATGTCAAGCGTATCAAGTGCTATGGGGATTCAGATCTTGTGGCGCAACAAGTGTCAGGAACTTGGGACAGAAAAGATGCAACGATGGCGGCTTACAGGCGAGAGGTGGACAGAGTAGCCGGGTTCTTCTCAGGCTTTCAGGTGGATCATATTGACCGCAGAAAAAACGATGCTGCAGATGCTTTGTCAAGACTCGGTTCTCGCAGAGAGCCGGTTCCACCAAATGTTTTCTTGGACGAGCTATGGACGCCATCAGTCAAGCTTCAGGATGCAGAGGAGCTGGCGGGTCAGGAGGACCCGGATTCACAGTTGGTAGCAGCAACACATGAGATCCCAGAGTGGACAGAACCTTACTTGGCGTATCTTTTGCGTGGTGAGTTGCCACAACAGGAAGTTATAGCCCGGCAGATCGTGCGCCGGTGCAAGGCCTACGTGGTTATTGATGGCGAGTTGTACAAGAGAAGTGTCTCAGGCGTGTTTCAGAGGTGTGTCTCTGGAAAGGAGGGCCGGCAAATTTTGAAGGAAATTCATGAAGGGGATTGTGGTCATCACGCTTCAACAAGGTCATTGGTAGCAAAAGCTTTTAGACATGGTTTCTTTTGGCTCACAGCCCAGGCAGATGCAGAGCGCTTGGTGAATAGATGTGATGGGTGTCAGAGATATGCCAGACAGATTCATGTGCCGGCTCAGGAACTGCGCACCATACCTTTGACTTGGCCTTTCGCAGTTTGGGGGCTTGACATGGTGGGTCCTTTCAGCATGTCTCCTTGCAAGAAAACCCACCTCTTGGTTGCCATTGATAAGTTTACAAAGTGGGTTGAAGTTATGCCTGTTACAAATTGTGAGGCGGCTACAGTGGTCAAGTTTATGAAGCAGATCATACATAGGTTTGGATATCCTCATAGTATTATCACAGACAATGGTACTAATATGTCACTTGGAGAGATGGCAAAGTTTTGTGGAAATAATGGTATACGTTTGGATGTGGCCTCAGTTGCTCATCCTCAGGCCAATGGACAGGTTGAACGAGCAAATCAGGAGCTGCTTAGAGGTTTAAAACCACGTCTCCGGGTCCCGTGTCTCAGAGCCGCCGGAGCGTGGGTTGAGGAGTTGCCATCAGTTGTTTGGGGAATTAACACAACACCCAACAGATCTACAAAGATGACCCCTTTCTTTATGGTGTACGGGGCAGAAGCAGTTTTGCCAAGTGATATTATTCATGACTCGCCTCGCGTGGCGGCTTACGTTGAAGCGAAAATGAGAAGACCCGGCAGGATTCTGTTGACCTGCTGGAGGAAAATAGAGAGCAAGCATTGGAAAGATCAGCAATTTATCAGCAAGATTTGAGGCGGTATCATAGTCGCCGGGTTAAAACTCGCACTTTCCAGGAGGGTGATCTGGTATTACGATGGGTGCAGTCCAAGGAAGGGATGCACAAGTTATCACCTCCTTGGGAGGGGCCCTTCATCGTAAGCAAGAAATTGGACAATGGTTCATACTACTTAGTGGACGCAAGAGAAAAGTCAGAGACAGTCAATGATACCACACGCTCCACCTTTTCCATGGAAGAGCGTGAGAGGCCGTGGAACATTGCGCAGCTGCGCCCATATTACTTAGCAAGAGAAAGATGTAAAAGTTGTAACACACGATGTAACAGGCAGCAGGTTTCAGACGCGCTCTTTTCCTTACCAGGGTACCTAGGGGACTGGAAGGTTTTTAATGAGGCGGCTTGCTGACCTAACCTTTTCTATCAATAAAGTAAAGGTTGAACAGAAATTTTCTTTGTCTCAGTTTACTTTTCAGTTTTTAAGCCGGTTATTTTTTATTGCATCATAATAGTTCTTTTGATCAGCTTGGTCCTGGGGGCTTGTTATTGAAAAGTGCTAAGTTATTTCCCCGGGACCCGGCCCCAGTGGTTATCCGGGTTTCAAATATTGTAACCCGGCAGAGCAGTTCACAGTTTGTTCTCTTGAGTAATATGTGTGTAGTTTCAGTATCAGTTTTAGTTGATTTTATATCTTGAGGACGCCCAAAGAGTGCGTCCCGCCAGTATTTTGGATCAATGGGGTACTGTGGCATAAGCCCTTTACTTTATAAACATTGATCCAGGTCTTGGGGGCTCTTACTGCAAAAGTCTGTAGCTGCAATCCCAAGACCCGGCTTTTATGCCACTAGTATTCTTGGTTATCTTGCTGTGCAGCTGATGTGACTCGCGACTTTATGGCCTGATTGCACACCTGGAAATTCAATCAACCATGAAGCCCATTGGGACTTGGTTCGACCCTGTTTTCTCAGAGAAGTTGCGCCAGGGTATCCATGCGAAAGCCGGCTCACAGTTAAAGACACCAAAAGGGTCATCGAAACCACAGAAGAACAAGTATTTTGACAGGTAAAGACACAATACGATTACTGCAAAGTTTTACAGCGCATGAGCGCACATCACAGGCATAGTATCAAAATACGGCTAAGTTATTACAATACTGTGCCCCAAGGGCCAAATAAGACAAGTTTTTAGCAGACGCAGCTGCTGGGCAAATGTTTAAGAGCCGGCCTCAGGCGCCGGGTTAGTAGAAGGAGTGGTGGCTGGAGTATCATCTTTGGCGCTGGCCGAGTCTCTTTTGCCGGCTCTGTTTCTGCTTCCCGGGTCTTGGGGGCTTCATTTGTGCGCCAGGTGACAAGTTGAAGAGATTGGAAATATCCTTCTTCATCGTCTTCTACGGCCGCACGTGAAGGAGGAGGCACAGTTGGAGTTGTTGAGCTTGGGGCTGCAGAGGAGCTGGAAACATTTTGCTCTGTCGCAAGGAAATCCTTATAACTTTGCAGGAGGTTGATGCGCTGAGGTTCATCCTCCACAATCTCTTTATTAGCTTCATTATAGCCATATTGGATGCTGTTGAGCTTCAGAGCGTTGGCAATTTGGGTGGCTGCGACCCGGGTCTGCTTCACAACCCGGCCGTAGGCCTTCCTGTCGAAGGCAGTTCCATCTGCATTGTACTCTGGAAACCCTGAAGCAAGTTTAGCCGGGTCAAGACTGGGATAGTAGGCCTTAGCTAAGGCTAGGCTGCGCATTGCGCCGGCTCTGCAAGCAGATTTCTTCAATAACTGAATCCAGCCTGGCATTGTGGATAAGTGACCCAGCACTTCAGTATAAGTGCTGGGCGGGTTCTCCCAGTTCCTGGCGGCCTTGATCACCTCACAGCTTCCAAAGTATAACTGGCGAACCAGTGTATACATGCATTTTATCTTCTCAGCTGCGGTTTTGCGGACGTTTCCGTCACGTGAACCTGTATTCAAGAAATAGAAGTTGGAGTTAGTTCACATTCCGGGTCTGGTTAGACAAATATTACAAGGTTTCAAAGTTTTGTGCTTACCAACAAGTGAAGTAACCATGGAGGTGATCATCTTTTTTAGGCAGGCAAGCTCATTGGTGGCTGAGTCCAACTTCTGTTGGAGGTTGGTCAGCTGCTCTTGAAAGTTATCCTCATGCTCTTGCATGTTCCGCGTCAAGTCAGAATTTTCTTGCGTCAAGGCAGTTATTTTTTCTTCAAGGGCCTGAATTTTGTTCGTATCTTCAGTCCGGGTCTCAGTTTCAGCTTTCAAGGCTCCTTGGAGCCGGGCCACTTCTTCGTTGGCTTTGTTAACATGCTCCTGTTACACAAAAAAGAGAGCAGTTCAGAGTTTTTTCTAAAGTTTCAAGTTTATAAGTGAAAAGTGCAGTCCCAGGTTGCTGCGGGCAGCTAACCCGGCACTTGGGGGCTACAGTCTTTAAAAGTTGTTTTTCGCAGTTTGATTGTGACGAAGGAAAAGTGATTTCAAGACCCGGCTTGTTGTAAACATACAACCCGGGCCTTGGGGGCTACAGGTTGAAGTTTTTTGGTAAGTTATTATTTTTTCAAGCACCAAGTCCATCAACAAGTGATAGTCTTGGAGCTTGGGGGCTAGTAAGGTTATAGTTATGCAAAAGATAAAAGGTCAAGCAAAGATAAAAGAGTACCTGGTATCGTTTTTGAAGTAGAGAAACAAGTTCAGTTTCCAAATTCTTGTGATGAGCAAGGCGAGAGAAATACTCCTCGCATAGTGCAGGTGTGGACATGGAATCCAAGGTCGCCAAATCTAAAGAAGAAACCGGGTCCTTGCCCTTGGCAGAGGGATCTACTTTGACTTCAGGAGCAACAATCTTTGCAAGAACTTGAGAGACACCAGGAGCTGGGCCTTGATGAGACCCGGTGATTAGAACTTCTGGTTCAACTTCTTTTGTACCAGAGCCATGCCCGGGTGAGGGAGTGTTCTTTGTTGGCTCTGGAGCAGGTGCAGGGGGACTTGGTGGTGATGCTACCACATTTTCGGCGCCAGATTCTTCCTTCTGGACCGGCTCCTCAATTTGTACCTCCATTACAGAGGGTTCAGCAGTTGTGTGTTGAGGAGAGGCAGCGGGAGAAGATTCCGGGTCTTCTTCTTCTTCCACAATTGCCTTAGCGCTGAAACAAAAGAAAAGCAGTTAGTCATAGTAAAGATTGCAAAGTACTGAAAAAAGGAAGAGATAGTGAAGCATTTCTAACCCGGCATTGATGTGGAAATCCTCGGGCGTGCTAACCGCGTCCGAGGAAGAAGTATCTGATAAACCAGAGCGTTTAGGGACCCGGATTTTTCCAGCTAAAGGATACTTTGAGCTGGGCGTCTTCTGGATGGATTTGGCCCAGCTTGATAAAGATTGTTGAGGGATACCTGAGCTCAAGGATACGTGGGCTGAAGAGACCGGGTCCGCGGTCTCTTGTTTGCCTTGGCCTCCTTCTCAAGCTCCTTCTCCTGTGTTGGTACTTGAGTTTGAGATGAGTTCGTTGTACAAGTTGAAAAACGAGAAATTGGCACCTTTGCAATGGCGGCTCGGGTCCGTTTTTGTGGAGTGGGTGCAGCAGTTTCAGGACCCGGCAATACGTCCGGAGCCGGGTCATTGGGGCCTGGAATGAGAAGAGCCGAGTTATCAGTAGAAGTGTCCTTTTTGGGGACTTCGGTGTTAATCAGCTCGAGGAAGAGCCGGCCTATGGAGTCTGGCTCACCTTCTTCTTCTTCTTCCTCTTGATCGTCACTTTCTGTGTCCTCTTCAGTAGAGGATGTAGGGGTGAAATCTGCGCTCCACCATTTGGAGTCCTGGAAAAAGAAATATCAATAACAGTTTGCAAGAAGTACCGGGTTATAGTTTACAGAAACAATTAAGGGCAAGTTTTTTACCGTAGGAGGCTTGTTTTTGGCACTATATGGGGCGAGCCCGTCCATAGCAATATCGGTCTTCTTTTCGCCAAGGAGCCTCTTGGCGTTCTTCACGATTTGGTCATCCAGCAGAGTGATCTCTGAATAACGCATGTCGTCAGTGGTCTCTTCCGTATATTCATGGAAGAGCCGGTTTCTGATGCTGAGGGGCTGGATGAACCAGCCGATCCAGCATTTGACCAGGTCAGTCCCCCTGAGTCCATGTGCGAGCAGGGCTTTGGCCCGGCGGAGCGTGGGCTCGAGTTTGACCCGGTCTGCGTCTGGGGCATAGCTGTTCATCTTTGCTTCGTAGGTCATGCCAGAGTTCAGAAAAGCCGGGTAACGAGCATCATCTGACTCGGGTGAAGTGTCTTTGAAATAGAAATAAGTGTTTTGCCATCCCTTTGGATGGCTGGCGAGAGCAAGAGCCGGGAAATCACATACCCGCCGGCGCTGGATCGCCACTCCACCGTAAGGGCCAAGGTTGTCTTTGCGGGATGGGTTGCAGTAGAAAAATTCTAGGAAAAGTTCAATGCTGGGGGCAATTTGCAAGTAATCCTCGCAGAAAACTACAAAGTTGCTTATGTTGAGAATGGAGTTGGGGCCTATGTCTTGTGGCCTAAGACCGTAGTATTTTAAGACCCGGCGAAAAAACAGGGAACCCGGTGGGCGGAAACCACGCAGGACATGATCTAAGAAGGCTACCACTTCACCTTCCTTGGGGTTTGGGCGGATCTCCTCCCCAGGGGCGCGCCACTGGATCTCCTCCTGAGGTGGGAGTTCACCCCGGTTCACGAAAGACTGAAGCGTGGTCTTGGTTGCGCTGGACCGTGTCCAGTTCACAGGAGCGGTTGCGGGCGCACCGCTAGATCCGCCCTTTGCGGAGCTGGGAGGTTTCTTTGCAAGAGATTTTGCAGCTTTGGGCCCTCCTGCCATCTTCTTCTCCTTCACCATGGCTGGAGATCAACGAGGTGCCTAAGCGGCAACAATGGCGAAGAATGATGAACATGATAAGAACCCTAGCTCAGATGCAAATGTGGGTAGAGGAGTGCAGATTGAATCTAGACAAAATGAGGAGCGGAATCGGATGCGCAGCACAAGTAAAAACAAAGATTGGAGTTACCTTGGAGATTAGTTGAAGTTGGAGAGCTCGATTCGAGATCGGATCCGCGGCTGCTACAGTGCTTGCGCGAAGTTGGAGATGAGTTTGAGAATGGGGAAAATGACTGCGCGAGGTCGTGGTCAGATATTTATAACCGCGGTGAAAACCCTAGGGGTAACATGGTAAAAATGAGTGGATAAGATAAGCATCTTCTCCGGGAAGTCAGCGACAATTAGACAGGACAAAAAGAATATTCCTTGACTCATTTATGGTGTCTCAGTGAGATGGCCGAGCAGAAATTTTCGCTAAGTGTTGGGTGTGAAACCCGGAGATACACGGTGTAGAATGAGAAAGCCGGGTCATGAGATAACCCGCCAAGAAGAGCTGGCTTAACAAGACAGAGGGAAATGAAACTTGATATCTTGTACATATTTATTATCTTTGTATTTCAGGTGATTAACCAGGCAAGCCAGAACACCAGCATTGGTCAAGAAACAAACAACGCAAGATAGAAGCAAAGCGTGGCAATCTGGTTACCTGGTTAACCTGGGGGCTACTGATGGGGGGATAATAACCCGGTAGGCCCATGAAGAGGAAAACATGACCCGCCAGGCAGGAGGCCCGGCGAAGCCAGTTAACCCTCAGCATAGGCCGGGTTATGGTGCTGGGCCGGTATCTTGGCGATGACCCGGCTATTCATGAAGAGTATTCCAGAAGGTCCAGAGGCGGTTCAAGAGGCGGTTCTATACTTGGAATACACGAAGGATAAAGGAGTAGTAGTAGGACTCAGAGTTCGGGTAGAACCCGGCTTATCATGTACGCGACCAGGAGGCCCGGTATCTATATAAACCGGCTCCAGGCCCTTAGACAAAGAGGACCTTTTCGTAACCCCAAGCTTTAGGCGAGAGACATACAATCCTTGTAACCTAGATCGAGATCCGGCTCTGTTGTAGTAGCCGGGTTATCGAGACAGAGATCGAGATTAATAATAAGATAGCAGGAAGTAGGTCTTTATCTCCAATGGAGAGGCCGAACCTGGGTAAACCTTTGTCCCCTGCCGTGCTAAACAAACATCCAGACACCAGAGTCGCCTTGCCCAAAAGTTTAAGCTACCCTCAAGTAGCATCTGCCGTGTTTTCTACCCCACGACAGTTCTAGCCAACAGGTTGAAAAAACTATTGCCGGAGATTATTTCAGAGGAGCAGTCGACATTTGTTCCTGGGAGGCTGATCATGGATAATATCATTACAGCCTACGAGTGTCTTCATTTTATGAAGAGGAACAAATCGAAGAAACATAGGCATTGTGCTTTGAAGCTGGACATGCGGAAGGCGTATGACCGAGTCGAGTGGGAATACTTGGAAGAAATCATGCTTAGACTTGGTTTTGATGCGGGATGGGTGAAACTGGTGATGAGGATGATGTCGACGGTGTCATTCTCAGTGTTGTTTAATGGGTCACCTCTGGAACCGTTTAGGCCTTCACGAGGTATTCGTCAAGGTGACCCGATATCCCCCTACTTGTTTTTGCTTGCAGCAGAGGGCCTCTCGTGCCTGTTAAAATCTAGGAGTGTTGTTCCATCATCCATGCTTGAAGGGATCAAAGTGGCTTCTACTGCTCCAGCGGTAAACCACTTACTTTTCGCAGATGATAGCGTGCTGTTTGTGAAAGCGAGCATAGAGGGAGCGGAGGAGGTGTCAGAAGTCTTGGATGCCTATTGCCAAGCTTCGGGACAAAGAATCAATATGGACAAGTCTTCGGTGTTTTTCAGCAAGGGATGCCCCGAAACTATCCGTACTGCGATGAAGGAGAGACTACCTTGGAATGCCCTCGGATGTGGGGAGTGATAGGAACGGTGCTTTTAAATACTTAAAAGATCGTGTTTGGAAGAGGATCCAAGGGTGGATGGAGATCTTACTCTCGGTAGGAGGGAAGGGGATTCTTATTAAGGCCATGGCTCAGGCAATACCAACCTATTCCATGTCATGTTTTAAGTTGCCACGGGGCTTGTGTGAGGCTATAAATTCTCTCCTCCAAAATTTCTGGTGGGGGAGTAGGGACGGCAAGAGAAAGACATGTTGGGTGTCGTGGGAAGAGATGACTACACCCAAGTATGATGGAGG
Source organism: Poa pratensis (assembly GCA_947311845.1). Taxonomy (NCBI): domain Eukaryota; kingdom Viridiplantae; phylum Streptophyta; class Magnoliopsida; order Poales; family Poaceae; genus Poa; species Poa pratensis. The sequence continues at coordinate 27,648,089 of CAMZMU010000105.1, forward strand.
TATGGGGTTTAGGGACATTGAGATTTTTAACCTAGCTTTGTTGGCTCGGCAGGCTTGGCGGATCCTACAAAACCCCAGCACCCTGAGCGCGCGGATCTTAAAGGCTGTTTACTTTCCAGAGTGTGAGTTCCTGAATGCAGAAGTGGGATCACACCCCTCGCAGATCTCGCGATCGATTGTAGAAGGAAGAGACACGTTAAAAATCGGACTCATCAGGAGAATTGGTACGGGGAGTCTACCCATGCTTGGAATGACAACTGGCTGCCTAGGAGTTCATCCATGAGACCTATTGCCTGCGTAAAAGCGGATCCTCCGGTGCGAGTTGCAGATTTTATCGATGAGACAGCGGCATGCTGGAAGGTAGCGAAGATGCAGGAGTTCTTCCTACCTATGGACATTGAGATCATAAGGGGCATACCACTGAGCACAAGAAGACATGACGATTTTTGGTCATGGCAATTTGAACGTACTGGTGTGTTCTCGGTGCGCTCAGCCTACAGGATGGTGATTGACATTAAGTTGCGCCGAGAAGCCTGGTTAAATGGAACAGCAGCGGGATCAAATCAGAAGAGAGAAGAAGGGAGCTGGACCTCGCTGTGGAAGGTTAGGATACCTTCAAAGATCCGCATGCTTTATTTGGAGACTTGCAAAACAGTCTTTCCCGACCGGGGATGTACGACATCGACGCAATATGGCGCCTGATATTTCATGTGGAGTTTGTGGGGCTGCGGATTCATGGCGTCACAGCTTGTTGGAATGTATAATGTCACGATGCGTCTGGGCATTGGCACCCGAGGAGATCACAGAGCATTTGGAAAGGACCGTGGAACCGGATGCAAAGAACTGGATTTTCCATCTGATCGAAACGCTCAATCACAGCGATCTTGTCCGCTGTTTTGTGACCCTGTGGGCGATATGGTTTGCAAGGAGGAAGGTGATTCACGAGAATATTTTCCAGAGTCCTCTATCAACACATAGTTTTGTTGAGAGTTTTCTTAGAGACTTGGAGATGGCAGCGCCGGCACGACCGGGTCAGCAGCAGCGCACAAGTGCTGCACCAGCTCTAAGATGGATAGCACCGCCGGCGGGATACGCAAAGATTAATGTGGATGCAACAGTTCAAAAGCTCCGGAACTCTGGTGATGTTGCAGCGGTGTGTCGGCGGGACGATGGATTGTTTCTGGGAGCCTCGGTTGTCTCTATCAATGGGATCAGCGAGCCGGGCATACTGGAGGCGCTGGCGTGCCGGGAAGTGCTCTCCTTGGCAGCGGATCTGCAGCTGGAACATGTCTGCATTGCATCCGATTGTCTTGAGGTGATTAAAGGTATGAATGAGGTGAACCTGGGTCGCTTCAGTTCTGTCCTAGCAGAGATCAAGGCAAGAAAATCAGACTTCAGCTCGGTGGAGTTCAGACATGAGCGAAGGCTTTCGAATAAAGAGGCCCACGGCCTCGCTCGTAGTTCGGCTTACTTAGACTCTGGTCGTCACTTCTGGTTTGGTCAGCCACCAGATCCTTTTTGTATTCCTATGACTATACGTGATCAATAAAGTAGCGGTAGGTTAATCTCAAAAAAAAAAACACCGATGCAATTATTCTGCCATTTAGTGGAAAAATTACTAAGGAAGTACTGGTGTAATTATGCATATGTGATGGTAACAATTATGCACGTATGTAGTTACTCAACCATTTAAGTAACAGTTACCAAGATAACACTAGTGGAGTTATCCAACTACTCTGGTAATAGTCACACAATGATGTAGTTACCAACTGTCCATGATAGAAATGTCTACCATGAGGTATTTGATAGGCCAACGGTGAAAAGAAATACTTCACCGTTGCATGTAGTCACCCATAGATAGATCACATGCACTGCATAGAAAGTTTCACTTGACAAAAGAATAGAGATGTCGTCTGTAGGGGTAAGCGACTACAAACTTTAGTCAGTTTTATTGATTTTAGTGATAATTGCGTCAAAATAAGGTTCCCTAAATTGAAACTAGGTGAACAAACTTATATGATAGTACTAGGGGTGATCTTCAAGAGTTTTTCCACTATGGTAGTACTAGGGTGATCTTCAAATTCTCACTAACCGTCTAGGGTGCCCCAACAAACTCAGGAGTAACAAAATTTCAGTAATATTAAGGGAGATTCCACTTCTGATTGATGGAAATTTAGATCTAGATCTCATTTTCTTTTCCCTCAAAGATATGCGGCTTCGGATGGGGAATCAGGAGGAATCGAAATTTTAAGATGCAATACAAACGAGATAGAAATGTGAGCAATGGTCATGCGGAAGATGGATTTTTATAGCACCCCAAAATTCTCACCATTATTGACCAATCTCAACTTTGAGGAAGCCGAACTATTGGGTATTTGTCAGGACTTTATGGAAGGCGCCTATACTGTCCGGGGTTGTCTGGGGTACCTATGGAAGGAGGCTATACTATCTGGGGTCTAACAATAGGCAATGTCAGGCCAGAAACAAGGGCATTGTGGTGGATTTACATATGAGAAATGTGTATCTGATAGAAAGAGTAAGTATCAATCCTAATTGAACCCCTCTTGATAATGCGGATTTTCTTATGACTCGGATAAAGAATAAAATAATACAAAAATCGTTAGGGTCTTTTCTCTTGGTCGATTTGAGTGTGGTGAGGGTGACCAACCGTCGTGCACCTCTCTCTAACTGATAAGTATCTGATCGGAAACCTCATTAAAATGATTAGTTCCTTAATGCATATGTTATCAATAGTAAAACTCACTTCGGGGTAAAGATGTTTTTTAAATTACAAGATATGTGTCTATAACCTCACAAATATATACAAAAAATAGAGAGAAAATGACAAATCTAGCTATAAATAGTTTCCCAAATTCTGTCTTGTCTCTCTATGACATCATTCGCAGCCAGATTTGTCACTTTTAGTACTAAAAAATCTAAGTACTCCTACATCATTGAACTTTAATAACGCAAACCTTTTCCCAGACATATGTCAAGGACATAGGTCTGTGAACGCAGAAGAAAAACTGTCAACAGTTTGCCCTGCCAAAAGACAACAGCGCCGCAGGAACACAATCACTTCCAACTGTCGCATGCTAATGATAAAGTTCTCTGAATGGTAGAATAGTCTTTATAGAGGAATCCAGAAAAATACAACATGCTAGGTATTCTTACAAACCAGTTTGCACTACTTTTGAACTTAGAAAACAGTAGGTGCTCAATTAACAGTACACCGCCATGCGTCGCAGCATTATAGTAGTATGATGCTCAATTAATCGAAGAAAACACAGACTGCCCAAGATGGTGTACAAAATTGCGCTGGCAACCTGTAGAGTGAGGGAGCTGCAGCGCCAATCAGTAGTCGTCACCTCTGGATATGACTTCTTTACAGGTTGGCCGGAGCAAGATGGTGTGCTCGAATTGCGACACATAGCTTCCCCTCACGTCACACAGTGGAGGATACGGCTGCAAACAGGGCAGGGAAGCATGAGTAATTAAACATGGCTATGATAGGATCATACATTTGAGTAAAAATGGTGGTATGATACATACCTGGACAATGCCAACATCACATAGATTTTTCAGTGCCATGAGATACTTGGTCTCACCAACGCGGTCCAAGTACCGACGGCAAAAAGCAAGTGTTCCAAAGTTGTTGTTGATTGTCCCGAGTAGTTGCTTGGCTTTCGCTACCCTCAATGGTACATGCCCAACATCAAAGTTCTTCATGTAATGGCTGCATTCCAAGTCCTCCCTCACAAATCCCTTGCCTGACAAATAAAATTACATTTATGAAATGTAAAACTGTTCAAGAACTTTAACATGCGCCTAAATAGTGAAGACAGATATCGGCCGTTCAGCCATGCTATGCTAGTCAGATACAAGGGAAAGTGCCTTTTACAAAGTACTGTATTGCTATAAGGAAATTTAGTGTTTTTGGAAATATGAGTTCAAGCTATGTAGGGGTGACGTACCTGTGGACCCAAAAGTTTCAATTGCATAAAGTTCACCCTCTTCCATTTTAATTTGCTCCCCACCTTTTACAATTGGAACTGATTTCCCAGCATGGATCTGGTATGGTCCAATGCTGTGTCCATTGAGGTTCCGCACACTTTTTACTGCCACAAGACAGAGAAGCAATTTAAATCTTCATCATGCTGTCACATACTTCTAATAGTAAGGGATGCAAAAAAAAAATGAAGCTGCGCATACCTTGGAAAACTTTCCCATTAATTTCAACCTCATATGACTCCATGACTTCTTGGATTGCAGCACCGATATCACAAAGCCGTGCATCTATTCCAGCTTCCTGGAACAAGGACAAACATTGTTGAATAACAAAGAATAGACCTAAATGATAAATAAAAATCAAATCAAACACAAGCAAATCACTATGCATAAACAGTTGGAGAAATGACAGTACGCCATAACACACATACTTATGAACACTAAGTAATCAAAAGCAGAAGCTTCAACAAAAACTAGAGCTGCTATCAGATATACTATGTCCAAAGGTGCTTCTTAGAAGCATTCATTCAGTATATCCGAATCCCGTTGACTTCATATATACTGCAGCCATCGAAGAGTGGACAAAATATGCAGAATTACCTTGATTCCAGTATTTGTGGCATCTCGCGTAGCTTGAAGCAATGGATCAAACATAGGATTGAATGCAACAGTAAATGCACAATCAACTATGTGCCCTGGGATAATCACACAATCATGTTAAACTTTGCAGTTAGAAATAGCATGAATTCATACTTGCGAAGACAAAACCCTACAAGATGTACACCAAGTAATTATTGAAGAAAGAGCCAAACATAGTATAACAACAGACAGACCATCTATATGTGTGCCAAAATCCAGCTTCATCACATCATCATATTGTAGTACGGTTTTATCACCAGAATTTGGAGTCCAGTGAGCTGCAACCCTACATTGAATTTTTTTGTCAGTGTAAGAAGGGATGCAGTAATAGGAATCACTCTAGAGGAATATCATACCAATTTAAGGAGCATCCTGTTGGAAAGGCAATACCAGCTTGCAGTCCATTCTCCTTGATAAGTTTCCGAACCATGTTTTCCAGAGTCTCGCATAGTTCAATCATTAACATTCCAGGCTTCACAATGCTCCTCATATATTTCCGCACCTAGAAAACCATAGAATACAATGTAGAGTTGTTGCTAACAAGAGACAATTAAAATAAAGCTGCAAACGAACAAAGAAGCTAGTATATGCTAAACCTGTCTATGAACTTCTGCTGCACGGCGAACAGAATTGTATATCGGCTTTTGTAGTCGTTCCTGTTCCCTCTTTTCTTCACTAGTTGTTCTCCATAAATTACTGAAGAGAAATAAAATGATTACTTTATGCAACAGAATTAATTTTTATTTACAGCTTCCATCTTTAGGAACAAATGAAGAAAAATACTATTTTTGCGTTGTTTTAAGAAGTTAAGATCATTCATGCAGTTTTAACCCAGGTATTAGCATGGCCTGTTCGATGAAGATAAAAACACCATATTTTAATCAGTCGATAATTTATACAGCAGCAACTCAGCTATTAGTGATAGGGTTATGCTTACTCATCCTTGTATTCCTGGATTTCACCCACAGGAAAATCCCCCGAAGGGAAAAGCTCATCAACAGGGATTGACGGAGGATCTGTCTGCTGAAGAGAGTCCTTCTTCTTTCTACAGAAAAAAGTCATATGTTTGTCAAGAAGAGCAAACCAAACAGGAAAATTAATGGTTTGGATTGAATACCCACTTGGCCTTGCTTTTCTTCTTTTTCTTCTTTGCAGCGGCTGAAGCTATCATTTCAAAGATAACAATCAGAATAATCAGTAAAGAAATGATTCACATCGCAATTCCAAAATGCTAGGCAGAATAGCCAAAGCTTCACTGGTTCAGCTCAGATGAGAAACTCAGCAATGAGAACTTGAAAAGTAGAGTCGTCACCTGCTGCTCCACCTTCAGATGGACCATCCACTTGCACATCATCATCATCTTCTGGTGGTGAGGACTGTCCTCCGATAGACCCACCATTGCTATCTTCTACACTAGCCACCTTATCCTGCGGCAAAAAAGGAAGCAATATTTACCATAAAATACAATCTAGCCAGTGCAAGGGTCATTCAAGAGAGGGATTATATGTTTATATGCGGGGTTCAGCAATCCATGCAACCAAAGTAATAGCCATCAGTTCAAGGAGTGTTGCAATCACATATCACTATCTAACTTAAGTATGAACACACTGTGACCAAGTTCTCCAATGAGGCAATGAAAAAACAATCATTGCTTGCAAGAAAGAAGAGATAATTATCATGAATATGAGAAGGCCAATTCTAGAAAGCATAATAGTATCGGTTTACAGGATGAATGGCTCTTATTCATCCCCAACAGTTTCTCCATGTACCAACATAAGTATAAACTATGCTGAAGCATCCAAGAAGATAATGCGAGGAAAAACTTCCAAGGTTCAGTTCAGGGCAAAGATAAAGATTTGCAGGTTTAATAGTACTTACTTTGGTTTCCTGAGTTTGCCCAACATGCAATGCCTCCATCTCCTTGGTTGCTGCGTCTGTGCTACCCCCAGCCATACTGTATACTCCTAAAGCTTATACTAATTAAAAACCTGAATGAGCAGAACGAACAGAGTCATAAGCACCAATTCATCCAAGGACGACCTACATATCATAATAAATTTATCTCTGATTGGAAGGAAAATTCTATTCACTGTCTCAGCAGAAGCTCGCAACATCCAACGCACAATAACGGTGATAACAAGGGCTTACTTAGACGCCAGTATTCAGCACATTCGACTTAGGAGGTAAACGCCAAGATTCGTAGTCAGATTATTCATGCTAATTAACCCCAATCATGCACCTAATGCAGAGTGCACCATATTATAGCTCTCTATCCACAAAAAATTCTACTTCTGGGGTTTACAGCAAGGTCATCAAAGATGTCTACAAATTGGTCGTCAAACTAGGATCACCCTCAATTCCATCCCCCAAATTTCAATGCGATCGAAGAATATCTGGAAACAGCTCTCGTGTAGGCGTACCTTTCTTTGCCCGCGGTGGGGATTCGCGGTAACGGCTGGTCGCAGGCTGCCGCCCGCCGTAGCAGGAGAGACGACGGCGACGGCGACGGCGACAGCGACGCCGGGAGGGGTTCGCCGGTTCTCGTGGGAGGAAGAAGGGGGCGAGGGTGACGGCTAGGTTTAGACTGGACCACGAGCATGACTCACCTTGTAAGCAAGTCCATTTTTTTCTTGAGGGGGACAAATCCGTTTATTTTTTTTAACCCAGGTGCGCCTTAATCTAAAGCCCAACGCGGCCCATGAGCCCACGGAGGGAAGCGAGACCTTAAGACCGCAGCAGGGAAAACTCCTCCGGATTCTTCCTTCCCAAACCCTCCTCGCTCTCCCCGACCGCCGCCTCACCCACCCCTTCCCACGCCAAGAGAACTCCGCGCCGCCGGCCATGGCGGAGGAGGGGACGCAGCAGCTGGACTTCGTCCGGGAGACGGTGCTGAAGAAGCGGAAGGTGAACGAGGACTGGGCCATCAAGAACCGGGAGCGCAAGGCGGCCAAGAAGCAGCGCCGCCGCAACGACGCCAAGGGAGCCATCAAGCGGCCCGAGGAGTTCGTCAGGGAGTTCCGAAACAAGGAGCTCGACTTCATGCGGATGCGCACGCGCCTCAGGGTCCGCAAGCTGCGCCCCGCCGAGGCCGTCGACGCCAAGCTCATCTTCGCCATCCGCATCCCCGGGTCAGTATATAGCTACCCGAGACTGTTCCTCCTTTCTTTGGCTGGTGACGATTGATTGGTACCTCGAGGTTTAACATCGGCCTTTTGTGGCGTGTGATTTTGCAGCACGACGGACGTGCACCCGGACATCAGGAAGATCTTGGCCAGGCTGCGGCTCACGCAGGTCCTCACCGGCGTCTTCCTCAGGGCCACCGAGGGGAATCTGAAGAGTCTTGCGGCTGTTGAACTCTTTGTCACATATGGGTAACTCCATTGCGCTGCTTGAAATGCGAATTGATCCATTGCTTTATTATTAGTTGTTGTTTGCGGTGATTAAATTGTGTTATTTGGTGTGTAACAATAGGTTCCCGAATTTGAAGAATGTGAAGGAGCTTATTTACAAGAAGGGTCGTGGGTTTTTCGACATGGAGCCTTTCCCACTTATCAGCAATGATCTAATTGAGAAGGTATTATTCTGTCAACATCTTCTGAAGATTAAGGTTTCAGTTGTTTGTGTAAAGCTTTGAGGACATTTAGTTAATTTTTCATATTGCGTAACGAATGATGAGCATTTGAAGTATAATCAATAAGGCATAGCCGTTGTCTATGTCTGTTAGTTTTATCTAGCCACTTCCACCATTACTATGAAACTTGAATCCCTTCAATGTCCAATTCTGAACATATAATATTTGTTAGGTGCAAAGCTCTAAACTTAACACGCTACAACACTTCAGTTTGAATAATCATCTTCATTTCTACGTGCACTCCTGTGGCAGAACTATTTTGTGAATTGTTTCTCACGATTTTGTAATGGACTCTAAACATATATATTCTTTGCTGGAAAACAGGCTCTGGGAGAACACGGTGTCATATGTTTGGAAGACGTCGTGCACGAGATCTCCACGGTCGGGCCTCACTTCAGGGAAACGGCGAGCTTCCTCATGCCCTTCAAGCTCAAGTGTCCAGAGAGGAGGCTGCAGATGAAGAAGAAACCCTTCAAGGCTGGTGGTGACACAGGCAACCGTGGGGATAAGATCAACGAACTAATCGAGAAGTTGAACTGAGGCAGTCTCCACTTGTCGTCCCCAAACAAGCGATGGACCCGTTACCTTATCTGTTTTGTAATAGCATAGCTGAATGTACCCTTGTTTTCGAAACCCCACCTGAGAGTTTGGGATCAGATCGTGAAATAGCAGAAACTGTTCTCACAACTGGTCATGTGCTGTGTCCCGAGCTTGTTCTGAGCTTTACTGAAACTAGCTGCTTACAATGTTTGCTCTGGTTGATTTTGCTTGGTTGAGATGTGAAGTTTGATGACAGTGCAGCCAAAATGATTTGATATGGCTCTCTGGGTGCTCCATACTGTGTTTTTTGTGTCAGATTTGACGACACTTTTAATGCCATTTTTTGACAGATAAACTTCATGCAGTCATGCTGAATTAAAATCTGGCAAGCAACAAAGTGCATCCGTGTGCACGGTTGCCATTGCCGTCGGTGGCCGCGCGGCGGGCGATCTGCGGCGTATCCGCCGCTGGTTGGCTGCACGCTGCTCACAGTTTCGACCCACCTCTGACTGGTTGCATCTTCGTGGCCTCAACGCTCAACCGTTCCAAAACGAAACCCTCAGTCACCTCTGCTCTCCACCTACCGCAGGCGGAAGGTGCCCTCGTCGCGCGGCGGCTGCGGGAGAATGACATCGGCGCCGGCGCCGGCGCCGGTGTTTGTGAGGCTGGCCGGGATCCGACCCCTCGCAGAGTCCGGCCGCTACAAGGCAAGCTCCCCGTGCCCCCTATCCTCTTCACACAGAATCGCCGCTTGTTTTGCTCACCCTCCCAGTAGCAGCCGCACTAGGATCCCCCATGGATTGGGCGTCCGCTGCTAATTCAGATAACGAGATCACGCACAGGATTCAAGGGTATCCGGAATTTCAGCTAGAAATTGGAGGAAAACTTTGGTTTCTCTGCGCATGGCTTCCGGTTGTGTTCATCATGTAGAACACCCGTGCGTGCATCCTTACCGTTTGCTTCTGCTGCTATCAATTGTTCACAGCTGAGTTTGTCTGGCAGGCATGGTTCCTGGACCAGTTTGGTGTTCTTCATGACGGGAAGAAACCCTACCCTGGTGCCATTTTGGCATGTATGTTGGTCCAGACAGTGTAGTTTACTATTTATGCATATTACCATTGCCTCTCTGTGCTGCAATGTGAGTGAGTTATGGATGTCACAGTGGAGAAACTCGCCGGGAATGGCGCAAAGATGGTGATAATCAGCAACTCCTCGAGGCGGTCGTCAGTGACCATGGAGAAGCTGAAGAGCCTTGGGTTTGACACGTCTTGTTTCCTTGGAGCGATCACTAGCGGGGAGCTCACGCATCAGTACCTTCAGAAGTAAGCTTCATGCTGATGTTTCTTCTGCTTTTATTTTTATGAAACTCACTCAGAAACTTTTCGTAAACTTCTGGATTGATTTTGTAAGAATAGGAGGGATGACCCATGGTTTGCGGCTCTTGGAAGGAAATGTATCCATCTGACATGGGGCAGTCGAGGGGCAATTTCTCTGGAGGTTTGTTGTCATGTTATTTTACTGTAACATATGTTTCTTGTAAGGGAAAATTTGCTCCTGTACACCGTTATTTCGTGTCCTTTGCCCAGGCACACTAAATTTTCGTGCCTTTGCTGCGTACCATTACAATTTTGTGGTCATTTGTTCTAACACACCGCACGGACGAAAACGGAAAGGTTGATCTTTGTGCATAAATCTAAAAGGTGGGATTAACCTTTTAGATGAAGGCGTGTAGGAACTAGGTGACTGTTTGATTGGGTGTGCTGCCTGAGACCACAAAGGTGAAGAGATCTGGGCATGTAACCGGTCAAAGATCAGATACCAGGATCCTTTGAAGCAGAAACTAAGGCGTGCGCCTTAGGCTCCAAACTCTGAATGTGAGAAATGAGTCCTCGGTCGTTCTAGAATCAGATGATGCAGGAGAGGTTGTTGCAATTTTGAAACAGAGTCAAGGCATGTTAAGATGGTGGAAGCTATTTGATGATATTAGAAAGCTCGGCGCGAGCTGTGGTTGTTTTTCTATAAAGAAAATTGGGAGAGAGAGTAACACGACGGCACATGTTCTACCTGTTGTAGCTAGAAGTTCAGGAGAGAACAAATTCTGGCTTGGGTGTCCCACCAGCGATTGTAGTTTTCTGTTGTAACTTGACACCTTAAGGACAAATCATGTATAAAAATCAACCTTTCCGTTTTAGTACGTGTGGTGTGTTAAAGCAAATGATCAAGAAATTGTAATGTTACTCAGCAAAGGCATAAAAGTTTAGTGTGTTTGGGCAAAGGACACGAAATAACGGTGTCCCGGGTCTTTTAATGGGTATTAGCATTGAATTTTGTGTGTCATATTCCCACTAAATGTAAGTTTTAATAATGGCAAGCATGGAATATCAAAATGCATTAGTATTATTATGAGGATTCCATGACCAATGATTTCTTGCTGTTTATCAAATCAGTTAGTTGTATTAGCACTACAAATGTATTTGACCTAATCATTATTACTTCTATTCTCCTATTAGGGCCTTGGTTTGCAAGTTGTGAGCAATGTTGATGATGCAGAGTTTATACTAGTCCATGGCACTGAAGCCCTAGGTTTACCTTCAGGTGATTCGCTTCCCAAAAGCCTTGAGGAGCTTGAGCAGGTTCTAGTGCTTGGTAGTGAAAAACGACTCCCAATGGTGGTAGCTAATCCAGATTATGTCACTGTTGAAGCTCAAGAGCTGCGTGTCATGCCTGGTGGGTTAATTTGTTGAAGCAACATAGTTGCTTGACTAGTCAATCAATCTGGTTGGCTACCCTACACTCCAAACTAGACATCCCTTATTTCTGAGATAGGATGGAAATATGACTACCTTCTAGTCTTTTACAGTGCCAACTGGCAATTGATGGTTTTGATAGAACGGAAATGCTCAAACTGTTTCTCTTTCAGGCACTCTGGCCGCAAAATATGAGAGTCTTGGTGGTGAAGTAAAGTGGATGGGAAAGCCTGACAAGGTAATTCATGACATGTTTACTTTTGTAGATTAAACGAATAATTGGAATGCTTAAACATGATACAAAGTTGAAATAGCGATCGCGCTATGGTGAACCACACACAGGGTTGTGAACTTGTGATTGCAACTGTAGTTGATTGCTTGACCTTAACAGCCTTCTCTCAAAGCATTTTAGTTTTCGTGGGGCAACTGACCCTTGCAAGCTACTCACATGCTGCTTCTTTCTCAGGTCATCTATACATCAGCAATGTCTGTAGCAGGTGTTGAAGCCCACGAATGTATCACCGTGGGGGATTCGCTGCATCACGACATTAAAGGCGCAAACGGATCAGGAATGGCATCTGCGTTCGTCACCGGAGGGATCCATGCGGCTGAACTTGGACTCACTGAATTGGGGGAAACTGCTGGAGGCATTGCCGTCAGCGAATTGTGTTGCAAGCATAGCTCATACCCATCTTATGTTTTGCCTTCATTTACATGGTAAGAACGCGGTCTGGGTTCAGGTACACCCTTAGCACTGGAAAGTGGTCTAGTTTATTGATACTCTTTTGAATGTCAATGTGAGCGTCAAGACCGTGGAGGTGTTTCTGTGCTGCGCTAATTTATGTTGATTTGATTGATAGGAACATCATGCGATTATATGTGGAAGAATCCTCTGCAAATTATGTATATGCTGTGTCGATTCTTTTTGTTTTTTTTGTAATTTCTAGTTCCTTTATCTTGTTCATGTGCTTCAGGATCAGGGCCGTCTCCAGAAATTGGGGACCCCTGTGCGAAACTCAAAACGGGGCCCTAAAACAAGTGTTTTTTTTTGTTATGAAGCTGACGAGAGTCATTTCTTTCCAGAACACATGGTTCTTCCCGGTTTGTAAACCAAACAATAATACAAAAACTGTATTCAAACATTACATCAACAAAACTTTAGACGTTTCAAAATGAGTTAACTAAAGAAGATCATGCAAAATCCTTGATCGGTCGAAACGGAAACAGGTCTACTCAAGCGATGGAATCAAGGCACGGCGAACAACCGAATAGGCACTTGGGCAAACAGGCTGCTGGCAGCCTGGATGGGCGGGCGTGTGGTTGTGACGTTCTCTCTGCCGTTCTGTCGTCCTTCTCCGAAAAAACCAGCAGATCTTTTACGATCGGAAGATGCGTACTGCGATACTAATTTCACTTTGCATCAAAACGCAGCAGACTATGGGCTAATTACCTTTGCTTATTGGATGATGCGTCCTGCCGTACTACCGCGTACGCCCCTGCTCTGAAAAGTCAGAATTCTTCTTCTCGGCGAGACGCGTCCGGCGGCAGTACGCACGCAGCCAGCACAGATCCATCGATTTTTTTTCCTATGAGCAGTTTGGAGATGGAGGTGGAATCAGATCGATCGATAATCAGCAAAGGGGCCTCGGCCGATCGGAAACTAGAGACTTTCTACTGAGCTACCGTGCGTGCATCAGGCCCAGGAAATAATCTCTGCGAAGAAAAGGTGCTGGGCTGGGCTGTGCACTGGTATATGGGGCCCCTAGATTTTGGGGGCTCTGTGCGGTCGCCCAGCTCGCATTGGGCCTTCGATGGGCCTGCAGGGGAGGCAGCATAGCACGAGAGTCTTTTTCCTTCTTCAGCAGCCAGATGTACCCGCAGGCAAGAAGATGCGGAACTGTTTGTTCAATATCGACCAACCTGACGCCCAAGGTAACATAGACGAGATCAAGAGATTCATTGATGCGAGGTGGGTAACTCCACCCGAGACGATGTGGAGGATATTTGGCTTCACCCTCTGCGAGAACTACCCGTCGGTCCTGCAGTTGCCGCTACATCTCCCAAACATGCACAGGGTCACATTCAAAGCGGGAGATAACCTGAATGGCGTCCTCGCCAGTGATAACGCATCGAAGTCTATGTTGACGGAGTATTTCAGGACTAACCAGGAGCACGTATGGGCTCGAGATATTCTGTACAAGGACTTTCCAGGAAGGTTCACTTGGCAAAGAACAAAGTATTGGAGGAAAAGGAAACTGGGTTACCAAGTAGGCCGAATCGTGTCAGCCAATCCCGCCGAGGGGGTGAAAGGACAATGATGTCGCCTAGAGGGGGGTGAATAGGCGATTTAAAACTTTTCTGGTTTAGGCTTGCTAATTGCGGAATAAAACTAGGTGTTTAAATTAACAAGCCAACAACCTAAATAAACTAGGCTCACCTATGTGCACTAACAACTTATGCTAAGCAAGACAAGCAACAAGGTGATAGCAAGATAGAATACTTCAAGCACGAAGGTTATCACAATGTAAAGTGCATAAATAAAGAGCTCGGGTATAGGAATAACCAAGGCACGCAGAGACGATGATGTATTCCCGAGTTCCTCCTTCTTAGGGGAGTACGTCTCGTTGGAGAGGTGTGAGGCACCACAAAGGTCGATCTCAACGCCACAAAGGCTCACCCTATTCTCCGATGAACCGCACCACAAAGGTTTGGTTCACCTTCCACTGTCGAAATCCTTCGAGGCGGAAATCCGGAGCCTTTCAACAACGATCCGGGGCACAACCCACAACGGGGTTGGGGGCTCCCGAACAGCTACAAGTGACCAAACAAGGGTCTCAACTACCACACGGGCGTCTAGGGTCCAAAGACCCAAGAGTAACAAGTTCACAAGCTTTCAGCTTCCACGAATCCTCGTGGAGAGCACAAACCGATGCACAAAGCAATGGCAAGACCACAAAGCTCAAATCCTTCACTCTCAAATCCCACCACAAGCAACTAATGCTTATGGGGGGAGAAGAGAGGAAGAACAAAGTAGGAGAAACACCAAGAACTCTAAGATCTAGATCCACTAGGTTCCCCTCACGTAGAGGAGAGATGGATTGGTGAAAATGTAGATCTAGATATCCTCTCACTTTTCCCTCAAAGATATGCAAGAATCATGGGAGGAAATGGGAGAGGGGCAAGATTTCCAAGGTCAACAATGGATGAGAGAGAGGGGGAAAAACGTGCTTGGAAGAGCTAGTTGGCTGGAGGTAGGTGGAGGGGTATTTATACTCCTCCCAAAAAAAGAGCCGTTGCAGCCAACTTAGTTCGGAGTTTCCGGTCTGGGAGGCCGGAGACTCCGGACCAAAAGGACGGAGACTCCGGACGCAGAAAGTCAAGAAAAAAACCGATGTAGAAAACTCATACCGGAGACTCCGGACCACGAAGGCCGGAGACTCCGGCCGGGCGGAGACTCCGGGGATACTCCGGACCAACTCCGGACGCTATACCGCAAGCGCCGTCCGCGGGGCACTTCGCTCCAAAACCAGGGAGGCCGGAGACTCCGGCCCTGAGCACCCTGAGGCCGGAGACTCCGGACAGGAAAAGCAACACAGAACAGCAAATCCTGAAATGCAATAACTTTTGCAAGGAAGCTCCAAACGAGATGAAACCAACGAGGTTGGAAATATTAAGGGTCACAAATATAGAGGAGATATCACACATGGGAGGTGTGGACCTTATCTCGAGGAGGACCGGTAATATTTTCAAAACCGAGAACGCAACAAGTTTTCCATCCGGACTCCGTTTTCAATGATCTTGGGCTTGCTCCGAAGATAATCACAAGCACCACAAGATCATGCATATACACATCATAGTCCATCATGTGAGGAGGATAACACAAGAGGAGAGTTTTACCTCTCTACAAGAGACGAACCGGTAAAACCTCCAACATCAAAAACACCACAAGATATTCAAATGAAATCCGTTTTTGATGAACTAGAGCTTGGTATGGAGATGAACACAAGCTCTAAATTCTCACATGGATAAAAGCCAAATAAGAACCAAGAAAGATGATATGCCAAATATGCAAAGGTTTGAGCTCTCCACAAAGATGCGATCAAGTTACTCACTTGAGAGCCCCTCTTGATAGTACGCCTTCTATCCTATAACCCGGTCTCCAAACTAACAACATGAGACCAGTAAAATAGAAACCCCATCAAGATCATACCTTTGCCTTGAGCCTTCCACTTGAGCTAGATGATGACGATTTTGATCTCTTCAAGTGGACCACCTTTCTTGATTGCGCTTGCTAGCACATGCTTGATGAAGACTTCTCCACAAACTCCCCCATACACCATTATGGGAGGGCCTCGCTTAGCTCCGTCTTGATGTATCCACTTGCGCTTCATATTCTTCTCTTGATATAGATGATGGCTTGGAGATAAACATGAATGTTCACTCAATCTTCTTTTCCAAGCCATGCTTGCAATAAGCTCAACTCTAGATGACCATACTTCATATGAACCCATTGGATAGAACCTTGGTCATCATATAATCTTCTAGAGTCCAACACATGAACTCCAATCTTTTCCTATGGACAAGATCTACAAGTATATCTCAATGCAAACATTAGTCCATAAGGATTGTCATTAATTACCAAAACCACGCATGGGGCAACACATGCCCTTTTAGGGGGGAGCGGTACTTTCTGAGGGTCCTTCTAAACCACGTAGCAGGCTTAGTGTCCTTTGAAGACCTGAAATCTGTCGAAGGTGTGCTATGTGATACCTTTCATGAGGCCGCCGAGAGGAGGGGTCTCATCGAGGCAGACAACACCCTCGACGAGTGTCTTACAGAGGCAGAGCAGTGGGCCATGCCAGTTTCTCTCAGGAGGCTCTTTGCAACAATCTTGGTATTCTGTGAGCCTAGCGTCGTGCGCGGTCTTTGGGATAGGCACCTTGAGGGGATGTCTGAGGACTACAGGCAACGTCACACGTGCCCAATCGCGGTGGAGCAGATGGTGTTGCTTGATATCAGGGGAATGCTGCAGTCCATGGGCAAGGACATAAAGGTGTTCGCTCTTCCAGACATAGATGATACTTATGACAACACAGAAGGCGAGGCCCGGGAAATCATCGAGGAAACCAGTATCGGGGTTGACGAGGACGACAAATCCCGGAGTCCTCACTAAACCTTGAGCAGAGGCAAGCCTATGACAAGATACTACGGCAGTTGACGGCGACGAAGGGGGCGTTCTTCGTCGATGGCCCGGGAGGCACTGGGAAGACCTTCCTATATAGAGCGTTGCTCGCTACTGTTCGAGGCGCAAAAAAGGTCGCGGTGGCCACAGCGACATCGGGTGTCGCTGCTTCTATCATACCTGGAGGCAGGACCGCCCACTCAAGGTTCAAGATCCCACTAAACATCGAAGAAGGTGCGTCGTGCAACTTCACCAAGTAGAGTGGAACAGCCAAACTCCTGAGGATGGCTTCACTCATCCTATGGGACGAGGCCACCATGACGAAGAGGCAGGCGGTTGAGGCGCTGGACAAGAGCATGCGAGACATCATGGGACGACGGGACATACCTTTCGGGGGGGAAGACTGTCGTGTTTGGTGGGGACTTTAGGCAGGTGCTTCTGATAGTCAGGAAAGGGTCACGTGGTCAGATAATCGACGCGAGCCTGCGTAGTTCGTATCTCTGGAATGGAATGTGCCAGAAAAGGCTCGTCGCGAACATGAGGGCTCATAACGACCGGTGGTTCGCGGAATACCTATTGAGGGTAGGCAATGGCATAGAGGAAACTGACGATGAAGGCAACATTCGGCTACCCGAAGATATATGCGTGCCTTCGACATGCAAGGTAGCCGACATCGAGAAGTTGATCGACCACGTGTTTCCTACCCTAGACCACAATATGGCCAATCCGGATTACATGACGTCTCGAGCAATCCTCTCCACCAAGAATGACAATGTCGATGTAATAAACATGCGTATGATAGAGCGTTTCCAAGGCGAGGAGAAGATCTACCATAGCTTTGACAGTGCACAAGACGATCCGCACAGCTACTACTCTCAGGAGTTTCTGAATGGCCTGACTCCAAATGGGCTTCCCCGCACGCACTTAAACTGAAGATAAATTGCCCCGTTATACTGGTAAGGAACATCGACCCAGCTAACGGGCTATGTAACGGCACGAGGCTTGTTGTCCGTGGGTTTCAGAGAAACGCCATCGACGCGGAGATTGTGATGGGACAACACGCCGGGCGTAGGGTATTTCTTCCTCGAATACCTCTCTGTCCCTCCGACGACGAAATGTTCCCATTCAGATTCAAGAGGAAGCAGTTCCCGATCAGACTCAGTTTTGCCATGACAATCAACAAGGCGCAAGGGCAGACCATCCCGATTGTCGGCGTGTACCTTCCAGAACCAGTATTATCCCATGGCCAGCTCTATGTGGCATTGTCCAGAGCTACCGCAAAGCGCACCATTAAGATCCTCGCATTCAAGGACAAGAGAACGGAAGAGGCAAAAAAATCAAAGAAGCGGAAAATATCCGAGTCCTTTGAGTCCTTGATAACGACCACACACAACATAGTTTACAAGGAAGTTCTTAGCACTTGATATCGTTGCGCCAAATGAAGTTGGACATTCCGACATTGTACAAGAATATCTTAAACGTCTCAATGGGTACATGTTTAGTTTGTAAGAGATATTAGTTGGTTTCTTTCTTTTTCATGCATGCCACTGAATTATGCGAATTGTAATTTTTATATTTTTGTATTATCACATGGCTATCTTTGTTATATATACGTGAAGAATATTTGTGTGCTTTTCAATATTTACACATGCGATATTTATAACAAAATAAATAAATATAAGAGCCGCCGCAACGCACGAGCATTCAACTAGTAATAATAAAGGGAGGAGTGTTTCTCTCTTCGTCCGTCGGGTTTCTTGTCGTCTGTCGCTCGTTTCCGTGGTTTCGTACGTCGCATTGCTCGTGCATCACCAGACCATGAGACCGATCCAAACTTGAGTAGTTGAGTATCCTAACCGGACCCAAGTCCGCATCTTCTTGCCTTTAAATATGAGAGCGATCGATTGTCCCGCATCAAAACGATCCAATCTGAGATCGAAATCCAGTGTTCGACTATGGTGGCGAGTAGAACCATGGTGGTGACCACGGCTCCGGCGGCGAACGCTTCGAGATCAAGCGGAGGTGGCAGCGTTGTTGCATCCACTACATGATCGAGGATGATGGAGTCGAAAACGCCGTTCCCGATCTCCAATGTCAAATCCCCGTCCTCACCAAGGTCATCGACTACAGCAATATGCACGCCATCGCCGGAGGAAACCAGCTCCGCCGATGAGAAGGACGTGAAGAGCTTTGACTATAGCTTATCAAAGCGGAACAGGAAACGTAACACATCTTTGTTTCAAAGCGGATCAGGAAACGATAGCTTTGACGAGCAGCTCCGCCAACATCCTCGACGCCAACTATCTGTTCATGCGGCGCGGGTACATCTGGCTGCTGAAGAAGGAAAAAGACTCTCGTGCTATGCTGCCTCCCCTGCAGGCCCATCGAAGGCCCAATGCGAGCTGGGCGACCGCACAGAGCCCCCAAAATCTAGGGGCCCCATATACCAGTGCACAGCCCAGCCCAGCACCTTTTCTTCGCAGAGATTATTTCCTGGGCCTGATGCACGCACGGTAGCTCAGTAGAAAGTCTCTAGTTTCCGATCGGCCGAGGCCCCTTTGCTGATTATCGATCGATCTGATTCCACCTCCATCTCCAAACTGCTCATAGGAAAAAAAATCGATGGATCTGTGCTGGCTGCGTGCGTACTGCCGCCGGACGCGTCTCGCCGAGAAGAAGAATTCTGACTTTTCAGAGCAGGGGCGTACGCGGTAGTACGGCAGGACGCATCATCCAATAAGCAAAGGTAATTAGCCCATAGTCTGCTGCGTTTTGATGCAAAGTGAAATTAGTATCGCAGTACGCATCTTCCGATCGTAAAAGATCTGCTGGTTTTTTCGGAGAAGGACGACAGAACGGCAGAGAGAACGTCACAACCACACGCCCGCCCATCCAGGCTGCCAGCAGCCTGTTTGCCCAAGTGCCTATTCGGTTAAAAGAACGACTGTATGACTCCTAGAAGACTCGTCCCCTTGCTACAGTAAAGCGGAGGCGAAGAGGAGTACGCCAATCTTCTTCCACCGTCCCCCTCTCTCCTGTCAGCCGTGGCGCCGTCAGAGGGGGGAGGAGGTTGGAATTGCCGGCCGGATCCGTGTATAGCTAGTTAGTTTTAGCTAGTCTATTAGGTAGGGCTCAGGGCGGTGCTCGGTCGAGGCCGGCGTCGTCGTCGCGTTGTAGCTCCTCTGGTTTGCCGCCTCGTCGTCGCTGTTGGGTGATGTACGAGGCCTGGAGCTGTTCTGTCTAGGCGAGGTCGACGGCGCGGCGGCGGCCTCGCTGGGGACTTTTGTTCCTCCGTCTTGTCCGCGATTTGGCGGCGTCTTCTCCAGCGCCGTCACGAAGATGGAGGAGTTTCTGCAGGTACTGCGGCTGTTGGCCTGCTGCGTCATGCGGCGGGATGGATGGTGGTGCGGTCCGTGCAGGGTTTGTGGCAGGAGGCAGGCGGAGCTGGTGCTGCTCCTCGACTTCGTCGACGGGAGGGGCCGGTTCCGGAGGTTGAAGAGGAGCTTGGGGCAGGTCCCCGACCCGTAAGCCACAGCGAGAGGTGGGCGTCTCTGGCGCTTCTTCTCGTGGTTCATAAAGCCTTTACGGCGATGGAGCTGCTTCAACCTCGGGCAGTTTGGCCTCCGTCTCTTCCGCCGCTCTTCGCCGGCGCCGGAGAAGAGCGGCGGAGTGGATTTGGTGTTGCAGGGCTACCGATGGACTTCTTTGTAATTTCTTGTTGTTTTCAGGGCCTTTCTGCAAAATGTACGGGTCTGCGTGTCCTTCTGGACGTTTCCCTCGGGTTTGTACGTGTATTGTACTTGTATTTGTCTATGACTTAATACATACGTATGCCTATCAAAAAAAAGTGCCTATTAAAGCGCATTCCTCACTCTTTTTGGAACCTCATCTCTTTCTACAGTGCACAGAGGAGCTTGGGAGGCGACTTCGAGGCGACCGGCGGCCGCCGGCGCATCCGGTGGATTCCTCACCCTCCGCCTGCCGCTCCGGCGGCGGGAGGGTGGGGGATCTCCGGATCCGCGCTCCGGCGTGTAGATAGAAGGTGTTCGGGCGGCGCGGCTGCGGTGGGGAAGCCGGCGCTGCCGTTTTGGAGATCTGCGGCTCCCTCTCCGCGGCGACGTCGACGACGGCGCCCTCGAGCTGCAGGTTTCGTCCCCGAGCTGCTGCGTGTTTCTCCGGCTTCGGCGGCAGCCCGGTGTCGAGTGGATGCAAGGCCGGTGGTGGAGGAGGTGCGAGGCGACTGCGGCGGTGGAGTGTGGGGTGCTGGGGGAAGATCTGTGGCGCCGGCCATGGATCTGGGGCGGGAGGTGCTCGGGGTGCGGCCCCGACCTCTGGGCGTTCATCGATTCAAGTTCCAGCTCGTCGGAGCTGGCGGCTCTTGTGGTTCGTCAAAGCCACTGCGGTGGCAAGAAGCTCTTCCGCTCCGTGGAGAGGGCTCCAGGCGTCTGCTTCCTTCCTCGCCTCCGGCGGTGGAGGTCGCGCGCACTGGAGCTGCTTGTGGTGAAGTCGGCGTGGTGCTGCGGTGCCGTCCTTCGTATTCTTCTTTTTCTTGCTTGTATCCGACCTTGTATTTGATCATCTAGTATGAATACAAGTATGGAAAATTCAAAAAAAAAGTGCCTATTCGGTTGTTCGCCGTGCCTTGATTCCATCGCTTGAGTAGACCTGTTTCCGTTTCAACCGATCAAGGATTTTGCATGATCTTCTTTAGTTAACTCATTTTGAAACGTCTAAAGTTTTGTTGATGTAATGTTTGAATACAGTTTTTGTATTATTTTTTGGTTTACAAACCGGGAAGAACCATGTGTTCTGGAAAGAAATGACTCTCGTCAGCTTCATAACAACACATCTGAAGATGGAGGTGTGTTGGGGCTTCGCGGCGACATCGGCGACCGTGGGCGTCCGTCGTGGGTTGTCCGGTGGTCTCCCGCCGGCGGAGGGGCTGACTCCGGCCAAGGACAAGCGAGCTTGTGGAGCAGCGGCGGCGGCAAATCACCGGGCCGTTCCGGCTGTCGGTGTGGTCGGGATCCAGGAGTGCTTCGTTATTTTTTCTTCTGTTTCCTGGTTCTTTCTGTAAGGATCGAATTCCCGATGTAATCCTCTGTCTTTGTCAAAAAAAAAAAACACTTGTTTTAGGGCCCCGTTTTGAGTTTCGCACGGGGGCCCCCAATTTCTGGAGACAGCTCTGATCCAGTGGCCCGTTTCCTGAATCAGCGACGACATGATCCGCGACGCCTCCTCATGCCAGAGGACGATGAGCACGACAAGCAGCTCGAACCGTACATGAGCTGATGCCATCAGGTGTGCCTGCTATGCTTCCCCGACTCAGGATGGCAGGCGCGCGTTAAGGCCCTCCGTTGTGTACAGGGCGAAGTCGCTCTTTGCATGCTGGCCACCGGCTTCGCTGTCATGATCCAAGAGCTCAACAGGTACTCATCTGTTAAGGCACATAGCAGCAGGAGGAGGAGTTTCTTCCATGGCGCCATGGCGCGATTGCGTAGGACAATTAAGCCAGCTACTCTACTTTCGAGCTCCATGGCAGCTGCTTCTGTATGTGTCCATGCTGAGCTCCTACTGAAGACTGGGCTCTATTCCTGAAACAGTTTCGCCGAGGATGGGTCGGTTTTAACATTCAGACTTAGTTTTTGGTGAGGTGACAAACTCAATGGCAAGCATGGCGTCGAAATGTTCCCATGGCGGTAGTCCATCCCTTCAACTACGGCGTACTGATGCCCTTCTCAAGCACAACCATTGAGCTTAGTGAGGTGTTGCAGGTAATCCACGGCAAAAAAAAAATTATCCACGGCAGGAAAGATAAATGCTTTGTGTACTGAGTGCTGACTAGATCAGATATAAAGTGATAATAAAAATAAATACTGAAACTAATAGTAGATGAAGTTAAAACATATTTGAATTGTTACCGATTTAACTTTATATGGCACCGTAGCAACGCACGGGCTTTGTGCTAGTCTCATAAAATTATGGAATAGTCACTAAAGATTTACCAGTTCCCACAAAAACCTATATAAAAAAAGGGCCACGTCTAGGGAGCAATCGTGTGCTGGTTTGCTGTCCGCAGCACTCGCCAGAAAAGGAAAGGTTCGGCCCGCTACGAAAACCTGAAAAGGAAAAGGGAGGTCAACCAGGTGTCGCCCCCCCGCGCGTCCGACGCATCTGGAGGCCCGATACCCCGCTGGTTGACCTCAAGCAAAAAACCTACGTCCCTACCTGCTGCGATCCCTTTTCCCCTCCCCAGATCTCGCGCCACCATCGTCTACAGCTCATCTAGCAGGAGCCGTTGTTGCTTCTCCCTCTGTTCTAGCCAAAAAGAACTGAGAGAGACCACTGCATAGCATGGATCCGTAGAACTTAAAGGAAGACAAGCAAAGCAACAACAGGGAAAAAATCACATCAGCCATGGTTCGTTTCTCCCCTTATTTTGCTGATGTTTTTCCTGTAGAATTCAGTTGGTACCTGCAGTTTGAACAACTAAACCCCCAAACACCAGGAACACGCTCCTATAAAAATGGATCACCCATACCATCTCACGGATTTATGCAAATCAACAACTTAAAATTTGGTGTAATGCAACTTTGAAAACTGCCTCCAGAAAAGCAACTCAGTATAGAAGCAGAACAAACTTGAGATGCAACTGATGCAGTAACCAGAAAGCAACTTAGCATAAAACTGGTTGCAACTAACATTATGAGTTGCCTGCCTACACACTTTCTTATCATGGGGTTGCAGCAACTTGGTACCAAACTGGCTGCAACTGATGCAATAACCGGAGAGCACCTTACTACAAAAAAAAAACCTTGGTTCATGAATTCTTAGATCATTGAATGGTGCATGATATGTTGTCTTTTAGGCCTAGTACCAAAAATATGTACAACTTCAAAATGAAAATCCATATGCAACTTCATATGAATCCATAGCAACTTCATGCAAAAAGAAAAGCACAACTGCTGCATGTTCCTTGTTGATGCATGCTCCTTACTGCTCCATGCCTGTCTGCAACTGGGGATGAAAAAGCAGAAATCATCAGTTTCCATTAGGTTGTTAGTGCTTTGTGCTATGTATTTGTGAAGTACAAAATGCAGGAATTTTAATGTTTTTTCCAATATACAGAAATGTGCCGCTTTTGTATACATTCATGTTTCCAAGTTAAGTTACAGTTAGTGGTCCTTATTTTTTCGGATGGTTGATGATGTCGCACACCTTCCGCGACAGAAAATTGTGCAACTAAATTCTAAAAAGGAAAGGTTCGGCCCGCTACGAAAACCTGGAAAGGAAAAGGGAGGTCAACCAGGTGCCGCCCCCCGCGCGTCCGACGCATCTGGAGGCCCGATACCCCGCTGGTTGACCTCAAGCAAAAAACCTACGTCCCTACCAGCTACGATCCCTTTTCCCCTCCCCAGATCACGCGCCACCATCGTCTACATCTCATCTAGCAAGAGCCGTTGTTGCTTCTCCCTCTGTTCTAGCCAAAAAGAACTGAGAGAGACCACTGCATAGCATGGATCCGTAGAACTTAAAGGAAGACAAGCAAAGCAATAACAGGGAAAAAATCACATCAGCCATGGTTCGTTTCTCCCCTTATTTTGCTGATGTTTTTCCTGTAGAATTCAATTGGTACCTGCAGTTTGAACAACTAAACCCCCAAACACCACGAACACACTCCTATAAAAATGGATCACCCATACCATCTCACGGATTTATGAAAATCAACAACTTAAAATTTGGTGTAATGCAACTTTGAAAACTGCCTCCAGAAAAGCAACTCAGTATAGAAGCAGAACAAACTTGAGATGCAACTGATGCAGTAACCAGAAAGCAACTTAGCATAAAACTGGTTGCAACTAACATTATGAGTTGCTTGCCTACACACTTTCTTATCATGGGGCTGCAGCAACTTGGTACCAAACTGGCTGCAACTGATGCAATAACCGGAGAGCACCTTACTACAAAAAAAAACCTTGGTTCATGAATTCTTAGATCATTGAATGGTGCATGATATGTTGTCTTTTAGGCCTAGTACCAAAAATATGTACAACTTCAAAATGAAAATCCATATGCAACTTCATATGAATCCATAGCAACTTCATGCAAAAAGAAAAGCACAACTGCTGCATGTTCCTTGTTGATGCATGCTCCTTACTGCTCCATGTCTGTCTGCAACTGGGGATGAAAAAGCAGAAATCATCAGTTTCCATTAGGTTGTTAGTGCTTTGTGCTATGTATTTGTGAAGTACAAAATGCAGGAATTTTATTTTTTTTTCCAATATACAGAAATGTGCCGCTTTTGTATACATTCATGTTTCCAAGTTAAGTTACAGTTAGTGGTCCTAATTTTTTCGGACGGTTGATGATGTCGCACACCTTCCGTGATAGAAAATTGTGAACCAATTGTGCAACTAAAATTCTGAAAAGGAAAGGTTCGGCCCGCTACGAAAACCTGGAAAGGAAAAGGGAGGTCAACCAGGTGCCGCCCCCCGCGCATCCGACACATCTGGAGGCCCGATACCCCGCTGGTTGACCTCAAGCAAAAAACCTACGTCCCTACCTGCTACGATCCCTTTTCCCCTCCCCGGATCACACGCCACCATCGTCTACATCTCATCTAGCAGGGGTCGTTGTTGCTTCTCCCTCTGTTCTAGCCAGAAAGAACTGAGAGAGACCACTGCATAGCATGGATCCGTAGAACTTAAAGGAAGACAAGCAAAGCAACAACAGGGAAAAAATCACATCAGCCATGGTTCGTTTCTCCCTTATTTTGCTGATGTTTTTCCTGTAGAATTCAGTTGGTACCTGCAGTTTGAACAACTAAACCCCCAAACACTAGGAACACACTCCTATAAAAAATGGATCACCCATACCATCTCACGGATTTATGCAAATCAACAACTTAAAATTTGGTGTAATGCAACTTTGAAAACTGACTCCAGAAAAGCAACTCAGTATAGAAGCAGAACAAAGTTGAGATGCAACTGATGCAGTAACCAGAAAGCAACTTAGCATAAAACTGGTTGCAACTAACATTATGAGTTGCTTGCCTACACACTTTCTTATCATGGGGCTGCAGCAACTTGGTTCCAAACTGGCTGCAACTGATGCAATAACCGGAGAGCACCTTACTACAAAAAAAAAACACCTTGGTTCATGAATTCTTAGATCATTGAATGGTGCATGATATGTTGTCTTTTAGGCCTAGTACCAAAAATATGTACAACTTCAAAATGAAAATCCATATGCAACTTCATATGAATCCATAGCAACTTCATGCAAAAAGAAAAGCACAACTGTTGCATGTTCCTTGTTGATGCATGCTCCTTACTGCTCCATGTCTGTCTGCAACTGGGGATGAAAAGGCAGAAATCATCAGTTTCCATTAGGTTGTTAGTGCTTTGTGCTATGTATTTGTGAAGTACAAAATGCAGGAATTTTAATGTTTTTTCCAATATACAGAAATGTGCCGCTTTTGTATACATTCATGTTTCCAAGTTAAGTTACAATTAGTGGTCCTTATTTTTTTGGATGGTTGATGATGTCGCACACCTTCCGCGACAGAAAATTGTGAACCAATTGTGCAACTAAAATTCTGAAAAGGAAAGGTTCGGCCCGCTATGAAAACCTGGAAAGGAAAAGGGAGGTCAACCAGGTGCCGCCCCCCGCGCGTCCGACGCATCTGGAGGCCCGATACCCCGCTGGTTGACCTCAAGCAAAAACCTACGTCCCTACCTGCTACGATCCCTTTTCCCCTCCCCAGATCACGCGCCACCATCGTCTACATCTCATCTAGCAGGAGCCGTTGTTGCTTCTCCCTCTGTTCTAGCCAAAAAGAACTGAGAGAGACCACTGCATAGCATGGATCCGTAGAACTTAAAGGAAGACAAGCAAAGCAATAACAGGGAAAAAATCACATCAGCCATGGTTCGTTTCTCCCTTATTTTGCTGATGTTTTTCCTGTAGAATTCAGTTGGTACCTGCAGTTTGAACAACTAAACCCCCAAACACCAGGAACACACTCCTATAAAAATGGATCACCCATACCATCTCACGGATTTATGCAAATCAACAACTTAAAATTTGGTGTAATGCAACTTTGAAAACTGCCTCCAGAAAAGCAACTCAGTATAGAAGCAGAACAAACTTGAGATGCAACTGATGCATTAACCAGAAAGCAACTTAGCATAAAACTGGTTGCAACTAACATTATGAGTTGCTTGCCTACACACTTTCTTATCATGTGGCTGCAGCAACTTGGTACCAAACTGGCTGCAACTGATGCAATAACCGGAGAGCACCTTACTACAAAAAAAAACACCTTGGTTCATGAATTCTTAGATCATTGAATGGTGCATGATATGTTGTCTTTTAGGCCTAGTACCAAAAATATGTACAACTTCAAAATGAAAATCCATATGCAACTTCATATGAATCCATAGCAACTTCATGCAAAAAGAAAAGCACAACTGCTGCATGTTCCTTGTTGATGCATGCTCCTTACTGCTCCATGTCTGTCTGCAACTGGGGATGAAAAAGCAGAAATCATCAGTTTCCATTAGGTTGTTAGTGCTTTGTGCTATGTATTTGTGAAGTACAAAATGCAGGAATTTTAATGTTTTTTCCAATATACAGAAATGTGCCGCTTTTGTATACATTCATGTTTCCAAGTTAAGTTACAGTTAGTGGTCCTAATTTTTTCGGACGGTTGATGATGTCGCACACCTTCCGCGACAGAAAATTGTGAACCAATTGTGCAACTAAAATTCTGAAAAGGAAAGGTTCGGCCCGCTACGAAAACCTGGAAAGGAAAAGGGAGGTCAACCAGGTGCCGCCCCCCGCGCGTCCGACGCATCTGGAGGCCCGATAGCCCGCTGGTTGACCTCAAGCAAAAAACCTACGTCCCTACCTGCTACGATCCCTTTTCCCTTCCCAGATCACGCGCCACCATCGTCTACATCTCATCTTGCAGGAGCCGTTGTTGCTTCTCCCTCTGTTCTAGCCAAAAAGAACTGAGAGAGACCACTGCATAGCATGGATCCGTAGAACTTAAAGGAAGACAAGCAAAGCAACAACAGGGAAAAAATCACATCAGCCATGGTTCGTTTCTCCCCTTATTTTGCTGATGTTTTTCCTGTAGAATTCAGTTGGTACCTGCAGTTTGAACAACTAAACCCCAAAAACCAGGAACACACTCCTATAAAAATGGATCACCCATACCATCTCACGGATTTATGCAAATCAACAACTTAAAATTTGGTGTAATGCAACTTTGAAAACTGACTCCAAAAAAGCAATTCAGTATAGAAGCAGAACAAACTTGAGATGCAACTGATGCAGTAACCAGAAAGTAACTTAGCATAAAACTGGTTGCAACTAACATTATGAGTTGATAGCCTACACACTTTCTTATCATGGGGCTGCAACAACTTGGTACCAAACTGGCTGCAACTGATGCAATAACCGGAGAGCACCTTACTACAAAAAAACACCTTGGTTCATGAATTCTTAGATCATTGAATGGTGCATGATATGTTGTCTTTTAGGCCTAGTACCAAAAATATGTACAACTTCAAAATGAAAATCCATATGCAACTTCATATGAATCCATAGCAACTGCATGCAAAAAGAAAAGCACAACTGCTGCATGTTCCTTGTTGATGCATGCTCCTTACTGCTCCATGTCTGTCTCCAACTGGGGATGAAAAGGCAGAAATCATCAGTTTCCATTAGGTTGTTAGTGCTTTGTGCTATGTATTTGTGAAGTACAAAATGCAGGAATTTTAATGTTTTTCCAATATACAGAAATGTGCCGCTTTTGTATACATTCATGTTTCCAAGTTAAGTTACAGTTAGTTGTCCTTATTTTTTCGGATGGTTGATGATGTCGCACACCTTCCGCGACAGAAAATTGTGAACCAATTGTGCAACTAAAATTCTGATGTGCAAAATGAACATTATGGGGAAAGCAACTTTGTTGAAATTAACCTACAACTTAGTGAGCCCATTGTGCAACTAAAATTCTGATGTGCAAAAATTTAACCTAATGGGGAAGCAACTTAGTGAGCCCATTGTGCAACTAAAATTCTGATGTGCAAAAATTTACCCTAATGGGGAAGCAACTTAGTGAGCCCATTGTGCAACTAAAATTCTGATGTGCAAAAAGATTGTGAGCTGCTGTGGTTCAGCAATTTATTGGACATTGTTCCTGCAACTTACTGCACATGGTTTACACCAATGCACACCTTTCCGAACAGAGATCACGAAACAGAGAAAAACAGCTTGGTAAAATTACCATACAACTTAGTAATGCCTCTTAAACAACTTGAGCTAATTTGCAACAATGAGTACATACATAAGTTTTGATGCCCACCCTTTACTATTCTACAAAGATGCAACTTTGAGTTCTATAAAATGTGATTCAAGCAAACTTAGTTGACACTACACACCCAACTTAGTTGGAGAGCTGGCAATATGGAAACAAAACTAATTCTTAAATTTCAACAACTACCCATCATAGAAAACCCTAAAAAATGCAAGAAACCACACACCCCTATGTACCACCCTTGCTGTTCTAATGTTCAATTTTGAGTTCTTGATGCAACTGAAGCAACTTAGTGATCATGCTATGCAAATTGTAGGTTGTGGCCTACTTTTAAAACTGGTACTCATGATATGAAAACCTAGCGCTCGCGCTGGACAAACTTGGTGACCATGGTCTGCAACTCACTGGTTGTGTAGCCTATATCAATTTTAGTACTCATGCCTGCAACTTAGCGCCCGTGCTCTGCGACTTTAATGGTCATGTTCTGCAACTAATATTAATTGTGCACTTGAAAACCTACTGCTCTGCACCTTCTGTGGTGGTTTGACAACATTGATTTGGTACTCCATTGCTCTCTAAACTTAGTACTCATAGTATGCAACCTAAAAACTTCTGATCTGCAGTTTTTGTCTGCATCTAATTTGTGGCACAAACCAAAGATAAACCCATATGCAATTATACATCTACCCAGCTAGCTGAAGTTGCTACAGGTTACCACACCCGCCGAAAGTCGTAACCAGAGACATCACCGGTGAAGTTGTTCCCGGCTATGCTCTGGTACGTCAGGTTTGCCGGTGGCCACGAGTCAGGCGGGGAGCGCGCCAGACATGAGGTTCCACGACACGTTGAGTGTGGTGACCTGGCTGCACGGCGTCAACTGTGGCAGCTATCCGGTGAAGAGGTTGGCGGAGAGATTGAGGTAGCGCAGGCCATGTCAGACGGCGAAGGAGTAGTTCAGCAGGCAGGAATAGGGAAGGTGGTTGCACGATAGGTCGAGCGAGCATAGCAACGCCGGGAATGGGAATCCGCCACCGGCGAGGGAGTTCCCCGACAGGTTCAAGAACTGCAGTACGCCGCAAGAGGCCAGGAACGCCGGGGGCAGTGCCGCGTTGAAGGCTTTCGACGAAATGTCCACCACCACGAGTGCGCTCGGCAAGGACAGCGCGTGCGAGAGGTTGCCGTAGAAGGCATTGCCGCGTAGGTCAAGAAGTTGCAGCGCCGGGAGCGCGAGGAGCGCATCTAGCCGGAGCTCGCCGGCGAGGCCCATGCTGCTGAGGTTGACGGCAAGGACGCGGCCGCCGGTCGGCGGCGCACAGGAGACGCCGGCCCACGATCACGGCACGGCGGAGTTTGCGTCGGCGCCAGACGCACAACTCGTGAGAGCACCATGCGGGTTGTCCACCATGGACGCGCGCATGAAGGCGAGAAGCGCCGTCGCCTCACCGGCGTCGGCAATTGCGGTGCTAGGTTCTAGATATAAGGTAGCATGATCTAGATCGCGGTCCTTGCGTCACGCACAGGCAACATGATCAATTGATCAGAATTACATCCACACGAAGGAGTCGTGGGCGAGGGAAAGGAGAAGAGAGCAGCTAAGGTGTTCGATTACAATGATTAACAATTACCCTCCTAGGCAGATGCAGTGAGAAGGAAGAAGGGTAGCTGGAGCTACAGTACGGCTCAATCCACTGCCCGGATCTTCTGTGCCCGGATCTGAAGTAGTTGTTGCATGGTCCTTCTCTTGCGTGGGCTGGGCCGTCACGGGCTTGGTCTTGTGCTTACGGCCCATGGCCCGTCTGACGTCTCTAGCACGTCGATGCCTTGTCACTGGTGTCGTAGCAGGTCCCTCCCCTTGAGAATCTGCTTGTCCCCAAGCAGGTGCAAGAGGAAAACGAGCACGCAGAGCAGCTTCCGATTCCCAGGATAGAGCGTCGATGGTAGACTGGTCCAGGAGACCTGTACTTGAGAGGAATAGCCTGTGCCGTGCTTGATCGATCGCTCCTGGTGAATGTGTAATGGCTGCACTACGAAGCAGTCGTCAGTGGAGAATGGAAAAACAAGCTCGGAGTTCATCACCTGATCGGGTGGAACCCATTTCTTGAGCTGGGAGACGTGCAGCATGGGGTGGATCATGCTCCCAGGTGGAAGTTTCAGTTTATAAGCCATTTTGCCAATGCGAGCAAGAATTTCATAAGGCCCGAAGTATTTGAAGGAGAGCTTGTGATTGCTTCGGTGAGCCACAGAAGTTTGAGCATAGGGCTGCAATTTCATGAAGACCTGCTCTCCGACTTGAAATTCCCGTTGACTGTGATGCTTGTCTTCCTGATGTTTCATGCGTTGTTGTGCTCGGAGAAGGTGTTGGCGTAGTAAGACATTTGTTTCTTCACGCTCGTGAAGCCAGCCAGCCAGATCAGGAGAAACATCAGACTGCAAATTGCTAACACCCAAATATCGTGGAGTATACCCATACAACACCTGGAATGGGGTTTTGCCCAGAGCTGAATGGAAGTTGGTGTTGTACCAGTATTCAGCCATCGGAAGCCATGCTGCCCATTTCTTAGGAGATGCATGTACCGCACAGCGCAAATATGTCTCAAGGCACTGATTTAGCTTCTCTGTTTGCCCATCAGTCTGTGGGTGGTTAGCAGAGCTCATGTTCATCTTGGTGTCTAACAGTCGAAACAGCTCTTTCCATACTTTGCTTGTGAACACTGGATCTCGATCCGAGATAATGACACTGGGAAGGCCATGTAATTTGTAAACTGAATCAATGAACCTCTGGGCCACAGTCATAGCCATGTATGGGTGAGAAAGAGGGATAAAGTGGCCATATTTTGTAAACTTGTCAATGACAACCAGGATGCAGTCAAAACTTCCAGAGCGAGGTAAACCTTCCACAAAGTCCATACTGATAACACTCCAGGCATCAGTGGGGACAGGTAAGGGATTAAGCAGACCTGGGAGACGAACATGCTCGCTTTTGGCCTGTTGGCAAGTGATGCACTGGCTCACATACTTGCGAATGTATTCTTTCATGCCTGGCCAGGAGAATAACGACTTGATGCGTTGGTATGTGGCTAAAATCCCGAATGTCCTCCAACCCCACTGTCGTGCAAGGACAAAAGAATCGCAGCATGTGCCTCTTTGTTGTTACCGAGCCATATTCTGTCTTGGTAGCGTATCAAGCCTTGATGAAAAGAGTAACCCTGAGCATTGGGAGAGTGTACACTTAATTCCTGCATCAGTTGTTTTGCTCTAGGATCAGCTTCATATCCGTCACAATGATTTCTAACCATCTGGGACGGCACAAGGAAATGTTATACAACTCATTAGCGCTTGGTTTCCGAGAGAGAGCATCTGCAGCTGAGTTATCAGTGCCCTTGCGATACACCATTTTATATTGCAGTCCAATTAGCTTCACAAATGCCTTCTGTTGCATGTCTGTTGTAAGCTTCTGGTCAGTGAGATGAACCAAGCTTCTGTGATCAGTAATTATTGTGAAAGGAGCCTGTTGCAGGTAAGGGCGCCACTTGTCTACAGCAAGAAAAATGGCTAGACACTCTTTTTCATAGGTTGACAGTGTCTGAGAAGTTGGTCCAAGGGCCTTGCTGAGGTATGCTATTGGGTGACCTTTTTGTGAGAGTACTGCACCAACGCCACGCTTGGACGCGTCTGTCTCAACAGTGAATGGAATAGTGAAGTCCGGTAGGGCGAGCACTGGGGCAATCAACATCTTTTCTTTCAATGTATCGAAGGCCTGCTGGTGAGTAGGTGTCCAATGAAACAAGGTGTCTTTCTTCAGCAAGTCTGACAGAACACGTGTGATCAGGCTGTAGTTCTTGATAAATTTTCTGTAGTATCCTGTGAGTCCAAGAATTCCCTCACTTGCTGTACATTTGTTGGAGTTGGCCAATTTTGCACTGCCTGTATTTTACTTGGGTCTGTGGCTACTCCTTTGCCACTGATAATGTGCCCTAGATACTCTAGTTGTTTCTTGGCAAATGAACACTTGCTGAGCTTGATTGACAGTTTGTGCTGCTGGAGGAGCTCAAAGACTTGAGTAAGATGTTCAATGTGAGACACAAGTGTGGGGCTATAAATTAGGATGTCATCCATGAAAACCAGAACACATTTGCGGATCATTGGTGCGAAAATGGAGTTCATAGCTGATTGGAATGTCGCAGGGGCGTTTGTCAGGCCGACATGAGCCTTGATGACGACGTCGAGTCCATGATGGGACTCGAAGACACATACACATACCCTCGGGTGATACCCCAGCAGGTCTACGTTGCCTTCGCCGCAGAATCATCTGATGCTGCGGCCAGTCGCAGGCCTACAGAGTTCCTGTGCATGGTTACTATGTCGGACGGAGTCACAAATCTCATAATTACTGCTGAGATGGCAGCAAAAGCAGATAAAGATATCAAGGAGTGCACAATGATGCCAGCAGACGCAACACGAGAGGAGATGCTGACCTTCCAGTACTTCAACTGGCAAGAATCACTTCGACTGCAGCAGATCAGAGCAACACTCGAAGAACGTAAAAAGCAGGCTAGCTTGCCGAGTGCGCGAAGAAGACAGCTCTCCCTGAGCTCCACCGGGCGAGCAGACACAAGACCCAGATCAAGGCTGTCACATCTCTCGCCGGATGAGAGGGCGGCACTCACCCGCAACCTAGGCAACTCTTTCATGACATACGACGAGGAGGGAGTGCCAGTACCCAAAACAGCTGCGGGTGCTCTTTTACCGCTGCAGCATACCTAGAGGCAATCAAGCCTCCAGCTGATGACCCCAATGCAAAACTACATCGCCAACAGATCAAATCACTCGCCTTAGCGGCGAAGGCCATACGCCAAATTCCAAAAACTCCAGGGGGAGTCGAGACCGTGCCCTAGTTGACACGCGTCGTGAAGAGCATAATCACAGTGGTCGCCGCCACACTCGAAGGAAAGAAGCGGCTCACGTAGGCGCAGGTCCAGGAGCAGATCACGCAGATCTTACAGTAGCGACTCATACTCTGATCGAGAGCCTGAGCCACATGGAGCTCTGTGCTTCACTCGACGCGTCCGAGACACGGATGCCCAAAGGGTTCAAACTTACATCTGAACAGCCCAAGTACACGGGTCGACAGGAACCTTCAGGGTGGCTGGAAGACTACAGGCTGGCTGTCGCGTGCCAGCGAGGCACAAACATCACAGCCATGCAATACATACGACTCATGCTCGAAGGCACAGCCCGCGACTGGCTCAAGGCCCTACCTCCATCAACATACGACTCGTGGGATCACTTCCGCACTGACTTCATCAAAAACTTCGAGCCTCTATGTGAGCGCCCAAAAACGTTCGAGGAGCTGCGAGCTTGCGTTCAACGGTCAGACGAAACGTTGAGGTCATACATCAGACGATGGACTGAGATACGCAACTCAGTCGGAGTAATTTCAGAAGATATGGCCATGGACGCTTTCATAATGGGCCTCGCCAGGCGGGACTTCAAAGAAGCACTTGGTCGCAAAAAGCCAACCTCTGTGGCTAACCTCTTGATGATCGCGACTGAGTGGGCAGACGGAGAAGACATGGCGCGCACCACACGCGGGTCCTCACCCCGTGACAATCATGAAAGTGGCAGTCGAAGCCGCAGAGACTCATACAGAGACGACCGAAGGCGCAAGCGTTCAAAACGTCACTACGACGACGACAGACCCGAGTTCATGGCGGCTGGGTTCTCCACGCCCCGCAACGACCAAGACAGAAGCGACCGACGGTCAGAAGATCGGGGACAGTCGAGATGATCGGCGAGACAGTCGAGATGATCGCCGAGACAGTCGAGACCGCGGCCAACGCAGTGATAGCTACAAGAGGAAAGACTGGCGCAAGTCACGATCCGGCGCACAATCCGAGCGATCATTCGAAGAAAAGATGGATGCTGATTGCAGATTCCACCTGTACAAGGGGGAAGACGGAAAACTGCGCTCCAATCACTCGATGAGAAACTGCAGGGAGTTCGACCAAATGGCGACTGATTACATAAATCTCAGAAAGGCAGCAGCCACACCCGCACCCGTAGCGCGCCGCAGCCAGCCAATGTACCCGTTCTGATGCCACCACCACCAGCCTGCAGCAGGCGGCAACATCGCGGGTGCCATACAGCAAGTACCTCGTGGACGAACCTCAGTATCCTCCGCTCCAAGGGCAGATGTACATGATACAGAAAGGTCGCCCTTCCAACAGGGAGCAAAAACTTCGCACTCGACAAGTAAACATGGCGGTCATGTCACCTCCTGCCGTAACTGAATTCTTGAAAGGATCCGAAACTGCAATAAGCTTCAGCAGAGAGGACCACCCACCATCGGTCGTTCGTCCAGGGCACTCTGCTCTGGTACTCGACGCACAAATTGGAGGCTACGCCATGTCCAAGGTCTTCATGGATGGTGGCAGCGGCATAAACATCATCTTCGCAGACACGCTCCGCAAAATGAACAGGTCAGTCGAAAACCTGCCAAGATCTTCAAATACCTTTCACGGTATCGTCCCAGGCAAAGCAATAAGCCCAGAAGGTACCATACAACTCGACGTAACGTTCGGGACAAGAACCACTTCAGAACAGAGTCGATTGAATTCGAAGTTGTCGACTGGAAGTCACAATATCATGCCATACTTGGACGCCCGACGTTCGCTCGATTCATGGCGGTGCCACACTACGCATACCTCCAGCTAAAGATGCCTGGACCAAAAGGAGTAATCACAGTCAAGGGGAACTTCCAAAAGTCTGACTCTTGCGACCGAGAGTTTAGCAAAATCTCTGAGATGTTCGGCATGGAAGCAACACTCGCCGATCTGGCGGTCTCCAACGATCGAACACTTATGCCGGAGCAAAGAAGGTGGCAGTCGACAGAGCATTCAATGCCACCAATGACACAAGATCGCATCAGGTGCACCCGACTGACCCGACCAAGACAGTCAATGTCTCGTCGAGTCTGCCTATCGCATAGGAAAGCGCGCTCGTCGAATTCCTCCGTGAGAACTGGGATATATTTGCATGGTGTCCAGCCGACATGCCAGGTATTCCCAGGGAATTCGCCGAGCACTCTCTCCAATTATTTCCAGATGCTAAACCAGTCAAGCAAACAATGCGCCGCATATCCGGCCCAAAAAGAACGCAGTCGAAGCCGAAGTCGACAGGCTACTCGCAGCAGGTTTCATCAGAGAGATCAAGAAATCACAATGGGTGGCCAACCCCGTACTCGTAGAGAAGAAGCACACAGATATCCTTCGGATGTGCGTAGATTTCACAGCACTCAATAAATGTTGTCCAAAGGATCACTTTCCACTACCTCGAATCGACCAATCGTCGACTCCACCGCCGGGTGCGCTCGCTTGTCCTTCCTGGATGCTTACTCGGGTTACCACCAGATAAGGATGAAGAAGAAGATGAAGAGAAAACGGCGTTCATAACCCCGCTCGGGGTCTACTGCTACACAACCATGCCTTTGGGCTCAAGAATGCAGGCGCAACCTACCAGCGCATGATGCAAGACTGCCTCAAGAAGCAAATTGGGCGAAACGTCCAGGTCTACGTAGATGACATTGTCATCACAACAAGGGAGGAAAACACACTACTCGATGACTTGCGAGAGACGTTCGCAAACCTCAAACGCTTCCACATCAAGCTCAACCCGAAGAAGTGCACCTTCGGTGTTCCAGCCGGGCAGCTCTTGGGGTATCTAGTCTCGGCTCGAGGAATCGAGGCAGACCCGGAGAAAATACAGGCCATCTTGACGATGCAAAGGCCTTCAAAGCTCCATGATGTGCAAAAGTTAGCGGGTCGAGTGGCAGCACTCAGTCGATTCATCAGCAAGCTAGGCGAAAAAGCGCTCCCGTTCTATCGACTGATGAAGAAAGCAGATAAATTCGAGTGGACGCCAGAAGCCGAAGCAGCCTTCACGGACCTCAAGCGAGTCCTCACAAGCCCTCCAATCCTCGTCGCACCAAGGGACACACCCAAAGCATACAATGTCCAGTCTATTACTTGAGTGAAGTGCTCTCCATATCAAAGCAGCGGTACCCGCACTATCAAAAGCTGGCTTATGCCGTGTTCATGTCCTCAAGAAAGCTGACGCACTACTTTGCAGAGCACCCGATCACTGTAGTTAGTACCTCATGGATCGGGACATCCTCACAAACCCCAATGCAACTGGGCGAGTCGCAAAATGGCTCATCGAGCTAGCACCACGAGATATCAAGTATGATTACCCGAAGGCCATCAAAGCACAAGTCTTACCTGACTTCCACACCGAGTGGATCGAAGCTCAGTTGCCAGGAGCACCAGATGTGTCCAACTCATGGACTATGTACTTTGACGGCTCAAAAAGAACGAAGGCGCAGGCGCAGGTGTCATCCTCATATCACTAAAAGCGACAAGCTTCGCTATATCCTGCAGATGGAATTCGAGTTACCATCCAATAACGAAGCTGAGTACGAGGCCCTGATCCATGGCATGCGGATGGCCAAAGCCCTCGGGTGCACTCGACTGATGATCTATGGTGACTCGAATCTTGTGGTGCAGCAAACAATGAAGGCCTGCGATGCAATCGCAGATAACATGATCGCCTACCGTGACCTGTACAATCTCATGGAGGGCAGCTTTGAAGGCTGCGAGTTACGACACATAGGGCGCGAGAGTAACGAAGAAGCAGATAAGCTAGCCAACATTGGCGCGACCAAAGCACCAGTTCCACCGGTGTCTTCCTCGAGCGCATCGAGCACAGGTCCATCAAGAAGAAGCGAACATCTCCTACATCAGCCGCACCAGTAAAGAGCAAAGCACCTAGCACAGAGGACCCGCCAGTCGAGGTACTCCTCATTGAGCCAACCTGGACTCAACATTTCCTCGCATACATACTCCGCGGCGAGGTACATGAAGACATAACAGAGTCGAGACGTGTCACTCGACGATCTAAAGCATACACCGTCATCAACGGTGAACTATACAAGCGCAGCGTATCAGGTATGTTCCAACGTTGCATAGCATTTGAAGATGGCCAAGCCATCCTTCGTGATATTCATGCAGGTACCTGCGGCATCATGCCAGCAGTCGATCACTCGTAGCCAAAGCCTTTCGCGCAGGCTTCTACTGGCCCACAACACTCAAAGACGCGGAGGACATAGTCAAAAGGTGCATCGGCTGTCAAAAATTCGCCACACAGCCGCACGCACCCGCATCGGCGTTGAAGACAATACCATTGGCCTGGCCCTTCGCCCAATGGGGGCTCGATATGGTCGGGCCACTCAAAAAATCCTCCCATGGAGGGCATACCACCTTCTGGTGGCGGTCGACAAGTTCGCCAAGTGGATTGAAGCAGTCCCTATCACAAGTTCGACTGCCACTACAACAGTCAATTTCATAAAATCCATCATATACTGCTTTGGTGTGCCAAGTAGCATCATCACTGATAATGGTACAAACTTCACGGCTGAAAAATTCCGATCCTTCTGCAAAGAGCAGGACATTACGCTCAATTATGCATCTGTGGCACACCCGCAATCCAATGGCCAAGTCGAAAAGGCCAATGGACTTGTGACGAGCGGAATCAAGAAAAGCCTCCTGGTGCCACTCAAAAGGGCCGCGGGTGCTTGGGTCGAAGAACTCCTGTCTGTGCTATGGAGCCTACGCACAACTCCCAACGCTTCAACACAATTCACTATATTTTTATGGTCTACGGCGCAGAGGCAATCCTGCCATCAGATGTAAGATTCAATGCACCAAGAGTCGAGCATACAACGAAGAAGATTCAGATGAAGCACTCGAAGATGCAGTCGACTTGCTCGAAGAAGCACGCAACACGGCGCTAGCACGCACAGCTGTCTATCAGCAAGATCTCCGCAACTATCACAGCCGTCGACTGCGTACTAGATCCTTCGAGGTTGCGGCCCTGTCGGGAACAGAGTCTGGTTGATTCGACTGAAGGCCGACCTGCATAACTCGAGCAGCATAGTGCTCCGCTACACTCGATCCTTTAGAGTTGCGAGTATGCGGACTCGGTGCTTATCCAATCGAAAGTGCTGACATCCGTCGTTGGTTTGTCAGTCGCATTGTTCAACTGCTCGTCAACTCGAGCCTGCTCCGCCTGGAAGTCTGGAACGAAACCTGCAACAAGGCACGTTGGATCAACAAAAAGGACAGACTGTGAACTCTTGAGTTCAGGGCAGTCATGCTTACACTCGAGTTGTCTGTTCA
The DNA here is from genome assembly GCA_947311845.1 of Poa pratensis. Classification (NCBI taxonomy): domain Eukaryota; kingdom Viridiplantae; phylum Streptophyta; class Magnoliopsida; order Poales; family Poaceae; genus Poa; species Poa pratensis. The sequence goes on from CAMZMU010000105.1 coordinate 27,687,396, forward strand.
CGATCTCCATCTCGCCAAGCACATAGTCCTCTCGCTGGGTGGGTAAAGCAGGCCTTGCCCTCATCATATCCACCTCGCTCTGGGCATTCTTCAAATCTTGCTCCAGTTTTGTGACTCGAGCCTTCATATAACGCATTACTGCGGCATCATTTGCCGCCTGAGCTCGAGATCGAGTAGGAGCACGATGCCGCGACGAGCTAGATGAAGTAGCGACTGTTTGTTTCTGTTCCAAACATCATAAAAGTTTCATGAGAAACTCATCACAAAGCTCAGACGAGTAACAGCACATAGCCCTACAGGCAGAGGCATAACAAAGGAACCAAATCCATACAAGTGTGGCAAAAGCATAAGCATACTCAAGGTATCATAAAAGTATAATTACAGTCCAGCAAAAGGGAAGATGGCTCTAAAGTCTATGACGCAGACTCTGACCTAGCCCGACGCGCGCGATTGGCGACCTCGCTGACCGGCGCTCCACGGTAGCCATAAAAATTTCAGCCAGCTGCGAGGCTGGCTCGTTCAAATGCTTCAGAGACACCAGTTTCCCATCCGGCTTTCGAGGGAAATTAGACAGAGCGGCCTTGAAGTCACCCTCTATCCCATGACCTAAAAGGAGCTTGAGGGTGGTTTCTGAGCCGCGTACCGTCAGGGTGCGAGCAAAATTCGTCATCGTGGAGGATCTCGGGCCGAGGACGTCGGCAAAGCCTTCACGGTCGAGGGAGGTTGGCCAGACGGGAACACGCCCTTGTATACGGCACCGAGTGTGCTCGTAGACTTGGCGAGTGCATCCTTAGCTTGGGCGGAGACGATGTCCAGGTCGCCAATAGCACGGTCGAGGGATAAATCGCCACTCGCCTGGTCTTCAGGTGCAGGTGCGCCAATAGCTCCTTCAAAAATCAGAAAGAACAGAAACTCTTACACGACATTCAGCGGCAACAGAAGTAAACAAAAAGTGGCAAATTATACTCACCGCCCACGTCTCGGGTGAGGCTAGCCAGACGCTCAGCATATTCTTTCTTGCGCAAGGCAGCGGAGTTCTTGGCATCATCCAAAGCCTTCTTCGACTCAGCACGCTGCTTGGCGAGTACATCTTCTAGCTCCTTCACCCGGGACTCAGCCGATGCCTTGTCATCTGAATTTGATGGCAAGAAGTAATCAAACACTCAGCTAAGCAAAGACAATGTGAAAGGGACTTCGGGTTACAAATCAAAATACACTTACGAGTGAGTTGCTCCAAACTGGTGCACAGGCTATCCCTCTCTTGCTCCAGTTGGACAAAAGTTTTGCCCGATTCTACCAAGTTGAGGTAGTAAGGCTGCAAGTACACGAAATCAGCATAAGTTATACGTAACCAGCTCCGTATGCGGACTCGACAAAAAGATACTTATGTGTTCTGTCCAAGGCACGGGCTTCGCGGCTGATTCCCGACTTCCGGAGCTGCGGCACTCATAGCTTTGGCCGTCTCAATAGCAGTAGTTGCGGCTGCTGATTGAACGACTTCTGGGGTCACATGAGGGGCTTCCGGGTGCTCTGGGTCGTCATCTTCTCGGATGGGGGAGTCATCAGGCGCACAGTCTCAGCACTGCGAGTGATAGAAGAAATACAGCATAAGCAAGAGTATCAACAAGCAGAAACTTGAGTACAAACAGCTCAGACTCATACTGTGCTCTTCTTCCTCCTCGCTATCAAGGTTGTCAAAATTGGGGCCTCCAAAAACAGCTCCTCACCCGACTGAGGAGGAGGAGCTGAGCTCAATGGGCTCACGTTCAAAGGAGCAGCTGTGGTAGTAGGAGACGAGCCCGAGTCTCCGTCATCTCCCACATCCGATTCCTTCGCGGGTGAACTCGTGGAGGAAGACACAACTCGGGCCGCCCGACGGCGCTTGCGAGTGGGAACCTCGCTCACATCATCAGTCGTGGCGAGCTCCTTGGCCTACACTTCTTCTGCCACTTCCCATGGTTAGAGTGGTCAAATCAAAGTCCAAACGGCACCGTCGTTCGGTCAGCGCTGCACAATGGGCCCACCTATGTGTCACGTCCCATCCATCACAGCATAGAGCACGCCACCGCGTGTCAGGCAGCGCAGTCGCCGAAAACGTCATCCCTGACGTCATCTCAAATGCTTTGATCAGAAATACATTCGAGTCTACCCAACACATATCGGTCACTCGACTGCCTTGTTTGATTCGGGTGTGGAAAAGTAATGTTAAGGCAAAATTGGTCACTCGACCGTTCCTTCGACTGAGGCATATTACTCCCATCGGGAGCATATTAAAAAATTCTTCGAATGGAGATGCTCAAGATAGAATGATTTTGAGATTATCCTCCATTACAAGCAATACATCATAATCTCGGGGGCTACTCCCATCGGGAGCACTGTCGTGCACCCGATAGAATTACAACAATTTTTTCTTCGATTAACATATGCAAGGTGAGAGGATATGAGATTATCCTCCATTGCGAGCAATAAAGCGCAATCTCGGGGGCTACTCCCAACGGGAGCGCTGTCGCGTACCCGATAGAATAACGACAAAGTGTCAGTCAACAAAAGGATCGACTCAGTTCATATACAAAATCATACTCGAAACATTCCCGAGTTGCGTCCGCCGCAAATACCTCGGATGTTGCACGCATAGTGCAAAGGTAAGACCCGCCAAACTTTCGAGCTGGCTAAGGACCGTTCCAACAACGTAAATCCTTATACTTTCCGTGTCAGCAGACATGATGAAAATCCTGACGGACGCGTTGGGTAAAATTCAAATTTCTGTTGCAGATCGACTCAGTAAGACCTCCGCGGCCTAGTCGACTCTGACCAGTTTGTTCCAGATTCGAGTCCGGGGACTCGAGTTTGATTGAAAGCTAGTAAGGTTTTACCCGAATGTGTAGTTAACCAGTCCCGATCCGTCGAGTGTACTGGGCCTGCAAAGCTATTATCCCTTGGTCATCATAAGCAAAAACCATAGTCGATGTGATACTCGACATAACCAACATGTGCTATTCATACAGGAATTCCAATTATAACATATAGAATACAAAGCATATGACGTACACTTACGAACGAGTCCATGCCCGATTCTTCGAGTCAGACAAATACTCGGGGGCTACTGACAAGGGTATACATCTCGGGTACCCTACCGTGAGGGTACCAGGTGCACGTGGTGACTAAGGCCCAATAGCGAAGAGCCTATTCGAATCCCAAGACCAAGGCCCAAGAAGATGGAGTACCCTCCAAGATTAGTCATAGACATAGTCGGTTTAGTCTTTCTTTACGTGTAAACTAGGTCGGTTATGAACTCCCGAGACCCAGCCTATTTAAAGGCTGGGAGGGGTGCCGATCTAGGGCGAAGCCATACTCAAACCACCAAATCTCTAGCGAGATCGACATCTCGCCGGAGCCTCCTTGTAACCGCATAATCCCACACGATCAATAACAGACAAGCAGGAAGTAGGGTCTTTACCTCCACCCGAGGGGCCTGAACCTGGGTAAATCTTTGCCTCTGCTTGTCAGCCGACGAAACTACCAGCACTACCCCGTTCTCTCCCCCTAATCTCAACCCTAGGTCCTAACCATGGGATTTGATGAGTTAACCCCTCGTCACCGCGCGTAAACCCACCAAACAAGTCATTCATCCACAATATATAAGAAAACCATCGACATTTATGTTCATTCTTCCTCTGATTTGGCAAACGTCATATATATATGAAAGAAACAATAAAATAACACAATGCATATGAAAATGAACAACAAAACAACTCTTTCATCCACGCGGAGCTTGCCTATGCCAGTGTCCCTGGCGAGCGGCCACGGGCGTGGCCGAGCCGACTACCATGTTCTGAGGAGTGTGTACGGAGAGGTCGGGATGGCGGTCTGGCGGAGGGCGGAGGCCTGTGGCAGCCTGGTTGGGGGAAGGACGGGCAGGGCGGTGACGAGTAGCCATGTGGGAGATGGCCATATCGATCTAAAAGTAGTGGAGACTAGAGAGGAAACAACGTGGGCGAGAACATCTTGGGAATTGTGAATCAGGCAAAAATTAAATGGCCGCACGTATGGGCAACAAGCGATAATTACATAGCCGGTTAATATTTTGAGATTTTTCTCCAGAATAACCTTATGAACCACGGATCCACATGTCTAAAACAAAAATAGATGGTATGTGGTATGCGGGTATGGGTACTACTTTACCATACCTGCACCCGCAATACCCACTGGGTACACACTTTTAACCATTTGCTTACCATGGGTAAAGTATTCTTACCAAACCCTTACTAGGATAAATACCCACTGGATATGCGGGTAATGGGTACCTATTGCCATCAGTATTCAAGACAGGTTACGTGAACAGGACTAAATAACCACATTGGCTGCGTCTTTTCCAGTGGTTAGAGGCGAAAAGGAGGCGACCGCGTGTCCGGGAGCTTCGCCGACGGATCTGTTGCTCCTCTCCCCTCCGGCCGCCGTTTCGGCGCCACGAGGTGGGGGGGAGCCTCGGCTCCGTCCGTGCGAGTAGTTAGGGTAGGGTTAGTAGGTGTGTGTGCCCGGATGGCGCCGCCGAAGACGGTGGCGGAGGCGCTGGTAGATAGGGCTTCGTCCTCCCCTCCTTTTCCCGTTCGGCCTCGTTGCCGGGAGGTTGTGGAGGTGTTTCGTCGGGCGCGGTTCTCCGCCTGTGCTTCTCTGGCCGGCTGTGGTGGCGAGGGGAGGAGCCGGTGGTGGTCGGCGATCCGTTTTTGGTGGTGCTGCTGGTGGTGTTCTTCTTCTTCGACGTCTCTGCTCCGGCCGGCCTTGGTGGCGAGGGGAGCGGTGGCTGCTGGAGTTTGGGTGGTGCGGTTGGTGGGACTGGGCGGTGCTGCGTCGGCTGGAAGAAGGGTGGAGCTGGGGAGAGGGTGCTGTGGCCGTATCCGTTCATCGAGCTCAGATTCCGTCGCACGGCGGCGGATGGTTCTTGCGGCCGTCTACAACAAGTGGTGGTGCTTCTTCTCCGGCGGCTGGTGGTACGGCGACGCCGGCGTTGACTAGGTTTTTCGGGAGCGTGGTGGTGGATCTGATCGTGATCTTTCTAGGAGGCTCGGGGTGCTTTGTGCTTATTGCAGGGTTCCTTTGTAATTTCTTTTCTTCGTTGGATCTCCTTGTAATTTATACTCAGCTTCCTGAATATATGTATCAGATCCTTTCCTCAAAAAAAAAAAGTATTCAAGACAGGTTGGATGGAAGGAAGCGATGGAATTCCATGGAGAGCATAACGATTGGCAGCGTATACTAAGTTACTAACCCACGATGTGACCTCACCAGGAGGGGGCGGTGAGGAAGCAAATCCTGTATAAAACTCTTTTCTCACCCATGGCATTTGACAGACTTCAACTGAACTGAACTATCAGTTCACATCTCAAAAGAAAAAGAAAAAAATGATCTGATATTTTTTTTCACCGAAATTGATGTTATATTTGACAAAGACAAATTGACCTGCTAGCCATCGCCTTTCGAACACTTTTTTTTTGACAGATTTCGAACACGGTTTATAAAGTGGTCGAAGACGAAAGGATTTCAGTCGAATCCTTTTTGGTGGCGCGCCCACAACTATGTGCGTTGACTCCCTTGACCTGGCCGCTTGATTGCCGGCAGCAGCATCTGGACCCCAATCCCCATTGACCATCCGTGGACGTCAGGTCTGGGCGGCGACGCAGAACGAACCGTGATATATCTCCTCGTTCCTCACGAGCTCACGGTGGGTATCTAGCTAGGAGATTGCTGACGGAGAGAGTGTGGAATATCCGTCATCCATCCATCCTCTAGCCACATCCGCTTTGGCATTTGCATCTCATCATCTGTCCCCTTGTACATGCCGTTAATGGCGAGTGCAGCCAGCCAGTATGTCAATCTTGTTCGTGTTCTTCCCTAGATCCATCTTCTGAGTTCTGATGTATGTACTTTACTAATAAGATTAACAAGCTTTCGTGCAACAGATTAAGATATGTGATAAAATGTACACCATACATTTTTACGCTTAGGGATGTAAATTGATTGGATCGGATTTTGCATCTACCATATCTTTTATCATATTTTTCCATTGGATCCGGAGCGGAGTGGATAACATCCGGATGCGGATTCGGAGGCCGATATAATGTGATGACGGATTCGGGAACGGAAACAGGGCGGATTCGAAACGGAAACAAAATTAATCAGATAGCTAAGCGCATAAGTAAATTGTCAAATCATACAATCAAAAATAATTGTTCAGTAATCGAGTAATTAACAAAGTTGCACTCCATAGTCTTTATAATGACTATTTCAGCGAGTTGTTGTTCAACGTACGAACTCAACAACTCACTAACCGCAAATCCTCATTTCAGTAGAAAATCCAATTATTCAGATTAAAACTATCGGATATCCTATTTAATTTTCGCATAATACATATTTTGGGCTATTTTACGTACCATATCCGGATATCAAGTTCGGAATCGGATATCCTTATCAGTCGGATTGCTTAAAACCGGATATGGATTCTTTAAAACGGTTTCAGAATCAAATACGGTGCATAAATTATCCTATTTTGGTACAAAATCAAATTATTCGGATTAAAACCATTGGATAATCCTATTTTGTTTTCGCATAATCCATATTTATGCTATTTTACATATCATATCCGGGTGTCAAGTTCGAAATCGGATATCTTATCGGTCGGATTCCTTTAAGCTGTATATGAATTCTTCAAAACGATTTCAGAATCGAATACGGTCCAAAAATTATAATATCCAATTACACGCATATCAAGAACACACCAGAGCTTAACACCTGAGCATCACCGCCGGCCGACACTGAAGTCGCGACAGCTTATTAGAGTACGTACGTGTGCTCAATCAATCGATTAGCAGACCTTGTTTGACGGGGTCCTAGCTAGAATGTAGCTGGATGCGTACTTAAAGAATTGCAGGGTCATTAGGTGCTAATCTGACGCACCCTGCATCTCCATGGCCGGCCTCCATTACTGGCTGAAGCCGGGGGTAGGTGCTCGCTCTTGCACGGAGGGGACATCAGCACATGATGCGGCGGGCCAGACATGATTCAGCCATGTTTTATCTTTTTTATTTAGGCATGATTGCATATTTGGAAGATATTCCTTTTGCGGGGCACCAGGAACAGGTATACTCTCACTTCAATGGAAAGATTATCTGTAATTTTCTCTCCTTATTTATTTGTAATAAGTTCCAATCTCTCTGCACGAATGAGGCGGCTTCAGTGAGATTTTGGTGTCACCATGTTGCTCAGTTTTCACTCACCAGCTGCTTTACTCTGAACTTGCAAGTGAAGTAACAAGGAGAGATATTTCCGAGATATGGTATCGCTATTGGCGTACTCTCAACAAAGAAAAGTGAGGAGAAGCGCGGGCACTTCAAACTTTCAAAGTACCCATTGCCTGGAAATAAATAATTTTGAAAGAAAACATCACCGGGTGATATTTATCAGAATCTATAGGAAATCAAGTTTCGGATATAAAATAAACCTTTTTTTGGTATTAAATGGCAGAGGAGGCAGGCCGGCCACATGCTTGTATTTGTACTCTTCTACTCCCAAGTGATTATGCTTTGGCGGCTTTCGGCAGCCGGAGCCCACAATGAGCGACATGTGCACGTTGAGCCTCACAACTCGGTGGCACTGTGCATCATATACCTGTGAGGCTGACAGTTGGGCCCGGTAACAATGCTGTCGGCGTCACGTGTAAAGTATGGCGATTCCGAATTTTTAAAGTAAGATAATACTCTGAAGTTGTCTTCTATGTTTAATGCTTATTGTGATGGCCACCATCACCTCCACTGGACCCAAAAGATGACAGTTCTGTTTGAGATAGATGTTGAAGGGAGGGATTAATGATCAACTATGGCCACTGTATATTGTATACAATCATGTGTAACATTCACGACGAATTAATTAGACATACACATTTATTCTCAAGAGAAAAAGAAAAATAAACTTCTTCTATTTATTTATTTCTGATATATAATGCATGCATACAGAAAAGTGACAAGGATAAATATTGGCAATTCTTATTTTACTTTGTAATACATGTTGTTTTGTTGCGTTGCATGACGAACACATGAATTTCGCTAAAGGATTCTGCATTTGGGCTAGTTGTTATAGAGATATGGATTTTTTCGTGAAGTTGACCTAGGGGAATAAACTTCATGAAATTATGCAAAGTAGAATATAGAAAAAAAATTGTATGGTTTCAAATCCTACAAACTAAACAAGTTCTATAGAAAAAATTCCTAGGAAGTGAAATCCTCCAAAAATCTTGTGAAAATCCTTTGAACCAAACAAGCCATCATCCTAAAAAAACAACAAAGATTTTAATTTTAGGGTTGTTTATAAGAATGATGTTATTGTAAAGTTTAGTACTCAAGTCAAATTCAAAGAAACTTCAGCGAGAAAGACAATCTTGTCAAGGTTTGCGATGATATATTTTACAGGAATAATTCTTCTCTCAAAGAAAATAGAGAACTCTCATGTTCCAAAACAGTCCTAAAGTTTTTTCTATGTTTTTTCTTCAGACGAGTGTCTTGCACCTCCATGTTTTTTTGTGAATTTCTTGCACCTCCATGTTTTGAACAGATAAACATATATAAGAATCTCTATGGTTTAAATGAATTCCCAGGAACTTTTCCTACGAAACTTGGTTTGTAGAATTGGAAACAATTTTTTTGTATGATCTACTTTGCATGAAATTTAAAGAGCAAAATATAATTTAGACAACCTCATGGAAATTTCTTTAGCTTATATGATCACTATTTCATAACCTAAATCTTTTTTGGAATTAATTGTGTTTTCCTTTGGAGCAACCAAACAAGCTCTATTATAGATTACCTTGTTTTCATTTTCTTCGCAGGATTTTGTATCCCTTGACATTTGAATTTTGCGTTTCTAAAATCCTACTAACAAAATACTCCCTCCGTTCCTAAATATAAGATGTTTTAGATATTACACATGTTGTCTAGATACATACACAAATGAGTGAATATACATATGTAATGTGTCTAGATACATTTGTGTACATGTGTATGTGGACAAAGTCTAAAACATCTTATATTTGGGAACTGAGGGAGTATGTTCTAATTAAATGATCGACTTTTCATAACAGTTAACTTAAAGTTAATGGTAGTTCCAGCACAGAAAAGAATAGGAAGGGATAAAGACTTTGCAAGTTGCGCAGTTAATTATTCCCTTAAAATGAAAGAAACAAACGGTCGTGCACTTGGGTGGAAGAGGCCAAGCAGAGGTGGCGAAGCCTGAAAGCGAGCACTAGAATAGGAGAGGATCAGAGGAGCCAACAAAGAAGAAGAACAAAAGCTGGGAGAGGTCCAAGATTCGCACTGGACCTTGGTTGCAGTCTTTTCCTTGGCTCATTGGAAGGTCCTGGCATCTGGGTTCGTGGCGGCTGATGTAAGAAAGGTGGGGTTTTGAGGACACTCGCATCAATCATTTGGTTTTGTTTTCTCGGGTGCTTGGATTTTCTGACTTGCCACCGGCTTGTGGGGCAAAATTGGTAAGGTTCATTGCTCTTCCGTTTTTGACTCAATTTGTTCGTTCGCGGTTCAGAGTTTTTCTTGTTCATCTTCAGTTCTTCGAGATGTTTCGATTGTCGTGCTAAAAGTTGGTGCGCATGCTGAGGATTTTCTTCTCCCCTGTGCAGTACCAGGTGTTGTGTTCATGGCCCAAGGCTATTGATTGGCGGCCACAGGCTTCGATTCCGAACTCTGGGTGCCTGCAGCACTTGAGATCTCTGCCCCTTGCCACGGTTTTGTCCAAGGCAACCTTCCTGTAAACCAAATAAGCGAAGTCGTGGATTTTTCCTCATCAACAGAAGCAAACAGAAGTAGGTGAGACAAATTTGGGGTTACCTGGATTTTTACAAGAACCCGGTGTTTCAAATTGGGGAAAAAAATCCAGTCCCGTCCACTTGATTCTTGGGCCTGGACATGGAGAGGCAGAGCAGCTTCCGTCTGGGCGCGCTGGAGAAGCTGAAGAGCTTCCGAGGGATGGAGAGCTTTAGCAGGAAGAGCAAGGACAGCCCCGGCAAGCGCGGCGACACGGCGCTCCACCTCGCCGCGAGGGCCGGCAGCGTTCCCCATGTCCAGAAGATCCTCGCCGAGTTTGACCCGGAGTTGGCCGGAGAATTGGCTGCCCGGCCGAACCAGGACGGGGAGACGGCGCTGTACGTGGCCGCCGAGAAGGGGCATACCGAGGTGGTGCGCGAGATCCTCAAAGTCTCCGATGTGCAGACGGCGGGGATCAAGGCCAGCAACAGCTTCGACGCTTTCCATATCGCGGCGAAGCAGGGCCATCTGGGTAAAGCTGTTTCCCTTATCACCAGTATATTGTTCTGATAATTCATTTTGATCCAATACTATGAAATGGTTTTTACAAGTTTGTGGAAATGGAATTTAGGCATATATTGATGTGGTGAGTAATTTTTGTTAGGTGGAAAAATGTCTGGTCTTATCTGACTGAGTTAGTGGCATACATCATACTACAAGAACAATGATTTTGCTCATATTCTTGTCATATAGAACAAGTGTCAAACATCAATTATTTCGTGGCTATCTTTTTCCCATTAATTAGCTGAAAAGAATGCATACTGGGTTTGATTTAGACTCTAAACTTGACTATTTCTATGTAGGTGGCAACTGACAAGTTGGGTTCATCATTAACACTAGCATTAGCAATCTTAAAAAATATTGAATACTAGCTCTACCAGCCTGGAGTTATGAGGGGTTGGGAATTCTGGGTTATTTTCAAAGAAAGGTGTATATATAATAGTTGTAGTTCTGTTGTGCACATCTGATATAATGCAACCATTTGTTAGGTCTTATCTCACTATGGTTTTATTCTGCTGAAGCTTGTATCGTCTGATCTGTTTACTTTATGCCAGTGGAGATTGAATTACAGTCATAAGACATAGCTGTAATACTTGTGTGATTCGAGGTAAATTTCCAGAACATACGAGGCTTATTCTCTACTTCCCTTTCCTGATTTTGCAGATGTTCTGAAGGAGCTGTTGCAGGCCTTTCCTGCTCTAGCTATGACTACAAATTCTGTAAACGCTACAGCTTTGGAGACTGCAGCTATCCAGGGTCACATTGATATTGTCAATCTCCTACTGGAAACTGATGCTAGCCTTGCCAAAATTGCGAGAAATAATGGAAAAACAGTTTTGCATTCAGCAGCAAGGATGGGCCATGTGGAAGTTGTAAGATCACTGCTAACTAAGGATCCAGGGATTGGTTTAAGAACAGACAAGAAGGGGCAAACGGCACTGCATATGGCGTCCAAAGGAACAAATGCTGAAATTGTGGTTGAACTTTTGAAGCCTGATGCCTCAGTTAGCCATCTAGAAGACAACAAGGGGAACAGGCCACTGCATGTCGCAACTCGGAAGGGCAATATCGTTGTAAGTGATCAGATATTATGAAAAAAAATCCACAGTACCATTTGTACTTATTGCTTTCGATCATTTGCTATCCTGTCCTCTTACTTACTGAACCTAGTTTTTCGACTATTTGCTATCTTGTCCTGTCACTTACTGAACCTAGTTTGTCGATTATTTGCTATCTTGTCCTGTTACTTACTGAACCTAGGTTTGCTAAGACTAGCTGAGCCTAAAGTTCAGCAGTTATTTTGCTGTAAACATCTTCTCCCCTTATAATTGCGATCATGTTTTCTTTCAAATAAAATAAAATTCAGAACAACACTATGCCAACCTGTTAAAGAAGCATATTTCCCTGAAGATGGCAGGCTTAAGAATTATTTGTGGCTGATCTTGTTTTAGAACTTTCCACTTCCTATGTTTTAGTTGTTTGTATCTAGGCTGATATATGTGTAATTCGGTACAGATAGTGCAGACTCTGCTGTCAGTTGAGGGGATTGACGTTAATGCAGTGAACAGATCTGGAGAGACTGCTCTCGCTATTGCTGAGAAGATGAACAACGATGAAGTTGTTAACATCCTGAAAGACGCCGGTGGAGTAACTGCAAAAGAGCAAGTGCACCCTGCAAATCCAGCAAGGCAACTTAAGCAGACAGTGAGTGATATTAGACATGATGTGCAGTCCCAGATCAAGCAAACACGTCAGACCAAGATGCAAGTCCAGAAGATCAAGAGCAGGCTCGAGAAGCTCCACATCGGTGGGCTAAACAACGCCATCAACTCCAACACCGTCGTCGCAGTTCTTATCGCTACCGTTGCGTTCGCTGCCATTTTTACCGTTCCGGGCAATTTCGTGGAGGAAATGAGCCAAGCACCACCCGGCATGTCCCTGGGGCAGGCGTACGTGGCGAGCAACCCGGCCTTCATAATGTTCCTGGTCTTCGACTCCCTGGCCCTCTTCATCTCTCTCGCGGTCGTGGTCGTCCAGACCTCCCTCATCGTCGTCGAGCAGAAGGCCAAGAAGAGGATGGTGTTCGTGATGAACAAGCTCATGTGGCTGGCTTGCCTCTTCATCTCGGCGGCCTTCATAGCTTTGACCTACGTCGTGGTCGGCCGCGGAGACTGGTGGTTGGCTTGGTGCACGATGGCGATCGGCGCCGTGTCATGCTGACCACCCTCGGGTCCATGTGCTACTGCATCGTCGCACACAGGATGGAGGAGAAGAGCATGAGGAAGATCAGGAAGGCCTCCGCGAGCCAGTCCCGCTCGTGGTCCATGCCGGTCGAATCGGACTCAGAGATGATGAACACTGAATACAAGAAGATGTATGCGCTGTAGACCAGGGTAATCCAACCGCATCATCGGGATCTGTATATAATTAAGCGCTGTTTTGCTCGAGGCTGTTCGATCCAATGATCAATATCATTCAGTGGGGATCGGCATGAACTGAATGAAGCATGTATGGTCATATGGTGCCTATATTTTACTGAAGGTATTTTTGCTGCCAAAACAAATTCAGCTCAGCTGTGCTTATATGGCATGAACTGTAGCCTGTAGGCTTGATTTCCAGCTGAAGATACGCACCTGGATCTGCCATGTTGCATGATGTATGGATTCATGGTAGTTTGTAAGTGGCCTTATGTGGGCATAATTTTGCATGAGTACCTGCAGGTGGAAGTCTACTAAAAAAATGATTTGCTCTTGGACCTGAAACAGCCAGTCAGGCTACAGGTGAGAGTCTCCCAGAATGATGTAATTTTCATGTTGCTCATCCTGCCTGGATCATCCATTCCAAGGTGGCGTTTTAACTTAGCAAGTCCATGTAGGAGCTACGGCGTTGCGCTTGTCCATTCAGTTATGTTGTACCAGTGATGTAACACTTGACCTCCATAAAAGTCCTGTGATTCTAAACAGTTGATCTGCTCGTGTGACAATTTGCTTCGTGGTTAAAACCCATTGCAGAAGCTGGTCAAGGAAGCCGTTCAGGACGCAACAGGCGGATGAACTGCGTCTGGTGGATCGAGTTTGACATTTTCTTCCCATATTTGTACTAAAGCCCTCTTGTCTTGGTAATATTCGCTTTTGCGCATATTGTAAGAAATAATAATGTGTTAGTGCCGAGCAGTTTTCTCGCATTATCTGAACAATTCAGAATAACATTGTGATGGTGTTTAATATTTGTGAAATGGTTCAGGGGAGCCTAAAGTCAACTTCAAAACTTGGAGGTTATTATACTAACGCTCCTCTCCTAAAGGTGCGGTATCCACATTCTTTCGCCATTTTTTTGTTTATCACTTAACTTCCTGTGGTTTGGATGTATTAAGACGGGCCTATGAGCTGCCTTTAAGATTAGCACAATTGCCTATGACCCGTAGCATGAAACCCATGAGTGGGTAATAGGTTTAGTGAGGTACACACTTTTTTTAAGACAGAAGGCACCATGTGCACTGCTTTAAGTTAATAAAACCCAAAAGTGACACGATATCATGCCACAAGGGTAAACAACGGTGAAACTTAAACATAAATGAGGAAGCAAAACAGGAGGCACAACTTCACGACGACAAAGCAATAGAAACAGTGTGCGGCGACGGAGAGAAGGTCTGAGAGTCGAGGCATTGAAGGTGCTTCACCATCTCATCCAGGGCCAGCAACAGTTAGCTTTTATATACGAGCGACATTTCTGCAAAAAGATCACATATTTGAATATATAGTCAGCAGGTTGACTCGGGAATTTTTGCCTCGGTCACAAATTTATTGCGAATTAACAAAAGCGCTCAGCTTTGAGCGCAAAGAAAATCCTAATTGAACGTCTGGACTGGCCCGAAAATTCACTAAGAATAGCACCGACTTAGATGATCGTGATGAAGATGATGGTGAAGGGATACCGCCAACGGGAAAAAACATTGGAACACCGAATGGAAGGAGGAAGGAGAAGGACCAAAGAATACGAAGGCCGAAGGTGAGAACTTGAGGGAGAGGATGGATGAGTGGATGAAGTCAAAAAAGGATTGCGGCACAAACCTTGATATTGAAGAAGATGACCGAGAAGAAGTTACACGATAAGATGATAGGGTGACAACAAATAAGAGAAATCGAGGAGAAAAAGATGGCCGAGGAGAGGCGCAAGGCATACTTTGAGGAGCGTCCATCTCGAGGAGATTAACCTGAGGCAAGACATGGTTCGAGTGGCATGTATGAGAAGGCGAGAGCCTACTTGGAGATTTGAAGGGAGGAGATCTTGCGGTCTAGGATGGGCTCAACAAACGGTGGAGATGGCAACAACAGTGGAGGCAATAGGGAAGATGGCAACAACGGTGGAGATGGAGAAGATGGCAACAATGGTCTTGCTTGATGATTGAGGCTTTTCATATGATTCCAAGGAAGATCATACTTTTCATTGTGTTTAATTGCTACTTATCATATGATGCCCTATGCTTTTGGATCGAAAACTATGACCAAGTTTAACGTTTGAATGTTTATCATTTGAAAATATTGTCTAATGTCTAGTACAAAAAGTGTTTGTGTGAAATTATTCAGTTTGAACATATATGCATATTCACATTAAAACCATATACAAACCTTTTTTTAATGGTAAATGATATGCATGATTTGTTCCAGCGAAAATCCTATACTATACTGCAAGTTATGTTTACGATGCGTGATATGCGGGGTTTGTTCGGCCGGGCACCACGCAAAGGTGTGCACTTCTGCGACATCTGAGAGTTGATATAATGCCCGTTTTCATAGGGGGTACATGTTAACTCGTAAAAGTTTCCTTTCTCCAAAAGCCCCACAATGTACCTGCTTAAATTTTAAATATTTTAATTGGGGGGGGGGGGGGGGGGGGGGGGGTCGAAGCCCCTAGAAGATGTGCTATGCGGTCAACCAAATTCCTATAAGGAATAGAAATGAAAACATAGTGCTCAAGTTTTACAAAAAACAACCTAAAGATGAAATCAATAAAGAAAATGACTCTTGTTCTTGAGATATCCTCGGAGTGCAGCCCTGGCGATGACACCGGGGATACACCACTAGGGTCGACACCAGCGTGAAGCACCACACTAACACCTAAGATCCTCCACAACAACACACCTCCCTGGAGGAAGAAGAAGCCATGGTGCCAGCTCAACACCACATCGCGGAGTGGCCTCCTTCAGCCAAAGATCCCGTCGGCGAACATGGCTTTCGTGGATGAACTCTGTCGTCGATCTTCGCAGTCAATCACATAGCTTCATCTCCCGGCATCCCAGCCCACCTTTCGCCTCCACAATGACCACATTGAGCGAGCATGGAAGAAAACAAAGCTTCGACCCAGCTCATGAGCTTATTTAGGGAGACATCGCTAGATCCAACCTCCTTCACAGCCGCCCAACATGGACAGTCACCTAGGAGAAGAGCTAGCAGCCATGAGCTCACATCCGCCATGGCCAAGCTACAAACTAGAGCCACAAAGGCCAAGCAAATCGGGAGTGTAGTCTTGACTCCCGATCGATATAATATGCTCATGCATGAGTAAAATAATCCAAAAAGTTCTGAAACAATGGACAAAAAACATATACAAATGTTCTAAGTGCTGCCAAGTGTCGTCAAGAAATGAAATTTGTGATGCTTTTTTGTAAAAATAACAAAATCAGCCCCTAAAATGACATTTTTAAATCACACGTTGACATCTAATTTGTTTTTCTTTTCGCATAGAGCAACACAACTTTCATTTATTCGTGAAAATTTTCACGTCATTAGAACACTTGAATATTATTTTCTCAACTGTTTTCAGAATTTTTTGAATTATATTACTAATATTTTCCAATTTCGTAATTATGCAGGAGCATACGAGTTCGGGGCAAGGTGAATATCCGAATCCAATCCTAATACTACTCCCTCAAGTTTCAAAAAAAAAAAATGATACTACTCCCTCGTACTAAGAAAAAGGCTGAGGCCCCGCTTGGAATGAAGGTGGAATATTCCGCTCCGTATTTCTACACCCCTCGGTACCTGTAAAATAAACGGACCTCACCACGTCCGTATTATTTCCCGACCGATTCCGGACTAAAAACAGCCATCCAAGCGAGCCCTGAATTTTAAATACCATACGTGAACATAAACAAATATCCGAGATCAAATTACCACACAGATTGTGTTCTGTTTTGACTTGAATTTGTATTCGTGTACAACTAAGGTCGCCCTCTTAGTTTAAAAAAAAAAGAAGGTCGCCCTCTTTAAACCCTAGTTTTTGTTTTCCGGAAGTGAGGCCGCCTTTTTGTATCTGTGTCGGCCTCCTCCTCGCTCTCTTCCCTTCTACCGGAAGCCAAGGCGAGACGAAACCCCACTTCCCCCATCCGCCCCAATCGCCATGGCGCAAGACGAGGCCTCGGAGTCCTCCTCCTCCTCCTCGTCGGCGGCCGCTGGCCGCCTCAACGCCGCCGCCCCGGAGTTCACCCCCGATCCGCCGCCCACCATCAAGCCCATCCCCATCGCCGCGGGCCCCACCATCAGCAACACCACCACCACCAGCCGCATCACCAGCACCAGCACCGCCATCAGAATCACCACGTCGAGGATGAGGGGGATGCGGCGGGGGTGCTGGAGAGGGACGCTCAGTTCGTCCTGCCAGAGGAGCTCGCCCGTCGGGTCGTCAAGCAGGTAATTTTATTTTTTCAGTCGATATCCACATCGTTGTACTATCTCCATGGTATTGCTGCGAAATCTGAGAATAAAGTTCCACTCTTTGGCAAAAAAGCGAGGTTTAGATGGGTTTTAGTTGAGACATAGAGGTTTATTGGTGGTCTGTGATTTGATTGTATGCTCGCTGCTCCATAATTTCATTACACATGTATCAGTATCATGCCTTGGCAAATGTATTTCTTGAGCTTCAAATATATTGACAACATGGATAACTGTTGGATATCCGAACATAGCATTACTGATTATCATGTCTAGATTAGCGGTTTCTCTCATTATTTATCTGATGATGGGTCTTCTTCCGTGTGCTATGTTTCTAACCTGTTATATGGACAACCAATCTGGTTTTAGATCTATGGTCGTGAGATTGTACTCTGGTATAGTATGCATTGAAAAGTAAGGATGGGCCTGAGTGGTAGGTGGGGTATAGCTATAATAGGACATCTCTTGATGTTAGTTGAGGAATGTTTTGTACAGTGAATCTATGCAATATTTCCTCAGAGGGCACTGTATATTCCCCATAAATATGGGTAATAGAAAGAATTGGTACAAACTGCCTTGTTATATGGTATTCTAGAGTTATGGTTAAGTGAGAGGTGTAGAGCGGCAAGTCTGTGTGCATGTCAAGTCATCAACATCTGCGGATATGCTAGGGTATAACAATACAGAAAACTAACACAATGTTTGGCTATTGTAAATGTTGCATTGCATGCATTATAGCAAAAAATGTGTCTTCTTACTCACTTTTCCTCTTTTTTGGATGATAGGGTTTCTCGTAAAAAAAAGGATGATAGGGTTGAATATGAAAGGAATGTAACTCATCCTCTTGTTTTATTTTATTATCATCTACGCCCTTACCGTTTTATTTCATCTACTCCAGATATATTGTTTACTCTGTTGCAGTAGCTTCACCTTTTACTATTTTCTATAATTCCTAATAGCTGTCTATTAGTATAATTAAACCGTAATCGGTTTCTTGATACACTTCTTCTTAATTGTGCATCCATTGGATATTAATGTGTTTGGAAACATGACAGGTGGAATTTTACTTCAGTGATGTCAATTGGCTACAACTGACCACCTGATGAGGTTCATCACCAAAGATCCAGATGGATTTGGTACGTTTAACCTGTTAAATTTGAACAAAGCGCCTGATTATGATGTTTACTTTCATGCATGTTTCTTTCATAAAATATTTGATGGATGCAATCAATCAAATTTATTATTTATGCAATATCCAGTGTGATGATAAAATTCTTGCAAATTCTGATATAGATATTCTTCATCCAGCCATTATTTTTTCTTGTAAATTTACTTGTTACCAATAAGCAATACCCACGTTTAGTGTACTAGCATTGAGAGGTAACCTTGTTGTGCTGTAGGTAGGGATTATAGGACTATTGAGTACTGACATGTTTGAAAACAAGGTTGCTAAAGTATATATAATAAGTTTGCATTGTTTTTGCATCATTAATATATTACTGGGAGCTGCATGCCATTCTCCATGCGCTCTATATCTGCTTTAGGTTTTGACCGATAGCAGTTGAAACTTCTTCATTATGAACATGCTTGCTCTTACATGATGTTGTTGACTCTTGGTGCTATTGACATTTATTTTCGAACACTATATTCATTATCTTTTTATCCTGTTCTACAGTGCCTATGTCCGTAGTTGCATCATTTAGGAAGATTCGGGAATTAATTGATAGATCCTTGTTGCCTGCTGCATTAAGTACATCAACGGAGCTGGTAAGCATCTCAACCATATATCTATTTATATTTTACTATTTTTTTTGGATATGCATATTTAATTAAGAAATGTATGGTTTCATTAGTTAAATATGGAGATGGCTGCCTCAGTGCAGCCATGCAGGGATGAAGACAAAAGTTAATGGTCTTAACCTGTAACATGGTACTGCATGAGCTATCTGTGATGTCATGCATTTAGCTCTTGTTCAAGTTCCCGTGATCCAAACACAAGCAATGATATATAGTGTTGTGTGGTTCCTTACTAAGAATACAACTTTTGTTATGTATAGGTAGTTTCAGATGATGGGAAGATGGTTAGGCGCCGAGTGCCCTTCTCTGATATGGCTGCTGAAGAAGTTCAGGTTAGCAATCTAATCAGTCAAAATTTCTATTTGCTTTTCATGTTTCTGAAATTTAATGTATTCTTTCTGCTCAGTCTCGCATTATCATTGCTGAAAATTTACCTGAAGATCATCGCTATCAGACTCTTATGAGGATTTTTTCATCTGTTGGGAGGTATGAATGTGTTTAACATGAATGATTTCCAAATGCAATGCTCAACACATCATATTATGGTATTATCTGTTTTGCAGTGTGAAATCTATACGTACCTGCTATCCCAAGGGATTGAAATTTCTGGACCTGCTGCTGGCAAATTATCAAGGGTTGAGATGTTTTTCGCTAATAAGGTCTGTATGATAATCTATCTACCTCTATATGAACACCAAAACTCGATGAATGATTTTGCATAACTTCTTACGAAGCAATCGATCTGCTGTTTGTATGTTATTTTAACACCTGTTTATTTCTCTAATGTTTCTACTGTTGTACTTCAGCTGCATGCTTTTGTGGAGTACGAAACT
Organism: Poa pratensis; assembly: GCA_947311845.1. Lineage (NCBI taxonomy): Eukaryota > Viridiplantae > Streptophyta > Magnoliopsida > Poales > Poaceae > Poa > Poa pratensis. The sequence continues at coordinate 27,707,100 of CAMZMU010000105.1, forward strand.
GTTGAAGCTGCTGAAAAGGCGGTATGTCATCTTGACTGTTATCTGATTGTGCTTTAGCACTAGAACAACATTTAAAAGAAGTTTTCATGTATAGGTTGCCGAGTTCAGTGGTGGGAGAAACTGGAGAGATGGGCCAAGAGCTCGCTCGCTGCTTGGTTGTGTGGTATGTTAATGATTCCTAGCCAGTGCAATGTTTTTTCACTGTTCATTCTATGTCTATATGAAATGTGAAGTAATTATAGACTGATGAGAGCAGATTGCACATTAATCTATTCTATGGTTTCCTCGTCTATCCTACTAACTGGCTAGATCTATGTCATTGACATCTGGAATATTGTTTATCCACTCACTTCATTCTTGGTATAGTCACTACTACATCTGTTCCTAAATGTAGAGCTGCCAAAACGTCTTACATTTAGGAGCAGAGGGAGGGAGTATATTTGATTGACAGTATAAGCCTGCCCAGTGAACATTTCATTTGAGGACAGACAGTTGCAAAAAAACTTCCTTGGAAATTCGCTAGGACCATATTATGTCAAACGCTTTATTGTAAAAGTCAAAGACACGTTTTGACATTTACTTTGTTACCTTCCACTAGAAACATGGGTTGGGTCAAGGAAGAAAAAGTGGAGATGACGAGGCTGCAGATGAAGATGATCCTGACACACGACAAGAGTATGAAGCAGAAGACATGGCCCAGGTATTTCAGTGGTCCTCCGTTCCTATCTGCAGAGTCATGTATTATTACACTATGTTAATGCATCAGAAACTTCATCAAGGATTGATCGTCTAACGGTCTTATCATCTTATAGGCTGAGGATGGTTACTATGAAAAAATGGCATGGGACGTGGGGGAAGAGGACGAGGACGCGTGGGAAGAGGACGTGGCCGTAGCCCGTATCATGGCCAGAGCCGTGACAGTGGCCATCCAATCGGCACTCCTCCATCGAATCACAGCGCTGAGCATCCGGTGGTGCCAAAGCCGCCTCCTGGTCCACGTATGCCGGATGGCACAAAAGGATTTGCCATGGGGCGGGGGAAGCCACAGCTCAACCCCATCAACGCGTTTAATGTCAGTGGAAGCCGTTGCCCTGTTCTGAAGGGCTGGCCAAAAATGGATGTTCTAGCTTAGATGCTTCATATGTTGCTGATTCCATTTTTGTTGGCAGGCTCTGAAACAGAAAGGATGTCACACCTGGTACATGCATGTATACTGCTGGACATGTGAGCCTGTATTTTGATCTCAAGTGAAAGTACAAAATCACGAGTACTTGACAAATCAACAGAAAGTAGTCCCAGAGGAAGGAGCAAAATTTACATAGTGACATTTGCAATCTGCAAACAACGCATAAATTTCAGTAGCTTTTACTGATACCGTAGTGTCTCCAAACATGTAAATCGACTGATCCTTATACCCCATTCATGTCTGCAAACCTTGGTCTCCTCTCGTTCTTACCATCTGCTCTTCTAATTCCCTTTGCCCTCACGGCCTCGCTGGTGCTGACATGGCCATTGTTGTCGTTGCAAGTGGGCTTGCTGCCATTGCCATCTGCAACCTCCCCCTTCGCTAGTAAAGCTTTCTTCTTGCTTTCTACCTGCGCTCCTTAATACCTCTCGTTGAGGCAGCCGGAGGGCACGGAGGCGGTCTCCTTGACCTGACACTTCCTCCTTTGTCGTCCGCGCCAAATGCAGGACCTCCATACCGACCTTTCGCGCCGTTGTTTTCGGCAAACCACGGCGTGTGAATACAGACCCGGTCGTGCGTAGATTCTTGGGTGCCTTGTAAGGGACTTCTTCTGGGCTCTCCACTGTCTCGGTTGCATTTGCACTGCTGTCTTGCATTCCATGGCACCCATCCGATTGTTTCTTGGCTGAGTTGCTGATTGTAGCAGGAGTAGCTCTAGCTGAGTATCTGCTTGTAGGGGTTGTAGTTCTAGCAGTCACAGCAGCTGGCTTGTGCTGCCTGCTGGGTAGGGCAGTGTGGGCTGATCTCTTGTCGACATTGGAGATGGATGGAGCCCCTCTGAACAAGTTCTTGGGTGAAGAACCAGTTGGAGGTGATGCTTTTTTGGTCCCCTCTGGCCTGCCTAAGAACTGTCATCGATTGGATTCGAGAAGATAATTAAGTCCGGAATACAAAAAATGTTCAGAGGAGATTTAGCATTTAGTATATATACCCTTGAAGTCGAAGGTTTCACCGGTCGTGGGATCGGTAGCTCCTTCATCTTGGAGGAGTTGGCTTCCACCTCCAGGGAAGGAAACAACGATGCAGCTGGAGGTGTCTTCAGCCTGAAGTAAGAATACTCGAGTAAAAAACCGATTCCAGTAGAGTACACATATGTTCTTAGACCAGATGAACCCACCAGTCATAGCCATGCTTCTCGGCGATTGGCACGAGGAATTCTGTCCGACTGGAGGGAGGTTTGGACATATGACCACCTAGTAAGAGATAGGAGCACAAACACTGCAGTTAGTTTCGTCAAAGTTGCATATGGTTATTGAGGAGTCATGCCTGGACAGTCCAAAAGATTACGGGATTGAGCTGACAACATTGATAGGATTATTTTTCGCGACAGATATCAGTATGCTTACGAAAATGGCTGCAAGCAAGGATCAAAAATCTCACCTTGTATAGCATCGAACTCAACGGAGTACATCGGTTCCAGGAGGTTCACATCCGTATCTTTCTCATGCTTGTACAGCTCCCTGAAGAAAACTATGCTCTCATCTTTATCTTTTTGAACTGCGGATGTGACCTTAGTCTTGCCCACCCCAGCAATTCTCCTCATGCGGTTCATCTTCAAGAGACAAGGGCAGGATACAAGGATCGGAATGATCAGAGCTATGGGGATTTTGACAGAGGCTCCATGAATACTACACAAAAGATTCCAAATTTGTTGGCAATCCCAAAGCGATTGTTGTAATTATGGGAGACAGCTTACAAAAATATAGTTGATTAATTGATGATGTCGATGGGTCGATGTGTCCATTGGAAATGATTAACCAATTAGATGGGATCATACGTCTTGCTGTTATTTTCTGATTGTTCTCTAATTGTGATAGTGTCTTTTTGTTATTGTCTCTAGACTCTAGTGCTTGTCATTTCTAATTTCCTGGCTCTACTCTCGTTCTTTATCCTACTAAACTGATTTTTGTAAAATAATTACATGAATTTGAACGTAGTTTAGGGTTTATCAGACATATAAGTGCTTCTGGATCTTGTGCTTGTCATTTCTTGTTTTTACTTTCTGCTCTATTCTCAACATTTTATTCTAGTGACCTTACTTTTTAAAATACATGAAATTTAAGATAGTTAAGGGTTTATCAAACATGCAAGTGATTTTGGATTTGCGAAATTTTCTTTTCAGAACATACTAATGCAGTGGAACACATGTAACGCTTGATATGGGATATAATGCTACACACCTCAGTTTGAGTCAGCACAGGAGGGAAGCAGCCGCCTTAGAAACTTATTTTTGTTGGACACCGTTTGTGTTACTGGGGCGCTGTGTTCTGCCACTTGAATGACTTTATCTGGGATAGAAGAGACCAAGTGGAAATACTCCCCACCTTCTCTGCAAAGTCTTCCCAAGTCGGGGCAGCCTTGTACGCATAGGGATTTGACCGCTGGGAGCCGCTGGAGGAGGCCATCCGGGAGTTTCTCTATCCCTGGACAATACCCTATCGTCAACTGATCAAGCGAAGTGAGTCCATCCATCCCATCAGGCAGTGAATTCAGGTGATTGCAGGAATACAGTGTGAGCTCCCTCAGCTTGACTAGATACCCAAGGTTCAAAGGCAGTGCCTCCAAATTTATGCAAGATGAAATCTGCAGTTGCTCGAGGGATGCAAGCAACTTCGGAATCTCTAGTAAGTTGACACAACTCTCGATGTGTAGCCTCTTCAGCTGGGGCAGGGGAAGGGTCTCCTCCGACGATGAACCCTTCCCGTCCAGGTTATCACAAAGGCTGATAGCCAGATAGCGGAGGCGGACTAAGCTCCGCAGCTCCTCTACTGGCCAGCGAACAAGTTCATTACATCCAAAAATCTTCAATTCTTCCACAAAGGCAAAGCAGTCCCAAAGGACAGTGTTAGTTTTGGATAATCCAGATGATGTTGTGAAGCAGTTGGGCCCGTTTAGACTCAAGCTCCGAAGTGTTTCAAGTTTTCTTAGGCATTGGTTCGGTTGGTCCTCTAGAGGCATCACCGTCATGCTTGCCATTGACCAAACATTTAAACTGACAAGAAACGGCCAAGAGCCCAAAGGTATGGTTGTAGACACAAAACCTGTCCCATCGTATTCAAGATAAATCAAGGTTGTTAGATGTGCGAGTGAACTTATTGGAAGACTGCAGCTTTCCTTGATGAGCAGGTCTTTGAGAATTGGGCTCCCTGGAACACTTGCAAGCTTTGGGCACTTGCTGATCGTTAGGTGTTCAAGCAAAGGAAACATCACCAAGCCATTAGGCTCTCTAGCACAATTCTCTCCCCATCTCTCCAAGTTTGGTAGCTCATCAAACAAAATCTCTTTCAACTTGGGAAAGAATTGTGCAAGGGTATTGTGTCCTTCAGCTTCCACCTTAATGCTCCTCTGACATAATGTTGTTAGGTTAAGCATATTCTCTATGCTCAAATACTCAAGAGTTCCTGAAAGCCATATTGTAGGTAGAGTCTTACATCTTGCACAGTTGGATATATAGAATTTTCTTAGGCACCGGAACATTTGAGGGTCCCCCATCCATTGTGATATTTCTAGACCACCATAGCCACATACTTCCAAAACTTTCAGCGTACTATGAGGTGTAAGCGAATCCAACACTTCTTCTTCATTCCAGGCCTCATCCCCAGGCACATAACTTTTTTTCCGGCCCCAACACAGCAACAATTAACTCAGATCCCGCTTCTGCTGGAGATTGGCTTTATCTGCATTTTGCCAACTCGTTATTTTTCTCAAGTTATACAATTCCAACCTGTTTCCAAGGTGACATAGGTCATTGAGCTCCTCAATTCCATGGCCAACTTCAGTGTCCACAACAAATGTTGTTAGTGTGTGAAGGTTGTTCAGTGAACTCATATTTCGAGGCATCCGTTCCAAACTATCACACCCAAAAAGATAAAGATGGATGAGATTCTCCATCGCACTTATGCCATCAGGTAAACACTGCAACTTCCAGCAACCGTCGAGCCTCAGTGTTTGCAGGTTATATAACATACATACTGAATCTGGTAATGTGAAAATGTCAGACCATGATATGTCAAGGTACCGCAAATGTTTTGCATTTATGACCTGGCTATGGATAATAGAAGGATCATAACAATGCATGGCCCTTAATCGCATCTGTTTATCTCCATCAGATCCTCGTGTGATTTTGAGGGTGTTAACAACGTGCGAAGAGATGACATGCCTTTGAATACTCCAATGTTTTGTTTCAACTCATATTGTGCAGCAATCCACATATGCCGGACATCTTGTACGGATGTTTTCTGTTGAATCAACTCTTCCATAGTTGCACATTCGTGTGTAACATCTTTTGCAAGGTCATGCATTAAATCATGCATTTTACAACCAATTGACTCATATGATGTGGAAGTGAAACGAAGAACCTTCACTTTCACATCTTGGAGAAAAGATCTCCAAACCAAATCATAGAAAATGAATTCTCCTTTCTGTGCCAGATCCATTGTTCCCTCTTGTTGAATAAAACCATTTGCCATCCATAGTTGGATCAATATGTCCTTCTCCATCTCGTAGTCCTTGTGGAAAACTGCACAGAAAGCAAAACATTGCTTCATTTCAGCTGACAAGTGACTGTAGCTCAACTTTAGTATGGGAAGGATTTCATATTTTCCTCCAATATTATCACCAATATTGCTTTGCGCAATGGCCTCCCATTCATTGACCTGCTGCTTTGAACTCATCAGTCCACCCATAGTCCTGAGAGCAAGAGGCAACCCTCTGCATTTCTTGACAATGCGTCTGCCGATGGTGACTAACTCCGCTTGATCCTCTGGATGTCGACTAAATGCTTTCTTCGAGAACAATTCCCATGAATCATTTCATTCAAACATGCTAGCTCATGGGGTCCTAATGTTGCCATTATGGAGGCAACTTGCCGACTTCGACATGTGACGACTATCACACTTCCGGGTCCACCAACAGAACACAACAGCGGCTTCAGGTCATCCTCCCACTTCCTCTGCTCTTCATTCCATACATCATCAAGAACAAGCAGATACCTTCTCTGGCCAATGACTTCCTGGAGCCGCCCTCGCAGCAGCTCGATAGTATCGGGCAAGTCACATCTCCCTTTGGTAGCCAATTCTATGATGGATTTCACAACAGTAACGGCTCCAAAGTTTTCCGATACACAGTGCCACATCATAAACTGGAAATGTTGCTGGACTCTGGGGTCGTTGTACACCATCTTGGCAAGAGTCGTCTTACCCAAACCTCCCATCCCAAAGATGGGCAGCACCTGCACCTTACGCCGATCTTTCTGGTCAAGCAATAGCTTCAGCACCACCCCCTTGTCGTCATCTCTGCCAAAGATCTCTGTGAAGTCATCCATTGCTGCGTGGGTCTGGCGATAAAGAACCTGTGGCACCTCCGCACGGTTTTCCAGCCCAAACGTGTTCATCTCTGCTACGAGCTCATTGATCTTCTTCAGGACGGCATTCAGCTTCCAGCTCATGGTGACACGGAACAGAAGCGGGCTGTGAGACGTGAAGTAGTCGAGTACCTTAGAGGTGGTGTGCCCGTCGATCTGGGCCTCTCGGCGCAGCGCCTCGTACTGGAAGCCGTCGAGGACATCGTCAGCCTTGTATGCGGCGGCCTTGAGGTCCTTCATCCACAACCGGATAGCAGGGTTGGTCTCACTCTTTAGTTCGGCGTCGGCTATCTTGAACTGGACCACCCCCAGCTGGCGCTCAAGCTTGCGCCGATCATGGTCGACGCCCCACATGGCGGCCACGCTGCGAATAAGCGTGTCAGCAGCCTTGCAGGCCACACCACGCACCACGGGGAGGAGCAGTGATTCAGCCATGGCCCTTGCAGGCTGTTCCGGCCGACTTCCTCTATCATCTCTGATTAAGGGATGAGAGCGAAGAGCATTATCTGCCATAAAAAAAACTTGGCTGGGAAGACCCCAGTTGGTGTCACCTGTGGGATTGATGCTTCATTGAATTTTGTTGTGCGAGAATAGCTCTTGATTTCGTTATCCAAGGATGCTTCAGGGGTCCAGACTCTGCAACATGACAGGGAATTGGGGGCCCCTCAACCGGTACTGCGTGGTCATCGGTCTTCCGGCAAAGCAGAGGCCAAGTGACAAGCGACCGTCCACGACCATGGCGAGGCGTCGCGCTTGCACGGTCGCTGACCGTCGGCGTCAGCAACTTTTCTTCGGCCGTATGCCCGTACGGTACGCAAGGCGACACCACGCGCTCCCCTGCCACCACGTTCTCCAGCACCGGCCGGAGCTCCACTTGCCAACATCCAGGGTCGCGAATCGAGCTTCAGGGTCGCCGACGACGGCCAGAGCTTCCCCTGCAGCGCCGCCATCCCCGCGCGCGGATTGGGCTCGAGCTCACCGCAATACGTGGGTCGGGCTTGCCTTGGCAGGCCTGCTTCAGCCGGGCCGCGTAAATACCCTCTATGACTTTCCAGGCAATGGTTGGGCAAAACCTATTCATCGACCAGGTCGATGATAACCAGGCCTCGCTCCACCCCCCCCCCCCCCCCCTCCCCGCGTGTATGGGCTTGGCCCAGTTCCCTCCGTAGCGTTATTCGTCTGTTTCTTTCAGTGGCGTAGCCGCAACTTCTTTCTATCTTCCACGTCGTTATTTCCTCTGACAACTGATTCTCTAGTTTTTCGTCTCGCGACTGCTCGTCGCCGTCCGTGACTCCTCACCGTCGATGCTACGCTGCGGCTTCCTCCCTTCGTCATTTCCCCGGACTGCCGTGCGGCTGCTTCTCTCACTGCTTCTGTCGGCTTCTTCTGGCGACTCCGAGTCGCCGTCGCCGTCGATGGCGGATCTAGGTTCGTCCTTCTGTCTGTTCTTCTCAGAGAGCTAGGAGTGACCGTCCTCCCCCTCCGTATTCTGGGATTTCCGTTTGTTGTTGACCAAATCTCACGAACTCGCTGTTAGGGTTTCCTGATTCGGGTATCCCGTTTTGGTGAGAAAATCGCACGCACTAGCTGCTAGGGTTTCATGGATCGGGGGATCCCGTTTCTGGGGGCAAATCACACACACTCGCTGCTTCGGTTTTCCTGGTTCATGAGATCACTAGCTGCTAGGGGTCCCTATTTTTCTGTGTGGGTAGTATCTGTGAGGCATGCTGGTAGCGAACTGGATTTTCTGTGAGGTAATAACTACTCGTAGATACTAGTTCAGATACGTGAGGTAATTTTTGGTAGAGTAACATTTTGAGTTCTGTAGTTTGGGTGTCTCTAGTTGTTTTTATGTGGCAATTAAGTGGGTTGTAGTTGGTTCATACATTGCAATGTTGACGAATTACAAGGTATTTTGTTTTGGTAGTCTGTATTTTATCCTGGTCAATCAGATGTTTGTTTGATTTTTCTTTCTATTTTTTTTTGCGAGGGGATTTTTCTTTCTATTATGAAGATGTTTTTTTTAGATGTTACACATTTGACTATCACTAGCATCCCATTCCTGTATTTGTTTACTTTTGGCTCAACCGTGCTTGTGGTTGGAGGTAAATATCTATATGTTTTTTTGGTTTTAATATGGTTCAGAGTTACTGTTACTGGTTCTACATGTATATGCCCATGCATTTTGTTTTATCAAAGTTAATGATAGTTCATAGCATGTTCAGTCATGATGCCAATGTTGTGTACAAACTTTTCAGTGCTTCTTCAAGTTAGTGTTCGTTAGGGTTATTCGCAATCATTTTGACACTGGTCACCTTTTTTGACAAGCCATGCAATCAACTAGTATCTAGTTTGACAAGGGCATGTATTTTGTGTCTCTAATTTGACAAGCTAATTCATATACAAACTTTTGTATATTCCTCGCCATATTTTGTTATCTCCATGAAATCATAGCTTTTTTCGCATGAGAATTACTGGTTTAGCACCTGGACACTATATCATCTTGATCACAATAGTACTCCATCCTCTTTTAGTCACTATTTTTTTAATCCAAGTACATGTTGTCATGTTTTTCATATAGCTTTATGGTTTTCATGCTTTCAATATAGGTTAGCATTTTGTACAACATACCACAGGTATCTAGTTATTCAATTTTTTCACTTTTTTTCATTTTTATGTAGGAGTTAATATGCTGGACGAAGTACCTCAATGCAAACCTACTATAAAAAGGCGCTTATCATCTATTAGGTTCAAAAAAGCTATGAGTGGGTTCAATCTGATTCAGTTAGGTCATATTGCAAGACACAACTTGACACACATGCTAAATGTCCCTGAGCACTTGATGATTCCTGTGCCAATCCTTCAGTGGTTAGTCGACCACACCTCCTATGGTGGTACAGGGCAATGTTTCTTCAAACACAAGGAGAAACAATATGGTTCACAAAAGATATGGTAGACAAAGTTTTCGGTTTTCAGAATGGTTTCGTCCCATATAATCTTGAGAGTGACGATCCTGAAGCTGTTACTGAGGTGGAATTTCTTTGGAGCCAATACCTTGATGGTGGAAGTTCCATCAAGTCAGCAAGGTTGAGTCTATGATGCTCGGTACTAGTGACGAGTGTGTGTTTCTACAGAGCTTCATCTGGTTCTACATCCAAACCATTCTCACTTCTGTAAAAAAAACGGTCATAAAAAAGCACATGTTTAGCTCTTTCACTTATGTAAGCTGTCTTCACTCTTATCCATCATTTTCACTACTGTTCAGTTGAACTTTCTATAAGGTTTTCCTTTTTCCTTTTATGAACCAGGTAATGTTAATGAAGAACCCCAGCTTGTTTGAAAAGAGTTTTTGTAGGCACAATTTTTTGTATAATGTCATTTTTACAGGCTACCAATTTGAATATTGTCTTAAAGGAGCTCAACGTACATTGCAATGATTTAGAGAAGTTAAAAATGTCTACGCCACCCAACTACCCTTCACACTCCCTGATGTATGTTCAAATGCCCTTTTTATCCAAGCCCTCATATAATGTTTCTTCATTTGCTCATTTTTTGTACACCTGTTTATGTTTTTTTCATTTGCAGTCATGACTCTAGGCTCTATGTCATGCTTTATGCGGAAAACTTCAATGGCAAGATGGTCAAGCATTTCTCAAATGTATGTTTCATTTTTCTTATATTCAATTAAATTTCCATTTTCTGCATATCTTTCCAGGGTTTCTGCATTCTAAATTTATGTGTCCCCGGTCATTTGTTGTGCTTTGCAGGACATCATAACCAATTACAGGATGCTGAAGGCGTACAAAATGTTCCACTCATCCAAGAATGAGGTTCTAGCTGATCTTCTTGAAAAGACGAAGAAGCGGAGGAAGTTGTAGTCTATATCTGGAGGTGTTCCACCCTGCTGAAATGATTTAGCTTTTCTTTTCTTTTTTGCCGTTTTTGTTCAAACCCTCTTTCTGCATTTTGAGGACCTTTTCACCTCTGACACTGAAGTTTTTTCTGAGACGTGCTTTTTCATGCACACTTACCTTCCCTTGCAGACCAAGAATGTACGAGTACACCACATGTAGTCTACTGACTAACTATTTTTTGTCATCACTTTTCCTCCCCCAGTGTTGTGTTTTCCACAATGTGTCAGCCTGAAATCATAAAGCGTCCACAAACACGCCAGTCAGTGTGTGTTCTGATTTTTTATTTTGTGTTACGATTTTTTTTTCACGAATTCTAAAAACGTTCGATAACGAAAATGCCGTCCGCCTAGTCTGTTTTTCAAAATCATTCAAAAAAAGCAAGATTACGCCAGTCACCGTTCACCGTTTTTTCCGCCCCTTAAAATGGATTAACAAAAAACTTTCAAGATCAAATTCCTGCTCAATGGGGTTCCCAAAAATTGTTCAATCCCAAATTCTATTTAATGGGGTTTCCAAAAATCGTTCAAGACTAAATTCCATTCAACAATGTTTTTAAATATCTTTTCAAGACCAAATTCCGTTCAGTGGGTTTTCTCTAAAATCGTTCAAGACCAATTCCCGTTCGATGTTTTTTTTTGTAAATTTGTTCAAGACAAAATTCCGTTCAATGGGTTTTTCAAATATCGTTCAAGATCATATTTCGTTCAATGTGGTTTTCAAAAATCGTTCAAGACCAAATTTCGTTAGACGGGTCTTTCAAATTCCGTTCTACGGGGTTTACAAAAAAGGCGTCAAGAGTTAAATTCGTTCGACCCCGACCTTTTTATGTTCACTTTTAAAATCGTTCAAAAATAGGTTTTGCTCACCGACCCCTTTTATTTGCACTTTTAAAATCGTTCAAGAATAGTTTCTGTTCACCGACCAGTTTCCGTTCACTATTTTAAAATTCGTTCAAAATTAGTTTCCGTTCACCAACTTTTTTGTTCACTTTTAAAACCGTTCAAAATTAATTTCCGTTCACCAACTTTTTTTTGTTCACTTTTAAAATCGTTTAAGAATAGTTTCTGTTCACTGACCATTTTCCGTTCACTATTTTAAAATTCGTTCAAAATTAGTTTCCGTTCACCAACTTTTTTGTTCACTTTTAAAATCGTTCAAAATTAATTTCCGTTCACCAACTTTTTTTGTTCACTTTTAAAATCGTTTAAGAATATTTTATGTTCACCGACCATTTTCCGTTCACTATTTTAAAATTCGTTCAAAATAGTTTCCGTTCACCAACTTTTTTGTTCACTTTTAAAATCGTTCAAAATTAATTTCCGTTGACCAACTTTTTTTGTTCACTTTTATAATCGTTCAAGAATAGTTTCTGTTCATCGACCAGTTTCCGTTCACTTTTTAAAATTCCTTCAAAATTAGTTTCCGTTCACCAACTTTTTGGTTCACTTTTAAAATCGTTCAAAATTAATTTCCGTTCATCAACTTTTTTTGTTCACTTTTATAATCGTTCAAGAATTGTTTCAGTTCACCGACCATTTTCCGTTCACTTTTTAAAATTCGTTCAAAATTAGTTTCCGTTCACCAACTTTTTTGTTCACTTTTAAAATCGTTCAAAATTAATTTCCGTTCACCAACTATTTTTTGTTCACTTTTATAATCGTTTAAGAATAGTTTCTGTTCACCAACCATTTTCCGTTCACTTTTTTAAAATTCGTTCAAATTTGTTTCCGTTCACCAACTTTTTTGTTCACTTTTAAAATCGTTCAAAATTAATTTCCGTACACCAACTTTTTTTGTTCACTTTTATAATCATTCAAGAATAGTTTCTGTTCACCGACCATTTTTCGTTCACTATTTTAAAATTCATTCAAAATTAGTTTCCGTTCACCAACTTTTTTGTTCACTTTTAAAATCGTTCAAAATTAATTCCCGTTCACCAACTTTTTTTGTTCACTTTTATAATCGTTCAAGAATAGTTTCTGTTCACCGACCATTTTCTGTTCACTATTTTAAAATTCGTTTATGTTCACCAACTTTTTTGTTCACTTTTGAAATAGTTCAAAAATAGTTTCCGTTCACTGACATTTTTTATTCACTTTTTAAATTGTTTTAAAATAGTTTCTGTTCACTTATTTGTATAAATTGTTCAAAACTAGCTTCCGTTCACAAGCCTTTTCTGTTCACTGTCCAAAAATCGTTCAATACTAAAATCCGTTCACGGGTTTCCCAAAAACTGCTCAATACCAAATTCCGTTCAACGATGTTTTCTAAAATCTTTTTTTCAAGACCGACGAGGGGTTAACTCATCAATTCCCATGGTTCGGTACCTAGGGTTATGATTAGAGGGGAGAGACGTGGTGGTGCTGGTAGTATCATCGGCTGACAAGCAAGATTTACCCAGGTTCAGCCCCTAGAGGGTAACACCCTACTTCCTGCTTGACTGGTTATTGATGTATGAGGTGTTCAATGGAGCTACAGCGGTGTCCCGGCGAGATGTGATCTTGACAGGGCTATGGTGGTTCGAGTACGGCTTGTCCCAGATCGGCGGCCCTCCCAGCCTTTATATAGGAGGCTGGGTCTCGAGGATTCGCAACCGACTAGGTTTACAAGTAAGGTAGGTTTCTACCGACTTAGGGTTTACTAAACTTGGAGCATACGTCATCTTTTTGGGCCACCTTCGTGGGCTTTAGTCGAGGCATGTCCATGGGCCTTAGCCCGTGCGTGCACCAGGTATCCTCATAGCAGAACACCCGAAGGGTACATCCCCGTCACTAGCCCCCGAGTGCTTGGTCGACTCGAAGAATCGGGCAGGGACTCCTCCGTAACGCATGTCATATTTTGTTTGCTGTGTAGTATTCCATTGTTTTGTGTCATATTTATGAGCCGAGATTGCCTCGTATGTACATGTTAAGTCGAAAACTCATCGACTAATGCTTCGTTTGTTCTGCCTAGGGATATTGACATAAGAGGCCTGGTACACTCGACGGATCGGGACCAGTTAACTGCACTTTTGGGCAAAACCTTACTAGCCTACCTCAAGCTCGAGTCCCCGGACTCGAACCTGGAACAAGCTGGTCAGATTCGACTCATGCCGCGGAGGTCTTACAGAGTCGGTCTGCAGCATAACTTTGCAACCTAACGCGTCCGCTAGGATTTTCTTCATGTCTGTTGACATGGAAAGTTACAGGGGTTACACTGCTGGCAGTGGTCCCTGGCCCAACTCGACGGATCGGCGGGTCTTACCTTTACACTGTGCGTGCAGCATCCGGGGTACATATGCGACGGATGCAATCCCGAGAATTTGTGATAGAGTTAAGCAGCTAAGTCGAAATAATCTTCGACTGATTGTTTTGAGTAACCTTGTGTCGTTTTTCTTATCAGGTGCGCGACAGCGCTCCCGATGGGAGTAGCCCCGAGATTATGCTTAATTACTTGCTGTTGAGGATGATCTCAACTTTCTGAAACTTGTACAATATTCAATAAAAAAATTAATTCGCTCCCGATGGGAGTTATGCACACTAAGTCGATGGAAAGGTCGAGTGACCATATTTGCTCACTTTGAATTCCACCCTCGAAATGAACGAGGCGGTCGAGCGACCAGCTTTGCCTTAATTTTGATTTTCACCCTCGAACTCAATGAGGCGGTCGAGTGACCGGTTATGCCTTAGTTTTGATTTTCACCCTCGAACTCAACGAGGCGGTCGAGTGACCGGTTTTGTCTTAGTTCTGATTTTACCCTCGAACTCAACGAGGCGGTCGAGTGACCGGTTATGCCTCGAGAAGACTCGAATGCTTTTTAAGGGAGATGCTTGCAGTGACGTCAGGCATGACACCTATTGGCGACTTTACCGCCTGACAAGCGGTGGCGTGCGTAATATGACCGATGGGACGTGACATATGTGGGCCCAGTTTTGCAGTGCTGACCGAAAAAACGGTGCCTTTTGGACTAGATTTGACCGTTGAAGCGCGGTTTTCACGGCGACGTGATGATGGTCTCCTAGATTCCCGTGCACAATGGGTGGAGTGGTCGTGGCGGTTGCTCTCCACAATCACCACGTGTATGGCTGGATATGCACCATGGCACACGATCTTGCGCGAACGGTGGAGATTTGTGGCGCAGTAAATAATAGGGGTGCGGCGAGGTAAAAGTTTTTTCACTTGCCATCTGCTCCCCGCCGCCACTGCTTCTTCTTCCTCTGTTCTGTGCGCTCTCCCCCATAGCCACCACCACCATGGGCAACCCCAAGAGGAAAGCTGCAGCGGTCGCCGCAACCGGCGGTGAGGCGGCATCGATGAACAAGAAGGCTGGTGACTGGACGCGGTCCACTTTGAAAGCGTCAAAGCTTGACGGGTATCGGCGGGATGGATGGATTCCCTCCGCCGAGCTGCTGCCGACGCGCCTCCCTGGCAACGGGGTAAGCCCTCAACCTAGAGAGGGCGAGCGCGTGTGTTTTCATGACTTCGTGAATAGGGGATTTTCCTTCCCTATTCACGATTTCTTGCGCGCTTTGATGTACGCGTACAAGGTGCAGCTGCACGACTTTACGCCGAACTCCATGATGCACATTGCCGTGTTTGTTGTGCTCTGTGAGTGCTTCTTGGGGGTTCACCCACATTGGGGTCTTTGGAAGAAGATCTTCTATGTGAGGAAGAACGCCGGCAAGCACGGCGTTTATGCTGTCGGCGGGTTTAACATCCAGAGCCGCAAGGAGTTGCGTACTTCGACATTAGGCAAGTCGAATCCACGCAAAACTGGAGGCAGAAGTGGTTCTACTTTAGTACCACGCAAGAAGGGTTGCCAGCCTTCAACGTTCATGCGCCCCTGAAGCAGACTCGAGCATGGCTGCACCACACCACCCGTGAAGAGGCCGAGGCGAAGCCTTTGATGGCCAAGATTGCTAAGCTTATGAAGACGGTGGGCTGCGAGGTCAGCGGCCTTCATTTGATCGATACGTTCATCAAGAGGGGCGTGCAGCCGTTGCGAGCTCGGGCGCACCCAATGTGGGAGTTCCAGGGTTTGCACGACCCGACACGTCTGGTGGTCGGAGGGGCTCTGCCGTCAGCTAGGGAGGTGGAGACTCGAGTTCGTTCGATCACCAAACTGACAGCAAATGACAGTTGTCCTCTCAACTGCCCAGTCGATGCATTTGACAGTGATCATCCTTTCTCTGCGGTATGGTCGCGTTTGCTTCAGCTTTGCACTTTCGAGTGATATACGATTCTTAACTGACAAGTTTGATTTGTGCATGCAGGGTCATGTTGTTATCAGAAGATTGCCTCCACTTCCCGAAGATGGGGAGACTGAAGAGGTAGAAGTTTTACTGGCCGAGGCTGCTCTTGACGATATTTCGCTCGCCTCTGCTCGCACCCCTACTACGAGGTGGAGGAATCTGAGCAAGAGGAGGAGGAAGAGCTACCTCCACCTAAGCGGCGCCGTGCAGACGAGACTACGTCGACTGCAGACAGCTCGCCCCCATCTGCTGCCCATGGTGAAGACTCGGGGTCCTCTTCACCTGTCGCGGAGGAGCCGGGGCTGCAACTCCGTTGCGCACGGTTTCGCCCGTCAAGTCGCCCTCGTTCGAGGCGCACTTTGATTATTCTACCCTGCTGCTCTCTGATGATGAAGATGTTAGGTGAAGACTTTTGCCGAAGCTTTGTGCTTTGTTGTATGTTTTCCTTTGTCGACTGACGTTTTTGTTTTGTGCAGCCCGGGTGAGGATGGTTTGCCCAAGGATGACCTCCGACCGATCGCTCCCGGAGCGACGCCAGTGTCACCTTCGGGTGAGACGATTCGGTCAGAGGCTCAGCAGACCTCTCCGGCGAGTCCTCGTCCCAAGCCGTAGGAAGACGTGCCTTCCACTTCGAGTGGTGCACTGCCCTCACGCTATAACCACGTAAGTACAATGTTTACCTCTTCGAGTCTTTATCGGGTGCGCGACAGCGCTCCCGATGGGAGTAGCCCCCGAGGCTATGCGCAACTAGACATAGTTGGGCATAGGATCAAACCCGAGTATTTTTGTATGTTGTTGTACTGAATCCTTTTGCCACACAGTCATTTATCCATACTCTGCTTGAGTCGGGTGAAACGTATTTGCAAGTGGAGCAGGAGCGCGACCAACTGCGAGCCAAGGTGGAGCAGATGGATCGTAAGAGTCTCACGCCTTTTTGTCTAATTGTTTGAGAAATCATTTTGCTAACTGTTTCTTTGTGCTGTTTGCAGGTGACAAGGCGACAGCCTTAACCCGTGTGCAGAGCTGGAGAAAGAGCTTGCAGCTGAACGCGAGGGTGTGCAGCAGAAGCTGAAAGAAGCGGAGGCCCGCGAAGCGCTGCAAACTCATCGACTCCACGCATTGTCCCATGTGAGGTAACAATCTGGCAAAAGTGCCAAGTTTTTTTACTAACTCTGGCGTGATTCTAAATTGTGCTTGTCCAACAGAGGCTGTTGGTGCTGCGCCGGCTGCCGATGAGGGCTCATTCGAGGATGCGGCGAGCGCATTTGACAAGATATGCGCGCGCGCCGAGACGCCCTCCACAGGCTTCGAGCACGTTAACGTCTATCTACCAGACCGTCCTGCCGAAGAACAAGCCGCCCGCGACTGTGGAGGCGTTGGCCGATGTCTTTGCTCTAGTACATCTACCATGGCGAATTACGCCCGAGCTCAAATGGTAGGTGGATCTGAGACCACCTTAATTTTGCTGATGGGACACGGTATGGCAGGCGACTTCGAGAAAGTTGTAGCTGGCTTTCCGAAGAATTCTGAAGGAAAATCAGCTGTGACCAACGCGATGAAGAAGGAGGCGGGGACACTGTCGAGGAAGATGGTGACTATGCTCGAGCAGTGCGCCGCCACTATATCCGAGCGTGCCTCTCGCACCTCTACGGCTAGATCCGAGTCAGCTTCGTAGACAGCGTAGCTAGCTTGCCCGCGCTTTTGCTCCGTTTGTAATGAATTTGAATGCTGTATGGGGCTTTTGGTTAATATGAACCTGACTCGCACACCTTATGCCTATAATGTGTGTGAAATTTCGAAGAAATAGCCCCCGAGCCTGCTGGTCGGGGTTTTTGCGAGTGATATATGGAGCTTATGTTTGAACTTGCTTTTATGTAGTCTCAAGCGCGTGGTGCGTCGACTGGTCAAACTTCGGGGAGTTCGTCTTCCAAGCCAAGCACCCGAAGTGTCAACGACCAAAAGCTTATCGACTACCTTACACAGAAGTGCACGACGATGGAGAGAGAGCTGAAGGAAACGAAGGACGCCCTTGCCGATCTTCAGTCGAGACTGTCACCGGCAACGGAGCGGGAGTTATTTCTACTGGCAGAGCTGGACAAAGTGAATCTTCAACTCGAATGTGAGTACACTCGAGTCAAAATATTGTCCTTGCCAAGCTCGTCGACGAAATGTCACTGCGTTATGCCTGTGCAGGTGCATGCTTTGATAAACCGAAAGAGGAAGCACGACTACGTGAACATTTGGATGATCAGGCCAATAGACCGGAGTATTCGACCCACCATTTCTCATCAGATCGGGCAAGAAGTCGAGTGCTTGTCCAGCTTCTGAACCGCGCTTGGCGCGTGGCCATTGTGCTCGAGACCTGCAGGCTGGCTTTGTCTAGAGTGCATCAAGCGTTGTTTCCCTTAAACGAACAGCCGGAAGGTCTGTCAGCTTTGTGGGAAAGTTCCGTAAAGGCAAGGCCATCAGGAGATTTGTGCGAGAGCAGCTCATCAGCGGAGCAAATGTTGCACTCGCATTTGTGCGGACCCATTATCCGAACATTGACTTGAAGAAAATTGCGCAGGGACCCGCACCCGTGCCTGGTGGCGGTCCTGTGCCTATGCAGGAGCACTACCAGGAGACTCGCACGGACGCGCTGGTCCTGATTCATCGAGTGTTGAGAGAGGAGGAGAACTGGGCCACCCAAAGGATGAACCTGCAGAATAGGCTAGGCATGTATTTTGTAGAAATTTGTATAAAGTTACCTAATGAATTTTCTTGATCTGCGTGTATGTAACACATGTATGAGGCTCAGCCCCCGAGTATAAGTTCTGTAGAGTTTTCATGTCGCGCAGCCCCCGAGTGTTCGGGTGAGTGCGAGAGGTTTTATTTTTCGCGACACAGCCCCCGAGCATTCGAGTGTGGATGCAGAGCGTTTATGTTTTTTGCTTGAACTTTGTGCGGCGCAGCCCCCGAGTCTTCGGGTGCATCGTTGTTTGTGTGTATATTTGACCTGTTGGCGTAGCCCCCGAGCGTTCGGGTGAGGCCGAGGTTTTGTTGCGGAGGATTGATGTTTTTTGAGAGCACAGCCTCCGAGTATTCGGGTGTGGTTTGTGTTTTTGTCTGCGTATTATTTGTGCGGATAGTAAACGGAGAGGGATAGAGGAACACTGATTATATTCCTTTTGAATGTTAAGCTACAGGCCGCCTCATTAAAACCTTCTAGTCCCCTTAGGTACCCTGGTAAGGAAAAGAGCACGTCTGAAACCTGCAGCTATCCGACATATTGCCTATTACATTTGATGACTGAGCAGTCTAAGCATAGAAACGGCGCAGGTGCGCAACGTTCCAAGGATTGTGCGAAGGTTCGCCTGCCTTCGCGTGCTTCAGTCTGTATGCGCCGCCATCGATGACCTCGGCGACGATGAAGGGCCCCTTCCATGGAGAGGCGAGCTTGTGCACCTTCTTCTGCTTCAGTCGCAACACCAAGTCGCCGACCATGAAGGACCTGGTGCGCAGTCGACGGCCATGATAGTTGCGGAGGTTTTCCTGATAAACAGCTGTACGAGCGAGCACAATGTCTCGTGCTTCATCCAGCGTGTCGACGCTATCCTCGAGTGTTTCCTCCGCATCTTCGTCTTCGTATGCCGTGACCCTGGGTGCGTCGAAGTGCATGTCGAAGGGTAGGACGACCTCTGCGCCGTACACCATGAAGAATGGTGTGTACTGTGTCGATCTGTTTGGAGTAGTGCGCATACTCCAAAGTACGGATGGGAGTTCTTCTACCCATGCACCCGCAGCTCGTTTGAGTGGAACGAATAACCGCTTCTTGAGCCCACTTCATACAAGTCCGTTGGCCTTTTCCACCTGACCGTTCGACTGCGGGTGCGCCACCGATGCGTAGTTCAGCTTGATCCCATGGGCTTTGCAGAAGTCGCGGAACTCTTCAGCTGTGAAGTTTGTACCGTTGTCGGTTATTATGCTGTTGGGGACCCCGAAGCGGTAGATGATGGACCTTATGAAGTTCACCGCTGCCGTAGCAGTCGAATTTATGATAGGGACCGCTTCGATCCACTTGGTGAATTTATCGACTGCCACCAAGAGATGCGTGTGGCCTCCACGCGAGGATTTTCTGAGCGGCCCAACCATGTCGAGTCCCCATTGGGCGAAGAGCCATGCCAATGGTATGGTTTTGAGCTCCGATGCAGGCGCTAGTGGCCTTTTTGCGAACTTTTGGCTACCGATGCACCTTTGAACTATGTCCTCTGCATCCCTGAGTGCGGTTGGCCAGTAGAACCCTGCTCTGAAGGCTTTAGCAACGAGGACTCGACTGCTTGCATGGTGTCCCAAGTTCCAGCATGGATATCCCGAAGGATGGCTGAAAGGACAATGATGTCGCCTAGAGGGGGTGAATAGGCGATTAAAACTTTTCCGGTTTAGGCTTGATAATTGCAGAATAAAATTAGGTGTTTAAATTAATAAGCCAACAACCTAAATAAATTAGGCTCACCTATGTGCACCAACAACTTATGCTAAGCAAGACAAGCAACAAGGTGATAGCAAGATAGAATACTTCAAGCACGAAGGCTATCACAATGTAAAGTGCATAAGTAAAGAGCTCGGGTAGAAATAACTGAGGCACGCGGAGACGAGGATGTATTCCAGAGTTCCTCCTTTTTAGGGGAGTACGTCTCGTTGGAGAGGTGTGAGGCACCACAAAGGTCGATCTCAACACCACAAAGGCTCATCCTATTCTCCGACGAACCGCACCACAAAGGATTGATTCACCTTCCACCATCGGAATCCTTCTAGGTAGAAACCGGAGCCTTTACAACAACTGTAACACCCCACCTTTCTGTTGAGTGCTTTTCGACAAATCATATTTTTGGACCCATTTAATTCATCTTCTAAAGTGTTCTTTGAATCGTAAATCCGACTCCGTAGTTGTGTCGGGCTCGTCGAGCCAATCGAAGCAGACTACTCATTTACAGGAATCGGACTCCGGATTCATTTTCCATGGATTCCTCAATTCAAGGGTTATGGTTTAATTGGGTATTTCGAAAATATATTTAAAATAAGAATAAAATACAGCTAACCCTCATGTCTATCCCTCCCGTGAGCACCTCATCCCTATCTCCAAACAGTTCATTCCCTTTTCCCTTGCTCCTCACCCGAGAGCTCTCCCCTTCCATGGCGACTCCTCCATCCACCTCCCCTTCCTGATCTCTCCTATCAGCACCACGCCCTTCCTCACCACCTAGGGCAGCCTGGACCAGATCTTGAGGAAGAAGAAGAGGAGGAAAAGGTGGAAGAAGAAGAGAGGATTCTCATCTCCCTAGTCTGATTTCCCTTCTCAAACTCCAAGGGTGAGCTATGCCCCATGTTCCTTCCACATGCTGTACATGTTGATTCCTCAGTTCCTAGGGCAGGGGAGTACCAAGATCTTTGGGAAAGTTAGGACCAGGAGCTGTTTTTATTCTGTTCCTGCACCTACAGACCTGGAAATCAGGGATTTCGAGTACCTTATTGGCAAAATCAGAGGTTGGGTCTATGGAATGTTTCGTAACCTTTGTTCCCACGATCGTTTTGAGTGGTTAAACGTTCCAATCGGAGTTGTAGAACTCCGGTTATTCGTATTTCATTGCAGCTGTCCAAAGTTCACAGGCAGCAAAGGATAGCGTTTTCCCGTGGGTTTTAGGGGCGCTAACCTTCATCTAAATTCACTATTTGTTTCCCTCCTAGCTGGAGTGTGATGCCTAGGTTCTAATACAAAAGGATTCACTTAATTCCCATGAGTATTCTTGCTTCCATGTATAGCTGAAAGTGGCTATTCGATATTCTGAAAACTGGAAGCAGCAGAGTAGTACTTGTTGGATACGACCTTCATAACTCCATTTTTCGAGTTTGAATGGTAGGAGTTATTTGTAGCCAAGTTCTATATGCATTCATAGCCTTGTCTTTTGTTTGTTTTGGAGCTGTCTAGCTCGAGTTATGAATTCTTCTGTGGAGGGGCAGCAAAGGGGTTGCTCTCCTAGGATGCGATTAGGACCGTTGCATGTGTTTTGTTTATATGCCATGGTTTGGTGCAATGTTTGAGACCAGTATATGTGTTTCTACAGCAGGTTGCAGCACCAATCCACCGGAGGTAGCTTCGCACCACCTCCCTCGCAACGGTTGAGGCGAGTACACCGAGCAACAACGGCTAGATTACTCCCATAATCATTACGTTCATATTCACCTTATTCATTTACCTTATTCATTTACATTCATGAAATGGTGAACATGGCATTCCCTTGTGTATATTTCAATACACCATACTACTAGTATGCCATAGGGATTGCATTTTCATGGTTTTCTGAAAACAAGTTCCATCATGAGTGAACCTCCCTGTTTCCAAGGAATGTTCCTCGCTTTGCGAGTGTATGGGCCCTCGGGTCTGTCCTCATATGGTCCTCTCACGGAGTGAGGGATGGAAAGGAGTTGCGGTGAGACGTCGCCCCTCCTCAGCTTGCCGGCAGAAGCTCAGAGCCTAGTCCTCGGTTTTATTCGGTTGCATTATTCCTTCATGCATTCTCATGCCATTTCAAGCTTGATTCATGTTCATGGTACTAATTCTTATGCTTTGTTGTGTACTTGCTGAGTCTTTGGACTCACCCCTCGTGGGCTTTGTGTTTCAGGTACTTCACCATGAAGCTTTGCAAGTAGGTGGAAGGGCGTAGCTCCCATGGGTGTTCACTCACAAAATTTCACCACCCTTTCATTCACCTAGCTTGATCATGATAACTTTCATACCTCAGTTCATGATTTCTGATAGTTAGGTTCTACTTGATGTGTATAAACATGCTATGGTTTGTTTCTGTGTCCACCAAGTTTGCTTCCCAAGGTGGTTGGAGTTTGTTAGTTCCCAACTTATGGGTGTGTGCCAGGAACTTGTGGTTTTTCATGTTCCTGTGTAGTGTTTTGGTTCTGTGGCTCCCTTGTATAGCTCTGTGTGTTAACTATGAGCTTTGGTATATGTTTCCGCGGGTGTTTCTTTCATTATATACTCTGATATGTCTATTGCCTGTCGTGGATGTCTGTCGGTACAAGGGAGGTCTTGCCGGATTTTCCATTGGGCAGTTTTAAAGTGGGTTGTGTTGTGTGGTAACATTCCTTCTTACAAGGAGGGGTGTTATAGTTGGTATCAGTTAAGCTCTAACTTTGCTATACGTGCGTAAGCATGTCTACCAAAGAAAGATCCTAGGACTTTTGTCATGCTTGTTTGCTGGATTTGGTTGATTACTTGTTAATGTACAAGAATCAAATTGACGAGGACGTCAATTCTTTTGAGGTTGGGTGAAATATACCAATTCTCGTACTAGTATGTGACTAGGTTTTGAAATAAAACTTGATTAGATGGTTAAACAACATAAAACTGGACACACTGGTGCACAATAGGAACGATTTCCTTTCAGTTATATGATTGCAAGCTTTGTCTGGTGTGCGTTGATTGCTTGTGGTGCTTTACTAAGGCATAGTAAGCAGTCTTGTGTTCGAGTAGCACTCGTTTTCGGGTTTCATGGGTTTATTTTCCAATCATAATTCAGTTTTCAAGTATGAGTTCCTATCTTTCTTACTCATCAAATATTCTATTTTATATTCCTTTGCTTGACTGGGTAATCTTCTTGTGTTCCTTAGATGGCAAGGGGTAGAGGTGGCAGAAACCGGGTTCCTACTGCCCGGGCAGCTGCAGCTGCTGCTAATGCTAATCCCCGAGTTCGAGGACACAATCGTGCCCATCCTGTAGTTGAGGTGAGTGTTGAGGAATCAGTGGCAGTTCCTGATGTTGGCAATGATGCTGCTCCACCACCTCAAGCTGAGTGGCGTGAGCTAATGCAAGAACTCCAGACACTCCGTCAGCAAGCTCAAGCCACGGCTCCTGGACCTGCCTATGCCCATGGCGTGATGAATGAGCCATTTGGACCCGGACAGATCAATCCTCTTCTCACTTGGTCTATGGTACATGCTGACACTTTCAATGGGGCCGGTTCTCCTGTGGTGGCAGCTGATTGGTTGCGCATCATGGAACGACGGCTCGAGATCATGCAAGTGCAGCCAGCCCAGAAGGTGATGTTTGCTGCCATCCAGCTGAAGGGCAATGCAGATATCTGGTGGGAGAATGTTCGTTCCTCTCTACCACCTGAACATGCTACGCCCACTTGGGAGTTCTTTCGAACTCAGTTCATTGAGAAGTACTATCCAGCCTCCTATGTTGAGAGGATGGAGAATGCACTTAGCAAGTTAAAGCAAGGAAACAGAAGTATTCAGGACTATGAAACTGAATTCAATGCCATCGTCCGCTTTGTGCCAACGGTGGTTAATGATGATAAAGAGAAGGCAAGGAGGTTCAAGGACGGGCTAGAGCAGCAGTATCGTGTGGTGCTCAGTGCTGCTGGATCCTCTACCTTTGTGTCCTTGGTTGAGAAAGCCAAGAAGATTGAGTTTGAGTTACAGAATGGTTCACCCCCTGTGGTGACACCTTCCCCACATGGTGGCCCCAATAACACTTCTAGTGCGGGGGGCAACCAGAAGAGAGACTACAATGATGGTGGCAAGTCATATCGACGCTTTGGGAAGAAATCCAAGTATGTGCAGCCTCCCTCCGAGTCCTTCAAGCAGAAGGCGCAGAAGGCCTCATCTTCCACTGGTCCACGTGTTCTTCACCGTCCAATGCCAGGTCAGGGGATGATATGTTTCAAATGTGGTGAAGGCCATAGAGCCAACGAGTGCAAGTGGTCCGGCATTTGCAACGGTTGTCACAAAAGTGGTCACATGGAGCGGGTTTGTAAGTCGAACCCTACTAGCATCATCAAGTGGCAAACTGTGTCTTCTCAAGATGAATCTTCATCTGCACCTGTATCCTCACATGGATCTGTTCAAGCAATGAAGAATGTTCAACCTCCTCCATATCCGTATGCAGCTTGGGGACCTCCTCCTCAAGGATACTACTGGCCACCACCTTTCACAGTACCACCAAATTATCCAGCACCTCATGCTCCATCTGTGCCACAGATTGGCGCTCCACCTGCGCCAGCTTGCCAGAGCTACTATACATTGCCCTCATCCTCCTCGACTGGACGTCCAGATGTGGTGACAGGTACTCTACCAGTCAATTCAGTTGAGGCTCTAGTACTATTTGACTCTGGTTCTAGTTTCTCATTCGTATCGCTAGACTTCGCGAATCGGGCAAACATGTCTAGGCAAGAAATCACTCAACCAGTGAGAGTTAGTTCTCCGGGTGGACTACTTTCTTGTTGCGTTGTGTGTCCTGGCTGCGATATTTCTATCGAGGATGAAGACTTCACTGCAAATCTTTTCATCCTTCAGTTTCAGCCTTTTGATGTCATTCTTGGCATGGATTGGCTACAAACTTACAAGGCGGTGATCTCGTGCTTTTGGAGAGTCATCACCCTTGATTCTCCTTCAGGAAAAGAGTGTGTCTACCAAGCTAGTGCACCTCCACGATCTTTACCATTGTTGTCCAGTCTCTTTCCAGGCCAGCCATCCCAAAGAGTGGGATATTATGGACACTTCTTGGAAAGCCAAGTACCCCACTGTGCCTCCAGAAGATACCAGCAGTGTGCGACTACCCCGATGTCTTCCCAAATGAGCTTCCGGGCATGCCTCCGGAGCGGACACCGAGTTCTGCATTGATCTGATTCCTGGTGCTCAACCTATCTCAATAGCACCATATCGTTTAGCTCGACCCTTCCAGGAAGAGCTTAAGAAGCAATTAGATGACCTTCTCGCTAAAGGACTAATTCAGAGGAGTGTGTCCGAATGGGGCGCACCCGTGCTCTTCACTTTGAAGAAAGATCTCACTTGGCGCATGTGTATTGATTACCGTGGCCTCAATCGACTGACTATTAAGAACAAATATCCACTTCCCCGCATCGAGGACTTGTTTGATCAATTGAAGGGTGCTAAAGTTTTCTCTAAGATTGACTTGCAATCAGGGTATAATCAAATTCGAGTTCGAGAGCAAGATATCAAGAAGACTGCTTTCTCCACAAGGTATGGGCATTATGAGTTCAAGGTTATGTCTTTTGGTCTGACGAATGCCCCCGCTTGTTTCATGGAGATGATGAACAGCATGTTTCACCCTTATCTTGACAACTTCGTGGTCGTCTTCATTGACGACATCCTCATCTATTCCAAGACGGAGGAAGAACATGCTCGACATCTTAGAATAGTGCTTGAAACCTTGAGGCAGCACAAATTTTATGCCAAGTTGAAGAAGTGTGAATTCTGGCTTTCAAAGTTGGCTTTTTAGGCCACGTGATCAACCAACATGGCATATCTGTTGACCCAAGCAAAATCTCCACCGTCGTTAATTGGGCGAGCCCAACTAATGTCAAGGAAGTAAGAAGGTTTTTAGGCTTTGGTGGTTATTACCGTCGATTTGTGAAGAACTTCTCCTCTATTGCCAAGCCAATGACCAAGCTAACGCAGGTCAATTCTAAATTCCATTGGGATGATGCTTGTGAGAAGAGTTTTTGCTATCTCAAGGAGCGATTGGTGACTGCTCCAATCTTGTCGCTACCTGAACCAGGTAAGCGTTTTGCAGTATATTCTGATGCTTCCCAACTTGGACTTGGTTGTGTGCTGATGCAGGATGACAAGGTCATTGCCTATGCATCTCGACAACTGAAGCCTCATGAGTAGAATTATCCAACCCATGATCTGGAATTGGCTGCAATCGTTCATGCTCTCAAAATCTGGAGACATCATCTCTATGGTGAGGTGTGTGATATGTATACTGATCACAAGAGTCTCAAGTACATCTTTACTCAGAAGGAGTTAAATCTCAGACAGAGAAGGTGGTTGGAACTGATTAACGATTATGATCTTACCATCCACTACAAACCCGGCCGAGCCAATGTGGTGGCCGATGCTTTGAGTCGCCAGGTAGTTGTTCCTAGTGTGGCAACCCTCCAGTCCGAGCTGGAGAGAATGGACATTTCCTTCTGTTGCGCGGGCGTTGCTCAGGCAGAAACCCAAATGACCCTCGAGTCTAATATTGTGGAGCGCATTAGGCGAGCACAAGAACAAGATCGATTGCTGATGCAAGATGCCACCCGTGTCCGTGAAGGAAGGGTAGGTCCGTTCACCATAGATGGTGCCGGAGTTGTGCGATTTCAAGGCCGCCTTTGCATTCCGCAGAAGGCTCAAGTGAAGGATGATATCCTTAAAGAAGCCCATTGTACTCCTTACACCGTTCATCCTGGTGAAACCAAAATGTATCATGATCTAAAGCAAACCTTCTGGTGGAAGCGGATGAAAGTAGATGTGGCTAAGTATGTGGCTTCATGTGGCGTTTGCCAACGAGTCAAAGCTGAACACAAAAGCCCTGCTGGAAAGCTGCAATCTCTTGAGGTCCCGAAGTGGCCATGGGAAGATATCACCATGGACTTTGTCATTGGCCTACCTCGCACCCCACGGGGAAAGGATGCCATTTGGGTCATTGTGGATCGTCTCAGTAAGTCGGCCCACTTCATTCCAATTCGTACCACAAACTCAGCTAGTGATTTAGCTCCAATCTACACCCGTGAAATTATTCGTCTCCATGGTGTGCCGAAAACGATCATCTCTGATCGTGATGCAAAGTTCACCTCCAAATTTTGGGAGAGTTTGCAGAATGCTTTGGGTACCGATATCCGGTTTAGCACAGCTTTTCACCCTCAGACTGATGGTCAGTCTGAGCGTACCATTCAAACCCTCGAAGATTTGCTCCGCACATGTGCTCTATCATGGTAGGGCAACTGGGAAGATCATTTACCTCTTGTGGAGTTTGCCTATAATAACAGCTACCATGCAAGTATAAAGGATGCTCCTTTCGAGGTTCTCTATGGACGAAGGTGTAGGTCCCCTATCTGTTGGGATTCAGTAGGCGAGCGGTCAGTTCTTGGACCAGACTGGGTTCAACAAACTGTTGACCGCGTCGCAGAAATCCGTCAGAACATGCTTACTGCACAGAGCAGACAGAAGAGCTACGCTGATGTTAGAAGGCGACCTCTGGAATTTCAAGTGGGTGACCAAGTGCTTCTTAAAGTGTCGCCTACTAAGGGAGTTGTGAGATTTGGCACCAAGGGAAAGCTTAGTCCACGCTATGTCGGGCCATTTCCTGTGGTTGCTCGAGTTGGAAAGCTCTCCTACCGCCTAGATTTGCCACAATCAATGCATGGAGTACACAATGTTTTCCACGTTTCCATGCTTCGAAAGTATCTTGAAGATTCTGAACGTCTCATTCTTTCCGAACCTGTCACAATCGAGCAAGACCTTACGATCGAGTCCCGTCCTTTGAAGATCCTTGGTGAGTCTGAGAGTGCCTTAAGGCACCGAAAGATCAAATATGTGAAGGTTCTTTGGACAAATCAGACAGAGCGAGAAGCAACATGGGAACTAGAGACCCAGATGCGTGAAAAGTACCCAGAATTGTTCTCTGATGGTACGTTCTAACTCCGAAAATTCATTCTCATTGTGTCCTATGCCATGTTTTTCTAGCATCTTTCGTAGTACAACGAGAGAAGAACTCGGGGCGAGTTCCAGTTAAGGTGGTGAGACTGTAACACCCCACCTTTCTGTTGAGTGCTTTTCGACAAATCATATTTTTGGACCCATTTAATTCATCTTCTAAAGTGTTCTTTGAATCGTAAATCCGACTCCGTAGTTGTGTCGGGCTCGTCGAGCCAATCGAAGCGGACTACTCATTTACAGGAATCGGACTCCGGATTCATTTTCCATGGATTCCTCAATTCAAGGGTTATGGTTTAATTGGGTATTTTGAAAATATATTTAAAATAAGAATAAAATACAGCTGACCCTCATGTCTATCCCTCCCGTGAGCACCTCATCCCTATCTCCAAACAGTTCATTCCCTTTTCCCTTGCTCCTCACCCGAGAGCTCTCCCCTTCCATGGCGACTCCTCCATCCACCTCCCCTTCCTGATCTCTCCTATCAGCACCACGCCCTTCCTCACCACCTAGGGCAGCCTGGACCAGATCTTGAGGAAGAAGAAGAGGAGGAAAAGGTGGAAGAAGAAGAGAGGATTCTCATCTCCCCAGTCTGATTTCCCTTCTCAAACTCCAAGGGTGAGCTATGCCCCATGTTCCTTCCACATGCTGTACATGTTGATTCCTCAGTTCCTAGGGCAGGGGAGTACCAAGATCTTTGGGACAGTTAGGACCAGGAGCTGTTTTTATTCTGTTCCTGCACCTACAGACCTGGAAATCAGGGATTTCGAGTACCTTATTGGCAAAATCAGAGGTTGGGTCTATGGAATGTTTCGTAACCTTTGTTCCCATGATCGTTTTGAGTGGTTAAACGTTCCAATCGGAGTTGTAGAACTCCGGTTATTCGTATTTCATTGCAGCTGTCCAAAGTTCACAGGCAGCAAAGGATAGCGTTTTCCCGTGGGTTTTAGGGGCGCTAACCTTCATCTAAATTCACTATTTGTTTCCCTCCTAGCTGGAGTGTGATGCCTAGGTTCTAATACAAAAGGATTCACTTAATTCCCATGAGTATTCTTGCTTCCATGTATAGCTGAAAGTGGCTATTCGATATTCTAAAAACTGGAAGCAGCAGAGTAGTACTTGTTGGTTACGACCTTCATAACTCCATTTTTCGAGTTCGAATGGTAGGAGTTATTTGTAGCCAAGTTCTATATGCATCCATAGCCTTGTCTTTTGTTTGTTTTGGAGCTGTCTAGCTCGAGTTATGAATTCTTCTGTGGAGGGGCAGCAAAGGGGTTGCTCTCCTAGGATGCGATTAGGACCGTTGCATGTGTTTTGTTTATATGCCATGGTTTGGTGCAATGTTTGAGACCAGTATATGTGTTTCTACAGCAGGTTGCAGCACCAATCCACCGGAGGTAGCTTCACACCACCTCCCTCGCAACGGTTGAGGCGAGTACACCGAGCAACAACGGCTAGATTACTCCCATAATCATTACGTTCATATTCACCTTATTCATTTACCTTATTCATTTACATTCATGAAATGGTGAACATGGCATTCCCTTGTGTATATTTCAATACACCATACTACTAGTATGCCATAGGGATTGCATTTTCATGGTTTTCTGAAAACAAATTCCATCATGAGTGAACCTCCCTGTTTCCAAGGAATGTTCCTCGCTTTGCGAGTGTATGGGCCCTCGGGTCTGTCCTCATATGGTCCTCTCACGGAGTGAGGGATGGAAAGGAGTTGCGGTGAGACGTCGCCCCTCCTCAGCTTGCCGGCAGAAGCTCAGAGCCTAGTCCTCGGTTTTATTCGGTTGCATTATTCCTTCATGCATTCTCATGCCATTTCAAGCTTGATTCATGTTCATGGTACTAATTCTTATGATTTGTTGTGTACTTGCTGAGTCTTTGGACTCACCCCTCGTGGGCTTTGTGTTTCAGGTACTTCACCGTGAAGCTTTGCAAGTAGGTGGAAGGGCGTAGCTCCCATGGGTGTTCACTCACAAAATTTCACCACCCGTTCATTCACCTAGCTTGATCATGATAACTTTCATACCTCAGTTCATGATTTCTGATAGTTAGGTTCTACTTGATGTGTATAAACATGCTATGGTTTGTTTCTGTGTCCACCAAATTTGCTTCCCAAGGTGGTTCGAGTTTGTTAGTTCCCAACTTATGGGTGTGTGCCAGGAACTTGTGGTTTTTCATGTTCCTGTGTAGTGTTTTGGTTCTGTGGCTCCCTTGTATAGCTCTGTGTGTTAACTATGAGCTTTGGTATATGTTTCCGCGGGTGTTTCTTTCATTATATACTCTGATATGTCTATTGCTTGTCGTGGATGTCTGTCGGTACAAGGGAGGTCTTGCCGGATTTTCCATTGGGCAGTTTTAAAGTGGGTTGTGTTGTGTGGTAACATTCCTTCTTACAAGGAGGGGTGTCATAACAACGATCTGGGGCACACACCCACAACCGAATTGGGGGCTCCCGAACAGCTACAAGTGACCACACAAGGTCTCAACCACCACAAAGGCATCTAGGGTCCAAAGACCCAAGAGTAACAAGTTCACAAGCTTTCAACTTCCACGAATCCTTGTGGAGAGCACAACCGATGCACAAAGCAATGGCAAGAGCACAAGTGCTCAAATCTTTCACTCTCAAATCCCACCAAAAGCAACTAATGCTTATGGGGGAGAAGAGAGGAAGAACAAAGAGGAGAACCACACAAGAACTCCAAGATCACGATCTACTAGGTTCCCCTCACTTAGAGGAGGAATGGATTGGTGGAAATGTAGATCTTGATCTCCTCTCACTTTCCCTCAAAGATATGCAAGAATCATGAGAGGGATTGAGAGGTAGGCAAGCTTTTTCAAATGTCAACAATGGAGGAGAGAGAGGGGAAAACGAGCTCAAAGGGTTCGTGAACCGTTGGGGAAGAAATCCCCTTAAATAGGTCCCCTTAAAATGTGTCCGTTGGGCAGTGCAGGGAGGCCGGCCTGGGAGCCGGCCTGGCCAGCCTGGAGGTCGGCCTCACGCGTTGCAACAGAGGCAATAGAGGAGCCGGCCTGGCCAGCCTAGAGGCCGGCCTCACGCGCTGCAACAGAGGAAACAGAGGAGCCGGCCTGGGAGGCCGGCCACCCAACTGAGACAGCCGGCCTGGGGGCCGGCCACCCATCTGAGCCAGCCGGCCTGGGAGCCGGCCACCCATCTGAGCCAGCCGGCCTGGGAGCCGGCCAGGCCGGCCTGGGGCTGACCACCCAGAACTCGAAAATGAAACGCACATAACTTTTGCGAGAAAACTCCAAACGAGATGAAACCAACGAGGTTGAAAAGATAACATCATTGTCCTTTCAAACACACGGAAATTTTGCGAGAAAACTCCAAATGGGATGAAACCAATTTTGTTGGAAATATTAAGAACCATAAATAAAGTTAAGTTGCCACACATGGGAAGGTGTGGAACTTTCCTCAAGGATAAACCGATAATATTTCCAACAAGAAAACGCAACAAATTTTTCATTCGGACTCCATTTTCTATGATCTTGGGCTTGCTCCGAAGATAATCACAAGCACTACAAGATCATGCATATACACATCATAGTCCATCATGTGAGGAGGATAACACAAGAGGAGAGTTTGACCTCTCTACGAGAGACGAACCGGTAAAACCTCCAACATCAAAAACACCACAAGATATTCAAATGAAATCCGTTTTTGATGAACTAGAGCTTGGTATGGAGAAGAACACAAGCTCTAAATTCTCACATGGATAAAAGCCAAATAAAAACCAAGAAAGATGATATGCCAAATATGCAAAGGTTTGAGCTCTTCACAAAGATGCGATCAAGTTACTCACTTGAGAGCCCCTCTTGATAGTACACCGTCTATCCTATAACCCGGTCTCCCACTAACACCATGAGACCGGTAAAATAGAAACCCTATCAAGATCATACCTTTGGCTTGCGCATTCCACTTGAGCTAGATGATGACGATCTTGACTCTCTCAAGTTGGAACACCTTTCTTGATTGTGCTTGCTAGCACATGCTTGATGAAGACTTCTCCAAATACTCCCCCGTACTCCATGATGGGAGAGCCTTTCTAAGCTCCGTCTTCATGTTTCCACTTGCACTTCATCTTCTTCTCTTGATGTATATGATGGCTTGGAGATAAACATGAATGTTCACACCCAATCTTCTTTCCAAGCCATGCTCGCAATAAGCTCAACTCTAGATGACCATTCTTCATATCAACCCTTGGATAGAACCTTGATCATCATATAATCTTCTAGAGTCCAACACATGAAGTCCAATCTTTTCCTATGGACAAGATCTATAAGAATATCTAAATGCAAACATTAGTCCATAAGGATTGTCATTAATTACCAAAACCACACATGGGGCAACACATGCACTTTCAATGGCCCTGACGTCTTCAAGTGCAATGCATCTCTGAAATATCCCTGATATGCTGCGCTTGTATAGTTCTCCTTTGATAATTGTGTAAGATTTGGCTCGTCGAGTGATCTGACGCGTCTCGGCCGTGTCGTCCGGCAGTTCATCTCGTAGTAAGTATGCGAGGAAGGGATGTGTCCAAGTCGGTTCGATCGGAAGAACTTCGACCGGCGGATCCTGGGTGCTGGGCGGGATGTCCTTATCGTATGTGGCCGGAGTCAAAGGTGCTACAGGCTTCTTCACCTTGATAGATCTTTGCGCGATACGCTCGAGGAAGACGCCAGGTGGTACTGGTGCTTTGGTGGAGCCAAGGTTGGCTAACATATCTGCTTCCTCGTTGCTTTCGCGCCGGATGTGGCATAACTCGCAGCCGTCAAAGTTGCCCTCCATGGTGTTGTATAGCTCGCGATAAGCGATCATGTTGTATGCGGTGGCGTCGCAAGCTTTCATCGTTTGCTGCACCACGAGATTTGAGTCGCCATAGATCATGAGGCGTGGTCACCCGCAAGCCTTGGCCATCTTCATGCCATGCAATAGGGCCTCGTACTCAGCCTCGTTGTTGGAGGGTTTGACGAAATCCATCTGCAAGACATAGCGGAGTTTATCCCCTCGTGGGACAGGAGGATGACGCCTGCGCCTGCGCCCTCATTTTTCTTCGACCCATCGAAAAACATAGTCCACGAGTTGGACACATCTGGGACACCTGATAGCTGAGCTTCGATCCACTCGGTGGTAAAGTCAGGCAAGACTTGAGCTTTGATGGCCTTCGGGTGTTCATAGTTTATATCTCGAGGTCCAAGCTCGATGACCCACTTAGCGACCCGCCCGGTCGCGTCAGGGTTGGTGAGGATATCACGTATGCCTGCCGCGCTAATGACAGTGATCGGATGCTCGATGAAGTAATGCACGACTTTGCGTGATGTCATGAATACGGCGTAAGCCAGCTTCTGGTAGTGCGGGTACCGCTGCTTTGATATGGAGAGGACCTCGCTGAGGTAGTACACGGGTCTCTGTACGCTATGATTGTGCCCTTCTTCCATACGCTCGATAACGAGGACAGTACTGACGACCCGATTGGTGGCGGAGACATACAAGAACAGCGGCTCATGTTCCCGAGGCGCGACCAAGATTGGAGGAGTTGTGAGTGTGCGCTTCAGGTCGACGAAGGCTGCTTGAGTCTCTGGCGTCCACTCGAAGCTGTCTGACTTCTTCATCAGCTGATAGAAAGGGAGCGCTTTTTCGCCGAGCTTGCTGATGAATCGACTGAGAGCGGCCACTCGACCCGCTAGTCTTTGCACCTCCGAAGTTCGATCGGCTGTTCCATGGTCAGTATGGCATGTATCTTCTCCGGGTCCACCTAAATGCCTCGCGCTGAGACAAGGTATCCCAAGAGATGTCCGGCTGGTACGCCGAAAACGCACTTCTTGGGGTTGAGCTTGATATTGTATCGGTTGAGATTGGTGAATGTCTCGCGCAGGTCGTCGAGGAGGGTGTCCTGCTGTTTGGTTTTGATGACGATGTCGTCTACATAGACTTGGACGTTGCGCCAAATCTTTTTGTTGAGGCAATTTTGCATCATGCGCTGGTACGTAGCACCTGCGTTCTTGAGCCCGAAGGGCATTGTGGTGTAGCAGTAGACGCCATGTGGCGTTATGAAGGCTGTTTTGTCCTCGTCTTCGGCCTTCATCCTTATCTGGTTATAGCCTGAGTAGGCATCCAGGAAGGATAGGCGTGTGCAGCCCTCAGTCGAATCAACTATCTGGTCGATGCGAGGCAGCGGGAAGTGGTCCTTGGGGCAGCACTTGTTAAGGGCGGTGAAGTCGACACACATGCGGAGGATCTCTGTATGCTTCTTTGGCACGAGGACTGGATTGGCGACCCAGTCAGATTTCTTGATCTCGCGAATGAACTTGGCTGCGAGTAGCCTGTCAACCTCTTCACCTATGGCCTTCCGCTTCGGCTCGGAGAAGCGGCGCATCGTTTGCTTCACGGGTCTCGTATCTGGAAACAATTGAAGAGAGTGCTCGGCAAATTCTCTGGGAATACCTGGCATGTCAGCTGGACACCAGGCAAAAATTTCCCAGTTCTCACGGAGGAATTTTACGAGCGCGCCTTCCTATGCGGGAGTTAAGCTTGATGACACGTTGGCCGTCTTGGACGGATCCGTCGGGTGCACCTGATGCGACCGTGTGTCGTTTGTTGCGCTGAAGGCTGCATCGGGTGCCGGTTTTCTGGCCTCAGGGAAGAGTGTGCGGTCGTTGGATATAGCGAGCTCGACGAGCTGCTCTTGCATGCCGAAGAACTCGGATATTTTGCTGAACTCTCTGTCGCAACAGTCCGAGCGTTGGAAGTTCCCGTTCACCGTGATGACACCATTTGGTCCTGGCATCTTCAACTTGAGATATGCGTAATGCGGGACCGCCATAAATCGAGCGAATGTCGGGCGTCCCAATATAGCATGGTATTGTGATTTCCAGTTGACGACCTCGAAGTCGATCTTCTCCATCCTGAAGTTTCCTGGCCCGCCGAAGATGACCGGGAGCTGTACTGTGCCGAGCGGGTAGATCGCTTTGCTTGGGACGATACCGTGGAAGGTGTTGCTTGACTTGGGCAAGTTTTCCGTCGACTGGTTCATTTTGCGGAGCGTATCTGCAAATAGAATGTTGATTCCACTTCCTCCATCCATAAAGACCTTGGACATAGCGTAGCCGCCGATTTGAGCATCGAGTACCAAAGCAGTGTGCCCTAGGCGAGCTATGGCAGGTGGATGATCCTCGCGGGAGAAGGTGATGCTGGTTTCCGACCCTTTCAAGTACTCAGGAACGGCAGGTGGCGCCATGACAGCCATATTGACTTGTCGGGTTATCAGCTTTTGTTCCCTGTTAGAGGGACATCCTTTTTGTATCATGTTCATTTGCCCGCGTGCCTCGGGGTATGGTTCTGCGGCTGCTACTGGAACTTCTATGAGCTGCTGGTGATGGATAGCGCCCGCTATGTTCGCGGCTGCTGGCGCTGGAAGGGGCAGCAGAGCCGGCAGCGCCGCCATAGCCGGTCTCGGGTGATAGCGATTGACGTCGCCTACCGCTAGCCTTGTGAATTTTTTGCAGTCCTTCAGCAGATGTTACGAGTGAAGCTTGCCATCTTCACCTTTGAACGTGTGGAATCGGCATTCTTCCTCGATTTCCTCCTCGAGTTCCCGTTCATTTTGCGGGTCTTCTCGGGGTTTTCTCCACTCTCGTTTGCGGTATCCATCATTGCGCGGGGCGTAATCGTGACTGCGATCGTCATACCGGCCTCCGCTGCAGTCTGATGGCTACGTGTTGGTGAACCCCAAGAGGAAGGTTATGATGTAGACAGCAGAAGTTTTCCCTTGAGAAATCTACCCAAGGTTATCAATCCAGTAGGACTTGACGATCTATCGGAAGGTTGTTGATGTTGACTCCCCCTGGCGCTAGGGAGCTTGCACCAACGTGGAATCTGCACAGACACAAACCAGAACTTTGCCCAACACGAAACAGAGAGGTTGTCAATCTCTCCGGTCTTGCAGAAACAAAGAGTTAAACGTATGGTGTGGAAAACAGCAGGAAAACAGCAAGTAACAGGAAACAGATGATTGCAGGTTGTGTAAACAGTATGAGGAAATTGGACCAGGGTCCACAGTTCACTAGTGGTGTCTCTCTCAGAACAGATAACTAGCATGTTGGGTAAACAAATTACAGCTGGGCAATTGACAAATAGAGAGGGCATAACAATGCAATACATGCCAAGATGTCTACTATGAAATCTAGTTGGGCATTACAACAAAGTACATAGACCGTTATTCCAACCGCATCTATGCCTAAATAATCCACCTTCAAGGCAGCATCCGCATCCATTCAGTATTAAGTTGCTAACAACAGATTATTGCATGAAGTAAAGTGTGTAATGTAATCAATACAAGTGCCCTTGGACACTGCACCAATGTTTTATCCCTAGTAGCAACAGCACATCTACCATCTTAGACCTTTCTGTCACTGATCCAGATATCTAGAGACTGAACCCACTATCGAGCATAAATACCCCCTCTTGGAGTCACAAGCATCTACTTGGCCAAAGCATCTACTAGCAACGGAGAGCATGCAAGATCAAGAGCACATAGATAAACAACTTGAATAAACATGGTATCAATATTCATCGGATCCCAGCAAACACAACATCTAGCATTACAATAAGATGATCTTGATCATGTTAGGCAGCTCACAAGATCTAAACATGGAGGCACAAGGTAGAGAGACAACCATCTAGCTACTGCTATGGACCCGTAGTCCAGGGGTGGACTACTCACGCATCACTCCGGAGGCAGGCATGGTGATGTAGAGCCCTCCGGTGATGATCTCCCCTCCGGCAGGGTGCCGGGAAGAGCTTCAGAACTCCTCCGATCTGAGATTGACGATGACGGCCGCGACGGAACTTTTCGTGGAATATGATCGACCGTAATAGGGTTTTCGCGTCGCGGAGAATATATAGGCGAAGAGGCGGCGTCGGTGGCCGAGGGGGGCCACCACGCCATAGGGGGGCGGGGCCCACCCTGGGCCGCGCCCTAGTGTGGCGTGGCCCCCTGGTGGGTCTGCTCCGACTCCCCTTTGGACTCCGTGATCTCCTCGTGATATTATTGACGATGTCTTTTGTTTCGTCCAATTCCGAGAATATTTCCTTAATAGATTTTCTGAAACCAAAAACAGCAGAAAACAGGGAACTGGCACTGTGGCATCTTGTTAATAGGTTAGTCCCAGAAAATGCATAAAAATGATATAAAGTGTAACCAAAACATGTAGCAATTGATATAATAACAGCATGGAACATCAAAAATTATAGATACGTTTGAGACGTATCAAGCATCCCCAAGCTTAGTTCCTGCTCGTCCTCGAGTAGGTAAACGATAAAAACAGATAATTTTTGAAGTGACATGCTACCAACACAATCTTTGATCAAATAACAATGTAATGCACATGATCTGAATGAAGTGATCCAAGCCAATGGTCTATAGTTTGCAAGCAAGTAAATAAAGAGTAAACATAAGTGATCACACAAGTGCAAACTTTCATGAATAATACTATAAAACATTTAGAGATATAATAGTCTAACATAATAGTTAGTCACAGCAGCAATAATTCTCAACATGAAAGTGTTTGTATCAACACAAAGGAAGATAATAGCTTCAGCTTTTGCTTCAACTTTCAACATGTATATCATATAGATAATGTCAATGCAAAGAATATGATCAACCAAACACAAAGTTATGTAAAAACTGTTATACTGGAGTTGACAATGATGTTTGCTTAAGTAGACAGAAAGAAGTGGGAAAACTGACTCAACATAAAAGTAAAAGAATGGCCCTTCGCAGAGGGAAGCAGGGATTAACATCATGTGCTAGAGCTGTAGTTCCCGAAGGCATATAGAGAGCATAAAATATTGTTTTGTAAGGTAATGGTGTATACAGGTGTCAACAAATCAAATAGCAGGTACTTGTCATCTTCCATGGCTAACTAACTTTTAGAGCGGTTCCGAGAGTTTTTAGGACTGCACTTGTAACAAGCACTTATTGGTGACACTCCTCCCAACCATTTACTTTCCACAAACCATGGCTAACCGAATCCTCGGGTGCCCACCAACATTCACCATGGAGGAGTGTCTATTTATTTATTTATAGGGTGGACTAACCAGCTCTTTAATGCAAAATAAAAGGTGGAGAAGCAGATGAAGCTGCCAATCCTTGTAAATTAATTAGCATGGAAGATGACAAATCTCACTACTACGTCCTTATGAGCTTTTCAAGTAGTGACACAAAAAGGAAATGTAATGTTTTGAGTAGTTAGTAGATAGCACATGAAGAAATTTACTTGGAATGGTGAAAACACCACATAATAGGTAGGTATGGTGGACACAGGTGGCATGGATTTGGCTCAAGGTTTTGGATGTACAAGAAGCATTCCCTCTTAGTACAGAGTTTAGGCTAGCAAGGTTATTATAAGCAAACATCATTATCAACTGGAATAGCAAGAGTGTACATAAAACACAAGGTTTGACGAACCATAGACTCCCACTGTCTTCCTTGTTAACACATAGCCTTCATCCAAAAATTATCTAGACTACTATGGACTTCCAATTATGCAACAGATTATTATAGCAGAAAATCCTTATAGTAGTTCTTCATTAATAGCCATTACTTACATGATGCACAAGCTTAAACATTAATTACTTGACAGCTCAAAACAATTGGCAAGCATCAAATTACTCAAGACAACGATCTAAAAAGATTCATGTAAGCATTTTATACCACTACCACATGCATAGCATTTTTCTGGTCCAACCAAACACCAATCAACTTATTTGACAACTCTCCAAACAGATATAAGTGAAGCAAGAGAGTACTTTCTTCAAAAGAAACTGAAAGCTCTAACAAGAGATGTATGAAAAACTGAGAGCTAACAGCAATAACAGCAACTAGACAGGAATACTCAACAAGTATAAGTGAAGCACAAGAGTATTCTAATGAAAAAGTGGAGCGTGTCTCTCTCCCAAACATGAATACTAGGATCCAACAAGTATAGCACAGCAAACAAAACAAAACAAACTGAAAACAAAAACACACTGACGCTCCAAGGAAGAGTACACTAGTATGAAGCAATAAAAATATAGCACCATTAGAGATGACCTGATAATTTGTAGATGAAGAAGGGGATGCCTTGGGCATCCCCAAGCTTAGATGCTTGAGTCTTCTTGAAATATGCTGGGGAGGTAAGCCTCCCCAAGCTTAAGCTCTTCACTCTTCTTGATCATGTAATATCATTCTCCTCTATCAACACTTGAAAACTTCCTTCACACCAAAACTTAACAGCTTTTCTCATTAGCAGGTTAGTGCACTAAAAGATAATACTTCAAAGTTCTAGCAAAGACAAAACTCACAAGCCAACTATTTTAAACATT
Source organism: Poa pratensis (assembly GCA_947311845.1). NCBI lineage: Eukaryota > Viridiplantae > Streptophyta > Magnoliopsida > Poales > Poaceae > Poa > Poa pratensis. Next base: position 27,746,749 of record CAMZMU010000105.1, read on the forward strand.
AGCCACTGTTACTAGGCTCAAGTGGGCACTTTTACACGAAAAGAAACCACTTAAAAACTTGTAAAAGAGAGAATGCAAAATAAAAGACAGAATCTGTCAAACCAGAACAGTCTGTAATGACGAATTTTTTCGAGGCACTTACGATGCTCAGATGAAAAACTTTTGAAATAATGAAAGTTGCGTAACATCATCAGGAACATGCACAAAAATTTCAGCATTTTTCGATTTTTTCTGATTTTCTACTGAATTAAACGGTGACGAACAGCAATCTGTCCCAATGCAGTCCCGAAAATAAAACCAACTTTGCATTAGTAACTCTCCTTGGCACAACAAAACAGCAAATAAAAGATACAAAGGAGTTGCTACAGAGGTAAACAAGCATCCTTGACTCAAGAAAACAAAAATAAAACAGCAAATAAAAACATGGGTTATCTCCCAGAAGTGCTTTTCTTTAATGCCTTTGAGCTAGGCATGAAGAGATGCATCAAGTATTGTTAAGACCAGAGGTACCAATAGTGTTACCTTTAGACCTCTTATTCTTTTTCTTAGCCTTGGCTTTAGGGGCATTAGGAAAATGATGCAAACAATATGGAGGTTTAAATTTCAGAGTAGCTTCACCCATGTCAATGACAGCTCCCAATTGCCTCAATAATCCTCTTCCAAGTGTGATGCTCCCATTTCCTACACATTCAATGACATGATAATCAGTAGGTGTAAATACTCCCTTTATTTTAGTAACAACTCCTTGAGTAGTCCCAAAAGATAACTTGATTGAATTATCAGCTAGAGTTACAAAAGTTTCACTTTTTGAGAGTTCATATAAATTCAGGGAGTCATAAATCCTCTTAGGCATCAAGCAAAATTCAGATTTAATATCACAATGAGCATAGAAAATTGTCCCATCAATTGAAATTTTTAGTGAAGGAACCCATCCAGAAGGTTCGAATGGCATAGGGACACTTTCAAAAAGTTTAAAAGTTTCTTTAAAACTAGCCAACTCTGACTCAAGTGATTCTAGTCTTGAATGAATGTTCTCAAAAGCAGATTCTATTTTTTTATTTGAAGAGGCAGATGCTGCAATTAATTTTTTTATGGCATTGAAAGCTTGATCCCCATCATAACGAAGGAAATCTCCCCCAACTACAGCATCTAGAGCATATCTATAACAAAGAAGCAACCCAAAATAGAAACTACTAAGAAACAGACTCAAAGCCATTTTAGGTTCAGTTTTAACATAGGATTCAGAAATTCTAGACCAAGCATCACCAAAACTCTCCCCACTTCCTTGCTTAAAAGTGAAAACCTCTTCCTCAGGAGACATGATATTAGGAGCGGAACTAGACATGGCAACAAGCAAGTAACAACCGAAATAGTAAACTAGATGCAGGAATTTAATTTTTTTGGGTTTTTGATTTTTAACAGCAAGCAAAACAAAAATAAAACAAGACAAAAAACAAAGTAAAGAGATTGGAACTGAGAGACTCCCCTTTCCAATAGCCTCCAAGTCCCCGGCAACGGCGCCAGAAAACAGCTTGATGGCTACGTGTTGGTGAACCCCAAGAGGAAGGTTATGATGTAGACAGCAGAAGTTTTCCCTTGAGAAATCTACCCAAGGTTATCAATCCAGTAGGACTTGACGATCTATCGGAAGGTTGTTGATGTTGACTCCCCCTGGCGCTAGGGAGCTTGCACCAACGTGGAATCTGCACAGACACAAACCAGAACTTTGCCCAACACGAAACAGAGAGGTTGTCAATCTCTCCGGTCTTGCAGAAACAAAGAGTTAAACGTATGGTGTGGAAAACAGCAGGAAAACAGCAAGTAACAGGAAACAGATGATTGCAGCAGGTTGTGTAAACAGTATGAGGAAATTGGACCAGGGTCCACAGTTCACTAGTGGTGTCTCTCTCAGAACAGATAACTAGCATGTTGGGTAAACAAATTACAGCTGGGCAATTGACAAATAGAGAGGGCATAACAATGCAATACATGCCAAGATGTCTACTATGAAATCTAGTTGGGCATTACAACAAAGTACATAGACCGTTATTCCAACACATCTATGCCTAAATAATCCACCTTCAAGGCAGCATCCGCATCCCATTCAGTATTAAGTTGCTAACAACAGATTATTGCATGAAGTAAAGTGTGTAATGTAATCAATACAAGTGCCCTTGGACACTGCACCAATGTTTTATCCCTAGTAGCAACAGCACATCTACCATCTTAGACCTTTCTGTCACTGATCCAGATATCTAGAGACTGAACCCACTATCGAGCATAAATACCCCCTCTTGGAGTCACAAGCATCTACTTGGCCAAAGCATCTACTAGCAACGGAGAGCATGCAAGATCAAGAGCACATAGATAAACAACTTGAATAAACATGGTATCAATATTCATCGGATCCCAGCAAACACAACATCTAGCATTACAATAAGATGATCTTGATCATGTTAGGCAGCTCACAAGATCTAAACATGGAGGCACAAGGTAGAGAGACAACCATCTAGCTACTGCTATGGACCCGTAGTCCAGGGGTGGACTACTCACGCATCACTCCGGAGGCAGGCATGGTGATGTAGAGCCCTCCGGTGATGATCTCCCCTCCGGCAGGGTGCCGGGAAGAGCTTCAGAACTCCTCCGATCTGAGATTGACGATGACGGCCGCGACGGAACTTTTCGTGGAATATGATCGACCGTAATAGGGTTTTCGCGTCGCGGAGAATATATAGGCGAAGAGGCGGCGTCGGTGGCCGAGGGGGGCCACCACGCCATAGGGGGCGCGGGCCCACCCTGGGCCGCGCCCTAGTGTGGCGTGGCCCCCTGGTGGGTCTGCTCCGACTCCCCTTTGGACTCCGTGATCTCCTCGTGATATTATTGACGATGTCTTTTGTTTCGTCCAATTCCGAGAATATTTCCTTAATAGATTTTCTGAAACCAAAAACAGCAGAAAACAGGGAACTGGCACTGTGGCATCTTGTTAATAGGTTAGTCCCAGAAAATGCATAAAAATGATATGAAGTGTAACCAAAACATGTAGCAATTGATATAATAACAGCATGGAACATCAAAAATTATAGATACGTTTGAGACGTATCACGGTCGTCCTGACGGTTTCTGCCTCGGTCGCGCTCGTCGCACGTGTCGACTGCTGCGACAAGGCCAGCACCTTCCTCATCATCGTAATTATGGGACTTGCGCCTCTTTCTACGGTCGTTGCTACGGTCGTCTTTGCGATTCCAGTCTTTGTTGTCGCAGCGTGGTTATCCGCCTTGCTTGTCTCGTATCGAGTCTTCGCCGTCCGCCCATTTATTGGCGACCTTCAAGAGGGCGGCAACGGACTTTGGCTTCTCGCGCCCGAGCGCTTCCTGGAAGTCGAGCCTGGCGAGGCCTGCTGTGAAAGCATCGATAGCTCTGTCCTCCGATACAGTGCCTATGGAGTTGCGTAAGGTGGTCCAACGTCGGATGTATGATCTCAGCGTCTCGTCCGAACGCTGCCTACAAGCTCGTAGATCTTCGAACGTGGCAGGTCGATCGCATGTCACGTTGAAGTTCTTGACGAAGTCTTCTTTGAAGTCGTCCCATGAATCGTATGCATGACGGGGTAAGTTTCTAAGCCAAGCGCAGGCCGCGCCCTCGAGCATCAGCTGTATGTACTGCATGGCAGTTGTGAGAGTGCCGTGTTGGCATGTGACTGCTTTCTTGTAGTCCTCTAGCCAAGATGCTGGCTCTTGGCGGCCGTTGAATTTGGGTGTTTCAGATGTGAGCTTGAACCCTTTGGGCATCTTGGTCTCGCGAATGCGTCGACTGAAACACAAGGACCCACACGGCTCGAACTCATCGTCTGAGCGTGACTCGCTGCCGGAGGAGCGAGATGTCCCGGAGCAACTTTTGCTTGCCCGATGCTGAGTTACGACTCCGTGTACACCGCTGTCCTCCGCGCGATGCCGAGTGCTCCTTCTATCACAATCGTGACGTCCGCGATCTTGATCCTCGCGTTTGGTAACGGTACGGTCACGATTGCTACGAGTTTGCAGTTCTCTTTGCGGGCTTTCTGCACGGCGGGCTCTGTTTCCCCCATGTGGCGTGCTTCCTTCGACACCGTCGACTACCGGAGCCAATGCCGCAACAGCTAAATTGAGGGATCTGATTTGTTGTCGGTGCATTGCCTCGTTTGGATCGTTTGCAGCTGGCTGCATTGTTCTGAGATATGCGGATACTGACATCAAGGCTCCCTCGGCTGTCTTGGGACAGGAATTCCCTCTTCATCGACTGTCATGAATGACACATCCAGATTGCTGGCAAGATCCGCTCTGTCCCTCTCAGAGAGGCGAGGCAGCCTGGAACGATGCCGTGCGGACGTTTGCCCTGTCGAGTGGAGGGATGACAACTGTGCTCACCGCGCACTCGACACGCTGGCTTGTCTCCTCCGCTCGTCGAGTGTTGCTTTGTAGTTCTTCAGTCGAAGATTTTCTTGCCACATGAAGTATTGGTACGTCGCGGGTTCTTCGCGAGTGGAACCTTCGGGCATTAGGAGGCATTCTTCAATGACCTTTTTTGCTTTTGCTGCCATCTCTTCCGTGATGATGAGTTGCGTCTGACCGTCTGGCATGGCTACCGTGGCGGGATATGCTGGTGGTGCGCGATGAGCTATGGCTTCAGATGTCTCGCCTTCTGTGCCGTTTATTCCCAGAGCCATATAGACTTGAAAAGGATGGCGTTTGAGATTATGCCTTTTTCACCACCGCTGCCATCGGTGGAATAGTCGAAATCACTGCAGTCCTCATACTGCACGCGTGGCTCGTCGCTGTCGTATTGGAATACTGACTCGACATCCTCCTCGGCTTCGCCATGGAGGTCGAAAGATGTTGATGCAGAGCTTGGCGAAACGGTCGATGAAGGAGCTTTTTTTTGCCAACGGAAGAATCGTGAATTGTGCAGTCGACGAAGAGTCGGGTGAAGCAGGCGCGGCCGATGGAGACATCGCCAGTGCGGCCACAGTTGGGGCATATGCGATCGATGGAGATGCGGGCGCGATTGCCGCGAGTTGACGTGGATCTGTCAAGTTTTGCGTTCCCCAGCGACTAACATGGAAATTGAAGTTACCAAAAGTCATATCCGCACCTGAGTGGAGATCCGCAAACACCGGGCGCGCGATTGGATGGTGCGGGTCAAACCCGAAGGGGACGAAGTACATCGGCGCGATGATCGATGGAGTTGGCGAGTTGCCATTTGCTGGTGGAGTAGGCGAGTCGATCTTCGCCGAAGGAATAGGCGGTTTGTCGTTTGCTGATGAAGTTGGCGAGTCGATCTTCGCCAAAGGAATCGGCGGTTTGCCGTTTGCTGATGAAGTTGGCGAGTCGATCTTCGCCGAAGGAATCGGCGGTTTGTCGTTTGCTGATGAAGTTGGCGAGTCGATCCTCGCCTCCGCGGTCGGCGAGTTGCCGTTTGCTGATGGAGTCGCCGAAACCGCAGATCCAATACCGGTCTTTCCCACAGACGGCGCCAATTGACGAGGGGTTAACTCATCAATTCCCATGGTTCGGTACCTAGGGTTATGATTGGAGGGGAGAGACGTGGTGGTGCTGGTAGTATCGTCGGCTGACAAGCAAGATTTACCCAGGTTCAGGCCCCCGGAGGGTAACACCCTACTTCCTGCTTATCTGGTTATTGATGTATGAGGTGTACAATGAAGCTACAGCGGTGTCCCGGCCAGATGCGATCTTGCCAGGGCTATGGTGGTTCGAGTACAGCTTGTCCCAGATCGGCGGCCCTCCCAGCCTTTATATAGCAGGCTGGATCTCGAGGATTCGCAACCGACTAGGTTTACAGGTAAGGTAGGTTTCTACCGACTTAGGGTTTACTAAACTTGGAGCATACGTCATCTTGTTGGGCCACCTTCGTGGGCTTTAGTCGAGGCCTGTCCATGGGCCTTAGCCCGTGCGTGCACCAGGTATTCTCATAGCAGAACACTCAAAGGGTACATCCCCGTCAAAGACCAAACTCTGTTTCAATGTTTTTCTCTAAAATCGTTCAAGACCAATTTCCGTTCGACGTTTTTTCATTCAAAAATCGATTTCATTCGCCGGCCCTTTCTGTTCACTTTTAAAAATAGTTTCCGTTCATCGTCATTTTTTTAAAATTGTTCAAATTTTCAAAAAATATTTAAAACATCCAAATATTAAAATGTTCATATTTTGAATTTAGAACCATCTAGGTGACAGCACCATGAAGCTGCGTGAGGCGGCGACGACTCAGAACGTCGGCGGTGCAGCGACGATGGCGGAATTGGAGAAGACGCATAGAGTGTAAACACGTTCAAACATACATTACAAGATTATCTCATATATGACCGTCGAAAAGAAAAACTTACAATACGAAAGTTGTGCGTTACGTTGAGATTAACCTCCTCATCAAATGATATTTCAATCGGTCAACCAATTGCGATGAATTTGATAAAATTCTTCTAAAAAAGTTCCGAACATCGATTCAAAATTAAAAAGTTACAATCGACGAAACTGGAAACTAAGTACTGGAATGGAACCTGCTCATGGACGCGCATAATTTTCGTATACACATTATTTTAAAATAGTTCGAACATTCACTGACACATATACTGCATTTGGCAAAGAAACATGGAAGAAGCAGTTCGTTTCTTAGGTGCAAGAATCAAGGAAACAGGAAACAGCGAACCAACTAATATTCCAGTTTTCAAAAATAAATGAAGTACGTTCGTACATGCAGCTAATAAAAAAGTATGAACGTACTTGTACGCTTTCGAGAGAAAAAGGAACGCGCGTTGTGATGCGATCATGCGAACCATGCGACGAAGAGAAACAGTGGCGAAACAGGAAACAATCGCGTTGATGCGAACGCGCACGCACCAGAAGCCCATTATGGGCCGGCCCAATAGAGCGAAGGGGTGTGCGATGCGGGATTCTCCTTGCACGGGTCGCCGAATAGGCGCCCCCAATGGTTGTGGCTTATCTAAGGCGGCAAATCCTATTTTACGACCAGGTCGGAGCCTAATGCACTCCGCATACCCCCTGTGCCTTATAGGCCGGTGATACGTCCAAAACGTATCTATAATTTTTGATTGTTTCATGTTAATATTATGTCTTTGACACGTTTTTATATTAAGTTTATGATTTATTTGGACTAACCCATTAATAGTTGCAAACGTGCACAATGTTCTTGTTTTACTCTTTGATGTGTAGGAATTATCAAAAATATAAGAGGGAACCTTGTTAGAGTCGAATTGGGACTTTCCTGAAATTTTCCTGAAAACTCTTTTTAAAGATTGTCACGTTACGGGTCGAAGATGGTGTCAAACGGAAATCTCGCCGAAGACAAAGTTGCAGGAAATTTTCCGTCGAACGTTCTAAATAGAAAATTCGCCTGATTCCAAGTCCGGACGGCCGAGATAAGCCCGATTTACTGCAACCCTAGATGGGATGACCAGAATTCGAGAAGCTATATAAAGGGAGGAAACCTAACTCGTGGAGAACACCCCATACCACGAATTTGCAGCCACCAAAGCCACGTTTTTGCCTCCCCCATGGATCCCATCTCCATGGGGAGGGCTCCCAAGAAGCCATGAAGGAGGGAGGCTAAGGGGCGGCGCTCCCCCATGATGCCGGCGGCGGGGAAGGAGCTCCCCGCACCGCCGCCGTCGCCACCGCGCTGCCTCTCCGCCGTCTTCACCGCCATCTCCATCACCAACTCCTCCTTGTATTCAGTGGTTCATCCTCCCACAAACCTCTGTACCGTCCTATGTAAACATGTTGTTTGATGCTATAATATTTATCCTATGATCTATGACATGTTTGTGTAGTTTATTTATCTTTTGATTGCTTGGTTGAATATCTTTGGTTCATTAGAGTTGTATGTTGATATGGTACTGTCCTTTGGTGTCCATTATACTTGTGCGCGCATGGATCAAACATCACGGGTTGGTAGTATTTGTAAACGAAGGGGGAGTCCTGCCGGAGTGACAGAAACCTAAGGGCGCGAACCGGTTAGTTACACGTATAAGAGTAAGAGGACCTTAAACTTAAGGCTATGGTTGGGGAACCTTAATGCATTGTTAGTATTCGCGGATACTTTCTAACAATCCAATCATATAGTACTTGTAATCCCAAGTAGTGGAGTGCATGTATATTTAGCCTCTCCCACTTAAAAAACTGCATCGAAGACAATGAACCCGATATATTCAGTAATTAATCTTGGACAAAGCCATCACAATTACCACCACTTTTCCACACTCATGGTACTTTCAGTTTATGGTTACTTAGTATACTTCATTGCTGCAGTACTAACATTTACTTTCTTATATTTATTATCTCGCAAAGCTATCTCTCATACCCGTATTGGTACTCTAGTATTATTTCCTAGATAAAGTAAACATTTAGTGTGCGTAGAGTTGTATCAGTGGTTGATAGAATTTGAGAGAATACTTATCCTACCTTTAGCTCCTAGTTGGGTTCGACACTCTTACTTATCGAAAAGGCTACACGCGATCCCCTATAAATGTGGGTTATCAAGACCTTTTCTGGCGTCGTTGCCGGGGAGCCATAGCGTAGTTGAATATTCTTGTGTGCACTTATTTGCTTTGTCTCTAAGTAGTTTTTACTTTCAGTTCTAAGTTGTTCTCTATCTTAGTATGGATAGGGAATGCGAATTACAAAAAATTAGTTGTACTTGTTATCTAAAAACGTTTTCAAAAAGAGAGTGATTGAAAAGATGAGCAATGGTTAAGTGGGGGTCGACCTTGAACACTTATGTTCATGCCTGTGAAACCAAAGCAAATATTTCCATGGAAGCTTCTCATCCAAAAACATGTAAATATTGTGTATATACCTCTGTACATAAAAATAATATGATAATAATAATCTCTAGTTAATTAGAAGTTGATAGTTTTACTTTGCTGTCCAGAAACAGATTTTCTGTGCTCCACCGTATTAAATGTTTAAAATCACCAGAACGTGATCTTGATCTGAAATTTCTTGAGTGCAAATTAATGCTTATTATCTTTCTTTCATTAGACTAACCTTTTGTGATTTGAGTTACGTAGTTGTCTCGAAAAATTTGATCTTCACCGACTGTTCAATTTAGACAGATTCCCGTGCTTCACTGTAAAAAATCGTGATAAATCTCAGAATAGTATTTTGACCTGAAAATTTTTGTGCGTAAAACTGAGATTATGATCTGCCTTTCATTAGTTAAAAGTTTTTCGATTTGAGCTACTTAACTATCTCGTTGAATGCCATCTTTACGGACTGTTCAGTTTTGACAGATTTCTTTGTTTATTCAATATTGTACTTGGTGTTGTTAGTTTCATTAGTTTTTCGACGGACAACGGAAATCATGAACACCTTAGTATATACAGTGGCTAATGTTGAGTAAAGATTATAAAACTTGGCAATGCTTGAACATAAATGGATTTTATTTAATGAGTACTAACCTTACTAATGAGTTTTGTGAAGTTTTATGTGGATGTAGCCTATAAGATCTAATCAATATGGTAATATAAGATGAACAAGAAGACGCAATAGCTCAAGTTTGGGGATGTGTAGGTGCATCCCAAGAACATATTCAAAAAGATACAATCATCTAAGCTTGGGGATGCCCGAGTCATCCCCTATTCATCAACTAACATGAGGTTGTCTCGTTCATACTCTATATTACCCGTCCACATGATATGTATTGTCTTAACTTGTATTATAATTGTTTTTATATGTCTTGGTTTTACCTTCTTTAGTTTTACTAGGAAACATGCCCGTGCGTTGCACTGGGAGAGGAAAAAATCTGCATCGTACTTGTCGTCAATACAGCATATAGCCTGCTAGCGGCATGATACAAATTATTTAGGCAAGATACAATTTTCTTTAATAAGAAAGACACCGTCAGGCTTGAGCCATGCAACAGCACTACAGTAGAGAGACGCATGTGCGGGCTCATATGTGTTTGCTCACGCGATTCTGCTAAGAGATGGCGGTAATAGAGTTTGTCCCGGCCCAACACAAGAATATATACCACGGCCCAACAAAGAGACGAACAAAATTAAACTCAGCAACCAAGTAAAGCAGCCACTAAAAAAACCAAGTAAAGCAATTGGGGAACATGAAGAAAATTCAGCTGCAGAGCAGAGACGCTCACCGACGGCTACTTGTCTGCTATCTTCACGTCGGGGTTGCACATCGGCTTGAGGAGCCTTGAGCCACATGTCGGCCACCACCCTCGACGACATGCTCCACAGCACTTCGTGCCCGGTCTTCGCAGTCGCTGCCGCCCGCCCCTTCTTGCCGGCCTTGCCCAGCCCATAGGCAACAAGCCAGTGCGACGCCGTCAGCCGCTGCCTCTCGCCGTCCCACACGTTGCGCGGGTCGGCCGACTTTAGCCTCAGGCCGCCAACGTGCATGTTGGCCACTCGTCCTGCCTGGATGACCACGATGGACGGCGCGCAAACCGCCTCGTACCGACACATGAGATCCCTCAGCTGCACCACAACCAGCATGGTCACCGCGTCCATGCCGGCGCAGGCGATGGCGCACTCCTCCGGCGGCACGGCGTTGTCAAGCGTGTGGCCGGCGGCGGGGTTCTCAGTTACCGTGGACACGTCAAACGGGCCCTGCTCCTCAGCGATGAAGTAACAATCCTCGGTGCCCCAGACCCGGCTTCGCGCCGGACTTGCGCGATAAAACCTGAGGACCGCCGATGACTTGGCATTGTCGATGTCTCCTTGGGGAAAAGAAAAAATCGAACCCATACATGACTTATGAGTGGTAGTGGTGTGTAATTGTGCCAATGAAACAGCGATCATACCTGTCCGAAGATGGCCTGCGGCAGGCGGCCACGGAGCGTGTCCTCGAGCTCCTTGCCGAGCGGCGCGGTGCCGGAGAGGACGATCCGGATGGAGCTCAGGTCGTGCCTCTCCACCACGGGGTTCTTGGCCAGCGCCAGCACCAGCGGCGGCACCACGGCCGGCACCGCTCGATGCCCTCCAGCATGGCCCCCATCTCGCGAACTTGGGCATCAGCATCACCCCCCCCCGCCCCCCGTGCACGCCGCACAATAGCACCGAGTTGAGCGAGAAGATGTGGAACAGGGGCAGCACGCACATCACCACGTCCCCGGCCCGCATGTGCAGGTTTGGGTTCTCCCCGTCCACCTGCTGCGCGACGCTCGACGCCAGGCTCCGGTGCGTCAACACCACGCCCTTGGGCAGCCCCGTGGTCCCCGACGCGAGTAGGGCAGCGCCACGGCGTCGTCCGGCGAGATGGACACCTCCTCCGGGATGGCGCCCTCGTCGGCGGACGCCACGATTCCCCAGAACGGGATGCGGCCGTCCAGGGTGCTCGCCTCGTCGTCGATGGTGATCACGGTGAGATCCTCGCCGATTCTCGGGAAGCTCTCGTGCCAGAGCTTGTCGACGTAGGCGGACTGGGTGATGATCAGCTTCGCGCCGGAAGCGACGAACTGCTTGTGGATCTCCTACGGCGTGTAGAACGGTTACGCCGCCGTGCTGACCGCGCCGAGGAAAGGCGCGCCGAAGAAGGCCACGGCGAACTCAACGGAGTTCTGGAGCAGCACCATGATCCGGTCGCCGTGGCCCACGCCGAGCCCATGCAGCGCCACGGAGGTGCAGGCTTCTCGGGTGGCGTCGTGGCATGGGTTTCTGCAACGGAGACGGGAAGCGCAAGGGTCGATCACGATGGCGGGTTGCACACTGGTCGGCGGCGGCATCGCATCCCGCTCCCTCGGGGTGCGCTGGTTCTGGCTCTTCGTCGGGACCTCCCGGCCCGCTTAGGGTGGCTAGTTATTTGAGGACAGCATCGATCTTTATTTGGTTTTTATTGCTTCTTTACTTTCACTTATAAATTTAAAACAACAAAAATATTTTCTTTTCTTTTGTTTCTTTATTTGGTTCTTTCGTTGTATTCTAAATAGGTTTTACTTTCGATTTTTATTTAGATTTTTCATTTATGTAGCTAGCATGTTTAGGTCTTGCTTAGCCTCTGGTCTTTTAGTTTATTAAAAATAATGTACCAAGTTTTACTCTTTTAGCTTAGTTGATGCATATGTAAAAAGTGATTTTCTGTTTTCGGTATCTACTACTCATTGCGCGATTTTTCATATTTTACTGGAAGCTCTAAAATCACGAAAAATTACAGATGTTGTATCACCTAATCCTATGCATGCACAAAAATTGGCTAAAATTTCGGACATGTTTTAGAGCACCTAAAAATTACGTTTGTCAGCTGTTGTTTTTCTGGACAGATTCTGACTTTTGTTGCAAGAGTGGCTTCTTTGCGTTTTCATTTGATTATTAATGGTTTTACCTTTAATTTAGAAGTTGGCCATTTAAGCAACCTTTCTGTAACTTAAAAACAAAATTTGATTTGGTTTAATAGCAGCACTTTGGAAATATTATGTATTGCAATAAGTGTCTAGCTAAAAGGCGTTAAAGAAAAGCGTTTATGGAAGGCAACCCATTATTTTTATTTCTGCAATTTTTCTTTTTTGAGTCAAGGAGTTTGTTTACTTCTGTAGCAACTCCTTTGTATCTTTACTTTCATGCATTGTTGTGCCAAGAGTAGTCTCTAATGATAAGATGTTGCTAAAATTTTGATTGCTGCGCAGGAACAGATTTCTGCTGTTCACTGTACGAAATTCATAAAATCACCAGATTGTGAATTAAATCTGAAATTTTTGTGCGTAATCCTGATATATGTATGCATCTTTTGTTAGTTCAAAGTTTTTCGATCTGAGTAACGTAAGTGCTTCGAAAAAATTCGTCTTTGCGGACTGTTCTGTTTTAGACAGATTATGTCATTTATTTTGCATTCTCTCTTTTACTAGTGTTGAGTGGAATTCTTTTTTTGTGGAAGAGCTTCACGTAACATCAGTGGCTGTAGCTAATGTTTAAAGTAACGGTCATATTGCGTCCTTACAGAACATGTGAGTTTTTGATTGTGCACTAACCCTCTAATGAGATTTATTTTGAGTTTGGTGTGGCGGAAGTTTTCAAGGGTCAAGAGAGAAGAGTGATATAATAGGATGGAGAAGAGTGAAGAGCTTAAGCTTGGGGAGGCTCCCATGGATCTCCCTATCATATTTCAAGAAGACTCAAGCGTCTAAGCTTGGGGATGCCCAAGGCATCCCCTTCTTCATCGTCAAAATTATCAGGTCATCTCTAGTGAAACTATATTTTAATTCTTTCACATCATATGTGATGTTCTTGGAGCGTCTGTATCTTATTATTTATTTATCTTAGCATCAAACACCAGTTACATTAATAAGTTGATCGTCACATATTTTATTTATTCTCTGTTTTCAATGTTTACTTGGTTAATGGATTACTTGTTGAAACTTAAAAATGATGTGTGAATAATATTGTTTAGTAGTTTATGTTTTCTTATGGTTAGTCTCAACTAGCTAATAGTGCATATTATGTTATTTTGATATTAACATGCATTGTCCTGTTCATAGGATGGTATGGAATTGTGGTATCCTCCTCTGAATGATTTACTTGAATCGACTTGGCACATGCTCACACATGTTCATGACTGAAAAATAAAAGTCAATTAAGGCTTGATGATCTATTTTGCCTCAGAGTTTCATTATCATTTTTATGCCTCCGTTAATTTTATTCTGTCGCAAGTATGATTATGACGGTTATTGCTCTCTTGATTGTCGCTTCCCAGTCTATTGCTAGCCTTCATTTGTACTGAGCGGGAATGCTGCTCGTGCATCCAAATACCTAAAACCAGTCCACCATAAATTCCTATGCATGGTATTTCGAACCATTCCAAGTAAATTTTCATGTGCTACCTTTAAAACCTTCAAAATACTTTTCATTTTGTGACACTGTTTTTAGCTCATGAGGACGTAGTAGTTGGGTTTGTTATCTTCCATACTAAATTAAGTCCCCGACTTGCATGCTTCATCTGCTCGTCACTAATTTTGCAAAGAGCTGGTTAGACCATTATAACATCTAAAAAGTAAAATAAAATAGGCACTCCTCCATGGTATGTGATTGATTGGCAGGCACCCGAGGATTCGGTTAGCCATGGTTTGTGAAAGCAAAGGTTGGGAGGAGTGTCATACTATAAATGTGCATGCTATAAATGCCTAATATCAATAACTCGGAACCGCTCTCAACTTGTTTAGTATGGAAGATAACAAGAACTCTATTGCTGATTCGTTGACAGGAACAACCACCTCTCAAAACATTTTATTTCTGTTTTAAAAATAAAAAGCTCTAGCACATGTTAATCCCTGCTTCACTCTGCGAAGGGCCAATCTTTTATTTTTAATGTTGAGTCATCATCCTTTCTTTGAGCACTTCCTCGAGAGCATAACTGTCATTCTTAGTGTAATGTGCTTGTCCCAGAATACGGTTATCTGCGGTATAACTATGATGCTTTTACCTTTGATATCTTTACATCTAGTCTTCACTTGAATTTCAGAGGTGCCTTGGCATTTATGTTTTGCTCCACAATTAAGGGCAAGCGAGATACCACTCTATCATGCTTTATTATGATCATTACAATCTTGTTGATGTTTATAAATTTCATGTTATAAGCTCTTAGTTCGTTGATACTTTTCATTAGGTAACATGATTGCTAAGTTTTATTATCCATACATCATGCAATTGTTAAAGATCTAATCATAGCATTTACAATCAAAAATTATTTTGTTATCATTTACCTACTCGAGGACGAGCAGGAATTAAGCTTGGGGATGTTGATACGTCCAAAACGTATCTATAATTTTTGATTGTTTCATGTTAATATTATGCCTTTGACACTTGTTTTTATATTAAGTTTATGATTTATTTGGACTAACCTATTAATAGTTGCAAAAGTGCACAATGTTCTTGTTTTACTCTTTGATGTGTAGGAATTATCAAAAATACAAGAGGAAACCTTGTTGGAGTCGAATTGGGACTTTCCTGAAATCTGTCTGAAAACTCTTTTTAAAGATTGTCACGTTACGGGTCGAAGACGGCGTCAAACGGAAATCTCGCCGAAGGCAAAGTTGTAGGAAATTTTCCGCCTGATTCCGAGTCCGGACGACCGAGATAAGCCCGATTTACTGCAACCCTAGATGGGATGACGGGAATCCGAGAAGCTATATAAAGGGAGGAAACCTAACTCGTGGAGAACACCCCATACAACGAATTTGCAGCCACCAAAGCCACGTTTTTGCCTCCCCATGGATCCCATCTCCATGGGGGAGGGCTCCCAAGAAGCCATGAAGGAGGGAGGCTAAGGGGCGGCGCTCCCCCATGATGCCGGCGGCGGGGAAGGAGCTCCCCGCACCGCGCCGGCGCCGCCGCCGCCCTGCGCCACCGCGCTGCCTCTCCGCCGTCTTCACCGCCATCTCCATCACCAACTCCTCCTTGTATTCAGTGGTTCATCCTCCCACAAACCTCTGTACCGTCCTATGTAAACATGTTGTTTGATGCTATAATATTTATCCTATGATCTATGACATGTTTGTGTAGTTTATTTGTCTTTTGATTGCTTGGTTGAATATCTTTGGTTCATTAGAGTTGTATGTTGATATGGTACTGTCTTTTGGTGTCCATTATACTTGTGCGCGCATGGATCAAACATCACGGGGTTGGTAGTATTTGTAAACGAAGGGGGGAGTCCTGCCGGAGTGACAGAAACTAATGGCGCAAACCGGTTAGTTACACGTATGGGAGTAAGAGGACCTTAAACTTAAGGCTATGGTTGGGGAAACCTTAATGCATTGTTAGTATTCGCGGATGCTTTCTAACAATCCAATCATATAGTATTTGTAATCCCAAGTAGTGGAGTGCATGTATATTTAGCCTCTCCCACATAGAAAACTGCATCGAAGACAATGAACCCGATATATTCGGTAATTAATCTTGGACAAAGCCATCACAATTACCACCACTTTTCCACACTCATGGTACTGTTAGTTCATGGTTACTTAGTGTACTTTATTGCTGCAGTACTAACATTTATTTTCTTGTATTTATTATCTCGCAAAGCTATCTCTTATACCCGTATTGTTATTCTAGTATTATTTCCTAGATAAAGTAAACGTTTAGTGTGCGTAGAGTTGTATCAGTGGTTGATAGAACTTGAGAGAATACTTGTCCTACCTTTAGCTCCTCGTTGGGTTCGACACTCTTACTTATCGAAAAGGCTACACGCGATTCCCTATAAATGTGGGTTATCAGCCGGCCCGGTAGGTGTACCTGCTTCTTTTCCTCTCGTTTTTTGGCTTTTTCTTTTTTCTTTATTCTTTTCCTTTTTTCCTGTTTCTTTTACCTTTTTCTTTTCTTGGTTGTTTCTTTTTTCTTTCTTTTTTCACTTTTATTTTTAGATATTATTTTATTTTTTTGAATTTCCGTTTTTTGAAAAAATGTTTAAATTTACAAAATGTTAAAGAAAAAGAAAATTTGTAGTTGCCTATTCAACCCCCTCCCCCATAGACAACCTACTCGATCCTTTCAAAGGTTTTCTGAAAATTTATTATAGAGTACTCCCGCCGTTTCTAAATATAAGGCTTTTTAGTTTTTTCTTAATTCGTACATATTTAGACGTATTTTAGGGTATTGATTCACTTATTTCAGTCCGTATGTAGTCCATATTAAATTGGTCAAAACACATTAACTTTGTTCTTCATGTCCCTAATTGCACTCCCTTCATTCACTAATATGAAGAACATCCCTCTTCATGCTAAAATGCCGGCGAAAATCACGATCATTGTTTGCTAGGTTCCGTGAAAAATAGTCATTAAACAACAACACATGACCCGTTGTCCTTTGACGGTTCTTATTTGCTAACCGGCCTGTGCTCGATCCTCCGCGTTTGGGAGTGGCCTCGAGCTCGACTTGCGCCGCTAAAACAACGCCAAGGACCTTCTCATTTTCTTCGTCGTCGGCTACATTGTCGGCGTCCTCTGCCATCATCTAGTAAAACATGATCTCATCGTCGTTATCCATAGCCTATTGGACAACAATTAAGTTATGAAACTAGGTAATAAATCAAAAATCCATGAAATAAACTAGTTAGCAAACACCCGAACACTTTACGTGCAGGGGGCGGCAGGGAGGAAGAGGCGGTGCCAGCAAAACGAGTTGTGGCGGCGTAAAACAAGGAGCGGCGGCGAATCTGACTGCGTGGTCGGTGCTGATTCTGGGCGGTGAGTTAGCGACGACAAGGGTTTCCAGAAGAAGAAATGGGCCACATGAAGCTAGTGTGCGTCCTTCCAATACAATGCTGATATTTTTGGTCGTCACGGTCAACCACCCATTCAAGATAGAGAAAGTCTAGGGGAACTGGAACCGTTGGAAATAGTGGAAACCAGCCAGCTGAAGCTTGTTCATTTTGTATCACAAACTCAATCCTTATTTTCGAGTTAGTGCAAAAATTTGAACTAGCCCAAACCGTTGGGACCGTTTTTGCGCACCCTTAAGCAAGTTTGAGTGCGCAACAATGAAATGTAAACTTTCAAGGGCACGTCGGCAATTGTATTACAGACCGAGTTCATGTAAACAACGTCACGTCTCGTTGGAACATCATCCCCTTGAAGTGGTTGTTCCCCTCCTTGAACATAGTCCTCATCTTCATCACATTTGTCGAACTCCTTATCGGGCAGCTTGGTCTCACGAATGTAATTGTGCTGACTTGGCTCCTAACTGGTACGAGCCTGGAGCCGGCAAGACCAGGATGCGCAAGATTGGCGGCCCCTCTTCCACCAAGGACTTGGAGAAGAGGAAGAAGGCGGCCGTCACCACCGAGGCGGAGGATGAGACCTTGGGGGGCAATATTCCCCTGAAGCGGTAAGTAAGTTTGTGCTTTGCTAATTTTACCATTCGCTGTGTTTGTAATGCGTTTTGCTAACATGTCTTTACTCCCCTTTTGCAGAGTGAAGCCCACCATGCCAAATCTTCGCTCCAACCTAAAGGCAGCCGCCGGCAGAGGCAAGCCGCCAAGGCCTTCTCCAGTCACCGCACCTTCTACGCCCGCCGCCAATATTCATGTGGTCCTTTGCCCAGGAACATACGCGGCAGACGAGGTCAACTGGTGCTGCGGAGATGGCTGCAGAGAAGGCGGCGGGCAAGAAATCTGTTGCCGGTGTCTCTAGGTCGAGAATGGCTGAAGCTTCGGCTAATGATGCCGCCCACTTCATCGCCATGAAACAAGAGGTGGAGGACGAGATGGGGGAAGCCACGGCGGCTCGTCCTCCAATCCCAACTCTGGACTTGGTGGAGGAGCGAAAGATCCTCGGCAAACGCTGAGGACCATGCGCGATGGTACCCGTAACTGGTACTCGCACATGGATAAGCTCCACGAGACCCTCCACGACCAACTTGAGGTAACATAGTCCATAGTCGTAGCCCCCGAACACTTTGGCGGTTAAAAGATGTTTTAGCCGGCAGAGTGGTCTTTTTGACTATAATGTTTTAATCTCAATGTTGTCCTCGCGTTCTGCAGGCTGTTTTTGCTTCGAACCTTGAGCTATTCCACGCTCAAGAAAAGAAAATCAAAGAGTGCCAGCAACTGCGGTAGGACATGGAGCTCAAGGACGCCTAGATTGCGAGCTTGGAAGAGTCTCGCAAAAAGGATGAAGGTGACAAATCTCTTTGCCTTCTTTTCATCCGTCTTCCTTTAGCTTTCTTCCGACAAGTATTTTAGTCAGCTATTTTCACGCTTTGTAGAACTGCTAGACACTGCGCAAGATATTCTCAAGAGTTCTACTGATATGCAAGCCTTGATCAACGAAGCTGCAGATTTAGCCAAGGAGGTCATGGACCTGAAAGAAGCTCACGCCAAGGCGCTGGAAGAGCGAGACTTGACCCATGCCACGGAGGTTAGCAAGCTTACGAAGCAGCTGAAAACTTTGGGCGACACCCTTGCTGAGGTGACAAAGAACGTCAAAGCTCAACAAGACAAGCATGTCCAAGCCGTCCAGCTAGCCGAAGAGACCCTTGTCGTCCGGTTGGATGAGGTCAACGCCATCCATGAGCTTTTTTATTCATAAAAAAAGCTGGGAGGAAAACATTTTTCTCCGGTACAACTTGGCTCGGCCATGAGAAGAAGACCCGGCCAGAAATAAACAAAGAAGACGACTCAGCTTCAGCAATCCGGTCGTGGCTAGGTCGTCTTCTACGTCAACGCAATCGACTCCAATCTTGTCGCGGCCGCCCAGGACGGTCCGCGCTCCCCCACAGCGTCATCAACGCAGGAAAACTAAATCAGCTAAGTCACATTTATATTTAAATTTCATATTTTATTTATTCAGTCAATTAAATCTGGCTCCTTTGAGTCAATCCCTGGAGTTAAATATACTGCTTATAAGGAAATTACAAAAATCATCCAAAAGATTGCAGGCCACTTTTCAAAGTCGAGCTATCTATCGCTCGCAAATGGATTTATCAAAGTCGAGTTATTTATCACTTGCAAATTGATTTATCAAATTCGAGTTATTTATCGCTCGCAATGGATTTCTTCAAAGTTGAGCTATCTATCGCTCACAAATGGATTTATTAAATTCGAGTTATTTATCACTCGTAATGGATTTCTTAAAATTCGAGATATCTATCACTCGCAAATGGATTTATTAAAGTCAAGTTATCTACTGCTCGCAACGGATTTCTTAATAACAAGATCGCTATTAAAGCGCCATCGTCATGCTCTGGCTCCATCGCCGTCGCCAATCGCCGTACTCCGGCTTATGCATTATTTCATTATCATTGTTCTGGCTTACGCATCATCAATACCAAGAGCGTCCAAAAGAATGTTTCACATCAAATTGTTAGCGTGCCCAAGAGTGTTTCGCAACTTCGATTAGCGTGCCTAGGAGTGCTTCGCATCAAAATGCTACTCCATCTGTTCTAATGTCAGTATAGCCATTACCCTAAAACTGCATGCGCGGCACGGACAGGCACGAGCCGCTTGGTTTCAGGGAAGCAGATATGGAAAAGGAAGCGCTTCAAATCATTACTGTTTGACTCACCTGTTATGAAAAGGTAGGCATTGGAGGGACACGAGAGAAACCAAAAGGAGCAACAAAAGAGACCAGAGCATGGCATTGGAGGGACACGAAAGAACCCAAAAGGAGCAACAAATGAGACCAGAGCATTGGTTGATTCCACGATTTGCTAACCAACGAGGGAATTGCACAAACCACCACTTGTGGTGCTATTTTTGCGCAAAAACCTACTTTTGGGGTTTGTCGCACCAAACACCTACTATCGGGGTAATCAGTGGCACATAGCTCTAATCGAGTTTTTATCTTTATTAACATGATTGCTGACAAGTGGGTTCCATTTGTAAGTTCCCATGTGGAAAATAAACCAGCCACGTTAACCACCTAATCAAAACTAAAGTAAAAACAGAGAATTTTATGTCTTTTTTTTTTTTGGAAGGGTCAATTAAAACGCCAATATATTTCCTTAACATGATCCAAACAGCAAAAACTTTCCATATTCACTATTGGTTACATCTATGCCCATACCATAAACTTTTATGTGAAAAAGAATAAAATTGCTACACCAATCTAGCAAGATTCATAAATTGGCCACACTGGCAGATCCGGGGCTGTTGGAGAGAGCGCTTACCGGACGACAGAGAAGGTCTGACTGGGCTCCTTGGTTGGCGACTATTTTGCCAGCGCTGGGACACCTTCCTAAAACTTTAACACAATCTGAACTAGATATAAAACATTTTACGATTTGATCCTTTTTATGGAATCTGATCCAACAAAGCGAATTTTAAGCATATCTTCTTTCACCGTTTTTTCTTTAGTTTTGATCAGCTCGCTGACATGGCAAATTTTATTGCCACACAGGCACTTACTCTCAGGACCCACTTGTCAGCAATCATGTTAACAAAGATAAACACTAGATTAGACCTACGCACAACTGAATACCCCAATAGTAGGTGTTATACGCAACAAACCCCAAAGTAGATGTTTTGTGCAAAAAGAGCACCAATAGATGGTGGTTTGTGCAACTCCCTCGCTAACCACCTCATCGCAGCCGTGGGCGGCCACAGATAACGAGCGTACTGTTCAGCAAAATGCTGCACGTCCGCTGTCAGTGTCACACAGTAGTTGCTAATTTGTGTGGACACATGAGTTCGAACTAAGCATTTCATGCACGGCATGTAAAAGTACCATGGCAAAGGGCATACGATGTAATCAATTCAAGCGCGCACCACATCATGCAGCCACAGATGTTACATGGTCGCAAAAACTTCCTCGGTGCTTTTCTGATTCTGGACTACGATTTCAGGACAAGTCAACTTCGCCAAATCAAGGCCCAATATAGGCACTGCAAAAGAAAATGCAATGGTGCAGAACTAAATTTGGAATACGAATTCTGGTAATATTTCGCGCCCAACCCTTTGTAACCAAAACACTGCCACTTGACATGATTTTCAACCACTCCACCGCCCATTCAACCAACCAGACCTACAGTCAGAAAAATAAGGTAGGTCAGCTCGTTCTGAGTTTCAAACAGAAAGAATTCATATGGTCGCTACTATTTTAGCACCAAATGCAAGACATCCGAGAACATCAGGGGAGGTTAAGACTAATTGGTTAGCAAAGGTGCAAGGAGTGACATGAAAATGTCAGCTAAACAATAACATATGGATGTACTCCAGTAACGACATGATTTGAAGTTTTCAAGTGGGCAGTTCTATATGTATATCTTGTTTATATACTAGGGATTAAAGGCATTGCTTCCATTTCGTATTGTCCTTATAGCTGCTTGGTGTAAGACATGTATATGAAACTACTTTTGTGCTCAGTTCCCAACATTGCAGTTACCCCGGCAGCTGTTTTGCTACACCCTGAAATGGAAACCCTCAACTAAACAAAGCAAAGCTAAGTAAACTCAAATAGTATTAACAGCAACGACAATGAACAGTATCCAGAGAGTCTAAACGATCATCGAGAAACAGTTTTTACATCAAAACATTTAACTTTACCTGAATATAAGCCAAACAACTTATCTTCTTGAATTGTATTCAACCCCTGCAGATCTGAAATATAGTAGTTAAGCATAAGGCAGTCATTTATCTCAGCTTTGACACGGAATCTGGAATAGACCATACCTGCCCTGTTGCTTTCCTGCATAACCATGTCTAACACTTGCGCCTTTGTCATGGGTAGGGGGGGCAACTCGTTCATGTCTTCCCCCATTGGCAGCAGCTGTGGGCCTCGATGACTGCCCAGCTCGAACTTCGTCAGAATAGCCATTCACTTGGTGTTGATCTCCAAATTTAGCTGTAGTGGAGCCATTTCCTGATGGTACCGAATTCGAAGATCTGGTATCACCAACGGGCCCTCTCTTTTGCCGAATATTTTGTGCCACAGGAGTGACAGCAACTGAAGGCAACAACGATGAGTAAGACGCAGAAGATGCAGCAGCGGCAGCGGCAGCAATTTTAGCAGCAGCTGTTGTAGCTGAAATTATCTGTTGTGCTCCTTCACGAAGGTGAATGAAGTCTCCCTCAATCACAAAAAGCTGCAGATGCAAAAGGTGTATCAGTAATAGAAATTATCAACGTACTGCCAAAATTAATGTAGGGAAAATAAACCTCGCTGTGACTAGCCACAAAATCATCTAGCTTCCCATATTGCTTTTTATAGTCAAGCCAATGAAGAGGGGCCAACACTTTCCCAAGCCTATTTGGCAGCTGCAGAAGGCACATGAATTAAAAAATGTTCCACCAAACAAAAAAAACAAAATTCCGAAAGTGGCCACTCACAGTTGAACTTATCCTGATTCGGCTATCAGATACAGCAGGAACTGCACGAACAATGCAAGCTAGAAGGGATCTTTCGTCCAGAAGGACAGGCTCCTTTGGTGTGTAATGTAACAATGAACCCGCACCACCACCAGCGGCTCTAAGTGTGTCAGCCTGATTCACAACATTAGACTTCACCTCTGGTGCCATATTGTTCAAGTGGATCTGGGTAGTTGATCCAGCAAAATCTGAAGCTTGATTTTGGTTCATCGGTACATGGTCCACAGGCTGCTTGCCAGATGCAACTTTCTCACCCTGGTTGTACATACAGTGTATGTCAGAGGCTTATACAATTACGGAATTTTGTTTAGCAAATAGTAGTAAAATAGAAACCTTTAATTCTGTTTTTTCCTCTTGCTGTTCAAACTTTCCAGTAGAGCTGGCATTCGAAGATGAATCATGGGTTTTTTGCTCTTCACTGTAAACCAAATGTTCAGTACCATTGGATTCCATAACCTGTAAACAATTTTTGTTTTCAGCGGGAATTGCGATAAAAACAATTCGATTGAAAAGAGAACAAAAAATAGCAGACAGACTAACCTTTGGTACATGAGTTGATTGAGCAACCACACTTGTGGAACGTTGTTGTTGCTCCACATGAGCTGTAGGATGTTCTGGCTGGTTTACTTGACTCTGCTTAGAAGATGGCTCAACATTGGTACTAGCAGCTGGCTGTATTGCATTCTGATCTGATTGTGACGGCTGATAGTTCATCGCATCTGGTGTTTGTGAGGCAGTTTGTGCTTCCTACATAAAGGGATTTGTATCGAAATTAGAACAGAGTATCACTGTTAGTAAAATGATGATACAACAATGAAGTGATTATGAGTATGGTAAATTACCTGTTGACTGGGCCATTGTAGGCTCGGTTGGATTGTAGGATGAAAAGTACCAAACTGCGGAACACCAGAGTTGGGCGAGGCTAAAGACTGAGGAATACCTTGAGGATGCAGCATATAGGAATGCATCCCAGCCATCTGCCCAGGAGGTACAAAACTACCTATTCCTAATAGTGAAGATGGAACCACAGGTACAGGATGGGCATTATTTCCCTGAAATAATATAATTAAAGTGTGCTTAGGAACTATTCAATAGGATAATGGAACAGAACGATCAACAAAACCAATACAATAGTCTAACTGAAACAGAAGCGAGAACAGGCCAGGCTACGGAGCAGTACACAGTGACACTACCCAAACCGACAAGAAGAATAAACTCAGTACGCGTGACGAATTAAACAATACACTACTTAAGTTGCTCAAAATCAGCAATACCTTTATGGAGTCATTTGCAGACTGATTGACATCTGCTAACGCACTACCATTTGGAGCCATGTTGCTCCCCTTGATTTGAACATACGATGACTCAGTTGAACCCTCTTGAGCAGCTTGTGAACCATCTTCTTGTTCTCCACTACGGTCTCTTAACTCAAATAGTTCTAGCTGGAGTCGTTGTATTGTATGCAGAAAACTCTGCTGCATTTCAACATACTGGGACAAAAAAGAAAGTCAAATGAGGAGAATGCTAATATTCCAGTGTGAACAACTGAACCATGAAATACAACAGCAGAAGGAATTGCATAGAAGCACAAATCCTACATGAGTACCATAAAGAAGGCATGTACTGAACTTAATATACCTGTTGCTGGAAAGTGGCCCAACATTGACCAAATTGATCAGTACGCTCCCGTAACTCAGCTTGCAGTGATTGGGACTGTAACATATCCATTTCTTGAACTCGTGAAATCCAAGCATGAGCATCCCTCAACTGTTCATCTTTGTAAATAATGTTATCTTGTGCAACCCTATGCTGGAAAAATAAAATGTCCATTCGTGAATGTCTTAATTGTAAAGCTTAGAAATAAATGTCCAAACAAATAACCTATTCAATTGCTCAAGAATTAATATAACAAACACAAGCGAAATAATACCCCCACGATTCACCCAACATGGTACCAAGAAAAGGATATGGGAAAGTCCTGCAAATTTACGAGATGAAATACTGGAAAGGGCCTAGTTTATAATTTTGGTCATTTCATTACAACTTTACTGCACTACAGACATTTTAAGAGACAAGCATGTTAATTATTACCATATCATATCCATTTTATGACACGGCATGTGAATACTTTAAAGTGAAACTTCAAACAGTTACCGCTGGAGATCAAAGCAAACTATGTTATTATAATGATGTAATCCATACACATTCAGTAAAAATATCTAGGGTTTTAGTTCGATGGAAGCTAAGTAATAAAATACAAATGGAAAAAAAGGATAGAAAGGGATACCTGTTCCTCTAATGCA
The DNA here is from genome assembly GCA_947311845.1 of Poa pratensis. Lineage (NCBI taxonomy): Eukaryota > Viridiplantae > Streptophyta > Magnoliopsida > Poales > Poaceae > Poa > Poa pratensis. The sequence continues at coordinate 27,771,863 of CAMZMU010000105.1, forward strand.
AGACACTGGCTTTCCTTTTCTCGCAGATGTTCTTGGAGATCATGAATTTGTTTAAGATGCTGAGCTCTTTCTGCTTCGGAATTATCACGCTCCCTTCTGCACAAAATAAGAAAAGATCAGGCCTATATTTTAGGTTATAAAATAAAAATAATTGTTTAGACAGCAAAGTAAATCCTAGATGAAGAAGTTGAATAACTGGAGAAATGTACAAAAGAAAAATATATATTGGCAGTGCATGAACAAATGACATGTTGGTTCGTTTTTATTCAAAAAGGATGAGATCTAGTGCTGTAGCTTGGCAGTTGGCACATCAGCGCACCATATGGAGGAATTGTGTAATTCCCATGTGTGGTCTAGAACACTGGATAGTACTTTAAGATTTAAGCTGTGCTACTTCAATAGTGTATTTCTGACTTGAGAGATGCTGCTTCATGCACAAGGTGGCAACAGTACCTGAAACTTGCGAGTTCCTTGGTCTGTTCTCTAAGAAGATCCTGGTTTGCCCACACCTGCCAAAAAGAACAAAGATGATGATTAAGGACATCAGCCCTCGGTGTGAACATTGTATAACATAACAGTTAAGTCCACGAACCGTTTGATGGTCAATCTTCAAAGCATCCAATTCCCTATGTGTATCACCCAATTTCATTTCCAGCTCAAGAATGTACTTCTCCCGTTCATGTAGTTGTTCCTGTTCAATATCTGGGCATCAGTTTTGCTCCTCCCGACATAAATAACATAAGGTATGCTTCAGTTATATCACCACTGACTATATGCTACATGCATAAAGGTGCATCTCAAAAAGGGAACAACTGAAGGTACACACAAGGCAACGTGTAGTTGAAGTCAAAACATGAAGCTAGATAAGCAAATCTGAAGCTACTCTGCATCTTACCTATATAGCCCTAACGAACTTACAGTTGTGCATGACATAACTATTTTAGAGCATCAACCAACATTCAACTTTCCTCCTCCGCAGAAAACCACAAAATCAATGGAATTGCCACACCACAAATATAGAAATGACTCCTACAGAGCTACACAATCTCCGTGAATATAACCCGTAAGTCGGTACTTTCAGAAAACCAAATAACATGAGTCAAACTACAGCGTAACCACTAGCTTTTTTGCCAATCATGGCTCTGGACATTGTCAGTAGCATGTAGTATTTCCCAAGGCCCAGGCATCCACTATCCAGTACATACCATGTCATATGCAATCAATAAGTCCCAAGTAGTTCCCGCGACCTAGTGAGAAGGGCAACACTATGCACATAAAAGGGAAAGCAACACGACCTTGAGCTTCTCAGCTGCTACAACATGCTCCTTGGCAGCCTCCCCAAACCTGCGCTGCACCTCGATGATCTGTGGGTGAGCGATGGCCTGTGCGCGGAGGTCGATCTCGACCTGCTGCAGCTCCTCGCGCTGCCGGGCAATGCTCTGCAGGCGCTGCTGCAGGATGTCCTCGCTGAGCCCACCGCTCCCATCAATGGTGATCGAGCAGAAGTCCTCGAGCCCTCCGGTCTCGTCCTGCACCAAGAAACGATCCACCGCTGACTCAAACCACGCCAAGAATCCAATTGCCAAAGCCCAGGTGCATGGCTAAAGCCGAGGAAGACAGCACGAACCTCGTAGATGGCCCGGCCATCGGATTGCACCATCTTCACGCGCTCCCCAGCATCCTGAACACCAAAACAATAACACGGAGTGAGTACGGCAGCTGAGAGGGGTGCCAATAGGGGAAAAGGAAGGGTTTTGCCGTGCGGAAGGGAGCGGGAGACGACCTCGGCGCCATTGGTGCGAAGCGGGTTGTCGGGGACGGCGCGCCACTCCTTACGCGCCGCCGCGGCCTCCATTTCGCTGGGAACGCGGGCACCGGCTCCCGCCGCGCGGGATCGGGATCTGGCGGCGGCGCTAGGGTTTTGTCCCCGCGGCGCGGACTGCGGTGAGGAAGGCCCGAGGCGCGACCGCGAGGCCGATGAGGAGGGGAAGGCACTGGCTAGGGTTTACGGGAGCTGCGGACGAGTGGATCGGGGAGGATGGCGGAGAATTTCGGAAGGATTTCTGCGGGCGCGTTCGGTTTGGGAGAGGAGGAGGCGGAATGGAAGGGAGGGGTGGGGGAGTGGAGAGGCGGAGAGGGAGGGAGAGTGTCTTGTGCTTTGTACTGACTTGGCAGTGGGGTCAGTCTGTCAGAGACTCAGAAACGACGATTCACGGCCCGTGACATCTTTTAGCGATGGTGCGTTGCGTGATTGGTGCTTGGCACTTGCAAAGTTGCCGCAAAGATACTGCGAAGATGCATTCGAAAAGAAAAGAAGAGTGTTTTTAGATTTTATAGGGTTTACCAGAAACAGGAAAAGTTGTGGTGGTTTGAGATTTTGCTGGGAATTAACTTTAGCTCATGCAAGTAAGAATAGTTCTTCAAAAAAAATCTACTACTCACTCCGTTCACTAAAATAAAAACATTTTGACAATGATTGCCAAAACGTTTATATTTTACCTTCCCAGTTGCATAGGAGGGGATAGTTGTGAAAAAGCAGATGCTCTGGAGGGGAGCTGTAGAAACGTCAACATTACGTCCCTGCCACGGCAGCTATCAGCAGCAGTGACCAATGGTAGTACTAAATTGGGCGCCGGAGACCTAGACGAGGGCGTATCAGCAGGAGGGGCAAAATCGATAAATCTGACTCTGACACGAAAGTTTAGCACAAAATGAACCAACTTTGAAAATTTAGCCGGATCTAACCCTTTTTCGTACCGCTCAACATATCGGCGGTAGACTACATGGGGTACCGCCATGGTCGTCGGCGGTAGATGTCCTGGTCCACGGCCCGCTCGTGCTGCTTGACTCAGCTGACGTGGCGATACCGCCGATGTCAGAGACGGTAGAGTTGGAGGGATACCGCCGGTGAATCCGGCGGTACACTTCAACTTGGTACCGCCTCGTCAACCGGCGGTACGAGTTCGGCAGTTAAGTGGCTCCCGCCGCGCCCCCAGCCTCTCATTCATCCGCATCAACTCTCCACCCGAGCTCCTGCCCTCTTCCCCTCTCTCCTCCACACTCAAATATCTCTCAAATCCCTCCAAATCGGAGGGCATAGCTCGTGGAATCGGGCCATCTCCATCCTCTGAGGTAGTTCTCTCTCAGATCTCTCGCTTTTTGTTGGTTGGATTTGTGTTACTTTGTGGCATTGTTTAGTTTGAGGCAAACCCTAGATTTGTTGATTTGTCCTTAATCTATTATTTGAATTGGTGCATTGCGGGTTATATGTTGTTTGTGACGTGTAGAAATCATTGTGGTTAGATAGATTCATGTGTTATTCTTACCTACAATTATGGTTGAGTCTAGGGTTGGAGGTAGTGGTTAGCACACATGTATAATTTAGATTATTGTGGTGTGTTTGCTATTACACATCAATGTGATACATTTGTGTGTCTTGTCATTTAATTATAGATGGCAAGAATCGTGAATGTCCATCATGTTGACAAAGAAGCATTTTTTAGTAACAATGAAGAAGAGATTGTTGACAATGGAGAAAAAGTTATGGTATTTGCCAATAGTCTGACATATGCCGAGGTTGTTGCAAGAGTACGGGAAGTTTTCGAATGGATGGATCCTAGGGAGAAGGTTGAACTAGATGGAAGGTATTTTGTTGGATCGGGACACCGTCCGCGGAAAAAAAATACCTTTGACATGCGAGTTAGATTGGGGGGCACACAAAGAGGTTGTGGCGGCTTCCAAAGACAAGTCGCTCGAGTTATTTCCTACCAAGGTTGGCGGTGATCGGTTGCTGTCGTGGTGGGAACACGCAGACGCCTAGGGGTAGGCTTAGTCTGGGGCCGAACGGACGCTCGCGGATTCGGGAGAGGGTTTGCGCGGTGGAACCGCACACGAAGAACACTGCAAACACAAAGATCTACCCTGCTTCGGGGCCCACGTGAGGAGGTAAAACCCCTACTGCGGCATCTATCCTACTTTGGTGTATTCTCGTCTCACATGCGGTGTGTACAAATGCTCCTCGAGCTGTATACCTCTAAGTGCCTCTAAGTATGCCTCTAATCACTGCTAATTAAGCTGCTAATCTCCAGAGAGGAGAGCTCCCGCGGGGGGAAATGAGCCCAGGGGCCTCGTGTGCCCGTCCTCTTGCCTCTCCCCCTGGTGCTCTTTATATAGAGAGAGCCCAGGGGACAACAAAGGGACAAGGGGACAAGCAGGGGACAAGAAACACTATTCCACGTACACTGTAGATGATGTGACCAACGGGGTCTAATCACACTGTAGCTGCGTCATGGAGGTGTACTCTAGTCACATCAGGAGCACTGTAGCCATGCCTGTGTGTCATCCTCTTGTCCACTAGCGTCTGTCTTTCGGATCTTCGGGACCATGGCAGAGGTATCTGTACTTGACGAGGTAATGGATGAGGACGTCGATGTGGCGAGTATATCTGTCAATGAAGATGTTTGTGATGACCCGGCTGAGGATACCCTGGTTGAGGCAGCGCTGGTGGAGACGTCGGCAGAAGTGGTGCATGCCGATCGATGCAGCAACCTCGGTCGAACAAGGAATGTCTTGGCGGAGGGAAGAAACCTCGGCCTGCTATTGATTCTGAGATCACGGCCTGCCCGGGGTGAATATACCGTGGCCCAGCCGAGGTTAACTGATGCCGGCCCATTCTGGGGCGCGGGAGAGGTCGGCCCACTCCGAGGTGCTGGCGATGCTGGCCTGGTTCGCTCCGAGGTGGAGTCCCGGCCGAAGCATGCGGCCTCGGCCCATCCGAGGAGAGGACCTCGGTTCAGCCACCCAGGAGCAGCTCGGCCTGCCTGAAGGAACTTCGGCCTGGCCCATCCGTGGCTGGGGAGGTCGGGGACGAGGACGCCGAAGTCGGGGACAAGGAGGCGAGGTCGGGGACGCGGGCTCCGGGGCGAGGTCGGCGGAGCTGGGGCGAAGCGGTTGAGGACGGCGGGGACGCGGCAAGGTCGGCGCTGACCGGGCAGATCTTGGGCGGAGCACGGCCGGGTCGAGGCGGAGTGGATGCGCCGTGGGCGATGTCGAGGATGGCGAGCTCTGGGGCGGAGAGGTCGGGGACGCGGCGAGGCGTTGACGTAGGAAGAAAACCGGGGCAGAGCCACGGTGAAGTTCTCTTCGGCCCTGCCGGGCTAACAGGCCTCGGCCCACCAGAAACTAGAGCTCTCGGCCTGGGAGCGGCCCGACCCGCGGTAAGGTGAGCGTGTCCCAGCCGGAGTATGCAGGCCTTGGGCCAACCGAGGTAACAGGCCGGTCCAGCCGAAGTTAGGAGGAAACTCGACCAAGCCGAGTTTGCTCGGACCTCGGCCCAGTACGCTGCCATTTCTCCGTTTCCTTTATCTTTTCTGCTATTTATTTGTTGTTTCTTCCTCCATCAAGCCGACTAAACCACCAACTCTGGGGTACCCGGGGTTACATCCACGACAGTAGTCCCCGAGGCTGTGGGATACTCGCAGAGTCGCGCACAGACTTACAAAAATAAATAAATGTACCAAAAAACCTCCTGCACTGTACAGCCATGCCTTCCAGGCCAAATGCGACATCCGGTTGACCGAGCTCACCCGAATCAACAACGTGATGCACAGTTTGCACTAGAAATGTGTTGCAGGCATGGGCATGGCCACACATAGATGTCTCTGCCGACATTGGGCAATTTGGCACACTGCCTGCATGGTCACCAGCATACGTCGGTTCTTAGCCCTCCTGGCCCTTACCGAACTCGGATGCCGCCAGCGTCGGTTAGTCCTCCTGGCTTTTACCGAACTCGGATGCCGCCAGTATCGGTTAGCCCTCCTGGCTTTTACCGAACTCGGATGCCGCCAGCGTCGGTTAGCCCTCCTGGCTTTTACCGAACTCGGATGCCGCCAGCGTCGGTTAGCCCTCCTGGCTTTTACCGAATTCGGATGCCGCCAGCTTAAACTGGACCGACATAAACCTGCAAGTACGTATCTCATATGTCTCGGTATCTCGGCGTCTCTAGGCATATCACACATGTCTCGGTATCTCGGCCCCTCTGGGCATATCACATATGTCTCGTATCTCGGCCCCTCTGGGCATATCACATATGTCTCGGTATCTCGGCCCCTCTGGGCATATCACATATCTCGGTACCTCGGATGTCTGGTAGCCACTCTGGGCGCTTACCGACATAGATGTCTCCAGCCACTGCTGGTTTGACATAAGCATATCTCGAATGCCGGTTTTAGCCACTTCGGGCGTATACCGACATAGATGTCTCCAGCCACTGCTGGTTTGACATATATCCTGCAAAAACATATCTCAAAGGTTGCCTCTGATTAACCAACATAGACACTGATCTGGTACACAGGTAATGCCATGATACATTGGCAAACAGAATAAACGATGATTTGGGATATGGAATGATGCCAGGATATTGTGACAAACCGAAATAAACAGCGATCCGGGATGTGGAATGATGCCGTGATACTGTGGCAAACCAAAATAATCGGCGATCTAGAGAATACCGATAATGCTAGGGTACCTTGGATAATTTGAGATAACCAACATAACCTTGATACCTTGGATTTCCATTATACCTCGGATTTCCATTATAACTCGGGTTTCCACTATACCTCGGATTTCCACCATACCTCGGAATTCCATTATACCTCGGAATTCCGTTATAACCCGGATTTCCATTATGACCCGGATTTCCATTATGACCCGGATTTCCAATATACCTCGGACTACTATACACCTCAGATTTCTGGAATACCTCGGATTTCCAGGATACCTCAGTAATGAACATTCTCAACAAAACCGATGTCACCTTTCAACGTTAGTTCAACATACATATCATGAAGAATATTTGACGGGAACAATAATTATACCAACCGAGGCAGACTAGCTATAGCACTTGACAGAAAACGAATCTAACAGCAGATACTAAGCACAAAAAACTAGACTCGGTTTCAACCGAGTCCCCGAGTTACTCTTGAGACAAAACTAAACTGGACTGGCTATCCAGTCCCCGGGTCAAAACACTTTGCCCCCGGGGAAAACAACTAATCAAAGCAAGGTAGAAACGAGGGGCCAGTCCCCGAGTACTGTTTGAGACTATCTAGAAGCATGGGCAGACATATAAATGATACTTACAAGGCTAGGTTGTTGGAGAAGTTTTAACTCGGATTCTCCCAGGATACCTCGGACTTCAGAACAACTCGGATTCCAGAACAGCTCGGATTCCAGAACACCTCGGATTTCAGAACAGCTTGGATTCCAGAACACCTCATATTCCAGAACAGCTCGGATTCCAGAACAGCTCGGATTCGCACTGTAGCCAACCCGAAAATGAGTCAACACACGGGGACAATGTCGAAGTTGAGTCCCCGCGTTGATGACGAAGGTCCCATCTGAATTAATCCAGCAAGCGCCACTATCAGCCCCACGGTGGGCGCCAACTGTCGTGGTGGGAACACGCAGACGCCTAGGGGTAGGCTTAGTCTAGGGCCGAACGGACGCTCGCGGATTCGGGAGAGGGTTTGCGCGGTGGAACCGCACACGAAGAACACTGCAAACACAAAGATCTACCCTGCTTCGGGGCCCACGTGAGGAGGTAAAACCCCTACTGCAGCATCTATCCTACTTTGGTGTATTCTCATCTCACATGCGGTGTGTACAAATGCTCCTCGAGCTGTATACCTCTAAGTGCCTCTAAGTATGCCTCTAATCACTGCTAATTAAGCTGCTAATCTCCAGAGAGGAGAGCTCCCGCGGGGGAAATGAGCCCAGGGGCCTCGTGTGCCCGTCCTCTTGCCTCTCCCCCTGGTGCTCTTTATATAGAGAGAGCCCAGGGGACAACAAAGGGACAAGGGGACAAGCAGGGGACAAGAAACACTATTCCAGGTACACTGTAGATGATGTGACCAACGGGGTCTAATCACACTGTAGCTGCGTCATGGAGGTGTACTCTAGTCACATCAGGAGCACTGTAGCCATGCCTGTGTGTCATCCTCTTGTCCACTAGCGTCTGTCTTTCGGATCTTCGGGACCATGGCAGAGGTATCTGTACTTGACGAGGTAATGGATGAGGACGTCGATGTGGCGAGTATATCTGTCGATGAAGATGTTTGTGATGACCCGGCTGAGGATACCCTGGCTGAGGCAGCGCTGGTGGAGACATCGGCAGAAGTGGTGCATGCCGATCGATGCAGCAACCTCGGTCGAACAAGGAATGTCTTGGCGGAGGGAAGAAACCTCGGCCTGCTGTTGATTCTGAGATCACGGCCTGCCCGGGGTGAATATACCTCGGCCCAGCCGAGGTTAACTGATGCCGGCCCATTCTGGGGCGCGGGAGAGGTCGGCCCACTCCGAGGTGCTGGCGATGCTGGCCTGCTTCGCTCCGAGGTGGAGTCCCGGCCGGAGCATGCGGCCTCGGCCCATCCGAGGAGAGGACCTCGGTTCAGCCACCCAGGAGCAGCTCGGCCTGCCTGAAGGAACTTCGGCCTGGCCCGTCCGTGGCTGGGGAGGTCGGGGACAAGGACGCCGAAGTCGGGGACGAGGAGGCGAGGTCGGGGACGCGGGCTCCGGGGTGAGGTCGGCGGAGCTGGGGCGGAGCGGTTGAGGACGGCGGGGACGCGGCAAGGTCGGCGCTGACCGGGGCGGATCTTGGGCGGAGCACGGCCGGGTCGAGGCGGAGTGGATGCGCCGGGGGCGATGTCGAGGATGGCGAGCTCCGGGGCGGAGAGGTCGGGGACGCGGCGAGGCGTTGACGCAGGAAGAAGACCGGGGCAGAGCCACGGTGAAGTACTCTTCGGCCCTGCCGGGCTAACAGGCCTCGGCCCACCAGAAACTAGAGCTCTCGGCCTGGGAGCGGCCCGACCCGCGGTAAGGTGAGCGTGTCCCAGCCGGAGTATGCAGGCCTTAGTCCAACCGAGGTAACAGGCCGGTCCAGCCGAAGTTAGGAGGAAACTCGACCGAGCCGAGTTTGCTCGGACCTCGGCCCAGTACGCTGCCATTTCTCCGTTTCCTTTATCTTTTCTGCTATTTATTTGTTGTTTCTTCCTCCGTCAAGCCGACTAAACCACCAACTCTGGGGTACCCGGGTTACATCCCCGACAGTAGTCCCCGAGGCTGTGGGAGACTCGCAGAGTCGCGCACAGACTTACAAAAACAAATAACTGTACCAAAAAACCTCCTGCACTGTACAGCCATGCCTTCCAGGCCAAATGCGACATCCGGTTGACCGAGCTCACCCGAATCAACAACGTGATGCACAGTTTGCACTAGAAATGTGTTGCAGGCATGAGCATGGCCACACTTAGATGTCTCTGCCGACATTGGGCAATTTGGCACACTGCCTGCATGGTCACCAGCATACGTCGGTTCTTAGCCCTCCTGGCCCTTACCGAACTCGGATGCCGCCAGCGTCGGTTAGCCCTCCTGTCTTTTACCGAACTCGGATGCCGCCAGCGTCGGTTAGCCCTCCTGGCTTTTACCGAACTCGGATGCCGCTAGCGTCGGTTAGCCCTCCTGGCTTTTACCGAATTCGGATGCCGCCAGCTTAAACTGGACCGACATAAACCTACAAGTACGTATCTCATATGTCTCGGTATCTCGGCGTCTCTAGGTATATCACACATGTCTCGGTATCTCGGCCCCTCTGGGCATATCACATATGTCTCGATATCTCGGCCCCTCTGGGCATATCACATATGTCTCGGTATCTCGGCCCCTCTGGGCATATCACATATGTCTCGGTATCTCGGCCCCTCTGGGCATATCACATATCTTGGTACCTCGGATGTCTGGTAGCCACTCTGGGCGCTTACCGACATAGATGTCTCCAGCCACTGCTGGTTTGACATAAGCATATCTCGAATGCCGGTTTTAGCCACTTCGGGCGTATACCGACATAGATGTCTCCAGCCACTGCTGGTTTGACATATAACCTGCAAAAACATATCTCAAAGGTTGCCTCTGATTAACCAACATAGACACTGATCTGGTACACAGGTAATGCCATGATACATTGGCAAACAGAATAAACGATGATTTGGGATATGGAATGATGCCAGGATATTGTGACAAACCGAAATAAACAGCGATCCGGGATGTGGAATGATACTGTGGCAAACCAAAATAATCGGCGATCTAGAGAATACCGATAATGCTAGGGTACCTTGGATAATTTGAGATAACCAACATAACCTTGATACCTTGGATTTCCATTATACCTCGGATTTCCATTATAACTCGGGTTTCCACTATACCTCGGATTTCCACCATACCTCGGAATTCCATTATACCTCGGAATTCTGTTATAACCCGGATTTCCATTATGACCCGGATTTCCATTATGACCCGGATTTCCAATATACCTTGGACTACTATACACCTCAGATTTCTGGAATACCTCGGATTTCCAGGATACCTCAGTAATGAACATTCTCAACAAAACCGATGTCACCTTTCAACGTTAGTTCAACATACATATCATGAAGAATATTTGACGGGAACAATAATTATACCAACCGAGGCAGACTAGCTATATCACTTGACAGAAAACGAATCTAACAGCAGATACTAAGCACAAAAAACTAGACTCGGTTTCAACCGAGTCCCCGAGTTACTTTTGAGACAAAACTAAACTGGACTGGCTATCCAGTCCCCGGGTCAAAACACTTTGCCCCCCGGGAAAACAACTAAACAAAGCATGGTAGAAACGAGGGGCCAGTCCCCGAGTACTGTTTGAGACTATCTAGAAGCATGGGCAGACATATAAATGATACTTACAAGGCCAGGTTGTTGGAGAAGTCTTAACTCGGATTCTCCCAGGATACCTCGAACTTCAGACAACTCGGATTCCAGAACACCTCGGATTCCAGAACACCTCGGATTCCAGAACACCTCGGATTCCAGAACAGCTCGGATTCCAGAACAGCTCGGATTCGCACTGTAGCCAACCCGAAAATGAGTCAACACACGGGGACGATGTCGAAGTTGAGTCCCCGCGTTGATGACGAAGGTCCCATCCGAATTAATCCAGCAAGCGCCACTATCAGCCCCACGGTGGGCGCCAACTGTCGTGGTGGGAACACGCAGACGCCTAGGGGTAGGCTTAGTCTGGGGCCGAACGGACGCTCGCGGATTCGGGAGAGGGTTTGCGCGGTGGAACCGCACACGAAGAACACTGCAAACACAAAGATCTACCCTGCTTCGGGGCCCACGTGAGGAGGTAAAACCCCTACTGCAGCATCTATCCTACTTTGGTGTATTCTCGTCTCACATGCGGTGTGTACAAATGCTCCTTGAGCTATATACCTCTAAGTGCCTCTAAGTATGCCTCTAATCACTGCTAATTAAGCTGCTAATCTCCAGAGAGGAGAGCTCCCGCGGGGGGAAATGAGCCCAGGGGCCTCGTGTGCCCGTCCTCTTGCCTCTCCCCCTGGTGCTCTTTATATAGAGAGGGCCCAGGGGACAACAAAGGGATAAGGGGACAAGCAGGGGACAAGAAACACTATTCCAGGTACACTGTAGATGATGTGACCAACGGGGTCTAATCACACTGTAGCTACGTCATGGAGGTGTACTCTAGTCACATCAGGAGCACTGTAGCCATGCATGTGTGTCATCCTCTTGTCCACTAGCGTCTGTCTTCCGGATCTTCGGGACCATGGCAGAGGTATCTGTACTTGACGAGGTAATGGATGAGGACGTCGATGTGGCGAGTATATCTGTCGATGAAGATGTTTGTGATGACCCGGCTGAGGATACCCTGGTTGAGGCAGCGCTGGTGGAGACGTCGGCAGAAGTGGTGCATGCCGATCGATGCAGCAACCTTGGTCGAACAAGGAATGTCTTGGCGGAGGGAAGAAACCTCGGCCTGCTGTTGATTCTGAGATCACGGCCTGCCCGGGGTGAATATACCTCGGCCCAGCCGAGGTTAACTGATGCCGGCCCATTCTGGGGCGCGGGAGAGGTCGGCCCACTCCGAGGTGCTGGCGATGCTGCCCTGCTTCGCTCCGAGGTGGAGTCCCGGCCGAAGCATGCGGCCTTGGCCCATCCGAGGAGAGGACCTCAGTTCAGCCACGCAGGAGCAGCTCGGCCTGCCTGAAGGAACTTCGGCCTGGCCCGTCCGTGGCTGGGGAGGTCGGGGACGAGGACGCCGAAGTCGGGGACGAGGAGGCGAGGTCGGGGACGCGGGCTCCGGGGCGAGGTTGGCGGAGCTGGGGCGGAGCGGTTGAGGATGGCGGGGACGCGGCAAGGTCGGCGCTGACCGGGGCAGATCTTGGGCGGAGCACGGCCGGGTCGAGGCGGAGTGGATGCGTCGGGGGCGATGTCGAGGATGGCGAGCTCCGGGGCGGAGAGGTCGGGGATGCGGCGAGGCGTTGACGCAGGAAGAAGACCGGGGCAGAGCCACGGTGAAGTTCTCTTCGGCCCTGCCGGGCTAACAGGCCTCGGCCCACCAGGAACTAGAGCTCTCGGCCTGGGAGCGGCCCGACCCGCGGTAAGGTGAGCGTGTCCCAACCGGAGTATGCAGGCCTTGGGCCAACCGAGGTAACAGGCCGGTCCAGCCGAAGTTAGGAGGAAACTCGACCGAGCCGAGTTTGCTCGGACCTCGGCCCAGTACGCTGCCATTTCTCTGTTTCCTTTATCTTTTCTGCTATTTATTTGCTGTTTCTTCCTCCATCAAGCCGACTAAACCACCAACTCTGGGGCACCCGGGGTTACATCCCCGACAGTTGCATTTTGACTTGAACCGGTGTGCCTCCCCCACACATGATGCAATGACCCCCACTCGAAATGTGTCACTTGATGATGCGGTCGAGTTGAATAATATGAGCCAACCTCCTTTGAGCCAACAAATTGACTTGGAGATGAATGATGACGACCAAGTCAATGAAGAAGAAAAATATGTCAATGTGGATCATGGTTATGGCTTTGGCATTGACGATGAAGATAGGGAGGAAGGAGACATGGAGGGTGATGTGTCCGAGCGGGAGGACGAGTATCATGACATTTATATTGGAGATGTAGAGGCACAAGTCGAGGAGGATGGCATTGACCGTGACACCTTCTATCGCCGTTGCTATGCCTCCGACTTGGAGGACGAGGGCCTAGAAGAAGTGGACGAAGATGGGTTCACGGCGAGAGAAGCCCAAGCCTTTTTAAAAGTGGTAGGCCGGGATCACCGAATTCCATTATTTCGTGATCTCACGCTTGCCGATAAGGCTATGGTGGATGGTGGCAAGTATAAAGATCTAGAAGCAACACCAAGCACAACTCAAGACGACGATGACAACAATTCTCGCATAAAGAAAGATTTGAAGTTTTCGGACTTGGTAGAATTGCAAATGTGGCTTAGGGAATATGCGGTGAAGCACCATAGGCCATTCATAGTGAAGCACCCGGACGAGAAGCATCGTTACACCGTGATTTGCGACCAAGAAGGATGCCCATGGGTAGTCCGTGCAAGACCAAACCGCCACGGGCAATGGAAGATAACAAGTTGTGAAGCCCATCACATGTGCAAGAAACGGGGTCGGAATCCATCCACAAAGTACCATCAACTCACCTCCGACTTCATCGCATACAAATTCATCAATAGTATAAAGAATGAACCAACCATTAAACTGAGGTTTTTGATGGGTCTTGTAAAGGAATTCTTTGGATACAACATCGAATATGGGAAGGCATGGAAGGCCAAGCATGCCGCATTTAAGATGTTGTATGGTGGATGGAAAGAAGCGTACAACCGCCTCCCGAGGTTGTTGGGAGGGATGGCCTATAGAAACCCGAGCATGTTTTACGTGGTTGAACATGTTGATGGAGTGTTCCGCCGTGCCTTTTGGACCTTCGACCAATGCATTCGGGCATTTCACCATTGTAGACCGGTTGTATCAATAGATGGTACATTTTTAACCGGCAAGTACAAGGGGTCGATGTTGACTGCAATCGCGCACGACTCCGGTGACCGGGTGTTACCTGTGGCCTTTGCTTTGGTGTCTGGAGAGAACAATGACAACTGGGAATGGTTCATGAAGCATGTGAGGACTAAGGTGTTTTCTCCTAGTAGAGAGGTATGCATCATATCGGATCGACACCAAGGTATACTCAATGCCATGGAGATTGAAATTCCGGGGTATGCACGGCTCCACCACCGATGGTGCATGAGGCATTTCGTCGCAAATTTTTATAGGGCTTGCAAGAATAAAGAATTGGCTGATGACCTAACAGATGTTTGTGTGGCATTCACCAACCGGTCTTTCACAAGACGGTTTGACAAGCTCCTTGCCGCGTCTAATGCCGGGGGTAAAGAGTTCTTGAGGAGGTATTTGGGAGAGAGGCACAATTGGTCAAGGGCCCGTGATCATGGAGGTAGAAGATATGGTGACATGACAAGCAACATGGCGGAATGTTTTAACAATGTTCTAAAAGGTGTGCGTGCACTGCCTGTGACGGCCATTGCGGAATATACCTTCAAGAAGTTATGCGCTTATTTCCAGAAACATTCCATGGAGACAGATAAATTGATAGACAAAGGGAAATTGTATCCTCCTAAAGTAGAAGAATTGATGGAGCTGCAAAATAGCAAATCCGAGAGACAACAAGCGTATTGCTATGACAACAACGAGTGGATTTACCAAGTCAATGAGCCCGGTGGGACAACAAAAGATGGCGTGCAATTCGGAGGTCGTGCATTCAAGGTTAAGCTAAAGACACGTGAGTGCTCTTGCGAGAGGCCCAAGTTGCTGCACTTACCTTGCTCGCACTTGATTACGGCGGCAAACATAAGATCTGTTGATCTTTGTCATCCGGATACAGTAAGGATGAACGAGCACTCGTTGGAGAGGGTGGCTATGACTTGGACAGCAAGATTTGAGCCTTACTTGGATCAATCTCAATGGCCGGAATATCATGGCCCTGTAATTAGGCCAGATCCGGAACTAATGGTTAAAACCAAAGGTAGAAGGAGGACGAAGAGGTATAGAAATGACATGGATGCACTTGGTGGATACACAACCCGCATGGGAGAATGGGGCAGCGGGCATTTTATGGAGCCTCGTACTACCAACCAATGTGGTCAATGCAATGATTCAGCACACAACAACAGAACTTGCTCTCAAGGGAGGAAAAAATCGAAAGGAGACAATGGTGGTGGTGGAGCTAGTGGTAGTGGGGGTGGGAATGGTGGTGGTGCTAGTGGTAGAGGGGGTGGGAGTGGTGGTGCTGGAGCTAGTGGTAGTGGGGGTGGGAGTGGTGGTGGTGGTGGTAGCACAAGCCACCGTGGTGGTGGCGGTGGAGGTGGTGGTGGTGGTGGTAGCACAAGCCACCGTGGTGGTTGCGGCGGTGGTGGTGGTGGTAGCACAAGCCACCGTGGTGGTGGCGGCGGCGGTGGTGGTGGTAGCACAAGCCACCGTGGTGGTGGCGGCGGTGGTGGTGGTCGAACATCAATGTTTGACGAGCTAAGAGGGGGTGCTCGTAGAAGGCGTAGAGGTGGTAGTCGTAGATGATTGGTATGAACGTAAATTATTTGGTTATTGTCTTTAATTTCGAATGTTGTTCATTTTACTGTACTAACAATTTTTCTAACTTACGTAGGTATGGGTTCGTCGAACTGGTTGGAGAGGCCGTGGGCATGGAGGAGGGCGACTCAGCAGCCCGAGGAGGACCCACCGAAGTGTTTTTGCCAAGACATTTGCAAGGCCAAGCAGTCCGATGATTGGGATGAGACAAGAGGACGAAGGTTTTGGTTGTGTCCCAACTATTGTAGGGACAAGGAAGAACCCAAGTCTGCTTATGACCGTCCCAAGGTATGTGTCCTCCTTACGCATGACAAATTACGTATATTTGTGTAATAATTGCTAATGTGTATTGTCTCTTTTGTAGTCACCGCCTCCCCTTTGTCCCTACTTCAAATGGATAGACTTGGTCCAAGATAGCTACTTCAAGAACGAGGTCGAATGGGCTCAAGAGACTGCTCTTAAGCACATGGCGGAGAGGAAAAAAGATGAGGAGAGGGAGGAGAAGTTGAGGTTGAAGAAGGAGAAGGAACGTAAGGAGAAAGCGAAGAAGAAGCGTGAAGAGGCCAAGGCTCGTGAGGCCGAGTAGGAAGTCAAACGTGGAATAGCTCGTCGTGCTATGGAGGATGAAGCATCGGGAAAGCGCAAGGGAAAGTATCCGCGTTGGACTCAATAGAGCCTTCAACATCTATGTCTTAGAGATTGTGGACATTGGCTGTGTGTGGACTTGTAATGGATTTGGTCATGTAATGGATTTTAGTTATCTATTTCGTGTGAACTTGTAATGGATTTGGTCATGTAATGGACTTTAGTTATCTATTTCGTGTGAACTTGTAATGGATTTGGTCATGTAATGGATTTTAGTTATCTATTTCGTGTGAACTTGTAAAGTTTCCGGTTTCAATCCGGATGTGTTTCCGATTCGCTGGTGTTTTCACTGACGGATCGCGTGTTTCGTCGAGTTTTGGCCAGCGCGCGCTGCTGCAGCACAGTTTCTGCAAATTTTCCTGCCGTGCTTCCGGACACCTTAGTGCAAATTGCCTTGCAACTCGTTGTGGGAGGTGCCACTCGACGACATAAAAACATATCATCGGACACCTTATGCGCCATAGGTTCTCGTCGCGCGTACACATCGCGTTGAGACGGAAACCCCTTTCCCGTTGGTATGGCGTCCAAATGACCTACAAAACAAAAACCATTAGTTTGAATGTCATAAAAGTGTGGTAGATTAAATGTTACAAAAGCTTACCAAGTCGGAAGACAACGTGTCAAGCTCATTGGTATAGCTCTTGTAACAGCCCATGGACAAATCTTTGTACCCCTCCACTCTATCCCAGGTGTAGGCGACAGTGGGCAGCCGCCATTCATCATCACCATCAAGGTCATAATCCCATGGAGTTGGTGGGAGTTTGCGAGGACGTCCAACAGGAATCCGCTCCCACATCCAAATCGTGAGAGGCCAAGCAGCGCCATTTAACGAGGCACCCTTTCCCTTCTTACGACATGCCATGTCCAGCTGCATAGTAACAATCATGTCAAATGCCAAATAAAAGTTACATACACATGAAACATATGCAAATAAACTACCTGTCGGTAAAGAAAGGCTAGACCCGCCGACCCCAGCTATACTTGACGTTCCAATCACGTAATGGGTCAAGCCACATCCAAGATGCCGTGTCCCCTGACCCATCTGGAAAGATCACCCGGGCTAACACGTACCACATGTATGCCCAGGCATACTGCTGCACCACCGCCGCATCGGCACCCACCGGGCATGGCCCAAATAGTCAAAGCCACGAATATGAGACACCCGATGACCTAGTATCTTTCATTCCTTCCGGCGGCACTGGTGGTAGTCTGCCGGTGAGACCAAGAACCTGCTGGCGCCACCCAGTATTATCCACCCTACCAGTCAGAGCGGCTCCGTCAATGGGAAGAGCCGTGATCATGGCAAAATCCTCAAGAGTGACCGTCATCTCTCCACAAGGCAAATGAAAACTGTGTGTCTCGGGCCTCCAACGATCAATTAGGGCAGTAATGGCCGTGTGGTTAAACGCCGGCGGCTTACGCTTGAACTGAAGGACAAATGGGAGAAGACCAGCCTCCTCAAAGTATGGCTCGTACCGAACATCATACGTCATGTCCTCCGCATTATGGCCCCTCAAGCGCATAGGAACGATAGGCTGCGAAAGAAAAACTTGTTGTGGTTACTATATTTATAATTGCAACAAAAAATTGGAGAACAATATTTGCCTTACATTATCAACTAAGTCCACTAGTCGTCAACCCGTGCACCTGCACGGGCTAGCTATTTTGAGGAACAAATGGATATTAATTAATCAATCACACTTGTTTTGTCTCAATTTTTTAAAGATATGTATTCAAAGTTTTTAATATTATTCAAATATTGGGAAATTTACATAAGTATATGTGAGCATTAAATAGCATCCAATGGTACATTTTTTATTGTATGATAAAAACATATATATTTCTCTTTGTTCTCGATCTGATTTTTCTTCTGAGTGTCAACGTATGTAGAGACACTTATGATTTCTTAGGTATTGAAGTTGACAGAAAAAAAAATTGAATCTGTGATTGGGACTTAAAAAGATAGTATGCTTATTGATCTAGATGAGATCGGTATTATAGGCCGGAATGACAAAAATAATGATATTGTACTGGTTTATTAACCACATACAACCGTTTCCACATTATATATAACTACCAAAATTAATATGTCATTAGTAGTTTTTTTAAAATTATTAAGTATAAAATTTACTCCAAGAACAATTTTACTATTAAGTTGGAGAATAATATCAGGTTACTGAATAAGAAGCATGCGTTGACCACATGTGATATTCTGATTTACACTCAGGAAAAAGACAAATGTTTTGCGGGTAAGGAGACGTGAGGTGCTAAAAAACGTGTGTAGTATTCAGTTTTGATGACATTAACCTGTCATGGCCAAGAAAGGGGAAAATCTGCAATCAACTGTCCAGTTTTGATGGCACTAACCTGGTATGACAGAGAAAGTACAAAAATGAAAATCCGCGACAAACATTAACCAATGTCCATGAATTCTGAAAATATAGTGGAAAAAGTGGGCGCATACAATGTTAGTTATCTCAAAGGTGTTTTGTAAAAATCAGAAATCACTATAAGGTGTTGATGCAAACACGGGAAGTTAATTGTGCTACAAAACCTGTGAATATACTACAACGAATTTTGGTATTTCAGTTCAACGTGGGGAAAACCTGCACTCATGAGTTGGTACTCGTTAAATCTGTATCTAAGATTATCATAGAAGTTCATGAAAGAAATAAGGATCTAATAATTGCAAGTTGTATGAATCGCTGGATGTGATACTTTTCAGAACCCCCATGGTGGACATTGTTAGACCATTCGTAAACTTCTCCAAGTAGATGGCACAATTTTACTTCGGGGCACGGATGAAATTTTAAAAGCACAAAATATAATTCTTCCAAATCAATTCCACAACTCTACATGGTATATGTACCACCAGGTCATGAATCAAATAATTAAATCTATAAAAAGTAGACAAATACAAAAAAAAGGTTTCTGTTCGGGTAAGTACGACCTGCATATAACATGCCTTAAACTGCAATAGTCCATAAATCTTCATTATGTTTTAGTCCAATAAAGGGTCACCACCTAAAGCCAAGAAAAGAACATAGAGAGCCTGCAAAATAACACAAATGTTTTATTGTACTTTAGTAATAAAATTGACAATGTCCTCAGTTCACCCTTATAGTATACTGGGATTATTTTCTCGGCCGAGATTTCGTGTAACTAATAATTAATCGGAGTTTCCGTTCATCCTAGAGAAAAGTAGCTGTCCTCCAATTTGTAACTGATATGATTATCGTGTTAAGTGACAGATCTAGTAAGAGTAGTAGTAGTATAGTGAAACAAACTAATTGGTGGCCGCCGTGAAGTAGTACATGCCACTCTTAAAATCACGTCGCTTACTTTGGATTATCACAATTTTATGATTCGCGGTGCGTGCATATCTATTCACTCATACATCTACAGAAAAAATATTGCTGAACTAACTTTCTGTCGTCGCCTGCCGGCCGGGATACAAACTGGTGTAAGGCAACCTGGCAATTTGATACAACTTCCTTTGATGCAAGACCGAGAGGCGAGAGCTAGGGCATCGCACCTCGGGTTATCGCCGCTGCGCCTTGAGAGCTGCTGCTTTATCTGCCGCGATCGAACAATGAATACGTCCGATCAATGTGACGTGGGAATTGCCAAAAACGTCAAGGAATACCATAGGATCCTGCCATGCATGGAATTGAATCGTGTGGGGTTATACCATGGTAGATGCATCTGGTGAGAGCATGCATGCATGTTGCGTACCAAGTTTGGCAGATCAAGATTCAGCGTTTGTAGAGAAATACGATGAGAAGAGCTACACATGCTTTATTGGATCGTACCTTTTCACTGGATCAACTCCACGACATGAAATCAGCTTCCGGCAGCAAATATGCGGACGTTTCCGATAAGATTGGTTTTAGGCTTTCATGGCCAGGTAGGTAATAAGACGATGGTGGCACGCATGAAAAAAACTGAAAAAACTGTTCGCTTAATCCAAGGGTTATTGTTGTGTGAGACAAACATCGGACGGAATTGGTTTGTCCTTTCATGAGGATTAACGTGGTGCTTTCTACGGTGCATCCAATTAGTAAATATAAGATATCTCCCTCTCGATGAGACGGGCACGATGTTCCTTGTCGTACACCAAATCAAGCCCGGGGTAATAACGTTCCGGCGGGCCATCCATCCTAAAAGATATGTTAACTTCACATAAGTATTCATCCAAATTTTCATGAACATGTAAACATTCATATATTCTAAATTCTGTCCTCCGAAATAAATAAATACTATGCCACAAATACATACACATCAATTTCACGCCCCAAACCCATACATCTAAAACAATATATATGAACTAGAGATATGAAATCCATGAACACATAAACATTCATACATTCTAAATTTCGTAATCCTAAACAAATAAATACTATGCCACAAATACATACACAGCACTTCCATGCCCCAAACCCATTCATCTAAAATCCATGAATTAGAGAGGACAAATCCATGAATTTAGAACTACTTCATCTTATCTAGGGTTTGAATTACTACATCTAAAATCATCTAGTGTTTGAACTACTACATCTAAAATCATCTAGAGTGAAGAGATCATCTCGGGTTTCAACAAATAATCTACAGCAAATAGATCATCAAGGGTTTCAACGAATAGGGCATGATTCGGCCTAGATTATGGACGGAATTGAGAGAGAAGGGAGGCTTACCTTCCGCCGCCGCCGTCTCTTCCCGCCCCGACGCAGCCGGCGAATCGAGAGAGCAGAGGGGAGAGGTCGCGCCGCCGCCGTGCCGTGCGCCGCCGCCGTCTGTTCTAGGGTTAGGTCGAAGAAGAGGGAAAGAAAAGATGCGGGCTAGGTGAAGCGGAGCATCACTTAACTGCCGGACTCGTACCGCCAGGCCTTCAGGCGGTACGGTGGCTAACGGTACCGCCGCGAGCCGCGGCGGTATCGCACTAAAGCTACCGCTGAGGCGATCGGCGGTATCGCCACGTCAGCCCAGTCAGACGGCACTGGCGGACCGTGGACCAGGATGGCTACCGCCAATGACCCCGGTGGTACCCTTCGAAGTCTACCGCCAATATGTTGAGCGGTAAGAAAAAGGGTTAGATCCGGCTAAACTTTCGAAAAGAGTTCATTTTGTGCTAAATTTTGCCGTGAGGGTCAGAATTGTCGATTTTGCCGCAGGAGGACTACCCGCAACAAAAGGTCCCGGAGATGAGGCGGTGGGCGCAAGCCCATGGCTGCAGGGCGCTCCCACCGACGTAGCCACGTGACGCCAATGCATGTCCATGTTGAAACGCCGCAGCTTGCTAGCTCCGCCTCCTCCCCCTCCAGCTAATCCGCACCGCGGCCTTCATCTGCATATATATACGAGCGTATAAACTCGAAGTATAACTAATTAATTAATTAGTTGTGTATAGATAATTAATTATACCTCTTAGGGCATGTACAATGCCAAGTGTTTATATAGGTGCTTAATAAAATAACCCGATCTTTTGTTAAGCACTAGTGCTTATTTGAACAAGAGAAATGCTTACCTAGGCACCTCTCCTATAGGAATAAGCATTGGTGTTTAGAAAAATGTTTGGTTTATTTCTGTAAGCACCTTGCATTGTACGTGGCCATGTAAAGCAACACCCCACTTACATGTATTAATTATTTTTCAATCTTAACATGCAAACTTTTCATTCTCTTAGCAAACCAAATATCCATGAGATCCCACTAACATTCACTGAAGCCAATATTTTCTTGCATTCAACATAGAAATTCATATACTTTTTATCCATCCAATTGTCCACGTCACCAATTTTCGATCATCAAATACAAGAAAAAACACGTCAATTAAATTTAGCCTTTTGACAATTGTGATCAATTAAATCTTCCATATTTTTATAAATAATTTCATATTTCATGGGTCTTATATGCCTTTATTTACACACTAATTTTTTAAAAAATTAAGAGATTTCCGCCGCAAGTTGCGGCGCATTGTTAGCTAAATTGCTTAGGATCCATGTCAACGTGTTCAATTCTTCGAAAGAGGTAAACTCGGAGTGCTATTGATTAGACTTTGGGCAGCGCATTGTTGCTGCGGTTTGTTCTTGAGCCCTTGCTCCATGTCGATGACTTGGCCACGCCTCGTCTCTTCATCGGCTGCTGCCGGTAGAACCCCGCCGCCGGTCGGCAATCGATCTCTCCAGTGGCGGACCTTCGTGGAGGCCAACCTGGGCCGTGGCCCCCCCAGCCCACGAAGAAACAGCCTATATGTTACACCTATTTGGCCCATTTGGCCACGAAAAAACAGTCTCTACCTCATATTTTAGCCCCCCCAGCCCATTTGCCCCCCCCCCCCCAAGAATTCGGCCAAGGTCCGCCACTAGATCTCTCTGTGTACCCTGCTTGTGTTTCGACTTCTCTTGGATGTCCCTTCCGACGTTTTTTCAAATTTGCGAGATGATTTTTTTAATTTTTAGTGGAACTTGTGAGTCGAGACTTTTTTCTTGTTTTGAACGGAACTTGCAAGTCGAGTCGAGCACTCGAGCAGGGAAAGTCATGTCCTTCCCATGCCCGGAAACAAAAACGGTAAACAGATTGGGTAGTTACTATTTGCTTGGTGGACTAAAGGCATTCTGTTGAGCCCGTCTAGGCCCAAGGATGTGCCTCTTATGCCTAGCAACCACCTCGAAAGTGGTGTGGGCCCTATTTCACGCCCGCTGCATCAAATAGGGGGGCGACGCCCACCTTATTTGCTCTGGCGGGCTGGCCTACTAAGCTGAGTCGTTTGGGGTTTTTCTTTGTTAGCTAGTTTTCTAAGTTTTCTTCTTCCGCTTTTTTTCCTTTTGTTTTCTTATTTACTATTACTAGTTAACGTGCACGTGCAACGCATGTATTAACAAATAATGCATGCTATGTGAGCATAAAATAGAGTTTGACAGCGTTGTATAATTTTACAATTCATCATCCACTTGAGATATATAATACGGAAGATCAACATCGTTAAAAAGGGTGCAAGACAAGCATCGACACAAAATTCATAGTAGTACATAAAAGCACACAATAACGTTACATCGGAGTTTATATACTTGAAAAGGCTAAGAGATGCATTCATGAGTGCGAGTACCATGGTTACAGGTGACACAGTTGCAAACTTGCTACTGAATCAATTTTCGGACGAAGTTCAACTCAGCCTCCCCATGCGCCAGTCAGAAACAGCGCGCGCGTAAGGTAGCCACGCCATGCAGAGGCTCTCTCGACATCCGGTTGAACAAATCTAGAGCATATGTTATGTGACCTTGTTTGCAGTGCTCAATTATGAGTATGGTATATGTCACCTTATCAAGCTCAAGCCCTTGATCATTGGCCCTCCGGAACACCTTGTATGCCTCTTGAAATTTTCCTTTCTTGCATAGACCATCAATGGCAGCATTGTATGTCTAAATGTTGGGAAGGAAGCCTTCACGAGTCATCTTATTCATAAGATCAAAGGCACGATCAAAGTTGCCTCCTTTGCAGTGCCCACTAATCAGCGTAGTGTATGTGTCTGTGTTTGGTGCCAATCCCTGCTCGACCATCCTTCCCAAAAGCATCTCAGCTCGAGCAAGCTTGCCCTCTTTACAGCACGTATGCATATTCGGCTTGTATGAACTACTCTTAATGAGCTTCAAGAACAGCCGGAACGCCCTCTCGTCCAGCCAATCTTACAGAGACCGTCGATCAACGACGTGTGAGTGTACACATTCGGCTTCAACCCTTTTCTGACCATCTCCTCCAGTATATGGAACGCCTGCTTGACATGTCCTCTTTTACACAGACCATCAATCCTCCCGGTGCAATTCACCACATTGGCTGGCGTGCCCATCTCCAGCATCCTCCTGAAGAACTCAGACACATCTTTAAATCGTCCCTTCTTGCAGAACATACGCACGACCACCGTGCATGTCGCGTTGTCCAGGTAAAACCCCTGCCCCCACATTGCCGTCGGCAAGGCATTGATGACGTGGGACACACGTTCGTTGGGAGACTCCAAGAGGAAGGTATGAAGCAGTGCAACAGCAAGTTTCCCTCAGTAAGATACCAAGGTTATCAGATCCAGTAGGACCAAGAACACTTCTGAAGGTTGTCAACGGTGCCAGAAAAGTACTTGCGTGTGGAAGGAGTTCGGCTGTTGACGTGGAACCTGCACACAACACAATCAAACTACTTTGCCCCAACGAAACAGGAAGGGTGTCAATCTTCCTGGCTTGCTGAAAACAAAGGATTAAACGTATGGTGTGGAAAATAGTGTTTAATTGCAGAGAATGAAAAGGAACAATGATTGCAGTTGGTTGTATTATCAGTGTAAAAGAATGGACCGGGGTCCACAGTTCACTAGTGGTGTCTCTCCATAAAAGATAACTAACATGCTGGGTGAACAAATTACAGCTGGGCAATTGACAAAATATTGAGCGCATGACAATGCATATATATGACATGATGATTACTATGATATTCATGTGGGCATTACGACAAAATACATAGACCGTTATCCAACAGCGTCTATGACTAATAATCCACCTCCAGGTTGTCATACCGAGTTCCCCGTTGGTATTAAGTTGCAAGCAACGGATAATCGCATTAAGTAATGTGCGTAATGTAAACAAATGCATTAGACCTAACGGCGCACCCTTAAGCTAAGCATCGGTTATTTTATCCCTAGTGGCAACAGCACATCCACAATCTTAGAAGTTGCTGTCACTCTCCCAGATTACCGGAGGCATGAACCCACTATCTAGCATAAATACTAACTCTTGGAGTTACAAGCATCTACTTGGCCAAAGCATCTACTAGTAACGGAAAGCATGCAAGATCATAAATAACATATAAGATAGATTGATAATCAACTTGACATAGTATTCAATATTCATCGGATCCCAGCAAACACAACATGTAGCATTACAATAAGATGATCTTGATCATGATAGGCAGCTCACAAGATCTAAACATGATAGCATAAAGTGGAGAGACAACCATCTAGCTACTGCTATGGACCCGTAGTCCAAGATGAACTACTCACGCATCACTCCGGAGGCAGGCATGGTGATGTAGAGCCCTCCGGTGATGATTCCCCTCTCCGGCAGGGTGCCGGGAAGAGCTTCAGAACCCTCCCGAGCTAGGGTTGACGACGGCGGCGGCTCGGAACTTTTCGTGGATGGAGGCTCGGGTGTCTAGGGTTTTCCGTGAAGATGAATAAATAGGCGAAAGGGCGGCGGCTGGAGCGACCCGAGGGGCCCACACCCCACCACGGCGCGGTTGGAGGGGGGCCGCGCCGCCCTAGGTGTGGCGCCTCCTCGGTCGCCTCCGTCTCTCCTTCGGACTTCGTGTACGTGTTGGAAAAATAGGAGGTCCTGTCCAGTTTCGTCCAATTCCGAGAATATTTCCAGAACAGCTTTTCTGAAATACAAAAACAGCAGAAAACAGGAACTGGCACTGTGGCATCTTGTTAATAGGTTAGTCCCAGAAAATGCATAAAAATGCTATGAAGTGTATATAAAACATGTAACAATTGGTATAATATCAACATGGAACATCAGAAATTATAGATACGTTTGAGACGTATCAAGCATCCCCAAGCTTAGTTCTACTCGTCCTCGAGTAGGTAAAACGATAAAAACAAAATAATTTCTGAGGTGACATGCTACAATCATAATCTTGATCAAATAGTATTGTAAAGCACATGTTATGAATGAAGTGATCCAGGTCAATGGTCTATAGTTTGCTAGCAAGTAGATAATGAGCAAACAACTGAATCATATAAGCAAAAACTTTTCATGAATAGTACTTTCGAGACAAGCATCAAAGAGTTTTGCATAAGAGTTAACTCATAAAGCAATAGATTCTAAGTAAAAGGTATTTAACCAACACAAAGGAAGATTTAAGCTTCAGCAATTGCTTTCAACTTTCAACATATATATCTCATGGATATTTGTCAACACAAAGCAATATAATAAGTGCAATATACAAGCATATAAAAATTGTTGCACCAAAGTTGACACTAGTGTTTGCTTCTGAGATAGAAAGAAGTAGGAAAACTGACTCAACATAAAAGTAAAAGAAAGGCCCTTCGCAGAGGGAAGCAGGGATTAAATCATGTGCTAGAGCTTTTTAAGTTTTTGAAATCATAGAGAGTAAAAATAAGTTTTGGGAGGTGTTTGTTAATTGTCAACGAATCAGAAAATGGAAAGTACAATATGACCCCTGCCAACCAGACTTTTAAGAGCGGCTCCCATGAAGGACGTTATTTCTACCAGCAAGGCAGATCATCCCTCTTCTCTTTTGTTTACACATGCAGATATTTCACTGTTTGTCATTGCTTGACTGATAAATCAGGGCAAAAATGTGAAGAGAATTAAGCGGTTAAAGTTGTAATTAATTGGGACTGGGCACCCCATTTGCCAGCTCTTTTTGCAAAATTAATGGATAAGCGGATGTATATGCCGCTAGTCCGGTGGTAAAGTCTGTTTGACAGTTGACATAAAGACATCCACCCCGTCCTCATGAGCTTGGTAAACATTGACACAAAAAGGAGTAATAATTTTTGAATAGTTTAAAGGTAGCACATGAAAAATTTACTTGGAGTGGCAAGGAAATACCACATATAGGTAGTTATGGTGGACACAATGGCATGGATTTTGGCTCAAGGTTTTGGATGCACGAGAAGCATTCCCTCTCAGTACAGAGTTTAGGCTAGCAAGGTTATTTGAAGCAAACACAGGAT
Organism: Poa pratensis; assembly: GCA_947311845.1. Classification (NCBI taxonomy): domain Eukaryota; kingdom Viridiplantae; phylum Streptophyta; class Magnoliopsida; order Poales; family Poaceae; genus Poa; species Poa pratensis. The sequence goes on from CAMZMU010000105.1 coordinate 27,798,757, forward strand.
ATCAACCGACACAGCAAGACTTATATGAAAACATATTGCAAGCATTATAAGACTCTACACTGTCTTCCTTGTTAACCAAACCCTTTTACTAGAAAATATCTAGACCTTAGAGATACCAATCATGCAAACCAAATTTCAACGAGCTTTACGGTAGTTCTTCATTAATAGGTTTTAACTACATGATACAAAAGCTTAAACATGAACTACTTGATAACTCAAAACAATTGACAAGTATCAAATTATCCAATACAGTGATCTACAAGAATATGTAAGCTTTTTCCATTATACCATCTACCACATGCAACATTTTCTGTTCCAACCAAACACCAATCAATTTATTTCAACATAAACTCTCCAAACAATTATAAGTGAAGCAAGAGAGTACTTTCTTTAAAAGAACTAACAGCTCTGAATAAGAGATGCATGCAAAACAGGAGCTAAAAGCATAGCAATAGCTAGATAAGAATACTCAACAAGTATAAGTGAAGAATAGGAGTATTCATATGAAAAAGCGGAGCGTGTCTCTCTCCCAATCAAGAATGCTAGGGTCCAATCAAGTTGACCATAAGAAAAATAAAATACTGAAAATAAAAGCACACAGACGCTCCAAGTAAAGCACATATGATGTGAAAGAATTAAAATATAGTTTCACTAGAGATGACCTGATAAGATAGGCATCCCCAAGCTTAGACGCTTGAGTCTTCTTGAAATATGCTGGGGTGATCCATGGGAGCATCCCCAAGCTTAAGCTCTTCACTCTTCTTGATCACATTATATCATCCTTCTCTCTTGACCCTTGAAAACTTCCGCCACACCAAACTCAGAGTAATTCTCATTAGAGGGTTAGTGCACAATCAAAAACTCACATGTTCTATAAGGACACAAACATGACCGTTACTTTTAACATTAACTACTGCCACTGATGTTATGTGAAGCTCTTCACCCTAAAAAAGAATTCCACTCAACACTAGTAAAAGAGAGAATGCGAAAAATAAAAGACAGAATCTGTCTAAACAGAACAGTCTGTAAAGACGAATTTTTTCGAGGCACTTACGTTGCTCAGATCGAAAAACTAAAACTAACGAAAGATGCGTACATATCTGAGGATCACGCACAAAAATTTGCAGATTTAAATAATTTTTCTGTGATTTTACAGAAGTAAAACGGTGAACAGCAGAAATCTGTTCCTGCGCAGAAATCCAAATCTAGCATCATCTTCCTATTAGAGGCTCCACTTGGCACAACAATGCGATAAAATAAAGATACAAAGGAATTGTTACAGAAGTAAACAACTCCTTGACTAAAAACTGAAAACAAAAGATAATGGGTTGCCTCCCAAAAGCGCTTTCTTTAATGCCTTTTAGCTAGGCTGAAGATTTTAATGATGCTCTCATAAGAATAAGAGTTGAAAAACAAAGAGAGCATCAAGAGGCAAATATCAAACACATTTAAGTCTAACCCACTTCCTATGCAAAGGAATCTTGTAACAAAATAAATTATTGAAGCATAAAGCAACTAGCATAGAAAGATGAAATAAATTCAAAACTTTCAACATAAAGAGAGGTATTTTAGCGACTTGAAAACTTTTACAACCATATTTTCCTCTCTCATAATAACTTTCAGTAGCATCATGAACAAACTCAACAATATAACTATCACATAAAGCATGCTTTTCATGATCTACAAACACATAATTTTTATTAAGCTCAAAAACAGTGGGGTCATTAAACCCACTTTTGACAATAGTAGTATAACAAATATCATTAGGCAATATAGGACCATCATCAAGAGCATTATCATATAAACATTAGGGAGCACATTTTTACTTTCTGCAATTTCCTTTTCTTGAGTCAAGGAGGTTGTTACTTCAAATTTATCAAAAGGAGATATTTCAATAGAATCATGACATTCAACAATATAGCATTTCTCCTCCTTAGGTAGGCATGGAGGGTAATCATATAATGTAAGAGTTAAAGAGTTACTATCATTAGAAGGTAGATCCTCCTTTTGATCATCACTCTCTTCCTCTTTTTCATCAATGAGCTTTCAGTTTCAGCAGTTTCTTCTCCCACAGGTTCCTGAAAGGTAGCAAGTTGTTCTGGAGAATAAGTTTTCTCAAGAAATTCAGTGATATAAGGATTATCATTGTAATATTCAAGGCAATAACCAAGTATAGCAAAATTTCAGATTTATAAGGAGAATCATCATCGTGAATATAACCAGCAATTTCATAGGCACCTTTAAAAACAAAAAATTCTTCAGTTTGTTCAAGATTACCAAAGTCATAGTTTCCTTTAGCATAAGCAGCCAAGGTTTCATTATCATTATAATCACATTGGAAAGGGAGGTGTTTATGCCTTCTACAACATAATGATTCATTAAAGCAGTAGGATTCATCATAAGTAGAGCACAAGTTCTTAGCAAAATAATTCAATTACTTATTTGTTTCCATAAATGTACCCTTTTTTAGAAAAGCGGTATTCCTTATAATAATTTTGTTGATCATCAGTGAACCCACTTAGCCAACACGATTTTGTTTCAAAGAGAGAAACCATTGATATCAAGTAAACAACTAGACATAATAACAAACCGAAATAAACTAGATGCAGAAAACTATTTTTTTTGTGTTTTTGATAATTAAAAGCAAACAAGATAAAATAAAATAAACTAAGCAAGACAAATAACAAAGTAAAGAGATTGGAAGCGAGAGACTCCCCTTGCAGAAATCCTCTTACTCCCCGGCAACGGCGCCAGAAAAATGCTTGATGACGTGGGACACACGTTCGTTGGGAGACCCCAAGAGGAAGGTATGAAGCAGTGCAGCAGCAAGTTTCCCTCAGTAAGATACCAAGGTTATCAGATCCAGTAGGAGCAAGAAGCACTTCTGAAGGTTGTCAACGGTGCCAGAAAAGTACTTGCGTGTGGAAGGGAGTTCGGCTGTTGACGTGGAACCTGCACACAACACAATCAAACTACTTTGCCCCAACGAAACAGGAAGGGTGTCAATCTTCCTGGCTTGCTGAAAACAAAGGATTAAACGTATGGTGTGGAAAATAGTGTTTAATTGCAGAGAATGAAAAGGAACAATGATTGCAGTTGGTTGTATTATCAGTGTAAAAGAATGGACCGGGGTCCACAGTTCACTAGTGGTGTCTCTCCATAAAAGATAACTAACATGCTGGGTGAACAAATTACAGCTGGGCAATTGACAAAATATTGAGCGCATGACAATGCATATATATGACATGATGATTACTATGATATTCATGTGGGCATTACGACAAAATACATAGACCGTTATCCAACAGCGTCTATGACTAATAATCCACCTCCAGGTTGTCATACCGAGTTCCCCGTTGGTATTAAGTTGCAAGCAACGGATAATCGCATTAAGTAATGTGCGTAATGTAAACAAATGCATTAGACCTAACGGCGCACCCTTAAGCTAAGCATCGGTTATTTTATCCCTAGTGGCAACAACACATCCACAATCTTAGAAGTTGCTGTCACTCTCCCAGATTACCGGAGGCATGAACCCACTATCTAGCATAAATACTAACTCTTGGAGTTACAAGCATCTACTTGGCCAAAGCATCTACTAGTAACGGAAAGCATGCAAGATCATAAATAACATATAAGATAGATTGATAATCAACTTGACATAGTATTCAATATTCATCGGATCCCAGCAAACACAACATGTAGCATTACAATAAGATGATCTTGATCATGATAGGCAGCTCACAAGATCTAAACATGATAGCATAAAGTGGAGAGACAACCATCTAGCTACTGCTATGGACCCGTAGTCCAAAGATGAACTACTCACGCATCACTCCGGAGGCAGGCATGGTGATGTAGAGCCCTCCGGTGATGATTCCCCTCTCCGGCAGGTGCCGGGAAGAGCTTCAGAACCCTCCCGAGCTAGGGTTGACGACGGCGGCGGCTACGGAACTTTTCGTGGATGGAGGCTCGGGTGTCTAGGGTTTTCCCGTGAAGATGAATAAATAGGCGAAAGGGCGGCGGCTGGAGCGACCCGAGGGGCCCACACCCCACCACGGCGCGGTTGGAGGGGGGGCCGCGCCGCCCTAGGGTGTGGCGCCCTCCTCGGTCGCCTCCGTCTCTCCTTCGGACTTCGTGTACGTGTTAGAAAAATAGGAGGTCTGTCCAGGTTTCGTCCAATTCCGAGAATATTTGCAGAACAGCTTTTCTAAAATACAAAAATAGCAGAAAACAGGAACTGACACTGTGGCATCTTGTTAATAGGTTAGTCCCAGAAAATGCCTAAAAATGCTATGAAGTGTATGTAAAACATGTAACAATTGGTATAATATCAACATGGAACATCAGAAATTATAGATACGTTTGAGACGTATCAGGCGTCCACCTTTTCCACCCGCCCTTCCCTGCAGCACCCCAAGACCAACGCCCGGAAGCTACACGCGTTGGGGCACACCTCACCATCCGTCACCATTCCGTCGAACACCTTGCGCGCCTAGACGAAGATCCCGGTGTCTAACCCAGCCCTGAGGATCCAGTTGGCCGTCTGGACGCAAAACGGAAGCCCGTGGCTGTGCATCTCTAAGACCATATGTACGCGGCCTCCGGGAGCCGACCTGTCTCCGCGAAGGCGGCGACCATCCGGCGCATGGCCTCGTGCGCCATGGGGAGGCTGCCCCTCGCGACGAAGGTTATCCCGGCGGTGACGTATAGGCGCATGAGCTGGCGCACGTCCGGACGGCACGCCAGGCGGAGGAAGAGCGCGAGATACGCCGCGGAGCCGTCGGAATCTACGACCTAAGAGAGCGCCACGATGGCATCATCGGGCGCGAGCGCGCCGGGGTCTTGGTCGTCGAGCGCGGAGATGTGGGAGGCGGCATCAGGGGTGGGAACGGGAAGCGGAGGCGGGGCACTGGCGATGTTAATAGTGGAAAAAGATGGGGACTTGGGCAGGTAGTGGAAGAGGCGGCCGCCATGGCGATGGCGAGAGCCTCATGGACGCTTCCTGCTGCAGACGCTCCTTCCCTTGCCAAACGTTTCTTCTGCGGTGGCAATTCTGCTGTAAATAGAACCAAACATAGGGGGTAAACCTGTGCACAGATTCGGGATTTGATTTGTGTTGAGGTGTTCAAACATTGGAGCAATCCGACCCATTGATCTAAATTTGAACGCCTGATATATAATGTATCAACACAAGTTTGCTCTTTTAATAATACTAGTAAAACTGCACGTGTAATACGTCTAGCCAAACAAACAAAAATATGATAATTTATTTATCCAATTCTCAGCCAAAGTATAAAAAATGGCTACAATTCTCAGCTACTTTTTTTACCTGAATATATGTATAGAAATGACTGATCCTATGCTACTTATTCCACCGTCATTCATGCAGTCAAAACAAAAATGAACTGGTTTAGTTAGCTATCTAACAAAACAGGGAAGATTAAATGTAACATTAAACTAAGGTAACACATATGATATTTGTACTTCGTTGTGGTCCACTCCCTTTCTTTATGGGCTGCTTCATGCTCTCGAATTCAGTATCCATATTGATAATTCCCCTGTGTTAACTGGAGGCCGGTGCCCTGCCCTTGATCATGTTAGCGATTGCACAAGCCAGATCCTTAGTCCTGAATGTCAAGATGATCTATATCCTTGTGATGAAGTGTTTGTTTATCTTAAGTAAACGTCGTTAGTTGGCTTGCCGAACCTGATCAGCTTCTCAATCTTCTCGCCGGGGCGGTGTCGCTACATTGACAACTGAAATCTTAGACACATATCTAAGCGTATGTTTCTTCAGATAGCATGCAGATTCAGTGTATTGAAATTTGAAACCCACGATCCTAGTGGCTATTCTGGTCTTTCTCCTGGTAGCTTCTCTAATCGTGCTCCTAGCCGTGTTCTTGCAATTGACGAGAGGAAGGTGAGCCCCTTTGAGCAGAAGAAATGCGCGGTGTGCCCTGCAGGGGAGGGGAGAGGTCATTTCTCAACACTCTCAGGCCACAGCCGACTCCGTGACTCAGGAAACCATCCCTTTTCTTTGTCCTCCACCACCATCTCCGCGTGCTCATCTCTCATGCTGCCGCCGCCGCTCGTCCTCAGGTCGCCGGCACTACAGCAGCCTCTGAAGCACGCTATTGCTAGGCAAGAGGGGCATAAGAGTTCTCCATGGCCAGGCGATTTCTCCCGTCGCGAAGGCCGGTCCATCGGATTCCTCGCCGCGGGTCACATCCATGGCGCGGTCGCCCTCAAGGCGAGGCGGAACCCTCAGGAGCGTAGCGTGGCGCCGCGTCCTGCTCGTGGAAGCGGTCGCCCGAGGCGGAGCTCCTACCCCAGACGGCGCGATGCAGCACTCCTATCCTCGTCGGAGGTACTCGGGTTGGCTGGGCAGCAGTACCAGAGGAAGTATTAGGGGCGGCAGCTGTGTCTTCCGTCGATCGCCGCACCACCACTGACGGCCCTACCACCCGTCCCTGAATCGTGCATGGCGTCTCCTAGCGCCGTACGCCGAGAGTATCAGAGCAACGTTGTCCAGCGGAGCGCCAACGGTGGACGCGCTGACGCGGAGATGGTTGCTACACGGAGCTCGCGGCGTGTAGCCTGACGTACTCGCGCAGGCAGTGCGGCGGCGTGGATGGCGGGCTCGTCGGGAAGATTGTGTCGGCTGCACGCGCCGGCGGACCACGCCCATGCCCATGCGTCGAGGAGCAAGATGCTGGTCAGACTTGGCCGACCCACGCCTTTTTTAAAGATTGACTAACAATATTTTTAGTTGGTGGCATTACTTGTATTTTCGAACATAACTGTTTGACTGGTCAAAATTGTTTGATGCTCGACATCGGGACAATCTGGATCGTTTGATCGAAAACTGAACGGACAAGATTTAAAGTATCCCAACATGTTTGCTATTTTAATAGTATATAAGTATAGATAGTATAAACTAGTTAACGTGTACGTGCAATACACGTCTCTCTTAGCTCAAGATGATGCAACATGTAGGCACAAGTTTCCCAAACACGATAACATATTTTTTGTTATTTCTCCCACTTCAAGCTAGCCCCTGGTTCAAAACTATATTATCATCATTCAATTATACTAAATTAATTAAAAATAGATATAATGATCTAATTGTTTGCTTGCAGCTCATAACTCCGTTTTGTCCCTTACATGTTGTAGGCGAAGGGTTTCCATCATTGGTGGTAACAATAGTTCATGACCTTGACAATAACAGTAGCAACGACGTCAACACAGCTTCCTCTCCTCCCGAGATTACGATTCTCATTTCGAAAAGAGAGAGAGAGAGAGTATGATTGTTCTAGAAAACCAATCCTGCGTATTACTTGATTCCCCTTTTCTTTTATTTATCCTCTTCCATTAGCCACTCAAGTATCAATATGCTGTTTGGCTTGCGCACGAAACTTGACACATTCAGTTTTGAGTTCTTTTTCTTGGCACAGTTCAATTAATTTTCTCTCTGGCTTCAGGTTTAGTTTCTAGAAGCAATTGGATGTATATTTACAGACTTGCAGAAACCCCGATTGATGAATGCTCTTTACTGTATTAAACTACATGTTCTGGACCAAAAAATAGGCCCAGTGAGATCTATCAAAGAAAAATGTGTTAAAAGCAATAAAAAATAGATATGGTTTTGTGTTCTTCAGGCAGGTAGTCTGTTTAATCCTCACAAGCCCTGGCTTCAAGTTACAAAAACGAAATACACTCATTCAGGGCACCATCCACTACCAAGAGCAGTTCACAAAGTTTACTCGAAATTAATGAACATTTAGAAAGTTTAATTGTTCAGAAGAAACACATTTAAGCTTATGTGACTGTTGGCCAGACTCCTATGATTCTACAGCTGATCAGTCCATAATTTCTAAGCATATTTCACCAATTTCATCTTGTACATTGACATCTCAGCACCATGAAAAACCTTGTTAGGGTCTTCATTCCCAGTGTAAAGCAAGAGCCTGCAAAGTAAAGAATCAGAATGTACAAAATGGAGCGGATACATTAAGAGGAAAGTAATAGAATACATGCCAAATTACTGCATTATAACTCTATGCAATAAATCAAATGTGAGGCATTACCATTGTCTCTCGCCAGAGTAGCTTTCTTCCTCCTGGAACTCCCCCATCTGCTTGATTTGGTCATGGCGTCGCACCACCATGGCACCATGGGGTTGTCACCAGAAGTAAGTAAATACTTAACAGATATCAACCCAGATGGTGTATTCCTTCAATATGTATGAAAAATCAATTGAGCAACACATAGTTTATTCGTTTGCAAACCATTTAAATGCAAGATATAAAATATTTTGATATGCACAGATAATAAGTAGAAGCAAGTAAAGAGCAGGTACAAAAGTAAACTGATGCAATTAAAAATTCAGAATTAATTGTTTTGTATATGCTTTGAAGACTTGATAGGCTTGCAAATACGGCGACTTCTTATTAGGCACTCAGGTGGCTTTAGCGACTACTTCCGCCACAGTTCATCTTTGACCAACATGACCAGCATCTTATATGTCTGTCTGCTAAACCTTGATGAATAGACTGGTTTGTGAAAGGGAACAACAGAAGCCATGGTCTGTAGAAACCAGTGACAGTGAAGCATAAGGAGCAGCCAAATAAGTGCCAATAGATGGTAAATGACCTCCAACTCTATTACTAAAGATAAGTGGGCACAATCAATTGTAATCATAATAGTAACATAGCATCTAAATATTTTCAGATAATCCAATAATAGCTACTGGAACCACTAACAGATAACCAATCCAATATTTCAGACCCTAGCTAATTTACACCGCAGTTTAAACAAAGATCTGAAGGTCAATGCGGTCATGACTCTTTGCAAGCAGCTATGACGTCGTTGAGAATCAAGCTGCTTCATGTGTTCATCTCCTCGATAAAAATACCTAAGTAACCATGCATTTTTTTTGTTAATTTCCGGTTAAATGCATGCATGTATGACCTGCTACATACCTGGTGTTGAACCATCAATATCATGTCCATTTGTCTCGCGCCCGCCTCCTACTTCAAGTTCTCAAACCAGTAAAAAAGCTGAGAAAGATATTCTATTTCCAGTTTGATCCAGATGCTGCACAAAATATTAGAGGACTGTAGTAGTCAATTTCATATCTTTGAAAAACAGCGAAACAGTGATCGGGGGCACTATATCCTGATCCCTGATCTGAAGCCTGTGTAGGTTTATTTGGAAGCAGCGTTAGAAAGCTGGTCACAACCAATATGTGGGTGTACATCGTTTCAGAGATAATTTTTAGAACATTTCAGAGAAACTTTTAGCCCCTCATTAGATGAGCTGCTACAGATAATTATTACTGTTTGTAGGACTCTAAACCAGTTGTTTCATCATGTCCTCCACAGTTACCACCTTTGAGCATTAGACCTAGCTGATAACCTAAATATTTACTTTATGATTGCAAGTATAAATCTAACAATGCCTAGTTGTAGTTTATAGCGCTAGTGCTCTATGATCGCTTAACAGAATCAAAGCTTCATGGCGGCGACCCCGGAACAGGATGGTTTTGGTGGTGACCTAGACAGAGACTGCGCGGGTAGAGGGTTCGCCGACCATGACTGGTTCGGCTTCGGGCAATGCGGAGTTCGTCCTGGTTGCTACGTCGGGGCAGCGGCCTCGAAACAGGTGGTGTGTGTTTGTGACGTTTGGTCGACTTGTGTCGTGTGGACGGCGGGTTGCCACGTTTTGTGCGGTTTTTGGCCCTGTTTTCCTTATAAACAGGGCATTGTACAGCTTGTATGGTTTTTGGACCCGGTTTCCCTTATAAACTGGGTCATCTCTTTCTATCTATTCGGGCGGTGGATATGACCACCTTGTACCTCAAGAAATACTCACAACCGGAAGCAGCAACTCCTTGGCCACCTTGGGCGCCACTAACACGCTCAACCAGCACAATCAACCCATTCAGAATCCCGTTTTTCTTGTACAGGCTCTTCCTTGCTGATGCACCGGCACCCTCCTTCCTACCCTCCCTCTCCTTCCCACCCTTCATCAAACTTTTCAGGGGGGACACGCGCACGCCGCCAGCCTCAGCGAGCAGCAGCTTCCCCATGGCGACCTCCATGGCGTATACTGGCCGTGTTGGCTCGAGCTCAACAACCGCGCACTTGTGCAGCTCAGGTGTCCGCCCGTCCGCGGCCATTCTCGGTGCAAGCAGCCAGATCTGTCCGGCGGCCAGTGAGAGCAGCGCCACGGCGCCGAGGCCGAACGGGAGGCCATGAAGGGGCAGGCCAGAGGGCGAGACATGGCGCTTGAAGGAGAGCGGGGCAGGGGCGAAGCGACCAGAGGCGAGGCAGTAGGCGCGGAGGTGGACCGCAGGGGAGGAGGGGGCCGGGTGCGCGGAGAGGAAGATGAGGTGGAAGGAGGGGAGCAGGTGCGCGAAGCAGGCCGTGGCGGCTAACGGGGAGGACAAGGGTGGGAGCCGGAGCGATGGCGTGGTTTGGGAAGACGGACGGCGGCATGCGGCCGTGGCTGGGCAGAGAACGGCGTTTGATTTCTGCGCTAGAGACATGAGACAAAAAAACAAAAAAAAACTTTTCGTCCAGGATGCGTTGAGTTGCTCAACACGGATCGAACGATCTGACTTGTTTATCAGATTTTGAACGGCATAAATTTAGTGTACCGATCAAGTTTGCTCTTTTAATAATACTCCCTCCGTTCAAAAATAAGTGTCTCAAGTTTGCGATACATCCATTTTTTTGGCAAACTTGAGACACTTATATTTTGGGACGGAGGGAGTAGTATAGATAGGCTACACATCTTTTTAAACCGCGCGAACATTATTACAGGCTACACATATATTTTTAAAACTCCACCAACAAGATATTTAAACCTCGTGAACATTATTCTGGACTACACATATATTTTTTGAACCGCATGGAAAGATAATTTCATCACGCTGTATTAGTTTGGCCGCGTGGATTTATTTTTTAGTAGGGGCGAAACCGGACACGATGATTTGGTTCATAGGTCTAAATGCACCCGTTGTACCAAATGCATTCCAAATCGTAAAAAAAATTCAAATAAACATTTCTTGTCTATATATGTACATTTAATGTCTACACACAAAGTTTTGTGGAAACAAGACATATTTTGTGTATTGTGAAAAAAGACAAAACAAATCTTTTGCAAAGTCAATTTGAAGAAACGGGATTTATCCTTTTTACACGAGCACAAAAATTGTATTTTCTTCACGAAACTTTATGTGCAAACATAAATTGTACGAATATAAACCTGAAATTTTTATTTACGATTTTTCAACATCTTAAAATACGATTTTTATATAGTGGGTGCATCTATACATATAGCCCAAAACAGATTTTCGGGCGAAAACCAATTTAGAGAATCGGGCCAATATATAACTTATTCTCTAGGAATTGGATCTCTAAATTCATACAAAACCTCAAAAGGTGTCAAACATGATCTAAAATCCCCAACTCTAGGAGAGTGGATTTTTGGAAACCGGACTACATGGAGTCCGTTTGTTCAAAAATTTGAAATCGTCATTTTTTTTAGTTTCTAAAAATCATGAAAAAAATCAAGATGTAGACATTGTATGGATCTACAATCGTGCAAATTTGCAGCTTCAAAATCGTTGTATTTCGGCATGTACAAAAAAGACAAATCGGACAAAAATAAAAATTGAAACTGTGTATTATTCACCACTTAGATCCACTCATTTGTCTTTTTTATACAACCCAAAATACATGACTTTGGAGTTGAAGACTCTCACGATTGCAGTATCTACATAACGAGAAAAAAATGATCAGCCGGTGCCGGGTGCCTAACGCGTCGGCGGCTCCAAGATTTGGTGTCCATGCATGTTGGCTAGAATAGAACACGAGATGATTCTTTTTTCTTGGTCATCCCGTGGAAACCGGAGGGGCTGCCCACGGTCCACCGCACGTAAATTACGCTCTGTGCGTCGCTTTCACGGCATGGCCAGCGAGCAGTGGACTGACTGGATGCGCGTGGCTCCCGATTTCCTTCCCCGAGATGGATGGGCCGCGAGGGCGACCGGTGGAAAGCGTCGCTTGTGGCGTCACGGCACGGAGGATTCAATACGCCACGGGCCGGGCCGGGCGGCGTGGTCGCTTTCGCGACGTCCAGCAGACCACGTTGCGTTGCATTGGTTGCATGGACAGGACATGGACCGACGAGCGGAGACGCGAACGCAAAAGCAAAAGGACAAATCCAACAAATTTATCAGTGTCAAACACCTAATATTTCTGACTCAGGAAAAAGGACAAATCCAACAAATTTGGGAATATTCGAAATCAGGGGCGGACGCTGAGTGGGGGCCAGTTTTTCCAAATTTAGTGTATTTTATTAATATTTGAAGAACAAAAATAGGGGATTGTGTTGATGATACTCTTAGAACATATCTAGAGATACGAGAAAATCGGAATGGAAAACGATTTTAAGGTATCACAAAGGTGAACAGTATTCCCCAATGAATTCTATTACATACGAACTGCGCACCGTCACACCAAGTGCTCCGGCACCGCCACCGCCCGTCTCGGGCCCTCCTAGTGCTAGCCTCCTCCACCTCGATCTGTCTCCTCCTGGCGAGGTGCTCCCATGGGGGAGTGTGCCCATGGAGGTACACGAATATACCATGATTTCGCAGGAGATCGGTTTAGAACCGAGTCTCCTCGTCGGGAATCGAAGATTGACGTCGAAATTGAGTCTCCTCGTTGTGGAATCGAGCTCGGAATCTCCGTTGCCGACGGGTTCTCTCCAGTTTGGGCCAAGTAATCGACTTCAAAACTGGTTCTATGGGGGTGCATGGGTGATAATATCCAGGGAGCTGAAAAATATTTTCCGGTTTACCCTGTTTATGGTATTTATTCGGTGCATATTTTTCAACCTGAACGGCAAATATTCAGGTCCAACCAATTTTACGGGGATCCATACTCTTATGCTTTGGAATCAAAGGATAATGATCTGTAGCATCAAGAAGGAAACACTGTGAGTCGTCCAGTCAAACAAAACATGACCCTAATCCCACGCTGTCGCAGCCACTAATCGCGGCGCATCAATCAAGCATTAACGTTTGACAAAAACCAGTCGCGGAAGCGCATCCGAAATCCCCGGAATATTATAGCACAGTCAAGCCAGACCTTCTCGTTTCCAAAGCAAAATAGAAAAAAGTCCAGCAATTTTTTCTTTGTCCAATAGAGTGAGGCGGCACGTCTCGGACCACATGCACACGCAAACCCGAATTTAAAAAAATGATTAAATCCGATTACTCCGCCAAGAATTTTTTTTTTCATTTTGTTTTGTTTCGAGCCTCTGTCTGCGCCTACCTCTCCTTCTCTCTCTCTCACCCAGCTCGAGGTCGGCGCTCCGGCCTGCCTAAGCTCTCCTCGCCGTCTGCCGGCATTCCGCCTCCTCCCCCCACCGAATCCTCCTGCACCCTTCCCCATGGACGACTTCGGCGGCTCCGATCCGGTGCGCCAGCACCTCTCGCCGCAGCAGGGCGGCGGTGGCGGGCAGCCGCCCGTGCCCCCGACCCCGCTCGACCTCTCCGCCGCGTCGTCGGCCTCGGCGTACCACCGACGCCTCTCCCCGTCCCCCCGGCCCCCGGCGCACCCGCAGGCGCGTCCCCCCTCGCCGTACGGCCAGATCCCCTCCGCCCACCACGCGCGCTCGCTCTCGCAGCCCCTCTTCTTCTCGCTCGACTCGCTCCCGCCGCCGCCCTACGCCGATCTGGCCGGCCCGACCGCCATCCCGCCCTCCCCGCCCTCCGACCCGCCGCCGTTCGGCCTGCCTCCGCGGAGGACCGCCCACCGCCGCTCCCAGAGCGACATCCCCTTCGGCTTCTCGCAGCTCAGCCCGCCCCAGCTGCCGCCGCCGGCGCCCGTGAAGCGCGAGGCGCCCTCGGGGCCCGATGGCGGCAGCGACGACGCCGCCCTCTACGACCTCGTCAACGCCTACATGGACCTCGACGGCATGGACGCGCTCAACTCCGACGACCGCGCCAGCGGCACCCGAGCTGGGAGCGCCGCCGAAAGCAGCGAGAACGACGAAGCCGAGAGCCAGTCCACCTCAGCGGAGAGGACCAAGTCCCGGCATTGTCGAAGCCTGTCCATGGACAGCTTCATGGGTAAGCTCAACTTTGAAGAGTCGCCAATGCCGTCCACCGGCGGTGGCCTTTCAAGGACCGGGAGTGGCTCCTTGGATGGTGGTAGTGGTGCTGCCGCGCTGTTTGGTGCAGAGTTTGCCAATGGGGAGTTCAATGAGGCTGACAAGAAGAAGATCATGGCAAATGAACGCCTCGCAGAGATTGCTTTGACTGATCCTAAGAGGGTCAAGAGGTCTGCATTTCTTCATAAAGTGGAAAAAATCATCATTTTCTTTGCCCCTCAAATTAAATATCACGACCTGTTTATATTTACAGGATATTGGCAAATCGTCAGTCCGCCGCAAGATCAAAGGAGCGCAAGATGAGGTACATTCAAGAGCTTGAGCATAAGGTACAGGTTTTGCAGACAGAGGCGACTACACTTTCAGCACAGTTGACAATGCTGCAGGTTTGTCTTGTGGATGTGCTCTCGATCTCGATTGTGATTTAGCTTATGTCAGTAGGATTGTAATCTTTGATGTTCTTGTTTGCAGAGGGACTCTGGAGGACTTGCGACTCAGAACAATGAGTTGAAAATAAGGCTACAAGCGATGGAGCAACAAGCGCAGCTGAGAGATGGTACGCTTCTTATCTTCTTATGGTCCTCTTCAGCATCGGTACTCATTTCTGCTGACGAAAATGAAATCGGATGATATTTTGCTGGAAACCAGCAAACATGTCAATAAAAAATAGTGCACTCTAGAGGTGCTATGCAATGATGTGTTTGTGCTAACTACGTGGGCTCATTTCTTAGGCATGTAATATCGGCAATGCTGAGTGGTCACTTTTTAGTGTCGGGGCAGGCTACATTCGTGAAGTGGGCTTGCATAGTTTTTCTATGTGCACTTGGCACTGTAGGGTTCATCCATTCAGTTCACATTCAAATCCCATAGTCAAGTTGCTCTTGGATGTTGTGTAATTCAGTTCATGCCTGTGTTTGTATTCTATATTTGTATGTTTGCATGAAACGATTGAAAATAAATCACAGGCATTGACTATTGGAGTGTGTGCTAGTTCTTCGTGGTATTCAGTTAAGTATTAAACTAAGGTTATAATGTCGTTGATTCTCTCTGTGCTTGTGTGCACATCTTCAAGGCATTGATTACTTGCTGAGTAGACTGAAGTACTTTGTTCTTGCAAACAATGTGGCACAGTTTGCAAATCAGTGCAGTTGAAAAATGCTACTGCCACCTGCTAATTTTATATTTTTAGTTTGCATGAGAGGTAACCGGGTTGCTGGAGTGACCATGGTACATACTTCTTTTGAGTTTTTTTATCATTATGTTCAAGTATTTTGAATAACTTGCATATATCAGTACAATCTTATCTTGAACCATTTTATTAGTATTTTGAAAATATCGCGTACCCCACACTATATTATATTGATTTTTCTCTTGGGTCTAACAAAGTTCCCATTTCTTACTTGATGTTTTGTCAAATATTCTTATATAGTGGATGACAAGATTCAACTAGTTCATGTATCGAGTCTTGAAATTTAGTAGCTCTCATCCAGACCTTATGTTAGATTTTTGTTTCAATTGCTGCACAAACTGTTTGTGGAAGTCCTCACTGGTGATGTTTACCTGTTTTTCTAACCATTGTTAGTGTGATGTAAGGTGTATCACTCCGTTTTCTCTGTGTGGTCTGTGCTTTTTCGATAATTTATGGACCACAGTTGGTTTCAGG
The DNA here is from genome assembly GCA_947311845.1 of Poa pratensis. Lineage (NCBI taxonomy): Eukaryota > Viridiplantae > Streptophyta > Magnoliopsida > Poales > Poaceae > Poa > Poa pratensis. Next base: position 27,814,610 of record CAMZMU010000105.1, read on the forward strand.
CTTTGAGCAACTGCTATAGCAGTCAGCAAATTACGCTAGTAAATTCATTAGCATGAGTCCTCACTATGGAGAGAATGAGAGCTCTACCATTGAGCTAGACGATTCCTCCGATGATACCAGCCGACGCTTTGTGCGGCGTATCCAGGAGGCTGAGGTTAGGGAGACTTTGAAGAGGATGAAAGGAGGCAAGGCAATGGGCCCTGATGGTATCCCCATCGAGGTGTGGAGAGGCCTTGGAGACATAGCGATAGTATGGCTAACTAAACTTTTCAACCTCATTTTTCGGTCAAACAAGATGCCCGAAGAATGAAGGCGGAGTATATTAGTGCCAATCTTCAAGAACAAGGGGGATGTTCAAAGTTGCACTAATTACTGTGGAATCAAGTTGATGAGCCATACAATGAAGCTATGGGAGAGAGTCATTGAGCACCGTTTAAAAAGATTGACAAGCGTGACCAAAAATCAATTTGGTTTCATGCCTGGGAGGTCTACCATGGAAGCCATCTTCTTGGTACGACAACTTATGGAGAGATACAGGGAGCAGAAGAAGGATCTTCATATGGTGTTCATTGACTTGGAGAAGGCGTATGATAAGATACCACGGAATGTCATGTGGTGGGCCTTGGAGAAACACAAAGTCCCAACAAAGTACGTTACCCTCATTAAGGATATGTATGATAATGTTGTGACAAGTGTTCGAACAAGTGATGGCAACACCGATGACTTTCCAATTACAATAGGGCTACACCAGGGGTCAGCTTTGAGCCCTTATCTCTTTACTTTGGTGATGGATGAGGTCACAGGGGATATACAAGGAGATATCCCGTGGTGTATGCTCTTTGCGGATGATGTCGTGCTAATTGACGATAGTCGGGCGGGGGTTAATCGAAAGTTAGAGCTGTGGAGGCGGACTCTAGAATCGAAAGGTTTTAGGCTTAGTAGAACCAAAACTGAGTACATGAGGTGCAGTTTCAGTACTACTAGGCACGAGGAGGAAGAGGTTAGGCTTGGACAGGTGGTACCTGAGAAAGACACCTTCTGATATTTGGGGTCTATGCTCCAGAAGGATGGTGATATCGATGAAGATGTGAGTCATCGAATCAAAGTTGGTTGGATGAAGTGGCGCCAAGCTTCTGGCGTCCTCTGTGATAGGAAAGTGCCACAAAAGCTAAAAGGCAAGTTCTATAGGACGGCGATTCGACCTGCGATGTTGTATGGCGCAGAATGTTGGCCAACCAAGAGACGACATATCCAACAGTTAGGTGTAGCGGAGATGCGCATGTTGAGATGGATGTGTGGCCACACCAAGGATTACGAGTCGCTCGACAAGTCGCGGCTTGTCTAGCGGCTTGTCTACCTGTCGCAACCTGGATGTCGACAACACAGAACGACTCGACAAGTTCAAGTTATCGATCGACAAGTTACCTTGTCTACGACTAATCGCGACAAGCCCATGTACCTGAGTCGAGCGACAAGAAAAAAGGAGGACCTCGAGGTGGAGATGTTTCTGCCGACGGCGGCAACTAGAGTAGGAGCTGCGGGTGGAGGGCGTCGTCGCGCGTGGGTCCCTTGGCGGCCTCGACCAGGAGAAGGAGAAGAGGCGCAACTTGAGCTCGCCGACGGAGAAGGTCGCCGGGCGGCGCTTGGTGCTCGAGCAACGGCCGTAGCAGGGGCCCTCCTGGCCATGGCTACGGAGATGGAGGTGGAGAGGTCTGAGGGAGGAGGGTGACCGGTAGCGAGGAGGGAGGAGGGTGACCGGCCACGGCGCGAGCAGGGAGCGAGGAGGGAGGCGTCGTGTGCGTGTGTGTCTGTGCCTGTGTCGTGAGTGTGGTGGCTATGGTGTTGTGTGCGGGGGTGTAGGTGGAAAAAGACCAGGGGAGGCTAGGGTTTCGTTCTTGTTGGGCCTTAATGGGCCTTGAGCCTCTCCTAGGCCTAGCCGGCTGGGCTGCTCTCTCACCCATCCAAGGATAAAAAAACATTTTTCAGTATTTACAGCTCCACTACATATCGACAAGTCTATGACTAGTCGCGACTAGTCACGACTTGTCTACTTGTCGGTACCCCAGCGACTCGTCGACTCGTAATCCTTGGGCCACACAAGAAAGGACCGGGTTAGGAATGATGATATACGTGAGAGAGTTGGGGTAGCACCAATTGAAGAGAAGGTTGTCCAACACCGTCCAAGATGGTTTGGTCATATAGAACGTAGGCCTCCGGAAGCGCCATTGCATACCGGACGGATAAAGCGGGATGAGAATGTTAAGAGGGGTCGTGGTAGGCCAAACTTGACATGGGAGGAGTCTGTTAAGAGAGATCTGAAGGATTGGAATATCACCAAAGAACTAGCCATGGATAGGGCTGCGTGGAAGTTAGCTATCCATGTTCCAGAACCATGACCTGGTTTCGAGATCTTATAGGTTTCAACTCTAGCCTATCCCAACTTATTTGGGAAAAAAGGCTTTGTTGTTGTTGTTGTTGTTGTTGAGTCCTCACTATGGATTGATCTATACTTCTATAGTCCATGTGTAACTAATGAGGATTTGATCTTAGTTCAAGATGGCATTATATGCCATTTGCTAGCCCCACCCGGATGCTTGCTAGGCAGAAAAAAAACTGTATCTTCATGCCTAGTGCCATGTATTAAGCAATGTGTCATTTGTGTACTGTGTCCATGTTTTACTTGTCGAGATTGCAACTGGATGTGTTTTCTTGCATGTTATATATATCGACAGTCATGTGTCATTGCGTTATTTGGTAAGAGCCCATTTCCAGTGTTCTTCTTGCATATTATATCACCCTCAATTCCTGGGCATGTTCAGATTACAACCCCTCATGTGCAAAGCTGTTTAAAGTACCCCCTTCAACTCTCAAAACTGTTCAGATTACAACCCTTTTCCAGGTTTCACCGGTTTTTGTCTTGCGTGGTAGCCATGTCATATTCTCTCCTCTTTGTCCTCGTCAAGAAAATAAAACATAAGTTGAAATTTTGAAAAAAAAATGGTCCATTACTTTTTCAGTTGCTAACTCATTTTTGTACTGAATTTTCGAACTTCAGAAAAAGTTGAAACTATTATGGAAAATCAAACATAATTTACTGAGTCAACTGTTTAAATTTCGGCCCATTTGCAGGAATAGTTTAGGAGAAATCACTTATTTAGTTGGCACATCAATCTTTTACTGAAATTTCAAACTGTACACATAAATTCGAAAAACTACAGAAAATCAAACTTAATTCACTTAGAGTGACTGTTGAAATTTGAACTTATTTGTTTGAGATTGAAAGGAGAGAGATGAACACATGGTTGCCATGCAGGGCAAAGTGCGGCGAAAGCTGGAGGAGGGTTGTACCTTGAACTGTTTTGAGAATTGAGGGTTGGTATTTTATATGGTTTTGCACATGAAGGTTGTGATATGAACTTCACACTGAATTATATATATGATCATCTTGCTTTATGACTTTGAGTGTTCGACTACCTAGAAAATCCTTTAGCTAATGGAAGTTTTTATTTCGTTGTTGATGTATATATTGTTTTTTCTGCCATCTGGAACTATTGCGTTGATGGAATGGATGTTCTATAGTTTATTTCTGTTGATTTGCAGTCTTCTGCCCACTTATTTATGCTTCTCTGTCTGATTCATGTGTATCCAGCTCTGAATGAAGCACTAACTGGTGAGGTCCAGCGTTTGAAACACGCAACAGGTGAGTCGAAGATGGGCCTACAGCAGCAGATGAACTCCCAGCTGATTCAAATGCAGCAGCTGCATATACAGCAGCAGCAGCAGCAGCAACAAAATCAGCAGCAGCAGTCATCACAGACGCAGCAGTCTCAGCAATCAGCATAGCTCAAGGTTCAAGGAACTTGGATTTCTATGACAGAGTAGAAATCCGAATCTAGATGAGTATGATGAATTGAAGGACGGTGCTCGTATATGGGAGCAGAGAGAGAAAAAAAAGATCTTTTCGTTATATCAGTCAGGTTGTAGGATAGCAATGGTTGGGCAACACATGTTGTCCAAGTTCTTTCCAAGGTGGTAATACTTAGCGTCATCATGTCGTATATTCTGTGTTGTACATGAGTACCTTCCTTGGGAGGCATTTCGGTAGTCTTATTAAGATTCTTTCTTTCAAGTGAGGTGTTTTTGTGGTTTGTGCGTCAGGATAGCATATCAGTGGCAACAGTACTTGTGCTGTCATGGTGTAATTACCTAATTATAGCGTACTTCATTGTCAGAGTTTGGGCTATGTTTGTTCAGGTTTTCGTGGTGGTACTCTTGAGCCTCTTTTGTACTGTACAAAGGATTTTTATAGGATTTCAGAGGATAGAATCGCTAGGAGATCATACGAATTTTTTGATCCACTATAACTCTTGAAGAAAAAAAATCATCTGGCTTTCGGCCTTCCTGTCATAGTCAAACAAACCTAAATGCCCGTAAGGAATCGAATGTGCATGACGCTGTAATCACGTGTTCCCAGAATCACACGAATTTAAAAGGCTCTCTCCCGTGCTAATGAGCTATCTGATGTAATTTGTAGCCCTCGGCTGGTCACCGTAGGGGTTACATCATCTGGATAATTAGTTAATACTGTAGTTCATTATGGTTTTGTTAAACTTCTCCTGCGCTACAACTTCGTCTCTTTTTTTTTTAGAAAGGGGGGCAAAAGCTTTGCCCCAATCTATTAATTAAGAAGGAGTTTTACAATAAAGTAAATAGAGATTACAAAAGGCCACTACTCTCCCGGCAAGAAATCACTCAAATATTTCGCTCCCGCGGTGACCCAAAGGCGGGCTTCTCTCTTAATGTTCTCAAGGATGATCATGGAGGGGGCATGCTTGTTCCGAAACACCCTCCCATTCCTCTCATTCCAAATCTCCCACGCCGTAAGCAACGCTAGGGATGTCAAGCCCTTGCGCGGGTTGGAGGTGCCGCAAAAAATCCGTTACCACCCTTCATGAAGAGAAAGTGAAGGCCATTGGAAAGTGGCGAAGTTGTTAAGGCCAACCCAATTCTTGAGGAGGTCCCAAATGCGTCTCTTGTTGTGTGCGGGCTGCCCTTGTCGCAGATCGAAAAGTACGCTAATTTAAAAGATACTGTAACTTAAATCTGAGTTCATCAATGTAATCTCTGTGCCCTTGTGGCCCGGGACGCCACGGGCCAGCCCAGATGCACCTAGTAGACTGCGCGTCGCTGCCGTAAGGATTTGCCAATTTCCCTGGAATTATTTCACTCAAACAGCAAAACAACAAGGCATGATCATACTCCCTCCGTTCACAAATAAGTGTACATATAGCTTTTGTATTAAGTTTTTTTAATTTGACCATCTTTATATAAAAACTAGGAACATATATATTCTCAAATTGATATATTTTGAAACTTCATTTCAAGACTAATCTAGTGACACCAATTTAGTATCATAAATATTGGTACGTTTCCCTATAGAATTTGTCAAATTTTAATAAGTTTGACTCAACACAAACGATACAAATATACTTATTCCCTGACAGATGGAGTATGTGGCATACATGTGGTTTCCGGCTACATGCCCTTACATGCATCGTGCAAGCATAGTTGTAGTGAGAAAATTACGCCACAATCGACGTATTTTAGCCTGTTGATTCACTCATTTTAATCCATATTTAGTCTACACTAAAATTGTCAAAACATGCTTACATTGTATATGAACGAATAAGCAGGGTCCGTGCCTCTCTCCACCGCTCTCTCTGTTTTGAGAGTCGTAGCTAGCTTTCCTTACTCCGCGCCGGCGCGCTCTTCGCTCCTCTCCGGCGGCGCTGCCGTTCGGCGTGGGCGCAGATGCGTTGCTTGGCATGTATATACTAGCTTCAGATTAGGTTTAGCCTTCGTGCTAGAGTTTGCCTTAATGGCGTCTTTCTCCCCCGCTCTTCTCAGCTAGTACTCGTGCCAAGCACTAGCTGGCCGTCTCTGCCTATCTCCGGCGAGCATCCGTGGTGGAAGCTTCATGGGGTGGTGGATCCGGCGGAGAGCTGCTTAAATAAGGTAAGATCTTGGCGTCTTCGCGTCTCGAGGTGTGGTGGCGTGGATTTCTTTCTGGCCGGCCGTGGAGGCGAGGGGAGGGAATGGTGTCGTCACTTCATCATCAGATCCGGAGTTGCTGCTGCGAGGTTCATGTCGCAGAAGTTCTGGTGCCTCTTCTGTTGCACGGTGGAGAAGATGAGGCAGATTGCTAAGCTCCAGAGGGTGGAGGAGGCGAGCTGCAGCGTCATTTCTTCGACCTCTTCAATAAAAAGGTGCGTAAATTGCAGCGGCGATGGAGCTTCTTCTGCTCCTGTTCTTCTTCGTTCTTCTCACCGTGGAGGTGTTGAGGAGAAGGAAGTGGGTGTTGGATGGAGCTCTGGTTTGTCTCTGCAGCAGGGGAGGAGTTTCTGCTTCTCTCGGGAGATTCCCAACGCTGGCGAACATGCCGTCGGTGTATCCCATGGTGGAACGGCGACCTCCCCCACCTCTTGCGCCGGGGACGGTTTCTTCCGACCGGCGCCAGATGGCCATCAACAACCTCCAGGCATAGTTGCCGAAGCGGAGGCCCTTGCTGGCTGTGTAGTATGCCCCCCTTCATCGCCCCAAGTGGTCTTGTCCCCGGCAACGATGAAGGTGACTGCACGACGGCTTCAGTTTGCGGCGGAGCAGGAGCAAGCCTTGATTGCGTTTCTTTCTTTCATCTTGAGGTCCTTTGTGCAAAATGTAGGGACTGGTTTGTAATTTCTATTTGTCTTGAGTCCCTTTTTGTAAAGTGTAATTCCGCCGCTGAGAATTAATGAAAAAACTCTAGGTCCTTCGGGATCATTCCCCGTTCAAAAAAAAAAAAAAAGCAGAAGGATGACGTGTTGGATCGGCGCTAGTCCGGTCAATTTTATTGCTTGTGGATGTAGACTCTAATCTCAATCCATCAATTAATGGAATCTGTGTGTCATCGAAAATAAATGCATGGTCACTGGTCAGTCAGTCGTGTGCGCACTTGCACCTGATCTAACACGCACACATCGGCGCGGCTGCTTTCCAACGTTGTAATGGACTTTATGTAGAAAAAAGAGGATATATTTGTGGATGGATTTTATTTTTGAGAAACACAAAATAAACGCAGACATCCACGTATAGGCAAGTAGCTTAAGCATCATGTAATCGTCTAGCGGGCCGCCAGGTACACCGGCTATAGACGACCACCACCATAAGGGTGCATCTAGAGTCTATATGCGCCAGGGGACGGATCTAGCGAGGGTGCAATGGCACCCCTCCCCCACTAAAATATGCAGATTTGTTAATCTAGTACTTCTAGTCTAATTTTTTTATTAGTACATAGGAGTATGTTAAAAAGGTTCATAATGTTTATACAATTAATATTGAGTTTGGTACCCCCAACCATTTTCTCCTACATCCGCCACATTATGCGCGTCTCTCTAGGACCCGAAAAGACCACTCGTGGATGATTCAGTGAGAAGCCACGTGAATTATCTGTAGAAAACTAGTGTGGCCACCTTTGTTAAATATAATATCATTCCTGCAATTCCATAACAAAGCAGAAGTCTCCACACGAATTTGTGCCTTAAGTTTCTTGTCTACCCCGTTAAATGAGTTGCCGAACATATTCATAACATTAACCGGTGAGTTCCATTTTAGATACTCCCTCGGATCCGTTTTAAGATTCGCTGGAAATAGCTTGGCTAGTACGATCGAATAGCTGTACTCCCGACCGTTTTTTCAGATCGGAGGGAGTATATTTGTAGTAGATCGATACATCCAACCATGCACGTGCACGTTTGTTGGTTCGTAATGGACTTGGAGAAACCTAGACCCTGCTTAATTTGCGTGTCGTGCGTACGTACATTGGCACGACCTGCAAGCTAGGGCACAGGCCGGTTACTATCCCAGTTTGGCCGGCCGGCCGGGGCTCTCTTGGTACGAACACCTGAACACGTGCCAAACGTACACCGTCGTTTAGTCAGCCGATCGATCGAGAAGCACACGCCGCACGCACGCACGCAACGGAGGCGGAGTTCCGTGTTCACGCGCCACCCGATCGAGCTCAACAGTACAGAGCAGTCGTACGGTACGTATACACGTGCTTAAGTAGCTGTCGTTTGACGGCGATCCTACAGTAGCTACTTGCCGAACCAGCTTCGTCGTATGTATGTTCCCTTAGTTTCCTCGTAGTGCACTCAACTCGTGTATGCCCATCTATCTGCACGCTGCCCTCTGTTCCTATCGCGATCCATTGATTTCCACGTAGAGTTTCTCCATGCCAAGCTATCTGCAATTAATCGGCATCACTCATCACTGTCAATTCAGCGATCCATCTGATCAGTACCACTTTGTACCACAAGCTAGCTACTTTTGTTTTTCAGGTGGAGTTGCACGTACCAAGTGTATATGCTCAAATAATGTCTGACAGTGATTTCTCTTATCCTAACTACTCCCTCCGTATCAAAATATAAGTCGCACTAGTCACTTACCACACACATCTATATAAACATGTTTTAGTGCAAGATTCATATAAGTGACTAGTAAATCTTACACTAAAACATGTCTACATACATGTGTGTGGTAAGTGACTAGTGCGACTTATATTTTGACACGGAGGGAGTAGTATATATAAATGTTAATACGATGTTGGTTCTTGCCCTTCTTAATTTCCAGTCAAAATATTCTCTCCTGGACTTTTGGTACTACCGACAAATTAACATCACAATTACACTCCTAATAATTTCTTATAATAATGAAGTAGGAGTTGAGTATCTTTCTAGAGTACTCCTATACGTACGCGCGCAGGGACCTGCCTATAGCTATACGTATACGTGCTCCAACCTCCAACCGTAGTTCTATACACATGCATGCCGCGCGGTCCCTGTATATCACCCTGCTTTCTCCCTTTCGTTTGGAAAGAACAAGGAAGAAGCTGCATTTCAACAGTGCGCGGATAGGCTCCAGACCCACTCGCTCTGATTCTCTCTGATTGCGATTTATAGAAGTGGATCATTAAGCCGGCCGTCTTGTCCATTGTTTCACTATTGTTTGCCCATAAACTCATTAAACTGAAGTTGGCAATGTGAAATTACCATTGATTGCATGGCACATGCATCTCTGTTGCTAGCTGATGAGTCAACACTATACTAGATTAATGAGAGTACTGAACATGACGTACGTTAATTATTAGAACTGTGATAATTGAGTAGCACAGAGATCAAACGCGTGCACACATGACTAACAGAGCAGAGAGCAGCTGATCCAATAAGACATCACTGTTCTAGCTGCTTATTTGCTACTCACTCCGTTTCTACATGTAAGACTTTTTAATTTTTTTTGATACACATGTATCTAAACATGTTTTAGTGTAAGATTCAAATGAGAGCGTACCAACATTAGTGCAAAATGTAGACGTACGTTTTTTGACGGGACGGTGCTGCAAAATGTAGACGCACGTGATTAGTACATAATGTGTACTTGATTATTGCTGCAAACAGTGTTCGCTTTCATTTCATGGTGCACCGGGCTCCGGGCATGGCCGGCCGGTGCTGCATATGAATGAATAGTGGTAGTATACTCTTCAGAGAGAGAATTAAACATCGTCCCGGCCGACCATGACGATCCCATGCTGCTTCATAGCTCAAGTGTTTATCATCCTGTCTGACTGCAGCTTCATGCATGCATGCAGCTCAGCGAGATCACAGAAGCAAGAACAAGTCAACAATGATACAACTTGCTAGTTGGAGCAGTACTGTAGTGCATACATATGCGCAATATGCCGGCAGATGTAGGTGCTATATGCTTAGAAACTGAATGCGTGAGCTATCAGCACCCCTGGAGACTCCGATATGCCTGCTAGGTGAACGAATCGGCCATGGACGGTCCACAACTCTCTGGCTGCTGGATGTAAGGTCGTACATATGCACCCTAATTATATTAGGAGTAGAGATGATGTCAAGACTATATATGAGTCATATGACTCCACCTGCAGCACGAGGGCCTTTCTACATGGAGATGAACAAGAACTCCCTAGGAGATGAACTTCACGCCGTCTAATCTTTTCTCTCGGATTTGATTGGATCAATGAAAGGTCGAGAGTGAATTCGGACGGTGTCATAGTGAGAGCTACTTTGAGCTAGCTCAAGTTCTTTCTCTTCAAAGATTTTCACACTTGGTACTTGTTGCTGGGTGTTTCCTTGAGATTGCTTCGCTAGTTATCCCTTCAAACCACGAATACAAGTACAATGACAGAATGCATCGTTACTACGTAGATGCGCTTAGCTAGCTAACTACCCTCTCTGTTTTTAAATATAAGATATTTTAGTGGCTGCACATATTGTTTAGATGCATACTAAAGTAAGTTAACATACACATTAAAACATATTTACATACATTTGTACACATATGAATGCGGACAAATGTTAAAACAACTTATATTAAAAAACGGAGGGAGTACAAGGAATCATACACGTAGCATACGTACACAAGCCTGACAAGTATACTCAACTAGCTTGCCAGAAAACAGTTCGGAAAATTGCAGGAACGGTGGCATATGCAGTCAGCGTGACATTTATGGACACTACTCTGCCGCCTACTTTGAACGGTTTGCTGACCAGGTTCGAGCATACAAGCGGGTCAGCTGTTTTGTTATGTACGTGGATTTCTCGCCCATATATACACACTAGAACGATACCCCACGTGTTGCAGCGGGTATCTCTTAAGAAATTTAGTAAATGCATAAAATTTGAAGTTGACCACAGAAATATGTAAGAAATTTAAAAGAAACATCCTTTCGTTAATCACGTTTTAGTGATGGTTGAGCTACCGTGTACGGTCGGCCATATGAGGATGGTCGCATTCAAAAGTATGTGTATTCCAGCTGCAGATACCTGTTACGGAACAGATAGGTGCACCCACAATAAACTTCGCACGATCTACATATAGTCCATTCACGTTCACATCATGTGCCAACACTTGTAGTCGAAAATAAAATTATACAAGAACACCTATAATTAGTTTTTTAGGCATTACTTTCGCCCTTCCAATCAATGTTCTGTTTTCTAGCAAACGTTCTGACTAACTGATAAACTAATTATAAGAGTACATTAGATGAAGAAACTGAAACACACAAAAATGCAAAGGTCCCTAATCAAACTAAGCGTTACATCGAAGACAACTTCGAAGTTGTTTGAAGTTTCTCAGCGTAGCTTCTTTTTGGCTTTCAAGACGGCTTCCCGAAGAAACTGCTCTCCCTCCCGCTTTCTCGCTTTCTACAGAAGCCGTTCCCAAATTTGATTAGACTTTCAAACTAATTTAGGCTAAACTAGTCCGGAAGTTTAACCAAATTTGTGGGATGGCTTCTCCAGTAAGCTGGGGTGAGGGCAGTTTCCTGGAGAAGCCACCATAAGAACTGGGCTCAGATATGCGCAAGCTAAGGTATACCAAATTCAAAAAAGTCTTACAAACGCACCTTAGTATCCCACGGTAAGGCAAGAACCTGATGTCGATTAGCGTGTTGTGGCCTTAGTATTTGTTAACGTCCCATGTCCATATTTCCACTTTTTTTGCCGATAGAGTGGAAAAGGCTCTCGACAAATTCTTTGTCATGTGCCCGTCTCGACGAAGAAGAATTTGCCGGTATAAAACTTGCCGACACTTTTTGCCGTGCGTATGCTCTCGGGAAAGTCTTTTCCGAGAGAAATCCACCCTTTGTCGTGTGTCTGAGGCGTGAGGCAAACACTCTGTAGCGACATATTATACACCGTCTCAAAAGCATTTCACGAGCAAAAAAGAACTAAATATGAGAACCATTGATCACAACAACTTGACACTACAATTGTCTCACGCCTGCCACCACCGTAAGGACATAACAAGAAGCCATCTTGAGTGTCACATACGTACATACATATTTTCTCATCGGTTTAAACTATTTTCTTAAAAGAGACTATCTTCCATTTTTTTAATATAAATATATAGTATCACAAGTAGGTGCATGACCTATAACATACATAAGGAAACAAAACCGCCAGTGTATAATTAAACCTCGGCAAATCTGGGCCCTGCCTGACCCGCATCATCGCCTCGAGCGGATTATGGTGCGAAGATCATTCCAAGATTTTTATGGTTCTAGCTGATTGTTATATCAAACCGTCCACAACCCGATCAATCGATCGATGATTGCTAAAAATAGATTGATCGATGACTGCTAAAAATGGATTAGTCACCCAACTAACCGTGACATAGCGGTACCACTAATTCAATCCTATGACCGACACAACATGTTGTGTCTATTTGCATTTTAAGTGTGTGTGACGACTTGCCCTCGTTAACTGGTATTGAGAGAAAGAAGCAATAAGATTTCCCCTAATGGTTGTATTTTGACACGATATTATAGGAAAATTAGTAATTTAACGCTATATTTAATGAACAAAGAGATTGAGATTGTATCTTATCTAACATACTACTCTTGCACGAGATCATAAATAAAAAATGTTAGAACAATCACATGTAAGCATGAGGCCTAGGTCATTAAATACAAGTTCAATTAGATAAAAACGTTAAAAGATAATGCATTAGCGTGCTTGTCTTTTATAATACACTACTAAAATTGCGATAATGCGTTAAGAGACAATTCAGGCCTAACTAATAGAGTAGGATCAGGGAAATCTTATTTCAATCGATCAAGCACGTACGCCATAAATGTTGCCCATGCAAGGATTGATTTCTGCTACTGATCACTGGTATTCGTCATGTATCTTGTACCTAGATAGCTATAGGTCCAAAGGCCGGCCGCCGGTGATTAAATGAGACACGTTAGGCAAGCATGGCTCTAGCATGGTGTGTACAAGTATTCTACTGCATCGATCTATATATATATATATATATATTAAATACAATAGATTTTTTTTCTAGAAGCATGCATGCATCAGGAGAAGCAAGAGGAAAAAGGAAAGAGTTGCAATAACTGAGCTGACCACTCGCAAAACTACTGAAAATTTTGTAAGTACATGCATAACCATAAACTACTGAAAAGTGGGGTTATAAGAAAATAAATTGAACCGAGAAAGAAATGTACGTCATAAACTAAGCTGACCACTCACAAAACTACTGAAAATTTCGTAAGTACATGCATAACCATAAACTGCCAAAAACTACTGGAAATTTGGTACGACATGCATAACCATATACCGACGAAAACTACACCTAATAAATTAAATTAAAGGGAGGTAGAAATGTATGTCATAACTGAACTGACCACTTGCAAAACCACTGGAAATTTGGTACTACATCCATAACCATAAGCCGCCGAAAACTACACCTATGAGAATAAATTGAACGAAGGTAGAAATGTATGTCGTAACTGAGCTGACCACTCGCAAAACTACTAGAAATTTGGTACTACATGCATAGCCATATACTTCTGAAAAATACACCTACTAAATTAAATTAAAGGGATGTAGGAATGTATGTCATAACTGAACTGACCACTCACAAAACTACTGAAAATTTGGTACTACATGCATAATCATATACTGCCGAAAACTACACCTAAGAAAATAAATTGAACGGAGGTAGAAATGTATGTCATAACTGAGCTGACCACTCACAAAACTACTGAAAATTTGGTACTACATGCATAACCATATACTGCCAAAAACTATAACTAAGAAAATAAATTGAATGGAAATAGTAATGTATGTCATACCACTCACAAAACTACTGGAAATTTTCCTACATGCATAACCATATACTGCGGAGGTAGAAATGTATGTCATAACTGAGCTGACCACTCACAAAACTACTGGAAATTTGGTACTACATGCATAACCATATACTGCTGAAACTACACCTAATAAAATAAATGGAACGGAGGTAGAGATGTCTGTCATACCTGAGCTGACCACTCAGAAAACTATTAGAAATTTGGTACTACTCCCTCCGTTCGGAAATAGATGACTTAGTTTTATCCAAATTTGGATGTATGTACATACTAAAACGTGTCTACATACATCCGTATTTTGACAAATCTAAGTCATCTATTTCCGAACGGAGGGAGTACATGCATAACTAGATACTACCGAAAACTACACCTAATAAATTAAATTAAATTAAATTAAAGAAAGGTAGAAATTTATGTCATTTCTTTTAGTACTTGTTTCAACTAAACCAAGGGATATCATACAAGATGTATATAGTAATTCTTGGGTTCGATAAAGGAACAAATATTTTCGCCATGTCCCGAGGACATACCCCATATTTGTCGGACACGGCTCCTCTAACGTACGTTACCTGACGTGAGCTCGCTGACATGTGGGCCCCATATGCCAGTGACCCCAACGTCACGTATGGCTACGTCATTGGATCCCAATCCATATTTGTCACGGCCAACACCAACAAACACTGACATGCATCATCCCTGTGTTGTAGGTGCGAATGCCATTAGTCGTCTCCACGCCATGCCACATAGCATACTTAGTGACACGGAGGAAGAGATCCCAACGCAAGACTTCCAAGATACTCAACACAAGAGATATATAAGAACATTAAGTACAAAGGACAGGGGGAGATGAGCTACCTGTCTCCGCTTGTGTGTCTCTCCATGACATGGATATACACACGAGAGATCGACGGCATCTGTTCCTGCTCGAAATCACTGATTCATGGGTGATTACATAATGTACAACCCACAGCTACATTTAGCAAAGAAACGAGTCCGGTGACATTAAAACTGTACATGTAGTGTGAGGAGATTTTCCTTGGGGGCTATACTGATGAAAGAACAGGGAGATGCATTGAAAATTTCAGAGATGAGGGCCATGCATGCATGCCGCAGAAGAAAAAAAAGAGTATAGTAGCATTCATGCACCGGCCGGCATGGCCAGGTGCAACAATATTACTGCCACATGCATTCAGTTATCGCTTATAATAACTTTCAAAAGATAAGGTTAAGATAACATTTTCGTGCCGACGTATACGAGGGGCAGACAGAAACTGGAACTTAATCCATGATAACATTTTCGTGCCCACGTACACGGTCGTATAGGAATTAAGGTAATGGACGCGCGGCGACGGTGGTAATAGATCGAATGCTTTATATCTCTTGCAAGAATAAATGATTATTCAAAATGACTGTCATGTCATGCTACAATGGTAACGGAATCAGAGCCTGTCCAGGGGAAAAAAGAAAGAAAAAAGGTTATTTTACTATGTCATAATTGCCGGAATGGCGTTGGGCCGTCGAACTCCACTATATATACGAGATGACACTCCAAACACCTTTAAACTCGAGCATATCTCTTGTATCTCGATCGTCTCGTGTTCGTCCAAACTAGCTACATGTCCGTGTACGTGCGCGGCCATTCTTCACCCGCCGTCTAGGACAAGCTAGCAGCCACCGCGCGCCGCCGTTGCCCGCAAAGGCACCGTTGTAAGTGCGTGTCTGGCGCCGGTCGAGGATATGATGGAGCACGGTTGGGACGGCGAGCAGCCGCCGACGCTGCCGGAGACGAGGCTGAGGCCGCCGCCGCCGCTCACCCAGGAGGACAACCGCGCCTTCCTCGAGATGCTCCGCGAGAAGAAGGAAAGGTACGTCATACACCGATCTGCGTCCGTCTCATGCATGCGAGTTGCTTGAACGATTGAGCCCGCTTCGATGGCCATCGATCTGTTGGCAACTCACATCACGAATAATTGGAACAGATTTCAGCAGCATGCTGATGACTGTGAATTGTCGATGGTTTCGCAGGCTGGGAGTCGGCGCGGCGAAGGTGGAGGTGCGGTTCGAGGAGCTGACGGTGGAGGCCGATGTGCGCGTGGGCCGCCGAGCGCTGCCGACGCTCATCAACTGCGCCGTCAACGCCGCACAGGTACGTACTACTACGTATATGTGCTGCTATCTTCTAAAAAGAAACAAAAAAAAGCCACTCTAGGATGCATGGCATAAGCATTGCAACGCTCCAGGAGAGATTTGGTGAGGCACGTGGAAGGGGCCGGTTGTGAGATGCAAAGATCTTGCTGTTCTGGAAACTTTGCCTTGCTAATGATCGAAAAATGCTTAAGTTGTTACGTGCAAATACTAGTATGTGACCTATATTGTCTATGCATTGCCTGGTTAATTGAGTGAAGTTGTTAACAGTTCAAAAGACAGTCATCGGACATCTATTTCTTCCTACATCCCCTAGCTGCTGAACTGATCGATAGCTTAAAGAAGAAACAGTACCCAAGTTTCTCTCTCCTATAAAGTAATAAAACCACTTGTTCATACTTGGCCAGGCTAGTTTAAAGGGCTCATATTCAGCCAAGACTTATTTAATCACATGAGAGAGTATG
Organism: Poa pratensis; assembly: GCA_947311845.1. Classification (NCBI taxonomy): domain Eukaryota; kingdom Viridiplantae; phylum Streptophyta; class Magnoliopsida; order Poales; family Poaceae; genus Poa; species Poa pratensis. The sequence goes on from CAMZMU010000105.1 coordinate 27,830,933, forward strand.
AGTTTGTTGTATATGTTGATACAGTCATACTACAGACCAACCTTAAACACAGCAATAGGACGTGATCTTCGTGGGCAGCAGGGGACAATCATCAACGACGAACCGTAATCCATTCCAGATGCAATAATGCGGGCGGCAGGAGTTAATTGTGGTTTTCCATTTTGAAACCAGGTCTTTTCATTGTTTTTTCATAATTGTTAGCCATTGCTGAGGTACTATAGCAGAGCGGTGGGCGCAGCAAGTGACCAGGGTGGTGACGGGCTGACGGCAACTGCTTTAATGCCGTCTTGTAGCTTAGCCCCGGTGATGAAAGAGAGCAGCTCAAACGCTGCTCACACACGCCTCTCTCTCTGAATCTCTTAAGGCAAATGCAAGCGATTACTGCCAATTAAGGCCAAAGGATTCTCGTGGAGCGACACGACACAGCCATATATTTAGCTGCGCTCTAGGCGGTTGACTGAAGAGAATTGTAGTTGGCACACAACATATACACAGATATGTTGGGCTGCAGTTATTGGGAGTGGTTGGCACACAACATATACACAGATATGCACAAAAGATATAGCAGGCCACGACAGTTCACTCAAGATCGATTAAGGTCCGATTGTCTTGGTGCTACATCTATTTAGACCAATACTACCTGTTAACCACCTAAGCATGATTAAGAAGGATCCGACTGTGAAGTGGTCGACAAATGCAAATAAATCAAGAAAAAGTAATTTGGAGGTACGAATATTGATTACGCACACTGCCGGTATTGTTTTTTTTTTGCGAAACGTAGTATAAACGCAGACGCTCAAATACATGTGCACACACTCACCATTATGAACGCACACACGCACACCCTACCCCTATGAGCACCTCCGAAATACCGAGCCAGCGGGTCGAGTCTTGAGATTGACAAAGTCACCACAGACGCCTCCCACTGAAAATATTCCGCCTAAATGAGTAACACCAGTGTTCAAACCCACAGCAGGTTCTCTACTGCCAGTATTGTCTAATCTGTCTAATCGTCGAGGGTTCCGGTTTTGGCCGGTTTGCCGCTAATAAACTAGCCAACTCTTTTCTTTTTAATTAATGAAAATGGCAAGTCTTTTGCCTCGTTAAAAAAAAATCATGTTTGTGTGGAGCACTGGAAAATGTTTCATCGCTGCCTCCCAGCGGTTTAGCCAGGCTTCGTTTCGACTGCACCCGATGACCTAATAAGCAGATCTGATAGAGTAGTTCGTTCATTGCTCACAAGTGATCCTCTTGCTGGTCAGTTAGCCGTTTCTTTCGCACAGAAAGCTAATCACACGCCAACATTTCCAACCCAGGACGCGCCTAACACGTCCAAAATAACCCAGGATTACCTGCACACCTAAGACGTTCACAAGTTTGGAAATTCTAGTGCAAAACGACAAGCAATGAAATACTTGCAAGTCACAGCACTCCAAAGGAAAGGGAAAACGACCGGGTATGCCTGACGAATGATACAAAAATAATGGAAGTGCAGCAACAGTTCTGGGGCTAGGATGCATGGTATTACAATAATATCAAGCAAGTTGGGACAGAGATTGTGCACACTGCACATCAACCAAATCTAAATTAAATTGATCAAATAAATTAACGGTAATGGAGATCAAAGTAAGCCTACTGCCTACACATTCCAGGACTTAAACTGAAAAAAAACAAGTCTTTTTCCAGGACCAAAATGACGATGCATGTTGTCATGCAGTTTAACATCTACTCCCTCCGTTCTAAAATATATACGTAACATGTCTACATACATCCACATGTTGACAAATAGAAGTCATCTAATTTGGAACGGAGTGAGTATGAATTATCACGTGTGTATGTTTACATCCAGGTGTTCCCTTTAATGTGCAGGAAATGGCAACATTATCACACATGTGTAGTACAAGGAAAAGACACATCAAAATTATAAATGGAGCAAGCGGGACAATTCGTCCATCAAGGTAAGAACCTGTCTACTCTTTTACTAATTCCAGAATGATAGATTTTAGACCCTATTTATCTGCACCAGTACTGGAGCAAGTGTTATTCCGTAAAGTCCCCAGAGTTCATTAATTTACTCACCTAACACGCTGAAATTTCGTGATCCCGTTACATAATCAGGATGACACTTCTTCTAGGAGCACCTGGTTCCGGGAAGACAACTTTTCTAAAAGCATTGGCAGGAAAGTTGGATCCTTCTTTGAAGGTAGATGAGTTATCTACTTGCCAACAAAAATATTTACTAACAAGAAAAGCATTGGTTAACCAAAATTGCATCTTTCTTGATGCCATATCTCTTAATAGCTCAAAGGAAAGGTCATGTACAATGGAAAAGAAGTGAATTCCTCAACATCTCAATACCTTCGTGCCTACATTAGCCAGTACGATCTTCACCACGCCGAGATGACCGTCAGAGAGACGATTGATTTCTCTTCCAAGATGTTGGGAACCAATAATGAGTTCGGTGAGGCACCTTCTTGTGTTTGGTGTGCTACAGATCTTGTATAGCTTTAGTTTCAATGTGTAGAAATGAGCTAAGTTATAAGTCAAGACATGAAGATATTCAAGGTATCGTTTTTACTTGACATAAATACTAATACACGATTCCTGTTTGGAATGGCCACCTTAGAGATGCTGGGAGAAGCAATAAGAAGGAAAAAGGGTGTCATCAACAAAGTGGACCAAGATCTCGACTCATTTATCAAGGTCATTAATTTTATTTTCTGCCAATTTGGATAAAATGATTCCATTTCCCCAATTACTTAAATCTGTTTTCTGCAGGCTACAACCTTTGGAGAAGGAAGCAACCTTACAACAAACTATATTATCAAGGTAAATTTGTAGCTTTTCAGTATAACATTTGTCTTGATAGTAACACAATCACTGTAAATGCAGATACTTGGTTTGTCCGAGTGCGCTGATACCATAGTGGGTGATGAGATGATAAGAGGCATATCAGGAGGACAAAAGAAAAGAGCCACAATTGGTAAGCATCCTGTCCTTTCTACCCTCTGTTCCAACTTCCTAGAGTGGTTTTCCAGTTCGACTTCGTGTTATAATACTTGGCACAACTAAAAAAAATACCACCTACCGAACTTCCATATTTACAGTGTTTCTTCATGAAAAATAGAAGTTCGTTGGCGCCCGCACCATGTAAAGATTGCAACGTAAATAATGATTAAACGACACCATAAATTGTTTCCTTGAATGTTCAACCAAATGGATTATTAATTCAGTATATTTGCATTGAGCCAGTGACAATATTATCGAATGCCTTCTTCCTGCATAACCTATAGAGAGGCAATTTGCTACTCACATGGGTACCTACACACCATGCCATTACACGCCGATGTAAGCCGTATATACCTGTTTTGGATTGATATTGTAGTAGAGTAGGGATTTTTGGTGTACAAAACTGGTTTCGGAATTTCAAAAAAAAAATTGGTCCTCTTTTTTAGGGTTGACTTTTCGTTGACTTTTTTCATTGACTTTTAGAAATAATTATCACAGTCAGGATATGACTTGAAAAAATTTCAAAATACTTTTGAATAATCCTAGTAACTCTAATGTTGAGATCCCCCCACTCTTTTGGGTATTCTCTTTGTTTCCGTGACGTATACGAATTTTTCAAACTAGGGTGTGTAGGTACCCATGTGAGTAGCGGCTATTTTTCCTAACCTATATAGTTCTCCAGAAAAAATGAATTCAATATTAGGTTGACACTTGACATTTATTCTACTCGAAGGTCCCCACACTGGAATGTGTTGAATTCAAAATATATATTTTCTACACAATGAACTGCGTATTAGTAACATACTTTGCTTACGAATACGCAAGGTGTACTGATTGTGCTGCCAGTTTCAAGGTTAAATCCAAACATTGATGTCATATTCAACATTGTTTTTTTGGGGGTCAATTTATCATTGTTGTTGTATTTCAAGATGAATTCCTTCATGCAGGAGAGATGCTGGTCGGTCTATCAAGATGCTTCTTTATGGATGATATATCGACAGGTCTGGATAGTGCTACCACATACGAGATCGTAAAGTTTCTCCAACAAATGGCTCATCTGATGGATCTCACGCTGGTTATTTCCTTGCTGCAACCACCTCCTGAGACATTGGAATTATTTGACGACATAATCCTTTTATGCGAGGGGCAAATTGCATATAATGGTCCACGAGAAAAGGCTACCGATTTCTTTGAAATTATGGGATTCAAATGCCCTAGCAGGAAGAATGTAGCTGATTTCCTTCAAGAGGTACTAGATTTCAACTCTGATAGCAAGGAACTACTCCCTCCGTTCCACAATATAAGATATACATGTTGTCCAGATTCGTACTAAAAAGAGTGTACATGTACACTAAAACGTGTCTAGATATATATGTGTACATATGAATGTGCAAAAAGAGGTAAAACATCTTATATTGTGGAACGGAGGGAGTATTAAACAAATAAATAGTGCTAGCAATCGATTATCCTTTCCAAAGTCAATGCTCATAATAACTTAAGGGCAACCAGCGCATTAATATCACCAAGTATAGCATGCATTAGATGAGTCGGAATCCAAGCTACATAATTCATTATTCAGTGATATGTATTTACTGGTGCATAATATTTAACAAACTGACAGCAACTTTTCTCCATTTGGCCAGGTGACCTCGAGGATGGATCAAAAGCAATACTGGATTGGTGATGAAAATAAGTATCAATACGGTCAACTGAAAAATTTGCAGAATGCTTCTGTTCATCCTATCTCCCTCGACTTGTAGAAGACAATCTCTGCAGGTCAAACAATACAGAAAAAGGCAAGGAGATTAAAACAAGTGCAAGTCGCAGGATCTCCGCATGGAGTACTTTCAAAGCATGCTTTTCAAGGGAAGTACTGCTAATGAAAAGAAACTCCCCACTTCATATATTCAAGATTGTACAGATAACTCTTCTTGCTTTGGTTATTTCAACGGTTTACATCCGCACTAATATGAACCAGAAATCTGTACTTGATGCAAATAAGTACATGGGATCACTTTTCATAGCTGTTGTGATAGTAAACTTCAATGGAATGACTGAAATCGCAATGACAATAAAGCGGCTCCCCACTTTCTACAAGCAAAGAGAGTTACTAGCATTGCCAGGATGGGCACTTGTTTCTTCAGTTTACCTAATCAGCCTCCCAATGTCACTTGTAGAGACAGGTCTTTGGACCGGCTTAACCTACTATGTGATTGGCTACGCACCTTCCTTTCTCAGGTACTCCTCTGGTCAATTCAATATCTAATGATCACAGATCACAATACTTGAGTATCAGAAATAATTACCTTGCCGTCTTGCAGATTCATCCAGCACTATGTGGTACTTTTTGCCATGCATCAAATGTCAATGGGCCTATATCGTTTCTTAGCAGCAATAGGAAGAACACAAGTAATGGCCAACATGCTAAGCACCGAAGCTCTTATAGCAATCTACATATTTGGAGGCTTCGTCATATCAAAAGGTTAGATGTTTTAGCACAAAGTAAGATGTATGCAAGCCCTGTAACGAAGATTTTTGTGTGTCAAAGACGCTCACCAATTTTGTACACTGAAAACAGATAGTCTCCAACCATGGTTGCGCTGGGGATATTGGACATCCCCATTCACCTACGCACAGAATGCAATTGCCCTAAATGAGTTCCTTGACGAAAGATGGGCTATTGTAAGCAATCATTTCAACTAACATTCTTTATCACATGTGCATAACCCGTACAATTAGTTATCACCTGATCGCTGATGATCGTTCATGCTGACAGGAATTCTATTACGCAAATGCTAATACAGTTGGTGAAGCTATCCTCAAGATCAGGGGGATGCTCACAGAGTGGCACTGGTACTGGATTTGTGTCAGCATTTTATTTGGATTCTCACTGGTCTTCAACATCCTCACTATATTTGCACTGGAGTTCATGAACTGTACGTATATCGAGCTATCAAAACATCGTAAGTGTTCAAACATATTATCGAAAAAAAGGATCCTGATTGTTTATCATTTGCAGCTCCACACAAGCATCAAGTTAACACTGATGCCATGAAGAAAAAGACAGAGAGCAAGAACCAGAAAGTTGGAACTGGCAATGCATCAACTGGTCAAGTTGTCCTCCCATTTCGGCCTCTTTCCCTTGTATTTGATCATATCAACTACTTTGTCGACATGCCAAAGGTAAGCTCCTGAGCACACAGTGCCTGCCATACTACATAGTTACATCCATTCCAGTCACTTGCTGACCAAAAGTATGCATATCTTCCACCAGGAAATGATGAAGTATGGAGTAACAGAGAAAAAACTTCAGCTGCTACAAGACGTCAGTGGTGTTTTCAGGCCAGGGGTGCTAACAGCTCTGATGGGGATCACAGGTGCTGGAAAGACAACGCTGCTCGATGTTTTGGCTGGAAGAAAAACTGGAGGGTATATTGAAGGTACTATTAGAATAGCAGGATACCCAAAGAAGCAGGAGACTTTCTCAAGGATCTCGGGCTACTGTGAACAGAGTGACATTCACTCCCCTAATCTCACTGTACATGAGTCACTGCAGTTTTCTGCATGGCTTCGCCTGCCTTCAAACGTTAAATCTCGCCAAAGAGATGTATGAGCATTGACCGATATCTTTGTCATATTTGAAGATATATACCAAAATATCTCACAAGATTTCTCTTCAACATCTTTCAGATATTTATAGAAGAAGTCATGGACCTAGTTGAATTGACTGGGTTGAAGAATTCCATGGTTGGTCTGGCAGGAGCGACCGGCCTGTCAGCTGAGCAGCGAAAAAGGCTAACAATAGCTGTGGAGCTGGTAGCTAGTCCTTCCATTATATTTATGGACGAGCCAACAACTGGCTTGGATGCCCGTTCTGCAGCAATTGTGATGAGAACAGTAAGAAAGACAGTGGACACTGGACGAACTGTTGTCTGCACAATTCATCAGCCAAGCATTGGGATATTTGAATCTTTTGATGAGGTACGAGTAAATCTAAATTTAAATAGATCAAATAAATTCTACAGGAATAGAAATAAGGAAAAAGAATGGCCATGTGGTGTCAAGATCAAAGACTGAGAAGAGTATCGAACATTATACAGAACTAAACTAGCATTATTTTTGCCAAAATGAAGCACGCAGTTAGCCCTCACCCCTTATGTTTCTCCATTATAGTAGCTTAGAAATAATTGCTAATGATAGTCAACAGGCCTTCTGTATGAATATATGATTATGAGTAAGTACTAGAAATGTAATTCAATTTGGCTGATTGCAGCTTCTGCTTATGAAAAGAGGCGGTCAGATAATATACAGTGGTTCATTAGGTCTGCTATCCAGCAACATGATCAAGTATTTCGAGGTAACATGCCTAATATTAAATGTCTATTCACAAAGATGGTGACGAAAATACTACTAAATTGCTATGCGACAGGCTATACCTGGTGTTCCTAGAATAAAAGAGGGACAAAACCCAGCAGCGTGGGTGTTGGATATCAGTTCGCACAAAACAGAATATGAGATTGGAGTGGACTATGCGGACATTTATAAGAGCTCCTCCCTATACAGGTAAACCTGATACGATCATAAAGCTACAGCAACTGTACTGTTAACTGGTTCCAGCAATAGGGAAAAACAAAAACACAATGAATATGTACCTTGTTTCTGCAGGGAGAACATGCTTCTAATTGATGAGCTGGGGCAGCCAGCGTCAAACACGGAAGAGTTACATTTTCCACCTGGATACTGGCAGAACTTCAGGGTGCAGTGTATGGCTTGCCTGTGGAAACAAAGATGTGCATATTGGAAAAATACAGAACACAATGTTGTCCGGTTCCTGAACACGTTTGCTGTATCAATTATGTTTGGAATTGTATTCTGGAAAATTGGCTCAACCATGTAAGTAGGAACGACAACAAGCCTAATGATTTTCTTTCATGACGACTTATCATGCCTAATTAGATCATGGTATTCCTGTGCAACAGAAAACAGGAGCAAGATTTATTCAACATACTAGGAGTTGTATATGGATCAGCGCTGTTTCTGGGCTTCATGAATAGCAGCATCTTACAGCCAGTTGTGGCAACGGAGAGAATTGTTCTCTACCGAGAAAAGGCAGCAGGCATGTATTCTACCTTGCCTATGCCATAGCTCAGGTAATATTACTTAATCTTATGTTAAGGTAAAACAAATAATCTTAACATAGAAAGCTTTGGCATGTTCTTTACACTTCAACACCGGATATCTGTTTGCAGGTGGCAATTGAATTGCCTTACATGCTTGTTCAAGTGGCCATCTTTGCGTCAATCGTATACCCAATGATTGGCTTCCAGATGACCGCTGACAAGTTCTTTTGGTTTGTCCTCTACATGGTGCTAAGCTTCATGTACTACACGCTCTACGGGATGATGACAGTGGCACTAACTCCTAACATTGAGATAGCTGCCGGAGTGTCCTTCGTTATCTTCATCTTTTGGAACGTCTTTTCCGGCTTCATCATCGGAAGAGAGGTACAAGTTTCACTCTACCGATTAACCCCATAATATTTGTCAATTTAATTACACTGCCTGCCAGAGGGGACACGGGAAGATTAGGTCTCATGGAATTCCTATATAAACAACTCATAGGTTTACATATTTAGTTCAGATTTTGGACTTCTCTTGAAAGATAAAAATCAATTTAAGAAGACAGAATAGATTGTGGCACTGTGCCTGCCTAACCTAATGAACAACTATGTGGCAACGTGGATGCAGCTGATCCCAATATGGTGGAGGTGGGTGTACTGGGCTAACCCAGCAGCATGGACGGTGTACGGGCTCATGTTCTCGCAGCTGGGCGACCGGACAGAGCTGATCCGTGTGGCAGGGCAACCAGATCAGACAGTCAGGGAGTTTCTCGAGGGCTACCTTGGCCTCGAGGACCGCTACTTCAACCTTGTCACCTGCCTACACCTGGCCATCATCGCCCTCTTCGCCTTCCTCTTCTTCATCTTCATCAAGCACCTCAAGTTCCAGCGGAGGTAGCACAGAGATTGAACTGCGAACTGCAAATACACTAATCAGCAAATCAACTTAACTTTGTAAAGCTAAGGGGAGATAAACACCTGGTCATAAATAAGCACAAGTCCAAAAGGATTTTGCTTCTGCCAGATAAAAAGTATAATAATATCATGAATTGTTGGAGCATTTGTATATGTATTACTAGTACAGCTTACAGGATTGTTGTTATAGCAAGGTCGATGAACAAATCAAATTGCAAAGTGTACATGTGATTAGAAAATGTAAAGCATATCAAAGTTTATTCAGGTGACAGGTATATATCATCTTGCAGTGCAAATCGCAATGGTAATGCAGCACGCCGAATTGAAGTGCTTACCGTATTGTTATCTTTGGCTTCCATCATTGCCACGCTATCCGCTTCAGGCCCTGTTTGGGATGCAGCAATCTAATCACATGATTATTTTAGGGCATTTCTGTATTTAACAAGAACAAGGACATTGATGTGGCTCCTTGGCTCTGTTGATACTGAAAGCATATAGTAAGTTAGCAGACACCAGATTTGCCTACAATTCCACGTTCCACTTGACCCAGAGGCTCTAGCAAGATCAGACCCTTCAACTATACAAGTGCAAATATTGTTGCTAGCAGTACTGCTCAGGTGGGCCTAAGCGGAGAAGGCGGAACAAGTCGAACGCGTGGCCATGGCGCCTGAGTGCATCGTCGAGGTCAATGATGTAGGCGAGCATGTCGGCGTAGACGTTCGCCAGGAACTTCTGCTTCGTCCATCTGATGCAATCTCCATATCGCGAGCATCTCCATGCCAAGACATATCGAGCGCAGGCCAAGACATAACCCTATTTCTTCTCCTACGCTCGAGAACAGCATGATGAGAAAACGTAAAAGTAGTCCTATCTCCATTCATTGTCCAATGGTTTTTTTGCTCTTTGTCTACAAAAATTGAGTCTGTTTAGACATATTTTCGTCATACTGTGCAATTAAGGAGGATTTAGGACCATGGTTTTGTACCTGAATCAGTTGCATCTAGATGTCTCATTGTCTCTTATCTGGACATGAATACTACCAAGTTGCTGTGAGAGAGATTTCTTTTTCGTACACCATTTTTTCAGAGTGCCTGCAAGATTATTTGTGCAAGTATGGAAGACTGGCCGAAGATCTCCAGGACGAACTAGCTGTTCTTTGAAATGACTCCAAAGTCCACCAGTTGTCAAACTTAAATTCAACTTAGGTTTACGAAATTTAGAATCAGTGGAGACTATACTAAAATGGGAGCATGATCACTAAGCATAATAGGAAGATTAAAAACATATTTGTTTGGATATAAACCACACCACACTCAGCATTAACCAAGCATCTGTCCAAGCGCTAAAATCGGAGAGGAAGAGAAATTTTTGTCATCCAAGTATAAGCAGGACAACTTAAACCAAGATCAAAGAGACCAGAAAGTTTACCATAAGTAGCAAAGGAATACATTCAATACTTACGTTTTCAGAACTAGAGTCTACAGCACTGAGGATATTGTTCAGGTCACCCATACATATTTATCATACACAAAATTTGAAATGTGATCCAAGGTCACCCTAGTAAGGTGGTGATGAGGATCCCATAAACACATCGAGACTAGTAGCAATATTTACAACCCTAGCTAAGATCACCTGATGGCTAACCAACTTGATCGACACTTGAACTTCGTCAGTCCACAAGAGCCAGAGACCCACCCGAGAGTCCATTAGAGGGAACTACAAAGCTGTCAACAATACCAAAAACGATTATTAAGCTGAGAAGAAGAATATTTAGAGGTTCTGATTTCGGAGACAAAGATTACCTGAGCTCTAGTAGACGACATCAACTGGGCAAGATACCGCGTCTTATTACTGCCCATGCCTCGGCAGTTTCATGACGCCATATCAACACCTATAATCTTGCCGGGAATCAGGGGCAAGAATTGCACCGTTACTGCCAAGATTGCTAACTTCATAATGGTCTCCATTCTCCAACCGAGGCTGCATCGCCTGCACGCAGAGGGTCATGATACAACATCCACAACCAGCCTGTGGAAGCCAGCAGGTCCATGAGTTGAGACACCCCAGTGGTGAGACTGGAGCGAGCGCCCCATGAGACGACGCCTGCACGCCTCCTGTCGGTCCCAGCGGGTCAGCCGATTGGACGCGGAGAGGAGAAGCCCCGCTCCAGTATCCGCGCAAATCAGGGCGAAGGTCCAACGCGCCATTGGCACCTTCCATATCAGAGCCAGCGACAGGATACCTCGCAGGATAGGCACCGAGAACTCCAAATCCGGCCACTGGCCCTCCATCCCAGCCGCTATGTTGGCTTCGGCGCTGCCCAAGCCGTCAGCATCAGGGGTTTGATTCTCCCCTCCGGACGGCCATGAGCGCATCCGGGTCCTGAATCGGCTCCTGGCCTTGACGGGAGAGGCCCCCCAAACCGCAAATATTGTGGGAGCGACTTAAGATCATCTCCAACAGCCTTTACATATTTGGCCAGGATTTGGTCAGGATTTGTAAAAACTGAAAATATACAAAGCCTTTGTATAAGTGATCCCCTCCTCAAAAAATATACAAAGCTTTTTTTTTTTGATACAATTTCTGGATACATTAAACAAGAAAAGCAAGAATACAAGTAATACCCAGAAACAGCACAGCTGTTCCACAAATTACAGAGAGGCCCTACAGAACAAGAAATAACAACCAAGACCCTGAGCCCATCTTTGCTTCTTCGCGTCCGCTACCGCTCGCTCCGCCGCCGTCGCACCACCGGAATGGGAAACGAAGGCAACAAGGGCCGTAGCTCGGTCACCGGACAGAACCTGTAGAGGAAGCACCTCGTTGAAGTCGCCACAGTAGCCACCCGTTGCGGACGGCGGGATCTGAGGACGGCAGAAGCCGCATCGGCGGGGGCGTCGCCCCGATTCAGTCCGACGGTCTGGCCGCGATCTCCGGCAAGAACCAGAAAGCAGACCTGCAAGCAAACCATCGTGAACAGCTGCAGAGAAACTCCACTCGCGCCGGAGCAACACCACCGCGTGAGGAGCAGAGAGCCAACACCCCTTCCACACCTCGCCACCAAGGCCGGCCTGTGGACAGAGGCACCAGAACCCCTGAACGCTCTGCTTCAGGCAAGCACGACCACCGACGACCACCGCCGGGAGCAGGCCGCACCACCACCACCACCACCTCCAGATCCTCCGCAGACAAGCTAGAGCGCACCTGCCCGCGACGAAGAGAGGAACAGAGGACAAAATCTCCACCAGCAGGCCGCCATCTTCGCGTCGCCGACCCAGCACGGCGGCACTAGCCTCACTGGATCCGTCGATCCAGGAGGGACCTACACCGGAAACTCGCCGCCAGCGCCCCGCAGAGCGCCGCCGAGGTGGGAATCGAGCTCCCGCAACCTTATTCCATGGCACCGCCGCAGTCACCACCTCTCCAGCGCCACCACGAAACCCTACACTACTATATACATGCCTCAGGCACAAATCCGGTGTCTCCCCACTCTCCCACCGCCGCAACGACGACCGGAGAGGAGGGAGACCGCTGAATCGGCCGTCGGCGAGACAGCGAACGTGGAGACCCTCCCTTTCGCCTCTCTCTCTCAAACAGTAACCGAAGGAGGGCGAAGGGTGGGGAAAGTGCACCGTGGGTGAGACTTAAAAATATACAAAGCTTAGATATCCTTACCCCTTCCTGGTATATTTACAAAGTGGAGAGCCACTTTGTATAACTAGAAAAGCGGTGCGGAAGAGAGCAACGACCACGCGGGGGAGATTTCGCCCCCCGAGCCGCCACCGCCCCACCGTCGCCCCGCCGCGGCCTCTCATGGGTGCCCCGAGCCTCCCAGCCGCCCCGCCCCTCATTTCCCCGACCGCCCGAGCCTCCCCGCCGCCGAATCGAGCCGCGCCATGGCCGCACCGTCGCCGGCCGATTCGGCCCGCTGGACACCGTCGTCGGTGAGGGAGAAGGCGTGTCGCGACCCCAAGGTGCCCTCGCCATCGTTCGCCGCCCCGCCCGCGCCTCCTCGCCACCGCCTCGACCTACTCCGCCGCCGACCCGCCCTCTCGCGATTCCGGCCCCGCCCTCGCGCCGTCGTCGTGTTCGCCGCCGTCGATCCCGGGCCCGCCCGCGCCCCAGCGCCTCCGTCGTGCTCGATTCGGGCCTCGATCGTGCACCCACGTCTCCGTTGTGCTCGATTTCGTCCTCGCCCCGCCTCTGTGTGGCTGACTAGATGACCCCACATGTGATGCACACATGATTTACAAATTTAGTTATACAAAGTCTGCAAAAGCAAAAAAATCGTGTTGACTTTGTAAACCTTCTCTCCTCTTGCTATCACTAGTTTTTACAAATCCAATTTACAAAGGATGTTGGATATGCTCAGTGTGTTTGGTTGGTGCCCACATTTGTCCTATCAAATATTGGCAAGAGTTCTTGCCAATTTTTTGTCCAAGAAATTCTCCAGCGATGTTTGCCCAACTTTTTGGCAAGAATCTGTGTGAGAGGGAAGAGCTGACAACCATTGGCAACCAAAATTTTGGCTACAGACCAAATAATGGACAAACTTTGATAGGCAGCCAATTTTTTGGCGGGGCTACTTGGGGGCACCAAACCAAACACGCCCTAACCCCGGTGACCGTGTATTGCCGTGGTAGTGCCGGACGGAAAGCCGCAAACTGCGCCACGTCGGATAACAGGCGGCCACCATTGTCAGCGTCAAATACATTTAAAGCAAGTGACGACGTCGGGCACCTTCGTCCTTCTCGCCACGCTACACACGCACGGCCACGAAACCAACGGCAGTAGGAGCGGCAGCTATAGGAGCAGCCTCACCATCACTGAGGCGGAGATGTTCCCTTAGCACGACATGCCTGAAGTTGGTCGTCCCGCCGATTCCCAAAGGCGACCAGCTGCAGACAATGATCCGTGGACGATGATTGGATCTCACGCTATGGTCGGCTCTCCTTTGACAAGAGCACGCCAAGGTCATTGAGCGCTTTGTTGGGCCTTATCCGCTTGACAGGCACAACCGATATGAGAGGAGGGGGTGGGGGAGGCACCGCGACCTCTACCGGAAGCCCTCTGCAGGGGCACTCCTGTACGTCACCTTCAGGCGATGCGGAACTGTACGTCCCTGAAGGAAGCTCCTTTATGGGCCGCATTTTTTTTCATACTTGTATTCATACATAGAGGAAAGTAATACAAGGCCAGAAACAAGCAAAGAAAAAGCAAGGAGAATACAGAGGGTAGCACTGCTGCACTACGCCGTCTTCAACCTCGATGAACTCCAGCACGCGCAACCTCCACCGCCGAAGACGACGAAGGAAGCTTCCGCCCGGAGCCCAGCACCATGGAGCGGAAGAGCTCCTAGCCCGAAGGCGTTGAAGAGCCACAACATCCACCAGCTCCGACGAGCTGGATCTGAAGGCGGAGATCGACCGTCGGCCGGGGACACGCCCCAAGCACCTTCCGCGCCGGATCTGGGGCCAGCGCCTCACCACCTCACCGGAGGTGGCCAGATCCACCACCTGCACACCACACTCCCACACAGCAGCCACCTCGCACCTCCTCCACCGGCCTCCTATACACCCGTCACCAGCCTGCCACCGACGCCGGAGAGAGCAATGGCAGAGCGGAGACGCATCTGCAGCCCAGGAGCATCGTCGAGGACGACGCCGAGGAGGGGAGGCTGCAGAGCTCCAAAACGACGGCGCCGACCACCCCGCCACAGCCGCCCCGAAGCCCCCTATCTACACGCCGGAGCGCAGATCTGGGGATTCCCCATCCTCCCGCCGCCGGAGCGGCCGGCGGAGGGTGGGAAATCCCCAGATACGCCGGCGGCCGCCGGGAAAAGCCGAGTCGCCTCCGCGTTCGCCTCTGAGCACTGTAGACGAGGAGGAGTTTCCAGAAATATGGACGAGTGTTTTATGGGCCGCATTTGGAGCGGCCCAATATAAAAGGTACTGTTTTTTTTCTTATGTTTTCAAATCTAAATAAATTATAAATCTGAACAAATTTTGAATTTGAATAAATTTCAAATCGGAACAATTTTGAATTTGAATTTTTTGAATCGGAACAATTTTAAATAGGAGAAAATTTTAAATTTGAACAATTTTTTAATCGGAACAAATTTCAAATTTGAACAAAATTTTAAATCAGAACAAAATTCGAATTTGAACAAATTCCAAATTGGAACAAATTTCTATCAGAACAATTTTTAAATTTGAACAAATTTCAAATTGGAACAAATTTCGATGTTGACTTTTTTAACCTGGCATTTTTTGAAATTTGTACAAATTTTAAAACTGAACATTTTTAAAAATCATAAATAAAGTGATAAAAATAAAAACGAAAACAAAGAGAAAAGAAAACATAAAGAGTAAAGAAAACGAAAACAGCAAAGAAAATCTGCTAAATGGACCAGCCCATGAGAGGGATCCCTTCAGGCGACGCTACCTCCTTGCGTCGCTGGGGGGCGACGTATAGGATTTGCCCTCTTCAGGCATCCAGATAGAAATGTGGCTGCATCCTCACACACATACACAATAGCACGTAGGTGGTTGAATGATTGATCAAACTACATTGGAATCCGTATGTTACCTTTCTCATTGTCTTAGCTTTCAAAGAGAATCTCAACAGAGGGCTTTAGAGTCTACGACTCATGGATGCCTTGGCCTCCCTCGTTAAGATATGTTATCTGGACCAACTCACACGTAGAAAACCAAGAGCAGTGACGTCGTCCCTGCATCCTACGGCTACGAGACGCTGCATGTCATAGGTGGAGCCGTCGTCGGGACCTCTTCCTCCCACTCCTCCTCGATGCGCGATGCCGTCGTAGATAGATTTCGTCCTTGCGCGGCGCCCCCTCTCGTCCCCAAGCCAGAGCCACGCTCGCCCCCGAGGCAGGGTAGCGGCATTGTCTTCCGAACCCAGGTGCAATACAGCTCAATTGTCAGACCGACTAGGAGCGCCGCTGGAGATGCTCTTACATATATTATGTATAATTTTAATCCAGTGTAAAGGAGATGGCTTGCTAATATTCAAGTTTCCAAAATATCGAGGTTGAAGGATAATATGACAACAAAAATAGAAATTTGTTTGATTAATGTAAAAATGTCCATATCTTTACACAATCAATTACACTAAGCAAACTTTATTAGTAATAGTACACTTCACATACTAGCCGGCTCAGATCAGTTATGCCAACGGTACGGTCGAGCCTGAGACCCTGAGTTTACATTTGTTACAGGAACAATATAGATACGTAATACATACAGCTAGAATACAGCTTCCTGTGTTCTCATTGAGTTAACAAACTATAAAGAATGGGCATCAGCTCAAGCAGGACTCCATCGGCTCAGTACTAGATACAGTGCTTGCATTTCTAAGAAGGTCCGCACGGACAATGGTCCTGTTCTCAAAAAATATGCTATTTGTAGGACAAAGGGCCAGATCTCGACACAGCAAACCTTTGTAGTGAGCCAGTCCCATGGCTTCCAGAGCTTGAACCCTCCACGAACTTCGCTTTCCTGCCTGCACCGTAGTCGAGTGGCCCGGAACGCCTCATACTTCGCAGTTGCCTCTCTCCAGTTCTTCGATCCACCTCATAGCCATCGTCGTGCTGGGAGCCAGATGAGCTGTGGTAGCCCGACTCGAAAGTATGAGACCTGGGTGTTGTGTCCGGTCGGTTCGGCCTCGCTGATGGGGATGCGTGCGCCAGAGAAATCAGAGGCGACAGTCTTGGGGATGGCTCCATTGGTTCTGAAGCCATTTTGGAGGCTCCATATAGCTGGTGGTAGATCGAACGCAGAATGGTGTAAGGGATGTGAGCTTCTAAGGTGCTTCTTGGGAGGTAGGGGGACAGCTCACAGAGTTGATCGAGGAAGATTAGCTTTGGAACAATGTGCGGTCTGCATTAAGGTCATATAAAAATCATCAAAAATTGACAAGGATCGGTTGAAAGCACATTGTGATCAACACAATCTAAAAAATCATTAGCACACAAAAATATGGTTTCTCTGTCAATAAATAGCATTGATACCAGGAAGTCAAGCCCTCCAAAGCAATTGGCGGGAAAATCTCACCTGCCTAGATGGTATGTAACGTATCAGATAGTACAGTCATCTGATTTTAGTTTTTGCATAAATGATTCTACTTAGGATTGGAATATACATGATTCAAAAAAGTGTATCATTATCATGCTGATACCAGCACTAGACAATAAGCAATATGCCTTATCTGGCTTTACGCCTAGTATAGGTGTCGCATCTAGTACAGCGTCCAATGTCCATCACTCCATCATGACCAGGAACTCAACCATATTCTAGCACCAGTACATGTATATGACAACCCTACCCAACAAAATGCTGTGCACCAAGTGATGAAAAAACAGGGAGCTCTGGATGTATAATGTACATCCATTTTACCTAGGAACGACTTCAAACAAATAGGACAGACAAGGTATATTACCTGCTAGTGTCATTCCATGAGTCCAGGACTATCCCTGCGGATAATTTCACATACAGTTGCATAGCAGATTTAATATTTGATTCAGCTGAGGCACGGCTAAGTAATTCAGGCTCTTGCAGCTCATCTGTATGGCCATTTGAAAGAGAACTCATTCGCTGTTCCTTTGCTATCCTGGTATATTCACTTCCTCCAACCACAGCACTAACACACCTGTACAAACACGAGAGGATGGTCATATGCAACTTGCAATTCTTAATACCCTCTATATGCCACAACATTGTGTGAACACAATGGGAATCTTTAGGAAATTAGTGTTGTACATGTTAAGCATACTGTTGATAGAAGGGATATATCCTATATCTAGTTTCCAGCAAAATAAAACCCTGTTGGAGTCATATATAACCAATAGGAATCAACTTTGTACCTTGCTAGGCAGTGCAGATTGTTACTGAAACCACCTGTATTCACATCATAAACGGCACTGCTCCACATATTGGACACCATAAATGCAGAACAGAGATATGGAAGTAGGATCCAAGAATTATCATTAGCAGAACTGTATTCTGCCAGAATAGAATGCACCCACTCAGCATCATGTTTTTCACCAACACCAACACTGCTTGCAACCCTTCTCAGTCTAATGATCTCATTTATATCAGGTACCTCGTCTGGCAACTGCATAGTCAATCCCTTAAGTAGAGAATATATGAGAGGTACTTTCTCTTCGAGAACCGCTCCCACAGCTTCTACCAATAGCTCACGAAAAGTTATTGCCTGCCCTGCCTGGATGCAGAAGTCGGCCAAAGTTTCAATGTCAATTATCTGCTTAAGATTTGCATCTCTTTCAATCCTATCACCAGAATTTATACTTCCAGCCAGGCCTTCTAATGCATCACGATTCGACCTCAGAGCTGAATCGATGCAATTTAATAGAGCAGAAGTATGTTCCCTAAGCATCTTATCCATTCTATCTATTCCATAACCACCAAAAAGACGAACAAGTGCTTTGAGTTCTCTTTTATCTGTAAATGATTCTGCTAAATGCCCACCACCAATGGGCTGTGAGCTCCTGAAGCAATTATGAGTTACATCAAAAACAACTCCAGTGCGAGATGCATCCCGAACTATGTTCTCAATGTACCAGTTACAAATTTGTTCTATGGCAGATCCTCCTCCGTTCGTCTCTACTGGTCTATCAAATACTTGCAGGTTTGAAAACAACCCAGTAAAACTCTCTGCTAGGAGCACTTCCCGTATACCTTCAGTAAGGTCCATACTGATATGCTGTTCTGCTAGATGGATGATGCTCAGGTGTCTTCTTAGAAGAGATTCTATGATTGACGGTCGTTGAAGACAGTTATCAGTTTGAATCATGCTATGGAACCTTCTCCTAAAATTTCCTATGATGCAGTCTCTCATGTACTGTGGAATATAAAGTACAAAAAGTAAGTCAAACAAGGACGCTTTCATACCTACTGTCGGAAATAAATAACACAAGTAAGCATTTATATTCTAAACAAAAACAAAAATTGAGCTGACCTTCCAGAATAAGATATTTGTATCGTGTACTTATTTTTTTTCATCTTAAAACTATTACAGAGAATAAGAATATCACAGTATTTTCACAAAAACAACGAAAAGGCTACTAGCTTCAGTCATGTACAGCCATCAAATTTACCATTACCACATACCATAAGACATATACAGTTCCAATCTAAGGTAAGTAAATATAGAGATGCTGCATCAAAATATTTTTCGTTTCAATCATGAAAAAAGATAACTCAAACAAGTCATTGATATACAAAGAAGTAATGTTGACGTATGTACTGTGAAATAGCAAAAGAATATCCAAAAATAGAGGAGCATAAATTTACAAACCTCCCGAAGAACAAAAACATGGTTGAGAACACAAATAGGCTCCATATCATTTAGCACCGAACATAGACTTGTCAACCTTTGCATAGCAGCTTCCAGCCTATTTTCATATATCCACAAAACGTTATGGAAATCCAATTGTATTTACATAATTATTATGGGGAGTAGCATTGACTGACATCTTAACTGAAGAACTATTATCAGGATAGCTCTCATTCCCTGGTGGTAACAAGCCTGGAACAGCTTTGACTCTTGTTGCATTATTCAATCGTAGAGCTGCTTGCTCCGGCGAAAGCTGAAGAATTTGGAAGCGAGAATTTTAAGTACGCAGCCCACATACAGCCCAAACCATCAATATGAGCTCAGAAATTTTCTACCTGCATCTCCAGTGAGCCAAATCCACCTTCTGCATCAAGAATATTTATCAAACCTTCCAATCCACCCATGATAGACTCGATAAGAGATTCAACATATGAGATAGAATCTCTGCCAATCTTGTTAACCTGTGTTAACATTCAATACTCAATATTTCAAACAAGAGAGGTGCAGTACAAATAGTGGAGGAATGCTAACATATATTAACATCATAATTGAACTGTATTTTTAGGAGTTCAATTAGCATCTATACAATTATTGATGTCTCTCCTGCAGTTTCCAATAAAAACTATTAAAGCCCATCTGTCCAAGCAAAGATCAACCGTGATGCACAGCCTTTTCTTTTCACAATTAGTCGTAGCTGACCATTTTGCAAAAGCGCATCTTAACGTTGCAGTAAGCATCATAATAATGCATAAAGTGACATATTGAGCTGAAATACTAGCCTCTTCAGGAATAATTGCAGAAGCACATTCTGGAAAACTGCAAGCTGCTCCGAGCCATGCGCAACAATGTTGTGGACGGCCTTCTGGACCAAACATTGTGTTTCTGAAGACCTGCAAGATTCCAGCAAAATTCAACTTGTTAACACCAATAAAAGTCTAGTTACTTGAAAGAAAAAAATGCAAATGTTAATAATAGCATAGCAAATATTAAAATTAATACACTTACAGTTGTAAGATGCTGATGATAAAAGTACAGTTTTTTAAGACTTCCATGTTTGGAAAGTTGGCTCTCAAGTTCATCCACACATCTGTAAAGCAAGTAAATTCTAGTGAGATATGAACTTCGAGAAGAATTTAGATCTTGGGATCCATATTTTTGTGGAAACAACTAGACAATTTACTCCCAACAGATTAGTACCAGACTACCAGAGCGACATTAAGAGATGCATGTTAGAAAAAACCAGCTAATATATCATACTATGTGGATTACCAATAGCTTGGTCTTATGTAGAACGGTGCAAGAGGTTCAGATCATTCAGGAAATTTATGGCATTGCAATTCCTACCATTGCTAATCCCAAAGTTGCAAGCTAAGAAAAAACTGCACCATCTCTGTCGGGATATTGAACTATTCAATTCAAAATGGTAACTTTCGATCACCTAGACCAACTGTATGCAGCATTGCCTTCTGAGACCAAGCCCTCCTTCCCAGTAGACACAGTAGCCTTCTCCAAGTGTCTTATATTTATAGAGGACCGTGAAGATGTGACAATCATCAAAATGGATAGCCAGTGCTTGCGCAAATCCTGTACCGCCGGATTAAAAGGTTTAGCAAATCCTAAAAGAAACTCTATGAAATATTTAGCATATGTATGTATACATTTAGTGCACTGGTTTCCTTGTCAAAATCACAATTACTGCTACTGTAATGGTTATGAAACTGTGCACCAAAGGAAGCAGGACTAAGGCAATGCCATGATTTTTCTTGCATACTTCAATCCATGCATGTACAAGTGACAACAATCAGTGGATAATCTTGTTTACTTTCACCATTTTTTCACAGTACAAGAATCAGAATGTACTCAGACAGCTCAGGAAAAGATGATTAAAATGATGACATCATTACCAAATGAAAAATGGGAAAGCTAATCATCCGCAAATGAGAAAAACGAATCTAAAAACAAGCAAACAAGCTCTTTCTAATTATACAAGGTAAAGATTGGTAGAGTTAGCCCATGTGCAACCTGTGTGATCAAAATAAGAATCTCAGGGAAACACTTACAGTTAAGTCACAAGTAATCGCATGGACGTTCTCCCCCTGCGGCTTTGGAATGTTCTCCAGACAATGGAGAACTTGCTGGAACAGACCCTTCAGAGTAGCATCTAGATCAAGAGCAACCATGCCTGGGGTACCAAGCAAGAACCGTATTCTTCCAGCACAAGATGATAAGTATGATAATGCATAACCTTTTATAGCTGCAAAGAGAACATAGTAAAGAATGTGATAAGCATCGCTGTTTTATACTATTAATAAACCAGATATCTTTATGTAATTGAGTATTTTTTTATTGTCCAAGAGTAACTCTGAATGTACAGCCTTAAGAGGACCAACCTCCAAATACTGAAATTCATAACCTCCTTGAGGGCGTATATGAAAGCCTATTAGCCAACTATTATCACCTCTTATTAGTTACTAGTATTAAATGTAAAATTTCGACACAGACAACTCATCAAATTTCTAGATGAAATAATGGCCCCTAGAAAGGTTCTTTTTTTTGCTTGACAAACAGTTCGAAACAGCGCCTTCCATCTTTTTAGTTGTGGGAGATATGAAATATCAGAAACGTAGTATTGTCTAATCCATCCAAAGTTTCATTGCAACTCTAACAGCAGCTCATGGTTATTTGTCAGCAGCGCAATCTAACAACAGACGAAATAGACACAGCTACCTAAAAAATATGAATTGGGCAGAGAAATCTAGTGATATCTTGCTGCAAACTGCTTGTGGAAAATCCTATCAAGAATAGGATTTAGGAAAAGCAATAGAAAGGAAAAAAATTAAGAAGGTCATAAAAGATTTTCTCCAAACAAAATATGTAAGACACTGGAGGCTATAAGAAAACTAGCTGGCAATAAGACCCCAAGCAAACATTATTTAACCAAGAATGAATAATATAGATCTCCAGTGTTGTCAGGCCATCCTATATCAGATATGTTTAAGATACAAAGTGATAAGCACAAGAAGGTGCACAAATGTTGGGTTTATCTGATATAACATTAGTAAGATAAATCATCAGTTTTCGGTCAAGACGATAAATCGTCATGCTTATTTCCCTAAAGCACATAGCATAAAAGACAAGAAAAAAGAGCAAAATTTCTGATAAAAACTGGTCTGGAAGAACCTGCTATATATTTACGGACCAGGCAACAAAGTTTGCCCATTCCATCTAATATGAAACCAATGGTTGGGTCAGTTGCATCCTGAAAGTTTTGATGACAAAGTTAGAAAGAAGGAAACAAAGATTAAGGTCTCCAAGACAAAATGAATTAAATTACTAACAATGTCGACAGTTCTCCCCCGAGTAGATTTTGATGATGCAATTCCTACATGTTGGAAGTACCAAACCACCTCACATTGTGCCAAAGCAAGAGCAGAAAATACCATCTGCAAGAATTTTTAAGATCATGAGATATTACCGACAACTGCCCTAAATTTTGTTCAATTTTTATAAAGCCCTTTATTGATAAACTAATTACTTAAAATTCTGATAATTCTCATATGGCTTCCATCCCTATATAAGTGGTAATGTTTTGCTTCTCTCGGTCACCAAGACAAAGAAGCGATAACACTTGAAGAGACTAATATCAAAAACAGCGTCAAGACATCATTCAAATTTTAATATCAGAAGAGATTTCCTTTGCAAGCTTATCTGTTATGAGAGAGATATTTGGTATCAAACCTGAATATTTGGCGCCAGGAGGCTAGGTTGATCTGTGAAAAACAATACCATCCTTCCAACTTCCTGCTTAAGAAGAATTCTCCTTTCATGATGTATAGCATCACAGGCCACCAATGCTTGCTCATGCACTTCCCTGCAGTAAGTCGATACAGCATAGAGAGGTGTGAGGTACAAAAGCGCTAGGCACGAGGGAGGACATCTTTATTTGGGGAGAGTGACTCATCCACTGTGAATGAAGGCCAAAACAACCCACCGGAATATTTTAAGAAAATGAACCAGCCAGAAATATGTTGCCTCTTATGCAGAGAGGATCTCTGGATTTGTGGCAAACAAAAATGACAGGAATATGTAGACAGCTTTCCATAAGTTAGTGAAGGTAAATGGCTCAAATCCACCGAAAAGGCCAATTCCTTTTCTGTTCCAAGCTATGAGAGCAGAGAACAAAGTAGAGGGGATGGGTTGTGAAGAACGACATACGTTAACATCTTCTCAACCTGCTTTGCAATATTGTATTCCATATCAGCTTCCTTTTGTTTAGTACGTCCAGATTTAGCCGTTCTCTTTGATTCTAAAACTTTTGGAAGGACATAATGTTGATAGTTCTCATGAAGTAAGATGTACTACATAAACAGATGAAAGCTCAAATTAGTATAGCAAACAACAAAAACTAACAGTAGCCATAACATGAACTTTAATTTCACCTCATCTCTGAACAAAGGGAGTACTAAGTTCTCTTTAAGAACAACCTGAAAAACAAAAAACAAAAAATGAACTACAGGATAGTAGGATACAACAGAAGTAGTATCATGATAAAGTTCTTTGGAAAAATCATGATGAAGTATGTTTCAGCGTGAGTGTAAGGTGCTACGGACAGAAAACCATGAAACGCCATATCAACTATTGAGTTCGCATGTGTCAAGCAAAGCAAACAAAAGATGAAAAGCACATAATGTACCATCGCGACATCTATACTGGTCACCCGGAGTAGTTCATCCGGACAGACAAGATATCCAAGAAGAACCCATTCACGATATGATGTCACATTAGCCAGATCTTGGGCCCTCTGCAAAGAAACAGAATCATGTTAAGACTCGAATTTAAATACCTCTCACATTATGGTATTTGACCAAACAAGGAAAGTACATGTATTCATCTCTAGTCAGTATCAGTGAAGCTAACCATGGGATGAGCAGAGTTTGTAAGGATGTCAGGATACCGCGGATGAAATGGACT
The DNA here is from genome assembly GCA_947311845.1 of Poa pratensis. Lineage (NCBI taxonomy): Eukaryota > Viridiplantae > Streptophyta > Magnoliopsida > Poales > Poaceae > Poa > Poa pratensis. The sequence continues at coordinate 27,855,321 of CAMZMU010000105.1, forward strand.
GAGGAACCCTTCATTTCTTAACTTCTTTGTATCAGTGGAAAGAAAGATAATTGGGCCAACAGCTTCTAGAACCTGAGGGCAATTTTTTTTAGTGAAAGCACATAAAAGAATCAACAGTTCAACACAAAGTAACGCATATGCAATATAAGTGTAAACACATGTGACATACAGAATGACGGCTAACACGAACAAATCATGGAAGAACACAACCAAGCAGAACAGATAATACTCCCTCCGTCATTTTGCACGATCTTTGATGCACGATCTTTGACCACTATATATACCAACTTATATGGACTGGGAATGTATAAATGGTATCATTGCATTTGTCTTGCAAAATTCTCTCATTTCATATATCTGTATACTAGTTTTTTGGATATATTATAAGCACAAATCATAGTCAAAGTTGTAAGTTTTTTACCAGAAAAATCAAGGGCGCCTTACATTCTGGGATGGAGGGAGTATATCAAAACAACTAGCCTTACAAATATGTGCTAGACAATCTGACTCTAAGAACAGTTTCTGCAATGCCTTCCACAATCATGGACTTGTGGCTTTGAGTGAAAGAGGAAGTAGATTTGCACGGCTAGTAACTTGGGGTGAACACTTTACAGTAACTCATGAAGCTTCACTTCCTAGTAATTACTATTGGAATGTATGAGCAGATGGTATCACCTCGCCAATACGTGGGCTCACAAAATTGAGATCCTCGTGCAATCCCTTGACAGGTGGATCATAAGAATCTACAAATTGAACTAACCTGCACATAATAAAATAATCAGAATTAGTGAAGAAGCAACTAAAAAGGAGTTATTATATAACAGGGTTTTGTTCGGTTAGTGCGACAGAATTTGTGAAGCAACCAAACCCAACGATAAATATCGCTGGGATCCAGTTCAATAGCAAGTGCACAAGTTGTATTCCTAACAATCATAAGATTAACAGTTTAAAAACAAGCACCGCTAATGATATTTAATTTTGTAAGAACAGATTCATATGTATAAATTTGTGGATAAGCTACAGAAGTTTCAGCACCGCAGCACTGAAAAGGCAGTACATTCTGGCTTTCAAATTTTGAACTATATTATTGCATTGCCATGCCAACATGTTTGTCTTCTACTTGTGGAGTAAACAATTATGAAGAATGCATACATTGTTTGAGAAATTAATATATATGTTCTGTATGTATTACTACTACATATTAGCACCTGAACCACGCAAATGTTTTAAGCTAAATAGAAAAAATACACCATATTACAAAAAGGTTTTGAAAATGGTGAGCATTTGTATTTACAATAACTTAGTGCCGTTACCACCTTACCGATGATAAAACTCACAATCACGTCCACCCTTTAGCATGATGTGCAAGAGGTTGTAAACCTGGAGGATCATCTTTCTTGGTATCTGTGCATCAGAACACCAGGCAGCATTATGTTAGTACAAAAGAGCTAGGTACGGAGCATCTGGAGCAGTTACATATTTCAATCAAGGACAGGAGGAAGGTTAAAATTACCTTGTCAGAGAAAAGGTTGACTCGCACAAATGAGCAAATCAGATCCATAAAAGCATGAAGAATTAAAGAGTTCTGGTGTGGCTGTGAAAATTGTGGAAAATCCATTATTTACAGATGAAGAAACGATAGGAAGTTGTTTCAGACAAGACTGTGTTTCCTTACCAGCAACGTTATGACTGTACTACTCAGATCCAAAATTAGTCGCAGCACTTGCTCACGAAATTCCAGCAAATCAAGAAGCAGCTAGTGTTGTGAAAATCAGAAGAAAAATAATTAAATGTGAAAATAAGAACAGAACTAGCAGCGCATGTAGGCATGTCTTTTTTCAACGTAAGAAATGCAACGTAATTTAGTACGTATAGTATTGTACTACTAAGGATGAATTTCGTCTGGGTGCATTATACTGAAATAGAATAGTTACAAGAATGTAGCACCATTCAAGCTGATACTAGCCTGTAGTTCAGTATAGTAATAACAGAACTTGTTTACCATGAACAGACAATTAATTGGTAAAGTTGGTAACTGGCACATACCATGATCCATTGCTCTAGGTTCTGCATGTAACCTTCCGCGTTTTCATTCAAAGCATCAAGAGCAAACTTGTCTACCTGCAAAGCAGAATCCCATAAGATTAAGCAAAATCCAGGTTGAAAAAAAAATACATCCGGGTGATTGAAGATTCTTACCCTTTCAAGCTGCAGCTTGTTCGGGTGCTCCGGGAATTTCTTCGACAATGTGATGCAGATTTTGGGGAAATTCGGCATGACACCAGCTTTCCAAAACGCTTCCGAGAACGTGTGCGTGTTTGGATCTGGGTAGTCCAGGATGCTGTTGAGCCTGTACATCTTGGCCAGCAGCCCTTCGGCGACCTTGGAGAGCTGAACCACTGGCTCCATCTGAAGATGCCTCTGGCCACTCGCGGAAGCTTGCGGCCCGTCGACGGCCGTGGCCCTCCAGCTCGCTGACGCTGACGCTGAGGGAGACGACTCTCGGCGGCTAAGTACTCCGACCACCGGGGCACGCTCTCCACTTCCTTGGATTTGAACGAAACGTGCGCCATCTCCTGATTAGAGAGCAGCTGCCGGTCTGTCACGCACCGCTAGCGCGCCGGCGCCGAGCTCTGCGCCGAACTGGCTCCAATTACCAAAACATTCTCAAGAATTATGCATTCCGACCATTAGGAGATCCAAGTCCCGGCAAATCTGTGTGGAGAGCGAGCGAGGGAGCTCACCTAGCAGACGCACTCGTCCGTACGGATGCTGGATTGCTGGTGGCTTGCTCAGCGAAGCGGAGATCCCGCTGCCATTGCGAGCGAAGAAGCAGCTCCGTCCGTCCGTCGCTCTCGTCGGATGTCTGCTCTGCTTCTCCTGGAGGTGGGGGAGCAGTACAGCGACCTGACCCTTCTTTTTTTTCATGCTTCGTCTTTACTCCTACGCATGAACCGGTAGGACCGTGGGCCCGCATCTTCTTCACTGCGTTGGGTGGTGGCAGGTGGGCGGGACAAAGGCCCGGATCCGCTTGCAGCAGCTCCTCACAAGTGGGCTTCTCTAACTGCGGTCTCGGGCGGTAGATTATAGTGGGCCGCCCACCGGGGAACCCCAAATGAGCCCGACCTCTAGGGAGCCTTTTTTTTAATTCTGTATAGATAATATTCAATTCAGACCTTAAATAAGAGTGAATAAAGTGAACCGGCGGGCACCTGCTCCTGCCTAGTTTTTTTTTTTAATCTTGATTTAAACCACTTTTGAAAAGTCAAAAAAATCTGTAAAAAATCAGATGCATAGGTAATGCAAATACAATGCGCCGGCAAGTGAGTTTCGTGAAGAATTTGTATTTACGTTGGCTACGTAAAAAAGACAAAAGTGCAAATGCTACAGTAATGTTGTATAGCAGTGTATATACGTCATAGATTTGTCTTTTTTACACAGGCCAAATGAAAGATCTTTTCTCCACGAAATTTTGTACTATTACTGCATACATGTGTATGCATGTCCCCATTTTTTTTCGGAATTTTTGAACATTCGGAAGGTGCTCGTCCTGGGCAGGAGCAAATGTACCCAGGTTCATCCTGGTATTTCCCAAAATATGTTGTATTGTATGCTACACAAAAATGAAAAATCTGTATAAAAAAAAGTTTTGCAAATGTAGGTTTCTCGCTAGATCCACCATTTATCATTTTTTTTCTCGGTCTAAAATATAACGAATTGCGGATTGGTTTTATGCTATCATTATCTAAACCTAGGGTTTTCCCCAACTTAAACAACCTCCCTCAAGCTCAGGCTCCAAAAGGCCGCACTCGTTGCCAACCTGCGAAATTATCACAAAGCCACCGTCTTATCTTTTTGGTTATTATGAGTGTTTCTTCTACTTTCCTTTTCATGGTTTTTATTCATGGAAAAAATAACGCGCTATTTCGGCGCTAATAGCGTGCTATAGGAGATATCTGGAGACTCCACGCTAAATTTTACCACTTTACTCGCTATGGTGCTATTAATGAAATAACATGCTATATCGCGCTAAAACGTCATAGCGTCATAGCACGCTATTTTTTCCAACCTTTCGGCCCAAAAGACCGGATTTTTCTCCTAAGGAAGAAGTCACTACCTGTTTGTAGTGGTGATGAACTATAATCTGTTAGTTCATTTTCAAGATGGGAAGTTGACATCACTAATGTTGAGATTCTGAATAAATAATTTATACTATGTTATTACCCTTTGGGATGTTAATGTTACACTTCTAGACACTTAGCGAACTTTTTTTATATGTGGTTATGCATATATTGTTCCGACATTTTTGGACTACATCCTTTATTCTTGTTGAAATCTTTTATTTTTACGGCTATATATGTTATTTAAAAACACTATTTAAAATATAACACGCTATTAACTAGAAATTCACTTTGACTCCGAAGCTCATATGCTCCTGTTATGTTAAAAAAATAGTAAAACATTTTTGAAAATTCTTTAAAATTGGAGGCGAACATATACAAATGTTCAACATATGTGCCAAGTTTCGTGATGAAATGACATCTGGTATGTTCTGTGCAAAAAAGACAAATGCTTGGCCGAAATGGAATTCCAAAAACATTTTTTGTAGAGCACTTATTTTGTTATTTTTGCACAGACCACCACACATGTCATTTCATCATGAAACTTGGCACGTATTTAGAAACATGTATATGTTATCGTCAAAAAAATTCAGATTTTTTGAAAATGTTTTATTATTTTTAAAACCTTGTTTAATTTAGCGGGAGCATATGAGCTCGGGAGTCAAAACGCCTCTCTCGCTATTAGCACGCTATAATGTGTATAACATCTGGAAGAGGCCGACGCTATTTCTTCTAGCATGCTATTTTTACCTTACATGTTTTCCTTCCACTATTTTCTGAACTCGAGGCATACAAAAATGAAAAGGACGACATATCTCAAAACGCGCAAATGTGTAATGAATACTAGGTTTAATGCTTCATTGTTGATTGTGTTGAGACATTGACCCTAAAGCTTGCAAATAAGAACCACCAAAAACAACTTCAAAATAATTTACTAAGTAAATCCGAATGCATGAATGTCTCACCTAGAAATATATAATATCGTGACTGTCATAAGTTTATAATTTATGTTTGTTTCAAATTTTATGATTATATATTTTCCTTAAAAAAGTACATACCCCTCTCCCTGCAAATTCATGTGTCCTCACATGTGAGACCGACACGTGCCTCATAAGGTGGTCGCTTTGGGAGCAGCAACACCCTTATTTTAGCATGTCTAATTTTTGTTCTTAGGGCTCCGATGCTCCTTCTTTGATCTCCAGCATCCTCTAAAAAATCGTTATCAATAACGGTTAGTCACTCGGGCGATGATGGTGAACACAAACAGGATTCATCAATTTTTTACCCTTTTCACCATGTGTCCCCTTGGAGATGAGTTTGTATTGTTTTTATTTTTTATTTTGTTGTAAACATGAGAGTGGATACTTATTGGTTGGGACTCTCAGTCTAGTGATGTAGTAGCAACAATCTTTTCCCCGGAGTGGTGACTCCACATTATCAAATACATAGGAAGGCGGGAATTTTCATCTCCGTCTACCAATATGTAAATAAACTAAAGCTCTCTTGTTTGCCCCAATAGTACCGATGTAGTTGCCAATTACAAAGGTATTATAAGTTGGAAGAAGTAAGAACTAACAATATATATAAATATATTTCTACGGTTTCACGTAAAAATAAGACACAGATAAAACTATGTAGAGCATAGTAATTGAGGTTTCTTATAAAGGTAAGTGGGCCGGAATTTATGGATTCACTTGATCTATCTCTCGTAGACATGTTGCCATATATAGCCATCAAGTCTGTAAATACATACACTCCGCATCCACATGATGATATTTTGGACCTTGATTTCTATCTACTCCATGATTTTTGTTCCAATTAGAGGGAAAAGAGAGATGAGGTCTAGATTTATTATTCATTTTCCCTCTTAGTGAGGGGAAGCTTTTTGGATCTAGATCTTGGAGATTCATTTGCTGAGTTCTTCCGTGCTCTTCCTCCCTTCTCCCTCATAGCATTAGTTGCTTTGGTGGGATTAGAGAGTGAAAGATTTGAGAACTTCTTGTGTTCTTGCCCATTGCATCGGTTGTATCGGTTTTAGTTCTCCACAATAATACGTGGAAACTGAATATGAGAAGCTTGTTACTCTTGGGTACTTGGAGTGCCCTATAGCCTATCCTCTTGGGTACTTGGAGTGATCTAGACGGTCCTTGTTCATCTCGGGAGTTTTGGTGGCTCGCGGGATATATTGAGAGTCTTTAATTAAGTTGTGGAGTGTGCCTCAACCTTGTTTATCTCGTGGCTTTTGGAGCCACCGGGATTTGTTGAGAGCTTCCAATTAAGTTGTGGAGATTTTTCCAAACTTGTACGGGTTCGGTGACCACCCTCAAGTGTGCCATAGTGGCTCGCGGCACTCCACATTGGTGGGGGCACAAAGAAGATTATGGTGTGTCATTGGCGGCTATTCGGAGATCACTCTGTGACTCTGCATCGCTCTAACGGAGGCTAGCTTTCATTGGGAAGTGAACTCCGGGATAAATCAACGTCTCCAAATCATAGTTTAAAAAACCAAACCGGGCCAGCGGTTCAACCAGAAAAAACCGAAACCAGAGCCTCTGCCGGTTCTTTAAGCGCACTGAACCGTCCCCGCCAGCGGACCGGAGCATCTTCCTATTAGATTAGTATATACACGGTACCATTAAAAATTCACACGAGGACCTAACGGCTTTTGTTGCTTTCCAGCGCTCTGCACGCAAAATGCATACATGCGTACGTACTACTCTGTTATATCATTATTGTGCCAAATTGCAAATCTAAAATGCTTTTGCAAACACAATTAGTTATTTATTGGAGCATTTATGAGTAAAAAAATATTATTTATATCTTAAAAAACCGAACAGTGAACCGGTGAACTGGCGGTCCGACCGGTAAAAACCTGAACCGATGGCCTCTCTGGTTCGATCACCGGTCCGGTTTTTTAAAACTATGCTCCAAATGCCTCAGTTATTTCCATATCCGAACTCTTTACTTGTGTAATTTATTTTGTGATAGCCTTTGAGCTTGAAGTAATATATCTTTGTTGGATGTATGCCCCAAAGTCAATGTATTTATACATCTGATTCATAAATTATGTTTTGTGTTTACTATGTTATAACTGCGATGGTTCCTGAATACGTGATTCAGGAGAAAAGCACATACGCACATGTAGAAATATACCCTAGTCTTTCCTACGGCTTATTTGTTGAATGCTAGATGACTGTGCTTTCTAGGTCATGGACATTGTAAATGTCAGCATCAATGAGTGGCATATTGTTGGAGAACAATATGCCTGGGTAGACCCAGATTTTGGTATGCTAAGAGATTTCGTTTGTTTTGTCCTTAGCTTATTATATGACATATCCTTGAACCATGAGGTTATCAGGTTAATTTATACATACTAGAGGGATTACTTTAGTGTTGTCAATCATCACGGCCGTAAAAGGTGATCAAAACGGCAATCACTAGGTAGTTACGAAGGTATGCATATATCCAGATGTTCTAAGATGGGAGATTACTCCTTTGTCAAAAGAGAGATACACACTGGGGCCACTCGGTATGAAAGATATTCAATATGTTCTGCAAACAATGCATGATGAAGTTACACCGTGTGGGATATCGTAATACGGAAACGAGTAAAGGGAACTTGCCAGTTAAACGAGATAGATGAAGATGTAATGAATCAATGAGTGATTCATGGTAACATCAACGGAACCGTATCTCGGGTAAAGTTTTGGTATCGCGACTAATGGGAATGATATATTAGTAATCGACAGGTTCAACAGAGTGTCTTCGTATAATGACAGTAGTTATTCAGGTTGTCCTCGGATCTGACCCTGGCCGGTGATTAGATGAGTACATCTAATTATAGCTACATGTTATCGAACTTGTAGGGTGGACACGCTTAAAACTAGGATTGGTTAGTTGTGTATATTGGTTGGTCTAGAACATAGTGAGAGAGTATCACCGGAATAGTACCTGCGTGATAGATATATTAATATCAGAGAGATTACATTGGCAGACACTGGATGTCTCGGAGTGATAGATGATACTATCACTATCGGATTTATTTCGAGGGTTTATATGTGGAAGATAATATTTATCCAGAGAGTTTGTCGGCGGACACTAGGTGTCCTGGATCATGTAAATATGTTTATATGATAAGTAATTAATTCGGAGAATTTTCTGTAAAAGGAAATATTCAAATAGGAATTAATTAGACAAAAATATTAATTTATTTAATTAATAAATAAATTGGAAAAATATTAAATAGCAAAGGCTAGGGGCCCATGTATAGCAGCCGCTCCACCCAAAGGGGTGGTGGGCCGGCGCTAGGGCAAGAGAGGGGGAGGCGCCCCCTCCACCCGAGTGGGCCCCACAGCCCATGTGGGGCGGGCAGCGACTGCTAGGGTTTAGGGGGTGGGGCCCCCACTCCTAGGTTGGTTCGGACCAAGGTGGGGCCCACCCCAAGGGCGGCGGTGGCGGTGGCTTTGGGGAGGAGTTCTACTCCTTCCCCCAAGTCACCCTACCCCTCGGGCCTCCTATATAAACCCCCACCCCCTCCTCTTTTGGAGACACACAAGTTCCGTAATAGTTGGTTCTTTGTCTAAAAGGATAGAGAGAACCTCTCTATTTTAGAGGGACTCTCTGCGATTAGATTTAGATCTAATCTCTCTCTTTCTCCTTCTCATGTGTTGAGATGTCCACCTTCATATACGCCAGTAGTGCTTCAAACTTGGACGACGAAGCTCTGCTGAACCTCTTCTAGAGGACGCATGCAAAATCTCAGAGGGGTTAGACGTGACCCTCACTCTGCTGGATCAAGGAGATCAAGCAAGGAGAAGACAATGTAATCTCTCTACCAGGCTTGGTTGAGAGAATCTGCTTCAAGGTACATCGACTACGTCATCGATCTTCCGCAACTTCGGTGTTGGTAGCGTATTCTGTCTAGATCTTCGGATCATCGTATTTGCATGTATATTCATAGTAGATCTTGGGCTGTTGCGTAGCATGGTAGTCAAAATTTTAAATTGCCGTACACGCAACCCAATAATCTTGTTATCACATAATTGTTTATCTTGCTTAGCATAAGTGTTTGGTGCACATAGATAAACCTATCATGTTTAGGTTTTGTACTTGATAAATTAAACGCTTGTTTTATTTCGCATATAGTCAAGACTAAACTGTAATATTTTGAATCGACTATTCACCCCTCAATGCGACATATGTGTTCTTTCAATACGTCACTTTTTTGTGATGATCATCATGGATTCGTTCTCTTCTGTATGACGTGGTATCTTCATATGCAACATGAGATAGCCTAATTGAGATGATTATCATAGGTAGAAGCTCGCACATTCAGATGGTAAATACCACAACGAAACCATGAATCCATGCTTCAAGTAATATAAATTTATGTACTGCGTTTCTAAAGAACATTTTAAGCAGGCAATCAAAAAGGGTTTTTCTAAGTGTTCAGTAATCGATCCGCCTAGTCTGGCACTTAGTCGAGTAGGTTGTGGTGTTTTGGTAAGGTCATATCGTCAGCTCTGGATATGATGTTCTGTCATTAAACGCTCCATCTTGTCTTGGTGGGGTGTGGGCAATCATGGTGTCGAATTAGGTGTGCTTGGTGGTTCTCATGTTTCATCTCCGCCAGTGCATGTCTTCCGTTATAGTATGAGGATCAAATGATGATACTTCGTTTTCTTTGATCATTGGCTTGGACGCGCAATTCATCGGAAAGAAAGTAAGTTCTTGACACTCCATTGTCAGCTTCTGAAGATAGTCAACTCCGTTGACGTCTATTCGTCCTTACACAAACACGTCCACTTGTACGTCAGAGGCAGAGGTGATGCACTGTAAACTTCCATAGGAGATCGACTTCTAATGTGATACGCAAATCAGTAAGCCAACACTTTTGTACTAAGAAAAACAAAGCACATGTAACATGTACAAAGGAAATAACATATTTATAAGGTTGAGCGATCCAACATGAGAACACGTAATAGTCTTGTAACCGATGGGTTTGGCTTTGCACCTATCAACAAGCATATATACCCCCCTCCCCCAATAAAAGGGTGCCCAAGATGAATAATGGAAGAATGCATATTAGGGTTTGGGAATATACTTTAATCACAAGTTTAATATGTTACTATGTGTGAATAAGATGAAAGATTTAGTCCAATTTAGAGTTTTACTTGAATGATCACATAAAAGTTGATTACCTAAAAGTTGTTGTGCACATCTTAAATAGAAGCTCAGCCACACATAGTGAGATCATATGCAAACATTACATAGTGGATAGGTGGATGACCTATTCTTAGGGATATTGCCTCGAAATTATGCAGAGTCCAAAGATCCATGCATAGAAAGTGAAAAATCATTAATTGCAAGCACAAATAAGTGCGGCGAAAGAGGACAACCTTGAATGACCTCGACTGCTCCAAAAGCGTCGAGCAATTGTCCGTTATTAATAACGTAAAATGAAGTGGTAGAGATGCATTTATGGATCAAATTTATGAAATGACCATGAAACCTTTACGTGCAAAAGCCCTAGCAATTAAAATCCACTTAGTTCAGTCGAAAGCTTTGGTAAGATCAATACTTAACATAAAAGTCTTTTGTTCCCGGAGGATATTTGGAAATAATGAGTGATCCCTGAGTTATAGCAACATTACTTGAAATCATTCAGCCTTGAAAAAATTCGTATTGTGTTTCATGAATATGAACTAGGCAAGAAACTTCGGAACCTACAAGCCTGATTTTTAGTGATAAGTTTATAAATAACACCACAAAAACTAATAGGTCAGAAATCATATGGCAACATATGATTTCCTCGGGATCAAAGCAATAAGATTCACATTTAGCTTACGATGGACATTACATTTGATCTAGAAATTCCGAACAATACTTGTGACATCGTCTTCAATCCTCTCCAAGTCACTACATAAATTGTCACATTTAAGTTTTAACCCATCAATTCAACACGTCAATCACTAAGACATGACTTGCTTCTTATTTGAAACTTAAGGCGCTGTAGATGAAGGTGTTGTAGGTGGACTGCCTAGTCATGTACACTGACTCTGTTTTTTAATGAAAGGTCGGTATCCTACTTTTTAGAGACCAGGAAAACAAATCCAGCCGATAAATATCTCTTTTATGTGCCCCAATGCTTGTATGCAATGTTCGCATTAAAAAGAACCAATGCAAAGTTCACATGAGCCGAAACCAGTGGCAACGAGTTTCTCTTTCCCTTCGCTCCTCTCTCACTCCACCCTTGAAAGTCAACCGCCGTCCCAACCCAGATCCGGCCGCCCTCGTGGCCGGCGCTCGCGCTGGCCGGCGTAGGGATGGTCTAGGATGCTGGGTCTCCTTGTACAGCAGTAGATTAGCTAGTAGTTTAGTTCCTGGCGAGTTGTCCTCCGTGGCGTTCGGCTTCATGACTTCTTCCTCGCCCCGAAGGTCAGCTGCTTCGATGTACGGGCGCGGCTTCGAGCACGCCGGCGAGGTACGCTCCATCAAGCCTCCAAGGCGGAGGAGGGGCGGAGACGGCAAATCGTTGGTTGCCTTCTTCAATAAGCGCATCGGCTTCTTTTTGCTGTGGGCTACTCTGCTTCTCCTGGCCGGCCATGGTGGCGAGGGGGAGAAGAAGGGAGGCGTACGGGAAAAGATGCTCAGCAGCTACCCTGGCGGCGTTGCGAGCGCGTCGCTGGAGTGGAAGAGCCTGAGGTTGTTTGAAGCTCCATGGTGGAGTTCCTCAGCATCAAGATTCGACCGCTGCTTGTTCAATAAGCTCGGGTTCTGGGTTCTTCGTCGGGCCGTTCTTCTTCGCCTGCCTCCTCCCGCCCATGGCAGGAGTTGGGAGTTTGACGGCGGGCCGGTCTGTACTGATGGCGTTGGCAGTGAGCCCTCTGCTACGAGGTATTTCTGCTTCTCCTGTTTGATTCGTTCTCCAGCAGGCGCAGAGGTTGCGGAAGGTGGAGACGTCGATTGGGCGAGCAGCAGTGCTAAACAGCAGTGGAGTTGGGAAGCGATTTTCACGAGCACCAGTGCACCACCTCGACGGCGGGTCATGGCCGTCCGACATCCACGGCCTATCCACGGCCTATCCAGAAGCCGGTGAAGGTCTCCGGCGTATGTTTAACCTCCCTTGTGAGACCCCTCTCGAGGTCAGCAGCCGCATCCTTCGTCTGCATGGCAGCAAGTGGTTCTGTCCCCGCTTCCACGCATGACGGCGGCGTTGCGGACCTCCGGCTCGACGGTTGTAATGCCCCGGGAGTTTTCCCCAATTAGTTTTGTTTGTTTTTCTTTTTGGCATCATCATGTCATCATGCATCTTGTTATCACCTTGCATGTTTTGCTAAAGAAATAAAAATATTATTTTGGCAAACCCTATTTTAGTTTTTGCAAATAATAATCCATCTCTCTCTCTTGCTATTTTAAATAAAACCCCAAACTAAATATTTGGGAATATTTGTAAAATGATTTCAAATACAGAACTAAAGTTTATAAAAATATTATTTTGTAAAAGTCTTGCCTCTCTTTTATTCCTCTCTTTTCTATTTCTTTTCCCTCTTTTATATATCTTTTATCTTTTCTCTTCTTCATCTCTTTTATTTTGGAATAAAGAGAAATTCCCAGAAATTCTTATCAGGCCGAAGCAAGCCATCCGGTCCATCCTTCTTCCAGCCCGAAGCAGCCCAACATCCACCACGCCACTTCCCTGTCGTCTTCCTCCGTACAGGAGCACGCACATAGCGTGACCGAGCCACGGCACCACCACCTGCTCCCTCCCCCTCCTTTTTAAGCCGCCCCTCTCCCCTCCTGGGAACCCCCTCGACTTAGTACCAGATCTACCAACTTGTCCAGGAGCTGCAACTAGTTCGGGCTTTCCATTTGCTCATATGCATGTGCATGAGACTTGACTGATGATGAGAGGTTCGATGATATGGGGGTGCATATAGGTGCGGTACGTCACGAAGTGGACATTCCTACTGTGGCTTGTTCCACCTAGTGCGTAGGCGCAAACGATTGAGTCCGCTACGGAGGTATCGGCCGGACTCTGGACGCGGGTAACAACTCAGATGGGTGGCTCCCTGGACTTGTTGGTAGTGAAGAGAAAATGTCTTGTCGCGACATCCTGCCGACACACCGACGGAAGTGTGTTACTCATGGGCATTAAGGGTTGAACGTGCGTGTGGCTTAACAGTAGTGCACCCCTGCAGGGTCAAATCTTTTCGAGAAGCCGAGTCCACGGTTATGGACAACTTGGATCGGATGCTGGCTAACAAGATCATAAACAACTTACACCTAATGATTCTAATTAACTTGACTAGTAAGTTAGACTTATTCTCACAATAAGATGTAACTAAAATTTGACAACTATGTGAGTTTCCCTCGATTGCTTCCTCATACTTGATTGAGGGGGTGGATCTGGGAAGTGTTATGCTTGGTGTTAGAATCTAGTTGGTTGGGTCGCGCTCCCTTATCTCTCTCTGTAGCCGGAAGTTGTAGTGTCTCTATAGGTTGTTTAGTGCTGCTGCTGCCGCTCAGTCCACCATCCTTTACTTTTGGTAGTCTTTGTGTTGGTATCTGATGCATGTAAAATGCATACATGAACTTTGCACTTTAATTGCTTATATTCCAATCATATTTGCATCATATAAGGGTTATATCAATGTTTTATCATGATTTTGGGAATACTTCATAGTTTTTCCATTTATTTGGAATTAACCCTGCACAGGCAGAAAATCCTAGTTTTGTATTTTAATGTTTCAGGGACCCAAACGTCAACGAAATCACCTGGAAATTTACGGGCGTCAATATTTGGAAGGAAGAAGGACTACGGAAAAAGGAAGCGAGCAAACGGAGGCCCGAGGGCCAAACGAGCATGGCCCACGCGGCCACAGTACCAGGCCGCGTGGGACCCACCCGTTTGGGCCTCGTGGCTCCGTTGCCGTCGATCTTCGCTCCACCGCCTTCGTCTTGACCTAAAAACGCCTATAAAAAAGGTCCCTCGTCGTTCTCTGGAACGATCGCCGCAGAAACACAGAAACACCGAAACGGAGATCAGGAGTTGCAGATTGGAGGGGGAAAACTCCGGCGGGGCGCTGCCGGCGTGGTCTCCACCTTCTCCATCGACTTCTCCACTGTCTCCATGATGAAGAGGGAGTAGTCCACCTCTGGACTATGGGTTTGTGGAAGTAACTTATGTATCTCTCCTCTCTTGAGCTTCACTAAGGCTGTGTTTGGGACAGCTCTACTCCATCTAACTCCACTTCAGCTCTAAACTCCACTCCACTGGACAAGTTTTGGAGTAGAAAAAAGTGTTTGGTTCACTAATTAGCTCCAGATTCGGATTTGACTGTCCTCGTATTTTGTTTTCTCATTTATTTTTGTCCTACCGTTTTGGTACTGCATCATCCTGAGAAGAAAGGCAGCCTTCTTTTCAGCTTAATTGCTGTACGTTGCAAACGCTCGGTGTCAAGGAAATCATCGCATTATTTTGGGCAAAGTACCAAATCGGGCACACAATTCACACAATCTAAACAATGCGTATGCACACCATCTCCTGCTCGTCATGTTCACCACACCAAATGGAAGCAGCACCCAGTTAAACAAAAGAATCAGGGAAGTTTCCGTCGGCGAACTTCTGGAGGAAAATTACAAGGGCAGGGACGACCTCCTGTAGCATGAACCTGGCATCAGGTAGGCGACGAATTCCTGCTTCAGGCTGGCGTGGAGGTCTTCGCCGGGGATACAGCTGCAGGAAAACTGTCACGGCGGTGAGTCTCTGGTCCACGCGGCTGTGGATCGGATTGCGAGAAGCAGTGGGGCGGCGGGGAAAAGGCTGGCTGGCTGGCTAGTGGATGGAGAGGATACGGACGAACCAGCGGGGGAGACGAGAAGATTATCTCGGTGGTCGCCGGGGTGGTTCAGGGTCTTGACTGAGAGGTTAGGGTGGGCGGCGCGCCCTAGTCTGCTCTCTGCTGGCATCGTGGAGGCCTAATCGAGGGATTATAACGTGAGGAAAGAGAAAACGTTTCGCTCTGGGCAACTAATCGGTGGCAACGGTGGGTAATATCACCCAAACTTCATGGGCCGATGAGTTCTATGAGGGTAGCACGACCTGGAGTGGAGCAGCCGAAGCACCTATTCCCTAGCTTCGATAAATTGAACGTGCGGGCGTCTCGGCTCCACTACGGCTGGATGGTGGAGTTGCGCGTTTGGGATGGCTTCACCTGCTCCAGCGGCAGAATGGTGAAGCGGAGCTGTCCCAAACATAGCCTAATTAGCACTGTATGAGCTGCTGAACATGATTACGGTCACCGTTGTAATACCTTTGTGGTGGATCTTTATGAGTTAATATATGTTTGAGATTGCAATGTTTGTTTCAGTTATGAGTATAGATGCATATTATGTACCCCGTCTTGTCTACTTGTTTTGACCAAGCATGTTTATGAGAGCGTGTGAGGGGGAACATGTGCATTAGTTGGAGTAACGGGGGGTGGCTAGTGCAGTGAACGTGAGAGGAAGTTCTGCGATCCACTTTGGTATATTTACCTTACTTTGTTACCTCACTAGGGATAAACTAAAATACCATGCTACCGGGGATGTGGGCGTGACGTTTGCCACTACTCCATGACTAGATCTAGCATGTTCTTATTTTCACTTCATGTCATGATACTTATTGCTATATTCTGAGTTATCTTAATTACTGAGGTGTTATGATTTAGTTCGCATCTTGGTGGAGTATAAGAGAGGTTAATAACCAAAAGATCTCTATGTTAGAACGTGATGCCCATATATCTAAGTAATTTGTTATCAAACCCTGTGTTGCAATCTCATATGTTAACTTTGTGTGTTCCATTGTCTACCACTTTATAAAGAGAGAGTGCATTTGTGAAACCATGAACCCCAGTCCATTTTTAATCATAAGAAACACCTTTCCAACACCATATACCACTTTTATATTTTCAGCCATCATTAAATCCGAAAATACAAAAATACTTTTCATCTTGCATACTGTAACACCCCGAAAATTTAGACCGAATTTTTAATTAAATTTTTAACGCCGGAAAAACTTTTCGGGTTTCTAGATGTTTTCTTCGAACCCGTCGGTCTTTGATTTGGCTCTGGTTTCGCTCTCTTAGAAAAATTCCCAACCATCCTCGATCTTTGTCAACCTTCGCCAGAATTCCATGACATTGTTTTATCTGTTAAACCATTGGTTCCATCTGGAGATTTCAAAACCTTTCAGTTCATCTCACTAAAGTCTCCACCGCAATTTTTGCCTGGAATAAATTCTATCAAGCTACCAGATGGTTCCCTCTTATATAGAGATCACTTCCACGGAAAAATATTTCCTAGTCCCATGCAATATTCCAAAGATTTTTCATATTCCCTATTATGTCGGTTTCAATCCGAAAATTATCCGGACACCTTCCACTCATCCAAAAATTCTACAATTTTGGGGAGATGCATGAATCCACCTCCTGAACATTTCACTCCACTGTCCCAACCTCATTTGAGCAATGTATGAGGTACTTCCTCTGTAGTGCTCTTTTCTTGCCTATTAGCAAATTCCAAAGGAACCCCTCTTTTTATGTCTCCAAAAATTCTACAACAATTAGGGGATGACCCCTAGGCAGTATGTAACCCATTTATACAAAAATATTGGATACCTTGTTAAGACAATATTTGACTTTTCCTCTGTCCAAGTTTCTGCCCTAAAACACAAATGTTTTCAAAAATCTAGTAAAATGATTTTTGTAGTGGGAGGAGGGTGCATAGATGCAAGCATTGGGTGTGTCAACACCTCTGGGAAAAGTCTTGATCAGAGCAAAGATCATTTGCTTCTCCAAACAATCTTTTTCCATTTGGACCAGTGCTGTTTTTCAAAAGTCCTAGTCACGTGAAGTTTCGAATTTGCAAAAACTCTAGTCGGAAAAGTTGTAGCAAATTCGATTTGGCACCGAGTGACGCGGTTAGTTTTCGTTTTAGAGCCCTAGGATGAGAGAAACTTGGTGATGCCGATGTCAGCATGGCCAGAACCGTGGCCACCGTGGGCATGGTCGTGCCCAACGGCGCCGCCGGTTCGTGGTCATCGCCGGTGGCCTCCCCGCTGCTTCCCCACCCCTCGCTCGACCCCAGCCGCCACACGTCGCCTTCCCATCTCCTCCCGTGCGCCGCCACACGCTAGCCGACACGCCGCGCACACAGGACCGCCGCGGGGCCCCCTCGCCAGAGACCGTCACCGCTGTCCAAGCTCACGAGTGGCCGTGGATTATCGTCGCCCAGCTAGGAGGACGGCGCTCGACGACGCGCCGCTTCTACACCGCCGCCACAAGCCGTCGACACGTCATGGCCGCGCGAGCAGTGCACCACCCTGCGTCTGACACCTCGCTGTGCGCCCTAGTGACGGCCACCCTTCGATTCGCTATAAAAGGAGCCCCCCAGCTACCTTCAATCCCCGCACCACCTCCCTCTCCCTCTCAGCTCTCTCCCCATCCAGTATGGCACCCTAGGAGGCACCAGAGTGCCGGCGGCAAGCACGCCTCCGCCGCTCGGCCTCCGGTCGATTCCTCTCTCCCGAGCTACCCCGCCACCGATTAATCACCACCTCCTCCAATCCAGACCACCAGGAAGCCGTGGCCGTCCTCGATGGGGCACGGGATGGCCTGAGTCGCCGTCCCCATCCTTGCCGCCCCACGGTCTCCGCCGAGCTTCGGGAGCTCGCGGGCAACGCGCCCCGGCTTTCTCCCCGTACACTGGACCCCTCCCCGGGGTGCGGTGAGGCTCGTCGGGCTGGACTCCGCCATCTCCCGCCATTCCAGTGTGCACAGCACCCTGCGCCGGCGACCGCCCGTGCTCTTCCGAGCCGGCGAAGGAAGAAGAAGAAGGAGGGAAAAAAAGAAAAGGATTTGTTTAAGTCCTTGACCCGGCCCCACCTGTCAGCCTAAGTGGAGGCGTATTCCGCTGGTTTCCGTCTTCCAGCAGAGAAAGCGTATTTCGGAGAATACGCGACCGACCTAGCCCAGAGCAGAAGCAGCCCGCGGCGTTTTTTTTCCTCTCTGGTGAGCAGCGCATAACTATCGATCGCACGTCAACAACTTTTGAACCGTGGCTCCGTTTGGAGTGAATCAAATTTGTAAATTCATGTTTTGAGCAGCTCTGTCCAGTAGTATCAGTTTCACATTTTGGTAAAATACTTGTATGTTCAGCACCTTTGTGTGCATGCGTAGGTATTCCGTGGTACCGACAAACCAAGACCCAACCCGCGACGTGTCCGTGACCCTCCAAGCCAAACGATGTCGATCTTCGGAGGCAAGCTAACCCCTTGCTATGAGCCATCCCGCAATGCATGTTTGTTTGATTGCTTAATACCATGCCGGGTGTATGTCTGTCTTCTGTTATTGATATATCTGTCTGCTATTATCGTTGCATGTTTGTATGCTGTCTATGTTTTATATGAACCTTGTATTGCTGTATGTGTATCGTATTGCTTTTAAATTATTGCACTACTTTATAACTGCTTATCTGTGCATCACTCACATTCCCGAGACAATGGCCGGTGGTACCGCCTCAGTCAAAGGAATGGGGGAATTATTACAACTGTGCGTCTCGCGCTTGCGGGGTTTTGTTTGCTTCTTTCTTCTTCGCCGAGGTGTGGAGCGGACGAATGTCGTCTTATGATCCTCGGACTTGGGGGCATTTGCCAAAAGAGTTATTTGCCTTGTCCCTCCGTCAAATATGGTTGGCATAGACCACCCGGACTGCGACGCTTGGGAGCTGACTTTCCATTTGGTTCTTTTTGCCGAGATTGCTGACACCACGTCGGGGTAACCCTCGAGTGGAATGGATGCTCTCTCATTTTTATGAGTGCTTTTCGGTTCATTCTTTTGCGGTGACACCGGCCGGGTCTCCCGCCACCGTCATCCGTTTGAAACATTATGCTATTATTCTGTGAACACTAACCCCCGAGTGACACCGGCCGGGTCTCCCGCCACAGTCACCCGGGTATTATTATTATCGTTATGTTGTTATCTATGCATGCAAGTATTATGTTGCTAATGCCTTGTTGTTGTTGATATGTGATATTGATGTCGTAATTATTATGCTGGACTAATCCTCTGTTTTGTGACTTGTGGTGATGAAACTTGATTAAATAAAACACCCCTCCAAACAACGATAGGGTCAGTCCATAGTGCCACTAATCTGAACATCGAAAGCACTACCACTGTCGCTCACATGGGCGGGTCTTGACCTACGTAATCCTATCGAGCCTCCTTTGATGCCACCATTTTGGCAAGTCTAGTTGGTTACCATAGTTGGTCGGGGCTAGTCTTGCGAAGGTTCCGGAGCTAGGCATCGCTCATGGGTTGGGGACGTGCCGGATTCACTTCTGCATAAGGCATATAGTTATGTCGGTGGCTATATAGGGAGTGTCTTGATGGCGTGAACGGTTGAGTGAGTGTATCAGACCGTCTTAAGGACGTGATCCTAAAGTACCGGTTGTTAATGATCCACTTAGATGAGTGAAGTATTGCAACCTCTCAAGAGTGTAAATCTGGATATCTAGCCTCGTTCCTGGGTTATGGAACAACAGTTCAGTGTCGGTCACACTATGTGTCCTCGTCGTGTCCGGAGGTTAAACTTAAGATTTGTTTGAAATAATTAATGAACGACCTGATTACACTAAATGAACAAATAAGATGATGCAGGGAATATTGTCGTGAGCTGTTGATGGTTACCATGATTTAGGGATGGCGGTGTGATGCGTTGGGAAGCCTATAGTTAGGCCATAGCCCACATCAACCGTGCATGCCCAGAGTTGAAAGATGAGGCCAGGGGGCCTAGCAGTGATCACAGGTGATGTTGTGCATTATTTGGTACCCACTTGGTACACCCGTTTACTCGTCACAGGTAAGCCCTTTGTATGATTACCGGTACACGATCCAACCCCACCTGGCTTGGACTCTGTACTGGTGATACCCCGTTGCTTGCTTATGACATGTTTGGTTGTCAATGCCATGCTACTTTTATGTCATGAATCTAGAGTACACCTTGCCATGTTGTAGGGATTTATTTCCATTATGTATACCCTGCTGCATGATTGTTGGATTGTTTGTAGTGAGTGGCGATTCTTGCTGAGTGCATAATAATGTACTCACGGGCCTTGTGATTGTGGCCAGATATCGGCGAGGAATCATCTTCTACCTTAGCAAGGAGATGGAGCCAGAGCGTGCTAGGATCAGTAGCCCAGCCAGAAACCTGTGGAGTGGAGCCGCTCCAAGCCGTTGCCTCATTTATGTCTTCCGCTGCCAGTTAAAACTCTGAGTTGGGCCATGTTTGGCTTGATATCTTGTAAAGCCACAACGGCCTTGTAAACCCTTTTGTAGCACTTTGTGCCTGATTGTGTAATGATTTCCGCTATGTTGCATTGTCGTAACGTGCGGCCAGATATCTTGGGCTGGCGCACGGGGCGACCGCCCTTCTGACAAGCTGTGCCAGAAGGGGGTGCCACAGAGCATGGTATCAGAGCACCAGGCTAGCTGTAGACTACCCTAGCATGGAAAGCCCAACCTTACTTTTGCCCGAGAAGGAGCCCGATGGATTTGACCCATCTCTGCCTAACCGGCATGGCTATTGTTGGTCAATAGTATGGTGTAGTAGGACTTGTCCCAATCCCCGAGTGAGGCTCGCCGGTTTCTTCCATGAGTAGGAATCGTCACTACCCATTAGTATGAGACCCAAGTCCTGGCTACCTATAAAACCCCTCCCTCGCTTGCTATCCTTTGCAACCCAACTCTCTTGAAGCAGATCCCGCTCAGGAATCTTGCGCTCCCCTCTCTCCCAAGTACCTTAGCTTGAGGCTGTAGATGGAACCTACATATGTGATTCAAAGCCACTTCGTGGATTCCCCCGAGATGGCTCTCTAGGTTGCAGCTTGGAAATGTCTCGCTCGTCTGCGATACTTTAAAGCCGCGACAGAACCTCCCGCGTCTCGCTTCTTCCCGCCAAGATCCCTTGCAAGCCCCAGCAATCCCATGGTAAGCATCGAAGTGATGCTCAACTCAACCTTGTCCCACCTCGAAGCCTACACCACCGCCTTGGAGAGCATTCTTGCCTACCACTTGGAGGAATGCCATTCTAATAGGCAAGCCCTTGCCCGAGTCCCGCAGCCCACTGACAAGAGCCCAGTGGATACCAAGCTTTGCTTAGGACCAAAATCGCAAGATCCAGAAGGCAACAAAGTGGATGCCCGGACCGAGTCCCCACCAAGTGAGGAGTCCTAAGTTGGTAGGTGAGAGTTTGTGAGGTTGTTTGTTTCCCTTGTGTTGGCTTGTAATGCAAGTCCTTTCTGTTTTCTGGTTGATGTAGAGTCAGCCGTAATAAAACTTGGTATTCTTATCCTCTGGTTAGCCACTTGGTTGACACATGATGGAATATCATGCCTTTCTTTAGTTAAAGGTTTGGAAGAAAAGACAGATCACTTAAAACAGGGACAGTATATGTGAACCCAGACGCATATACCCACCTGTGAGTTAATGCGAACTTTGAATGGGATTATTTTGTAGTATGCAAATTATTTTGTGTGTGTTGCACAAGTTTAACTATTAAGTGGAAGTATTTGATGAGGCACTGTAACCACGGTGTCCCGCTCACTTAATGTTGGCTCGCGCATAGGTTTGAAAAACTCCTACATGTAGCACCCCAAGGTTCCTCACCCAATATGAACCTTGTCTGGACGCATGTTAAAGAAAGGGCCCGAGCCCTCCACGAGCAACTCCCTCCCAAGCCTTAAAATGCTTGTTGAGTGTTCTTTCTCGCTGGAACACAGAAGGATTTTTTTTGTAGAGTGTTTTCTGTCTATGGTTGCTTGTGCTTTCCTATACGGTATGGTTGAAAGGATTATGCCATACTGCTGCAGCCGTTTTGTCTTGGGCCATGGAATGCAGAAATGTTTTATAAAATGATGTTTTGCTACAAGTAGAAATTCTCCTACCCATGCTTGTATCCCTGCCATTTAATCTTGCTGCAAGACACGAACTGAACACGGATGGACAATTTCCGAAATTGATGATGCAAGTTCTACTCCAACTGGGACACCGCGACTACTTCAACGTGAAGAGGTACCCCGAGACGTGTTATTTTCCTCGTATCCCGGAGTTCTATAGGGAACATTTCTTTGCAAAAACAAACCTTGGGAATGGCTCTATCCCACAAAATTTTGGTGTTTGTGATCCCACCCTTGTGGCGCGAACATCGTTGTTTGAAAACAAACCTTGTTTCTTTTTCCGAACCGGTATATACATGAAAGGGGCACCTGCCATGTATGTATAGCTTTGGAAAAATAAAACCTTTTGTTGTACACACATGAAAGGGGCACCTGTTGTGTGTGTATATCTTGTCAAAAATAAAACCTTAGGAGAAGGTTATGATTAGCCTATCCCTGCCTTTTGTTTATAAAGGTTTTTGAGTTCTTACTCACCCCAGTTGATCTTGTTAGATTATTTGATAATTTGGTTGTAGATCTTGTTCGATCTTCCCCTGTTTGTGCAAAACCTTAGATTTTAAATTCATAAGCATGTGAGTAGATCCTATGTTGTTTGATTGTATGAGCCCTACCATGCCATCCCTAGAATGCATTAAGTGCGATAAAAATATCGAGCCTTGAGATACCTGGTTTTAGGAAAATCCCGTTGAGTGTTGATCTCTCTATGTGAGTCCAATTATACTGGTTGTAGAGGAGTTTACGCAAAAGGGTTTTAAATATAGGGGTATATTAAGACCGTACAAGAAATATCTTGTGTAACCCCGGGAATCTCTATAAGTCTCCGAATCTCGGGACGAGATTCTTTTTAAGGGGGGAAGGTTTGTAACACCCCGAAAATTTAGACCGAATTTTTAATTAAATTTTTAACGCCAGAAAAACTTTTCGGGTTTCTAGATGTTTTCTTCGAACCCGTCGGTCTTTGATTTGGCTCTGGTTTCGCTCTCTTAGAAAAATTCCCAACCATCCTCGATCTTTGTCAACCTTCGCCAGAATTCCATGACATTGTTTTATCTGTTAAACCATTGGTTCCATCTGGAGATTTCAAAACCTTTCGGTTCATCCCACTAAAGTCTCCACTGCAATTTTTGCCTGGAATAAATTCTATCATGCTACCAGATGGTTCCCTCTTATATAGAGATCACTTCCACGGAAAAATATTTCCTAGTCCCATGCAATATTCCAAAGATTTTTCATATTCCCTATTATGTCGGTTTCAATCCGAAAATTATCCGGACACCTTCCACTCATCCAAAAATTCTACAATTTTGGGGAGATGCATGAATCCACCTCCTGAACATTTCACTCCACTGTCCCAACCTCATTTGAGCAATGTATGAGGTACTTCCTCTGTAGTGCCCTTTTCTTGCCTATTAGCAAATTCCAAAGGAACCCCTCTTTTTATGTCTCCAAAAATTCTACAACAATTAGGGGATGACCCCTAGGCAGTATGTAGCCCATTTATGCAAAAATATTGGATACCTTGTTAAGAAAATATTTGACTTTTCCTCTGTCCTAGTTTCTGCCCTAAAACACAAATGTTTTCAAAATCTAGTCAAATGATTTTTGTAGTGGGAGGAGGGTGCATAGATGCAAGCACTGGGTGTGTCAACACCTCTGGGAAAAGTCTTGATCAGAGCAAAGATCATTTGCTTCTCCAAACAATCTTTTTCCATTTGGACCAGTGCTGTTTTTCAAAAGTCCTAGTCGCGTGAAGTTTCGAATTTGCAAAAACTCTAGTCCGAAAAGTTGTAGCAAATTCGATTTGGCACCGAGTGACGCGGTTAGTTTTCGTTTTAGAGCCCTAGGATGAGAGAAACTTGGTGATGCCGATGTCATCATGGCCAGAACCGTGGCCACCGTGGGCATGGTCGTGCCCAACGGCGCCGCCGGTTCGTGGTCATCGTCGGTGGCCTCCCCGCTGCTTCCCCACCCCTCGCTCGACCCCAGCCGCCACACGTCGCCTTCCCATCTCCTCCTGTGCGCCGCCACACGCTAGCCGACGCGCCGCGCACACAGGACCGCCGCGGGGCCCCCTCGCCAGAGACCGTCACCGCCGTCCAAGCTCACCAGTGGCTGCGGATTTTAGTCACCCAGCTAGGAGGACGGCGCTCGACGACGCGCCGCTTCTACACCGCCGCCACAAGCCGTCGACACGTCATGGCCGCGCGAGCAGTGCACCACCCTGCGTCTGACACCTCGCCGTGCGCCCCAGTGACGGCCACCCCTCGATTCGCTATAAAAGGAGCCCCCCGGCTACCTTCAATCCCCGTACCACCTCCCTCTCCCTCTCAGCTCTCTCCCCATCCAGTATGGCACCCTAGGAGGCACCAGAGTGCCGGCGGCAAGCACGCCTCCGCCGCTCGGCCTCCGGTCGATTCCTCTCTCCCGAGCTACCCGCCACCGATTAATCACCACCTCCTCCAATCCAGACCACCAGGAAGCCGTGGCCGTCCTCGATGGGGCACGGGATGGCCTGAGTCGCCGTCCCCATCCTTGCCGCCCCACGGTCTCCGCCGAGCTTCGGGAGCTCGCGGGCAACGCGCCCCGGCTTTCTCCCCATACCCTGGACCCCTCCCCGGGGTGCGGTGAGGCTCATCGGGCTGGACTCCGCCATCTCCCGCCGTTCCAGTGTGCACAGCACCCTGCGCCGGCGACCGCCCGTGCTCTTCCGAGCCGGCGAAGGAAGAAGAAGAAGGAGGGAAAAAAAAGAAAAGGATTTGTTTAAGTCCTTGACCCGGCCCCACCTGTCAGCCTAAGTGGAGGCGTATTCCGAAGGTTTCCGTCTTCCAGCAGAGAAAGCATATTTCGGAGAATACGCGACCGGCCCAGCCCAGAGCAGAAGCAGCCCGCGGCGTTTTTTTCCCTCTCTGGTGAGCAGCGCATAACTATCGATCACACGTCAACAACTTTTGAACCGTGGCTCCGTTTGGAGTGAATCAAATTTGTAAATTCATGTTTTGAGCAGCTCTGTCCAGTAGTATCAGTTTCACATTTTGGTAAAATACTTGTATGTTCAGCACCTTTGTGTGCATGCGTAGGTATTCCGCGGTACCGGCAAACCAAGACCCAACCCGCGACGTGTCCGTGACCCTCCAAGCCAAACGATGTTGATCTTCGGAGCAAGCTAACCCCTTGCTATGAGCCATCCCGCAATGCCTATTTGTTTGATTGCTTAATACCATGCCGGGTGTATGTCTGTCTTCTGTTATTGATATATCTGTCTGCTATTATCGTTGCATGTCTGTATGCTGTCTATGTTTTATATGAACCTTGTATTGCTGTATGTGTATCGTATTGCTTTTAAATTATTGCACTACTTTATAACTGCTTATCTGTGCATCACTCACATTCCCGAGACAATGGCCGGTGGTACCGCCTCAGTCAAAGGAATGGGGGAATTATTACAACTGTGCATCTCGCGCTTGCGGGGCTTTGTTTGCTTCTTTCTTCTTCGCCGAGGTGAGGAGCGGACGAATGTCGTCTTATGATCCTCGGACTTGGGGGCATTTGCCAAAAGAGTTATTTGCCTTGTCCCTCCGTCAAATATGGTTGGCATAGACCACCCGGACTGCGACGCTTGGGAGCTGACTTTCCATTTGGTTCTTTTTGCCGAGATTGCTGACACCACGTCGGGGTAACCCTCGAGTGGAATGGATGCTCTCTCATTTTTATGAGTGCTTTTCGGTTCATTCTTTTGCGGTGACACCGGCCGGGTCTCCCGCCACCGTCATCCGTTTGAAACATTATGCTATTATTCTGTGAACACTAACCCCCGAGTGACACCGGCCGGGTCTCCCGCCACAGTCACCCGGGTATTATTATTATCGTTATGTTGTTATCTATGCATGCAAGTATTATGTTGCTAATGCCTTGTTGTTGTTGATATGTGATATTGATGTCGTAATTATTATGCTGGACTAATCCTCTGTTTTGTGCTTTGTGGTGATGAAACTTGATTAAATAAAACACCCCTCCAAACAACGATAGGGTCAGTCCATAGTGCCACTAATCTGAACATCAAAAGCACTACCACTGTCGCTCACATGGGCGGGCCTTGACCTACGTAATCCTATCGAGCCTCCTTTGATGCCACCATTTTGGCAAGTCTAGTCGGTTACCATAGTTGGTCGGGGCTAGTCTTGCGAAGGTTCCGGAGCTAGGCGTCGCTCATGGGTTGGGGACGTGCCGGATTCACTTCTGCATAAGGCATATAGTTATGTCGGTGGCTATATAGGGAGTGTCTTGATGGCGTGAACGGTTGAGTGAGTGTATCAGACCGTATTAAGGACGTGATCCTAAAGTACCGGTTGTTAATGATCCACTTAGATGAGTGAAGTATTGCAACCTCTCAAGAGTGTAAATCTGGATATCTAGCCTCGTTCCTGGGTTATGGAACAACAGTTCAGTGTCGGTCACACTATGTGTCCTCGTCGTGTCCGGAGGTTAAACTTAAGATTTGTTTGAAATAATTAATGAACGACCTAATTAAACTAAATGAACAAATAAGATGATGCAGGGAATATTGTCGTGAGCTGTTGATGGTTACCATGATTTAGGGATGGCGGTGTGATGCGTTGGGAAGCCTATAGTTAGGCCATAGCCCACATCAACCGTGCATGCCCAGAGTTGAAAGATGAGGCCAGGGGGCCTAGCAGTGATCACAGGTGATGTTGTGTATTATTTGGTACCCACTTGGTACACCCGTTTACTCGTCACAGGTAAGCCCTTTGTATGATTGCCGGTACACGATCCAACCCCACCTGGCTTGGACTCTGTACTGGTGATACCCCCGTTGCTTGCTTATGACATGTTTGGTTGTCAATGCCATGCTACTTTTATGTCATGAATCTAGAGTACACCTTGCCATGTTGTAGGGATTTATTTCCATTATGTATACCCTGCTGCATGATTGTTGGATTGTTTGTAGTGAGTGGCGATTCTTGCTGAGTGCATAATAATGTACTCACGGGCCTTGTGATTGTGGCCAGATATCGACGAGGAATCATCTTCTACCTTAGCAAGGAGATGGAGCCAGAGCGTGCTAGGATCAGTAGCCCAGCCAGAAACCTGTGGAGTGGAGCCGCTCCAAGCCGTTGCCTCATTTATGTCTTCCGCTGCCAGTTAAAACTCTGAGTTGGGCCATGTTTGGCTTGATATCTTGTAAAGCCACGACGGCCTTGTAAACCCTTTTGTAGCACTTTGTGCCTGATTGTGTAATGATTTCCGCTATGTTGCATTGTCATAACGTGCGGCCAGATATCTTCGGCTGGCGCACGGGGCGACCGCCCTTCTGACAAGCTGTGCCAGAAGGGGGTGCCACACATACATCATTTAAAAACCCAAAAATATCATTTACCATTGCATCCATCATTATTGCATATTTATTTCCTGTTGGCATTGCATAACTATCCTGATATCATTCTTACACCTTGTGCTTGACAACCACAGGTGAGGTTGAGGACCAAAACATCTAACCTTGTTTTGTAGGTAACCAAAAGAAGGATAAGAAGATAAATCTACCACTTCAGATTCCCCGAGAGTTCGATATTAACCCCTCGAGTCACCCCTCGTGGGGAAAACTGTCTTCCACTTACTATACACTCTGCACTTGGAGTCTCAACCTAATCCCGTTTATTTGTGTAGGCATCAAGACTTGCTCTTCGGGATCATCAAGACGTTTTCTGGCGCCGTTGCCGGGGAATCGTAGCTGAGAGATTTATCCAAGGGTGTGCATCATCGCATTCATCTCACAACAAAGTCAACATCACCAACTTGTGCTAACACCTAAGCTTGGGGAGGTTGCACCTACATGAGCACCATCTTATCCATCTTTACTTACAAAGCAATTTATTTGTTTTGTTAGTGTCATTGCATATCATATCATATTTATTTCAGTTTTGCATAAAAAATTAAAAATACCAAAAAAACTTGCTAAAATGGGAGAAAGAACTAAGCTGTGTGACTACACAAACACTCCTAATGGTCAATTTATCACGAGAGCTATTGCCACACCTAAGATAAATGCTGAGAGTTATGAAGTAAGTCCTAGTTTGTTGAACTTGATAACTAGGGAACAATTTGGTGGTAGTGCTATGGAGGATGCCTCTATGCATCTTCATGATTTTGTCAAGATCCTCCCTTGAACTCAAGATCCACCGGTATGTCATGATATCCTAGAGGTGGATCGTGATATTCTAGTCAATAATGCAAATGCAGAAGATTCTTGGAACGGTATATCGTGATATCCTATATGTGGATCGTGATATTCTGGAGGTCTTTCCAGAAGTATCGCCAGGTTGTCTCCTGACCGTGATGTTGAGCTTATGAGTAAGCTGGTTCTCTGAACAACTCCCTTCTCCAAGGAAATTGTGCTGGATGTCCAGAATTATTCGGTTGAGCTTAAACAACTTGGACAGTTAAAAGACAAAAGCTCTATCCGAAATAGTTCTTTCATAAAGGGATGTCTAGTCTGTCCGTGTTGAAGCGAGGTGGTATCTCCTCTTTGGATATGCTAACCTCTAAATCTTTTGATTTGGATTTGGGCTATTGTCAAATCAAACTCAGACCTACCTACCCGAATGTGTTAGTCTGACCAATACATATGCCTCGTTCTGGTGAAATATGAGTCTACCGTCTTGGAGTATCTGGATAAGTTTATTGTTGAGCCCATCAACTACCTTCTTATTCTCTCTATGTTGAGGAGATTCATATTGGATATTGGGCGTTAGCATGGGAAACTTGTTAAAACTAACTTTGTGTCGTCACAAGGTATATGTTCTGGAAGTTAGAAGTGACTTCTCTGGTTCACGTGCAATTGCTGAAAGATGTCGCCGTGGATCTGAGTAAATTGTCTAGTTTCCTCGGAATCATCTCAAGTCAATCATGCATATGCAGAAGATTCGTGGAATGGTATGTTGTTACCTCCATCCGATGAGAATTTCATCTATGCATCCAAGCCACTGATTGAATTGTTCCAAAAAGAGAGGGATTCTGAGAACTTCTTCGTCTTCTTTGGTGTTCCCCCTCAAGAACTCAATCGTGTCTCTCTGCAAGATATTCACCTTAGGGCAGCTGCCCTCTGACAAGTTGCTAATTCGTGAGTGCCGCAATCTCGTTCCTCCTTTGGAGTTAGACCTTGTAGTCCAACTCTTGGGGTTCTAGCAAATGTAATCCGTTGACATCCTTTGCAAGGACTTCCTATTCCTACCTGTATAGAGTCTGAAGTATCTCTACACCTGCCCAGATCTAAATCTCAATCAGAAACGATAGTTGGTGATCCTCAAGAAGTTTGTCCCGATGTCTGGAAAATCGAAAAGTGTTCCCAATACCAACGTTCACGGAGTTCCTAAAGTTCTCTCGGTTCATCTCCCCGATCTTTCCCCTGTGGTCCGACATGTTCCTTCGCGAGGAAGGTCCTACTCAAGTTGTCTGGTAGAAGTTATCACTTTATCTGTCGGAACCTTGTTCCTACATTTTTCCTCAGAGACTTAAGGCCTTGCGCAAAGTTCATATTCTTAGTCTCTTGTGAAACAATGGTCTACCATCTGGAAATCCCTTATCATCCTTCGGTTACCTCCATGTGTCTCCAAATCGTCAAATCAAGAGCTGATCTACGTCGCGTTCCAGGAGATCGATCGTCACAACTTCTGGAAGACCGTTCCTTTCAGAGTCGTTCCCCTCTTCTATGGTATAGTTGAGCGATGACCTTGAAGTGTAGCCGATGAAGATCTTCAGGATGCGCTTAATCATTCTACACCGAGAAGACCGTTGAAGACCGTCGTAACCTTTCCCTCTTTCCTACTCTAAGAATTTCGGGACGAGATTCCTGTAAGGAGGGTAGAGTTGTAACAGCCCAAAGTTGAAAACCTAAAACCCGAGTAAATTTTTTGCTTTTGTGTTGCATTGCATCATGGCATCCATATTAAATTGCTAAACAACACACAAATTGGTTTTGGCACCATTTAAAAACAAGTGCAAACTTGTTCAATTACAAATTCAAAGCAATGAGAGAATTCAAACCTGCAAAACAAAAATACTTTGACCTCTTATATTTGTCAAGGAAGTTCCAAGAGTTCAAAATAAAATCTTGCACTTGCTTGAAATAATCAAAGAAATATCAAATTGTAATTAATTAAAATTACCATAAACAAGCCCTATGAACAAATGTTGTTCAAAAGATTTTATTTGGAGACGCCAATTTTCGTGGAGCCTCTACATGATATGGGGAGGCTGTCCAAATATTTTCATAATTTTTGAAATGAGATAAGTGCCCCAAATAAATCCCCAAAGAGCTACTGGTTTTAAAAGGAAAAGAAAGAAACTGAAAAGGACCTAACTGTGAGGAGAAAAGTATGCTAGGGGGTTTTCGGGGAAAAGTTGTCGTCTCCCTGGTGGACACGACGCGCCATTGCCGGGCGAGAGAGCGGCCCCCCCCGTGACGCCTTGCCGCCGTGTCCCTCGCTCCCCTGCCGCGCACCGGACCCCCCCTGCTCTCCTCTCCCCTACGAGTGCTTAAGTAGAGCACACGCCGCTCCTCTGCTCCCTCGCCTCTCTTCTCCCCCACGGACCCGAACCCTAGCCATGGACGTCGAGCTTGTCGCCGTCGATTGAGCTTGCTCCGTCCAAATCGAAGCGCACCACCGTGTCCGCCGCAACGTCTACTTCATCTACGTCCAAGGAATCGAGCTCGGGTGCCCCAAATCGAGCTGGTCGTCCACATCTTCCCCAACTCCGGCCGCCGCACGTCAAGCTTGCTCACGGCCGTTCTCGAGCTCCTCCATCCTCGTCAAGCCCGTGCACGCGTCGAGGGTGAGCTGACCTTCCTCCCCGTGCCCTTCGATTCGTGAATGCGCGTCCGTAGCTAGATCCCGTAGGAGCTCGCCGGAGTTCGCCGCGGGACGTCGTCGAACTCGTCGCTCCGACGACCAATAAGTAGCGGCGCCACCGTAGAAATGCTCGCCGTGCCCGCACGCGTCGAATACACCCCGTAGATCGTCCACGCGCGCGATCCTCCGCCGGAGCCGAGCGCGTCGCCGGCGCGGTCACCGCGCCCAGCGCGCGCCGGTCGTGACTTTGACGCGGTCCAGCGTGGCCGTGGGCCCACGCGCTTGCGTGGCTGCCACCGTGGCAGCTGGCCCACTGGTCAGCGTCTGTGTGTAGCCAGCCCTTGAGTGAAAAACGTTTCGGTCAATTCTCTGGGAAATAAAATAAATAGACAGATTCATTTTCAAATTTGAAAAATCCATAACTTATTAAATAATTGTCCAAATACTACGAATAATATATCAAAATGTTCAGAAAAATAAATGGAGTCTGTTGGTACAACTCACACATCCAACTAATTTAGTTTATGTGCTGTTTTATTAAATTAAAGGAAATGTCAGAAAAGGAGATGATTTTGTAAAATTCATAACTCATCAAATGTTAATCCAAAATTTGCATTTAAGATATCAAAATGATCAGTGGACTAACCTTCACACTTTAACCTCATTGTCAAGTTGAAGTAAACACTGGAAACAACTTTTTCATGCACTTTAGAAAAAGGGCAGATTATAAAATGAAATTGGGAAATTGATATCTTAAAAAATAATGATCCAAAAACTAAGTTTGAACTATCAAAATGCTTAGAATAATATGGACCATCCTTTAACATCATTTCCATGCATGTTTGAACACAATTGTAGTACTGCACCTTTGTAGGAAGTAAGGAAAACATTAAATTAAATATGGGGATTAATCTCCTCTTGTCGAAATAATTAGTTTGCACCCCCATTTAACTTGTTAGTTAAATTGCAGTGCATTAAAAGGTCATGCCATCATGTGTTGTGCATTGCACCTGTTTTGCTTGTGTGATTATTGATTGTTGTCTTTCCGGTGTTTTAATGCATCGATAGATCAAGCAGTCGGGGTTCCACCGCAATACCCTGACGAACCGTATTATCAGCCCCCTAAACAAGGCAAGCGTAATCCCCCCTCTGAGCATGTCTCCTCCTATGTTTTCCGCAGATATTTTCTCCACTATAATATTGCATGCGATTCCAAATGTCAATTTGGTTGGATTAGAGTATCCTATTAGATGCATTATGTTTTCCGATGCCATTACCTGTTCCCCTCCTAATATCCATAGGATTGTTGTGTTGGCCTGGGTTAATTATATCCGCTATGTTTATGCTTAGCCATGCTTAGTGAAATGCCTAGTCGTCCGGTGGATATGTTATTGTTGGAACTGTGGTGGAATGTTCGGATGATGGTGGAAAATGGTGGTGACATATGATAACATGTTTAAAGGCGGGGATGAGAGGCCACATGGAATGTGGTGGGTTGTCTCGTTCTCGCCGCCTAAGTGCGAGTTCTCCCCTTCGAGCCAAGACCGAGCGTGCACCCATGCGTGAGGCCTATGCAATTGCAGGAACCCTCATAGACTAAATAGCTCGAGCGGGGCTAGCCAGGGTCCTCTAGTTCGGGCTTCCATTTGCGCGTGCGTGATGATGGTGGCATGAACTGGGATGAGGATGGTGGCGTTAGGAAAATAAGTGGCCGTGGGGCGGGTGTCGCTGAGGCACTGGCAGTCCTGCCGCCACTGATGATCCTGGAAAGTCCTTAACGAGGGAGAAGACGACACCGCTCCCACCAGCCGGCTTTCCAAGGAAGAGAGCTAATTGTACAGGTAATGGGCCGGACGGTACGCGTGGCAAACATTGTACACCCCTGCAGGGTAAATCTTTTCGAAAAGCCGTGTCCACGGTTAAGGACGACTTGGTGACGGATTCAGGGACCATAGAATAACTTGAATGGAATGATTAAAACCTGAGTACTAAAGGTACTACTAAGAATGCAAGGTTGACTTCCTCGAGGGTGATTCGGGGAGGTGCCTTGGTAGACAGGTGAAGTGATTGATGGTGGTTGATGATGAAGTTGATCAAAAGAAAAGAGTTTACTTCTTACCCCCTTTTGAAAATGTTCTGATTAGTCGATGCCAGATGTCTTTTATAAAGAAAACTAGCTTTATGCAAAACAGCCATAAAACCTTGAAAGCCAATCATCGAGCATAAATTAGCTCTTAATCTTGCGAGTTCGTCGAACTCAATGTCGTTTGCTTATTTTCAGGAGAGGACTTCACCGACCTCGAAGGTGGGTTCTTTGTGGACGTCGACGAGTAGTCTGGGGTTCCCAGGTGGCAGCTTGGGACATCCCGGAACAGCTGGCGCTGGATGTTTATCTGTAGGCCTCTTAGGCCATATTTGGTTCTTGTTGTTTAGAACAACCTAATTTGCTTCCGCTTGTCGTAATGTTGGGTCTGTGACCTCCGGTTGTCATTTGCTATCTTTCTCTATTATAAGAGTTGAACTATAATGATTTGTGTCGTAGAGTCTGTGATGTGCCAGTTGTTCCACAAGTCTTGATCTCTCTATTATGCTTTGATAGTGTGTCTGGTGGTATCGGATAACTGGAGACACAGTATCACTGTATAGCAGTCGGGTCGGGGCACCACAAAAATATTGCCAAGAGGTTATCAATAAGTCTTGGGAACACATTCATGAGCAAGAGAGAGTTGCTAAAGAATCTATTGGGGTAATGAAAGAGGTTGAAGTTGAGGAAGTTAAAATGCTTAATGAAGTCAAGGATCCTTTGCTTGACTTAGAAAATTGTAGCTTGCATGAATTAATATCTATCTTACAAAAATTTGCAAGTGATCCTTCCATCAACACTAACCAAGCAGGTTTTGGTTCTTATATTGCTAATCATGTCTTGAAAGAAAAGATTGCTAGGTACAACCAAGAGGCTATGATACCACCTAAGCTTGGGGATATGTGGATACCTAAGGTACTAGTAACTATTGGAAAAGAGACACACCATGCCATACTTGATCTAGGATCTAGTGTCTCTGTTTTATCTAAAGAACTATATGAAGTGCTTGAATTGAAAAATCTTGAAAAATGCTCTATTGAACTAGCACTTGCTGATGACTCTATTAAACATGCTTTGGGAAAAGTAAGTGATGTTATGGTAGAGTTACATATGACTTTTGTGCCTGTGGATTTTCTAATCATGGATATGGGGAATAAAACCTCTAGTCCTATTATTCTTGGAAGACCTTTTCTTCGTACCACAGGTGCTATCATTGATTCAAAGGAAGGGAATGTAAAGTTTCAGTTTCCACACAAGAAGTGCATGGAACACTTTCCAAGGAAGAGGGAACCATCAAAGTTCAAGCTCCCTCATGAGCTTCGTCACAATAAAACAACAAGTAAGAAGCCTAGCTATATGGCTATAAAGAAAGCGCTTTGCGGGAGGCAACCCGGTTATTTTTATGTGTGATTTTTCTTTGTGTCCTCTTGCTGTAACAAGAGATTTTGTGTCTAGTTAGGTTCTGGAGTTTTTAATAAAGTGCCAAGTTTTACCCTTTTTGGTTTGAAAAGTTGCTTATAGCGTTCGGAGATTTTATTCCTGCACGAATCAGTGCACGGTATGATTTTTAATTCTTATTCTGTAACTCCGAATGAGCTCATATTTGAACTGTAGTTGCAACTTTTCATCCTCTGTATGCATGAATTTTTTCGGAATTTTTCGAGAAAGTTTGGTAGGGTAGAAAAATACGTTTTGCTGCTGCTGTTTTTCTGGACAGATTCTGTCCCATTTTGTTTGATGCATGCTTTGAGCTTTTAAGTTGAATCTTTTTGATCCAATTGAGTTTATGAGTAGGCATACAACATTATATACTTTCTGGACATTCATATGAATTTTTGTTCAAGGATTATATGCAGCAAGGAACCTATTTGTTTATCACTATTAATGCACCCCACAGAAAAGAGATGGGAGAAACGGTGTTTTGAAGTTTTTTCACAGGGATTGGAGGAGATGCACCAAGAGCTATCCAAGGATGGTGAAGACCATAAGCTTGGGGATGTGAAGACAACCCCACTGGACCTACACACTCTCGGTTTGCACACGTCCAACTTCTGTTTTTCGATCGAAACACTTTATCGCATAAACTTGGAGCGTCGTTTTTTTTTTTGTTTGAGTCTTGAGAGACCACCACACTATCAATTATATATGAGAGAGCTACTGGAAATATGGGTTGAAATATGTTGGATGCTTTTATAAGATTGGGAAAAGGGATGTTTGACTTGATTTTTAATGATACATATAGTTGCATGATTCATGAGCTTGTTTATGAGTAATAGTTTGCAAATTCTTTTTGTAGAGCTATCACTTATTCATGTTTTGGTGCTGATTGTTATTTTACTTGGTTTAACATGGATTAGTTAGTTCTATGGACACTCATGCATGCATCTAGATGGTCAACTTTCTCCCTTTTGCTAGCCCAAAAACTCCAACAAGCAAAAACTTGTTTCCAACACCTTCAACCAAAGTTATTCCAGTGAGTCCACCATATCTACCTATTGGCTTTATGCTATTCCGAGTATGTTTAACATGTTGTTTGTGTTATCTTACCTCTGAATGAAAATGTTTATGTTATTGATTGCAATGGAAAAAATTGGTTATATAGCTCTCACGAACTTGATGCACATTTTTTATTGCATAATAAAACATGACCCATTGTGATTAAGATTATGATGCTAGTGGCTTGATAAATGTTCGGGTTGGAGTTAGCCCATATGTGCTGTCACATGCAAGCTTTCAACATGCTCTTCATCTCATTTAGTTGATATCATGTACTTTTGTTATGGATGCTATCATGTGAAATGAGGTGGAAATGAAGTAGTTTAAATGAGTTTGTATAAATGGTTAGAGAGACGCCTGGGCCGCTAATCTAAGCCATGCATCATTCATGGTGGAAATTTACTTACATACTATGGTGAACCTTCTGTGATACACCTTGCAATAAAAAACTATTCCAAATGGTAAATAAAAAGGGTGTTGAGATTGTTCATTTTGTTTGTTTGTCTTGTCATTTTGATATGGGCTTGTTCCATATCTGGGACAAGAGGTACCCCAGTTGACGCTCTTGATGATACTATTATTACTTACAATGATATAACTTGAACTTGCTTTGTTTCCTAAGTTGAGTAACATGGTGTAGTACTTGTATTCAAGGGGCATGAGACATCAACCTTTACTTTATCAAGCACACTACTCATATTTGCTTTCACTTTAACCTTAATCATTCAAGATGCTATGATAGGGGCAATGAGAGCTTGACACCAATGAATACCTTATTGCAATCATTAACTTAAGTAGAAGAGTTTGGAAGTTGGATGAAACTTATGCATGCTTTACCTCTACTCACATATACATCTTTCCAAAGTGTACACCTATCATATTCAGATTTTCATCTACACTCTATGACCATTGTAGGATGTTCTACTTATCATTATGCATACATGTGTTCCATATTACTTGCTACTATGTTACACTTTGTGAACTATCAATGAACATCCTTGTCTTGAATACTTGATATCACTTCATAAACTATTTGCATATTGCTACTCCTTTGAAGAATGAATCATTTGACTATATGTAGCAATAGTAATCATCTTTGATATCCATTGTTAAGTATTAAATTGCAAAGTCCATGTTAGTTTTATCATCTTCATACTCGAGGACGAGCATGGATTAAGCTTGGGGATGTTGATGCATGTAAAATGCATACATGAACTTTGCACTTTAATTGCTTATATTCCAATCATATTTGCATCATATAAGGGTTATATCAATGTTTTATCATGATTTTGGGAATACTTCATAGTTTTCCATTTTTTGGAATTAACCCTGCACAGGCAGAAAACCCTAGTTTTGTATTTTAATGTTTCAGGGACCCAAACGTCAACGAAATCACCTGGAAATTTACGGGCGTCAATATTTGGAAGGAAGAAGGACTACGGAAAAAGGAAGCGAGCAAACGGAGGCCCGAGGGCCAAACGGTGGCCCACGCGGCCAGTACAGGCCGCGTGGGACCCACCCGTTTGGGCCTCGTGGCTCCGTTGCCGTCGATCTTCGCTCCACCGACTTCGTCTTGACCTAAAAACGCCTATAAAAAAGGTCCCCCGACGTTCTCTGGAAGGAGCGCCGCACAAACACAGAAACACCGAAACGGAGATCAGGAGCTGCAGATTGGAGGGGGAAAACTCCGGCGGGGCGCTGCCGGCGTGGTCTCCATCTTCTCCATCGACTTCTCCACCGTCTCCATGATGAAGAGGGAGTAGTCCACCTCTGGACTATGGGTTTGTGGAAGTAACTTATGTATCTCTCCTCTCTTGAGCTTCACTAATTAGCACCGTATGAGCTGCTGAACATGATTACGGTCACCGTTGTAATACCTTTGTGGTGGATCTTTATGAGTTAATATATGTTTGAGATTGCAATGTTTGTTTCAGTTATGAGTATAGATGCATATTATGTACCCCGTTCTTGTCTACTTGTTTTGATCAAGCATGTTTATGAGAGCGTGTGGGGGGAACGTGTGCATTAGTTGGAGTAACGGGGGGTGGCTAGTGCAGTGAACGTGAGAGAAAGTTCTGCGATCCACTTTGGTATCTTTACCTTACTTTGTTACCTCACTAGGGATAAACTAAAATACCATGCTACCGGGGATGTGGGCGTGACCATTGCCACTACTCCATGACTAGATCTAGCATGTTCTTATTTTCACTTCATGTCATGATACTTAATGCTATACTCTGAGTTATCTTAATTACTGAGGTGTTATGATTTAGTTCGCATCTTGGTGGAGTATAAGAGAGGTTAATAACCAAAAGATCTCTATGTTAGGACGTGATGCCCATATATCTAAGTAACTTGTTATCAAACCCTGTGTTGCAATCTCATATGTTAACTTTGTGTGTTCCATTGTCTACCACTTTATAAAGAGAGAGTGCATTTGTGAAACCATGAACCCCAGTCCATTTTTAATCATAAGAAACACCTTTCCAACACCATATACCACTTTTCTATTTTCAGCCATCATTAAATCCGAAAATACAAAAATACTTTTCATCTTGCATACATCATTCAAAAACCCAAAAATATCATTTATCATTGCATCCACCATCATTGCATATTTATTTCTTGTTTGCATTGCATAACTATCCTGATATCATTCTTACACCTTGTGCTTGACAACCACAGGTGAGGTTGAGGACCAAAACATCTAACCTTGTTTTGTAGGTAACCAAAAGAAGGATAAGAAGATAAATCTACCACTTCAGATTCCCCGAGAGTTCGATATTAAACCCTCGAGTCACCCCTCGTGGGGAAAACTGTCTTCCACTTACTATACACTCTGCACTTGGAGTCTCAACCTAATCCCGTTTATTTGTGCAGGCATCAAGACTTGCTCTTCGGGATCATCAGTATCTTGTGAGCATGGCTTACCAGGCGGTTGTGCCTGACCCATCTTTGGGCTGTACTCTTTTGTGCAGTCAACAGGTTTGAAGTCTGACGACGTTAGCTTGGGTATCCCTCCGGCTCGGCCTGGGCAGGGATATGGTCGCCATGGTTATCTTCAGGACTCTTAGTCCAATTTGTATCTTGTCTGTAGTCGGATACTATTTTGCTTTCGCTATGAATTGGATCTTTGTAATGTATCAGTTGTATCCTGACTCGTTTGAGTCGTTCTTGTATGTATATATCTCCTTCTGTTGTTGTTGTGGATTCTTTTCGTGAACTGTTGTAATGTTATCACAATTCCACCCACATAACGCGCATGTTTCGGCGTGCACGTTATGTCCGGTGGGCGACCTAAAATCGTTATTATGCGGATTTTGGCGGGATCGCTTAAATCTGCATAGTACCGATTTTGGGGCGTCACAACGGTGGAGAAAGAGAAGGATCTGATTGCGTTTTCGGTACTGTTAGTCAGGTCTTGTCTGCAAATACCAGGGGCCTATATGTTAATCCTTTTTTTATGGGGTCCTTTGTAATTATTTGTACCTCCACCGCTTGGAATCAATGAGAAGCTTCCTGCCCCTTCGGGGGCGCTCCTTGTGCAAAAAAAAAAAAAAAGAACCATTGCACGAAGAAAAATCTAACCAATCGGTAAGAAATAGTAGCCTTTGTAGATGTAAATTATTCACTTCGTATCAAAATATAAGACTTTCTACCTACTTCTTGCACTAAAACATGTGTGCAGAAAGTAAGTAGGAAGTCTTATATTTGATACAGACAAGGTATATTTTATGGTGAAATCTCGCACTAAAACATGTCTAGATAAATGTGTGTAAAAAGTAGGTAGAAAGTCTTATATTTGATACGGAGAGGGTATATTTTATGGTGGATTTATATTTAAAATGAGATATATATTGTCTAGTTGTAAAATAATTTCTTCCATGTGATGTGAGCCCATGGCCAGCGTGGCAGTGAGGCAGCCGCAGCCCCCAAATCGAAGGACCTCGTATATTATCCCCGCGTCCACGGCGCTGCCAAAGTCACGCGGACTCTCTCACGCCTCCTCCACCTGCGAGCCAGCCACTTCCAGAGCTCGCGGAAGCGAATCGAGCTCTCGGAGCAGGAGGGATCTCGAGATGGAGTGCAAGGATGTCGGGATCCTCGCCATGGACATGTACTTCCCTCCCACCTGCGTTCAGCAGGTGAGCTGTTGTTCCCGTCGCCCCCGCTCGAATTGTCGCCGTCGCGTGACGCTGCGTGTTGCGAACGTGGCTGATCTGAGGCTCCGAGTCTCGCACCGTCGGGATCTCGGATGATTTGGTGTTTTGGGTTAGTTTCTGGGCAATTGCCGCTGGGGGTTTAGCCAGACGGATGGGTTTTCGGGTTTACGAAGTAATTGAGAATTCGAGATCGCCGCGGTGGAACTGTTGCCGGCAATTGAAACCTCGGTTCGAAGGTGCTATCCCTGTGCGGAATTGTGGATCACGGGCGGTGAAGTTCTTTTACTTGAGGAATATTTGGATTAGTTTCACTCTGATATGCCTGCTATTGCATATTTGCATCTCGTTTCTTACAGATCGAGTAAGGATGTTTTGATGTGGCATTGGAGGTGTTATGCGTTATGAATACATTGATAATTTGCTGTATGGGCTCAATGCTGCTGGACCCAAAGTTGAATACTGATGCGTTGAACTAATGGCTGCAGGAAGCGCTGGAGGCTCATGACGGAGTTAGCAAGGGGAAGTACACAATTGGTCTTGGGCAAGATTGCATGGCCTTTTGCAGCGAGGTGGAAGATGTCATCTCGATGAGGTATATCTATTGCCAGCACTGGAACAATAACTAAATTATTATCAGTGACCTTCTTTTATTGGGACTGAACTTCACTACGAGTAGAATTTACGGAGTAATCATCTTCAATGCGTATATTTTTCATACAATGCTCTATTGGTATGTGTATGCTCAAGAACAAACGTTGTTTCAGCTTGACAGTTGTCAAATCCCTGCTTGAAAAGTACAATATTGATCCGAAGATGATTGGCCGCCTGGAGGTTGGTAGCGAGACTGTGATAGACAAAAGCAAATCCATCAAAACGTGGCTGATGCGAATTTTCGAGGTTTGTTCAACTGACTTGGTGTAGCACAAAACGAGCATCCCACCTAACCCATTTGTTTCATATTTAAATAGAAAATCACCTTTTTTTGTACTCTATCTCTGAATCTGCAGTTTCAACTTGTAGTTGTTTTGGTAGCTCGGTTTCACACTGACCTAATGACTTATTGTCAACATTTGTCGCAAATGCAGGAAAGTGGTAATACTGACATTGAAGGAGTTGACTCGAGTAACGCTTGTTATGGTGGAACAGCTGCCCTGTTGAATTGTGTGAATTGGGTTGAAAGTAAATGCTGGGATGGACGTTATGGTCTTGTAGTCTGCACAGATAGCGCGGTTTGTTGCCCAATATCCCTTCTAGTTTTCGCACTAAAGTTAATTCAGTTCTCTCTCTTTTTCCCTGCGCCACACTCATTTGCCGCCCCCTTATGCAAATATTATGTTCAGGTTTATGCAGACGGACCAGCTCGGCCTACAGGGGAGCTGCTGCTATTGCAATGCTTGTTGGTCCAAATGCACCTATTTCTTTTGAAAGTAAATATAGAGCTTCTCACATGGCTCATGTTTACGATTTCTACAAGCCTGATCTTGCAAGTGAATACCCGGTGAGGATTTTATAACTGTCATTGTTATTTTTATTGCTGATGTTAGGCATATTAATTAAATGTTTTCTCAGTTAGAGTATCACATCCTCTGACACTTCTGTTCCTGGAATTTTGTAGGTTGTCGATGGAAAACTATCTCAAACATGTTATTTGATGGCTCTGGATTCATGCTATAGGCAATATTGTGCCAAGTAAGCTCACTTTATTATTTGTCTGCTAAAATGTAGCATTTGCATATTGTTCTTCTGAAGGAATAACATCATGCTTTATGACCACACGATCAGGTATGAAAAGCTCGTGGGAGAACAATTCTCAATTTCTGATGCAGATTATTGTGTGTTTCATTCTCCATATAATAAGGTATGACAATTGCACGTCTCCATGGAGATGATAAAGTTTGGAAGTCCATTAAGTCTGCGCATTCTGTTTTGTTAACTTCTGAAGAATATAAACTCTTACCTTTTTTTATTCCTGCAGCTTGTACAAAAGAGTTTTGCTCGACTTTACTTCAATGATTTCATGCGCAATTGCAGGTCTGTGATTGTTCTCTTCATAGTTCTGCTCCTTTCGCTTCTTATAAAAAGTAACCTTTATAATCTGCCGACCAAAACATGTTCTGAATTTCGGAGAGAGTCCCTCCTTTCTCGTTGTATATCATACTCAGATGAAGTTTTTTTTTTCTATTACATCAGCTCGGTTGATAATGAAGCTAAAGAGAAGCTTCAGCCTTTTGCAAACCTGACTAGTGAAGAAAGCTACCAAAGTCGTGACTTGGAAAAGGTACTTTCTCATTAGGTGGATAATAGTTACTTACAACGCGTGACTTATATAAGCATTAATTCAAGTCTACTACTATTTCAGGGATCTCAACAACTTGCGAAGCATTTGTATGACATCAAAGTTCAACCATCAACTTTGCTTCCAAAACAAATTGGTAACATGTATACAGCATCTCTTTATGCTGCATTGGCATCTCTAATCTCCAACAAGCATGCTAGTCTGGTGAGGCTTTGGTTCTATGGCTGTGTCCTATGCCTTTGCATCTCTTGTTTCTTCCTTGTAGCTAACATTCGTTTGTTTTGCAGAATGGTCAACGAATTGTCATGTTCTCTTATGGCAGTGGCTTGACATCCACCATGTTTTCATTTAGACTAAATGAGGGTCAGCATCCCTTTAGCTTAGCAAAAATTGCTTCTGTGCTTGATGTGACGGCAAAGCTCGAGTCAAGACATGTGGTATAGTCTTTAATTCCCACGACCCCTCAGTGTTGCTGTACGTAGATAATGATCAATGAAAAATTTCATATATCGTGCAACCATGCATCAAACCAGTGCTGGAGAGTCGTATCAGAAAGTTTCCCAATGGCATATTACTGTTTTCGAGCTGCTTGCTTCCAGGAACAGCTTAAATGTTGAGCTGTTTTGGAGATTAAGCCTTGTGATTTTTATTGACATTAGCCTTTCTTTAGGACAGTTACATCCGTTAATTAATCTCTTGCTGTACATATTCAGCTTTAATTTGCATGACACTCTGCATTGCTTCTACCATGAAGAGATTGATCTAGGATCTGAATGGCAACATCCACTTGTACTAGGATTGCTCTTTTCCACTGTAATTTCTCTAAAGTAGGCTGATGTGTTCTTTTACATGTTACTAGACCTCACCTGAGAAGTTCATCGAGACACTGAAGCTGATGGAGCACCGATACGGAGCAAAAGATTTCGAAACAAGCAAAGACACAAGCTTGCTGCCACCAGGAACATTCTACCTTACAAAAGTTGATTCAATGTATAGGAGGTTCTATGAAGAGAAAACAGCCCATGGCATTGTTGACGGTGACAAGTGCAGCAACGGCATTGCAAATGGTCACTAGCGGTTTTCCACAGACGCTGTTAGTTAAACTTTCATTTATTAGCCGTTATCCGTGCAATTTGTAGTATTTATCTCTAGAATTTCCAAACTAGATACATGTTTCAAATAATCCATTATTATGTGAAGTTGTTTCCCCCACAATCAGCTTATTTTTGTGTTGAGCTGAACTGAAATCTTCCTGTAGTTCAAGCACCATTCTTTTTCTCTAGCTTGTTACTACCTTTGATCTAATTGCTTTGCTGTTAGTCCCAAGTTACTGTTATGTGGTATTATCTGTGAATTATGGCAGGAGGCATTGATCACCTGTGTTCTGTGTTTTATTACTACTGAGCACTTGTGTCTTAGCCTCTCAGCTCCCATTTCGCTGACCAATGCTTGGCAATTTTGTGTTACCAAATGCAGTAGACACGTAATAACTTATGAGGAGACACCAATGTGGTAGTGGAGCAGTGGTACAGGAATCACAACATCTGCAGATTCTTTCTCAAGGAAGCAGAGTCTACATTTACAGTTTACACGCAGTCAAGCGGAGCTGATCCCACAACAATGGCGTGGTGAACACTGACGCAGTGAACTGAACTATACCAACGGTGGCAAGCTTAAGCGGGCCGGGGACGAATATGACCTACACCTCGACGGTCTTCTGGTTGAGCGCCGTGTACCTCCACCTCTCCTTCTCCACGAAGTCGGCGTCCAAGAACTTGGCCACGAACGCCCACAGCTTGTAGGCGTCCTCAAAGTTGCTCAAGAATCCCAGCGACGCGTTCACCAGGTGGATCCCCACCTCGCCGCCGGCGCTGTCACCACCGTCGCTTCTCTGCTCCAGGACGGCGCTCCTGTCTGCCTCGTACTTGTCGGCAAACAGATGTTGCGCAGGAAGCCGCAGGTGAGGGAGATGCAGTGCCGGTCGGCGAGCTTCTGCACCAGCGCCGGCGCAACCTTCTCCCCCTTCCAGTCGTACACGTTGAACGCCAGCGACGGCCCCCGCTCGAACTTGACGCGCGGCCCGTACACCCGCACCAGTTGCTGCCCGCCGCCGTGCTCCGGGTGCGGGTGCCGCAGCCTCTCCATCGCCACCACCAGCCAGTTGCTGATGCACCGCAGCCGGTTGCCGATGGCGATGAGGCCCAGCGCGTCCGCGTGGTCCAGGCCCCTGCACTCCACCCCCAGCATGCTCTGCTCCTCTGCTTCCACTGCTGCTGCTGGCGGCGGTGGAGTGTCGTTATCTTCTTCGGTTGCGGATGGTGTGCTGTCCACTTGGCAGATCTCCGGCGTGTCGCCGTTCTCGCCCGCGTCTGTCAGGCGACCGGTGGCGGTGGTACTAAGCGGGCCGGAGAAAGAGCTGGTGGTG
Organism: Poa pratensis; assembly: GCA_947311845.1. NCBI lineage: Eukaryota > Viridiplantae > Streptophyta > Magnoliopsida > Poales > Poaceae > Poa > Poa pratensis. Next base: position 27,899,764 of record CAMZMU010000105.1, read on the forward strand.
TCGAGGTCGTCCGCCGTTGGCTCGGCGAGCTTGGGGAAGGTCAGCGAATTGTCCAGGTCGGTGGAGTAGTCGTCGCGGAGCGACCACCGCCGCGCCGGGACGATGTCCACGATGCCGATGCTGCGCGCGACGGCGGAGCGCTCTAGCGCGCCGAGGCTGGCCTTTTTCACGAAGAGGCCCGCGAAGCCCGAAGGGTTCTCGCCGAACACCTTGAAGAAGTTGCAGACGATGAAGTCCGGGCGGAGGAGGGAGAGGCCGAGGGTGTCGAGGTCCTTGGCGCCGAGCGCGCACGCGTCCAGCGCCACGTGCCAGCCCTGCTCCGCCGCCGCGCTCATCCACAGGTACGGGTACCTCGCGCCCGTCATCCGGGACACCAGCGGGAACACGAAGAGCCCACGGCCGCTCTGCCGTCGCCGCCCACGGAGCAGCTTCTTCCGGAGGTCGGCGGCGTGGACGCGCATGCTCGGCCACGCGAAGCTCGCGTGCATCACCTCCGCGCCGCGGCTGCGCGCGCTCTCGGCCATGGCCCCTACCGCCTCGCTCTCGTAGTCGTACGCGGCGAGCAGCTTCTTCCTGCCACCACCGGACGTGAAGGAGTAGGATTCTGCCAGGAGCCGGAAGGCGGTGGTCCGGTTCGCTGTGCACACCATGGTGTACTCGTCCTCGGGGATATTGAGCGACGCCATGATGCGCCTCTTCACGGCGCCGCTGACGCCCCCCGCCGATCCGGCCGCAGCGCCGTCCCCGCATTGCTGCACCTGCGATCGCAGGCTCGCCGACCTGTACGCTATATCGAAGAAGGGCGGCTGCCACGCCGGCGCCGCCGCCGGAGCCGACGTGGACGGCACGGACGAGTTCATCTGCGCGTGGGAGAAGAGGTTCATCCCGGTGTAGTCCAGGCACACGTGGCGGTCGAGGTGCCCGTACTCGCCGTCCCTGATAGCGTCCGCCGGGCCGGCGAGCCCGCCGTGCTGCGGTAACGCGGCGGCGAACTCAGAGTAGGCGTCCGGCAGCGCGGGTAGGGACTCGTGGTTGGTGAACTCCCGCGCCCCGGGGAACAGCCCCGACGCCGCGGACCTGACGAAGTTGTGCCGCGACGTCCTCGCCGACGTCGTGGTGACAGTTGTAGTGACCGTCGCCTCCCGCTTGGCGCGCACCGGCACGCAGCCGGCCATGCACCCGTGCCCACCCTCCGCAGTACCGTTCGACGCCGCCGGCATCCCGCGCTGCTGCTGCTGCCGCCTCTTGTTGTCGTCGCCTGCTGCCCCTGTATTCTTGCTGCCTCTGGATAAGTACTTGCTGATGAGGAAGAGCATGGTTGCCTCATGAGCAGGTCGTCCTCGGGCTAGCTCCGCGCCGGCCGAACGGACGCGGTTGACGCTACTGTCCCGGAGCTGTCGGACAGCGACCCGATGGCCCGCCGGCCGCGCGCCCCCTCCTCTTTCTAGGCTCCTTCTCCTCCTTGTCTGCTTCGTTAGCTGGTGATCATCGACGATGTGCGCGCCAGTGGCTCTCGTGCTGCTGGGGAAAGCTTTTGTTTCCGTTGGTCCTTGCTAATTCCACAGGCCCAACAGACAACGACGAAGCAAGCGTGAAGGAGCATCCATCTGGTTCAGCTGGTACGCAGTTCCAGTCAATGAGAAGCAGCTGACTGGCAAGATGATTATATAGGATGTAGATGGTTTTATTTTCTGGAAAAAGATTACACCTTTTGCTGATCTCGTCTAGATGCCCCCAACCTGAACATATATTCTCTTCTATGATCATGGATTAAACCAAACGACGACCAAGATGCTTGGCTTCCCCGGATTTATGGATTTTACTGTTTTGTTCCTCCCCAATTTACGCTGGCGACGCTGACCAGGGCAGTTTGTTTGTTCAACTTGTGTGGCTGGTGTATTCTTCAGGAGCACCTCTGACTGTAGAGGCTCTACAAAGTCGTTTAGCTAGGGCATCTCTAACGGCCCACCGCAAACGGATGAATCACGTCCGAATGTGTCCGAACGGACAAGGGCATGCTCCAACCGTCCACCGCAAACGAACCGGTCAGGACGGAGGCCGAGACTCAAGGCGAGACACAAGCCGATGTGGTCTCCATTGATGAAGTGCCACTAGAGTTCTACGAGGAGGTCGCCCTACTCATCGCCAACCTCAAGAAGAAGAACCAACGGACGACCTCGTACACAGACAAGGAAGATCAAATTCTTTGTGAGGCTTGGATGACACGTGGGCAATGCGTAATCAATGGTGCTCAACAAAAGGGCACCGCGTTTTGGAAGAGGGTGTGGAAGCATTTCCATGAGCAAAGAAAGCTACCTCCTTACAAGATCGAGAGTGATCGCAATGATGGCAAGAGGTGGTCACATATACAATGCGAGTGTAAAGCAAGTTCCAAGCCGCCTATGATCATGTCAAGGCCCGGCCGGTGAGTGGCATTGGGGTGGGGGACCTTATCCTTCAAGCATTGAAATACCACAAGGAGGTGTACAAGTCCAAGTTCACCTTCCCCCACTGTTGGTAAATGATCAAGGGGTGCCCAAAGTGGACCGAGCTCTATAATTCATTGAAAAAAGGGGGCGACGATGGATCGAAGAAACGGTCCAACGAAGATGATGAAGGTGCTGTGGAGCCCGGCCAAAGGTCCGGGGGCCGGGCGGTGCGGCCGAGGGGACACACGTGCACCAAGCAAGATGCCAAGCGCGAGGCGGCGGCAACACAATTGGAGGAGACATTGAAGGGTTTGATCACCGGGAAGGAGGAGTCGACCACCGCGAGATACGTGGAGAAACGCAAGGACAAGGAGGAGGTCATGGCATGCTATTTAGAGATGCAAAAGAATGAGCTAGAGATAGAAGAGAACCGGATCAAGGCCTAGGAGAACCGGGTCAAGCTCGCAATGGTTGCTGAGGCCAACCGAGTCAAGCTCGCGATGATGGCCGAGGAGAACCGGATCATAATGGCCGACTTAAGCGTCATGAACCCGGAGCAAAGAGCCTGGATTCTCAAGAAGCGAAAGATGATCCGTGACTGTGATGATGTTTGATCTCCGTCTCATTTATTTATCATGTCATTTGAACTAATTTGTGTTTCAAACTATGTGTCATTTCGTACATTTCTATGTCATGTTTGAGTGATCAATATTTGTATTATTTTCTATGCCTTTTTTTTGTTTTTGCAATTTGGTTAAGAGTCAAACAAGGGCAGCCCGAACATAGTTTTTTTTAATGAATGGTCCATTTTTGCAGTGAGCCCAAACGGACAAAGGCCACAACCCTGTCCGCGGACCGTGGCAAACGGATCGAAACGGACACATGGAGATGCCCTAACTTTGCACACTTATCAAATTCCAACTACAGATCGTCCTTGACGGCGATGTAGGCGTTTGTTGTGCCTAAAATCACCGTCTCACTGAGATATCATAGGCTATTGTAACTGGTTCGTTACCTAATACTTACCAAATTATTCAACAAGATTCAGACACCGGACAGGAATTCTCTCCATAAATTGGCGACAGCAACTACCTAATGCATTAGTGAGGAGGGACCTCTCTCGATGGGCGATGGCAACTCCAACGATGCCACGGGAGTCCCGCCGTAGCGCCCCCATCAAGTGTTGAGCGGCTGCTTATGGCGAGGAACCGCTGGGGTCTATGGGTTGCGTTGAGGCGAAAGCGCCGTGTGCCGGCCGGGAGGAGAGACGGCGGGTTTGACCAGCCTGCAGCTACGGCGACCGGAAGCCCCATGCTGCACCACGAGGGATGTATTATGTGACACCAGCAATTATAATCAAGTTCTTTCGCCGGTGATCTTGGCGTCAACCCCTGGCTGCACTGCACACACGAGCTGTTGCTTGTTGCATTGCTCCAGTTGAGCCTGCGCGCGCGCGTCGTCGTCTCCGCGGGGGCAGAAAAAGGCCCGTCGACGAAGTGGACAGCGCGCCACCGCCGGGAAAAGGAGCCCCACGCGGCCACGCCACGACCGGTTCAACGATCTCGACCTCACCGGGGCTACAGATGGAGAGTGGCCGTCCTCTTCCCGCCCACGCAAAGAAGAAAATATCTCCTCCTGGACTGGAGTGATTGCTCTGGACTGCATGCGGCGATCGGCATCGTGTGTGAAAAATGTGAAAACGTGACCGGTAATTTGCGGCGAAGCGCCAAGGCCGGCCACGACGTACGTCCCCAAATTATTACCTTCGGACTTTTCACACACAAATCTGCATCTTCAATCGTAAGAAGCGTCAAGCCTCTGTTTGTTTCTAAAGTTTTTGTGGGGATTGGTGGGGATAATTCTCTAGTGGATTGGGTGAAACCCTAAACTTCAAAACATCGTTTGTTTCTAGTGTATTGGACATGTTTTATCTCCACCTTTCCCCACAAATCCCCAAACTCTAGTTCATTTTTTCTCAATCCCCTAGGGGATTCAATACACTACTCCTACCTAGTGGATTGATCCCCAATCCCCTAGTGGATTGGGTGAAGTTTGAGATTTCACCCAATCCACTAGAGGATTATCCCCACCAATCCCCACAAAAACTCTAAAACAAACAGGACTTAGTCCTTTCTTTCTTTCTGTTTGGCTTTTTTTGTGTGCTAAACACAGTACAACGCAGACGCTCACATACACGCGCATACACTCACCCCTATGAACGCACACACGCACACCCTACCCCTATGAGCATCTCCGAGAGACTGAGCCGGCGGATTGGGTCTTGAGATTGACGAAGTCACCACGGGCGCCTCGCGGTCGACGGGAACGTCGACTCCCACTGAAGAATATTGTGCTGGTTTTTAGTACTTCCTCCGATCCATATTAGTGGGCACGACTTTGTCTAGATACACATGTATCTAGTCTAAATACTTAACTAGATACATATGAATTTAGACAAAGCTATGCCCACTAATATGGATCGGAGGGAGTACTTACCTTCGGACTTGAGATTGAAGATGCGGATTTGATTGGTTTGGTTCCGTCAACGCATAGTGGAGTAACAGGTGGCGGCGTCAATCATGCTCGACCGTCTGGGCGTGCTGCTGTGGCTTGTGGGCAGCGCGCGTCCACCTGTTCTCGAATGAATGATTGTGTCAAGGAACGAGCCACTCTAGTGGACTCACTAAATATTGAAACATCCCTGTTTAAAACAAAAACTAAATATTGAAACACTTTTTTTAATGTATTTGCAACCAAACTCAATTAGAACAGGAGCTGCTGATCGTCACCCTCGGGCGCGTTTACTCCTGGCCATTAACGGGGCATTTTAAACTGAGGTGCATTAAATGCTCTGCATGCATATTTATTTGTCTAACAAATTTCAGATTAATTAAGAAAATGGTGATTTCAAAACCCAGTTTGCAAATCAGTTTTTGTTCATGTTTTGCGGTGCAAAAAATGGGCAGATGACTACATTTCATAATTTGGAAAATGAGAATTGTTCATGTTCATTGTCGAAATGACGATTGCATTTCAATATTTGCAAATTGGGATTTGTTCATGTTCTCCATGAAAAAATGCGAGTACATTTCACAATTTTCAAATTGTGATTTTTCATGTTCGCTGTGCAAAAATTGCTTAGCACATCGTTATTCCTAATATGTTTGGGATTAAGGGAGTTAATACAAAACCCAATATGGGATGCATTTAAGAGGCTAACGTCACATGGGCACTATTGAGAGAGAGCAAGCGTGCTCGAGCACTGACGTCACATGGGCACTATTGAGAGAGAGCAAGCGTGCTCGGGCACTCTTAGGAGTTCTCGGCTGCTGATTCTCTTACAATCCTAGACTCAAAAATCATCCTCAAAAATCACTACCACTGTTGATGTGCTCACTGTTCTCCTCTCCATGGTACTCAATGAAGGAGAGAATCGAAAGGATTGTGCAACGTGACTTGTATTCATGTATGGGTGTGTATATATACACAAGTACAAGAGAGAGAGGGGAACCGACCCAAAGCCCTAACCCTAGACTACAATTAAGATAGGCTCGGGTAGGTACGATAGCGATACGATTACGTTTGCTTACACTCAACATAAAAATATGCTACTACTCCAACACAAATTTACTCTCCCATCTTGACACATCCAACGTCATAGCGAAAAAACACCAACCCATCAACAATTTATTTCCTAGGAACCAGAAAATAATATTTAATCGATTCCTTCAACTCTATTTGATCTTTCAAATGCACTTTCACCTCTTGTAATGACAGCTTGTCTCTCTCCAATCTCACACCCGAGCCTCCTCCTTCCCGCTACAGTAGAAGAGAGGGGCGATTTTTCTGGAACCCGCCTGGTCGCCGCACTCTCGCCGCCGTGGATCCGTGGGATCCCTCTCTCCCCGTCCGCTCCGGCGGCGGTGGGGTGGGGGATCCCCGGATCTCGTCGTGTATATAGAGTAGGGGTGAGTGGGTCCCGTCGGCGGCGCTGTGGAGACGGCGGAGCGGCCGGTGTGGTGTTTGGTGTCGGCGACCTTCCTCTCCGGCGGTGGAGCTCCGGTGGCGCTCCGTCGCGAGGTGGCCGACTTGCGGGAGCTCGGCGCCCGGTGCGGTGTTCGAGATCTCCTGCCTGCCGCCGGATCCGAGGCGGCGGATCTGGCCGGTGGGTGGCTGAGCCAGGAGGGCTTCGCCGTGGCGTCGATCTGCGTCGAGCTCGAGGTCTGCTGCGGCAAGGAGGTGTTGCTGGTGGAAGAGGGGCTGCGCCGTGCTCGTTCACCGCCCTAAGCTCCGCCGCACGCGGTCGTCGGGCCGTGTCCGTGCGGGAGTCAGGCCTTGCGGCGCGCTTCAACTCTGGAAGCTCCTCGGGCAGTGGATGCTTGGTGGACGGCGAACCTCTTCCTCGACGCCGGCGATGTTGCTGTTGCTTTCCCAGGCTCGGTTTCCTCTACGTATTTCGTTTCTGTACTTTGTATGTGTACTGTGTACGATGTATGTGGTACCTTGGTGATTAATATACGTAGAAAAATTCAAAAAAAAAAAAAAGCTTGTCTCTCTCCATCTTGCATCTCCTCATTGCCCCCCACCCCCACAATCATATTTTGGGACTAATGCAGACAAACTTGCCTTCGAAAAGGATCTAATGTGCAAAATCTCCGCTAGGTCCATGATTAAACCGAAAAACAGAAAAATATCACTACCATGTGCTAATCCGAACATAATCAATGGCAAAATCACATCATAACAGCACCCAAAACCTTGCTTTATACCTTCACCGAAAATCTGCAAATTTTACCCCAAAAAACCCAACCCTAATTGATAGGGCTAAGGTGTCCGATCTTTCGATGAGATGATGATACGATCTTTCGATGAGATGATGATACGTCGATTCTGCTGGAGTTCGACCTTGGCGATCCGACTACTACGCACACGTACGCAGCGCCAATGCAATCGCTAAACCAATCTCCGGAGGTTACCAATCCTGCAAATACACGATCGGCCTGACCAAAAAGGTCTAGTTCTACCTGCGATCGAGAAACAAGTAAGAACTAATACTGCAATCCGAATTGCGGATGAAAATAAGCTTTATTGAAAAGGTGGGATTCCGTAAGCGGTATTGAACAGGCTGTTAAGCACTGGACGAGTACACGAAGATGCAGCGGTGCGCTAGGCAGTCTTTTAGCTAAACAAAATCCGAGTAAACGCTAAAACATGATTGTCTATTTATTGGCGGCCGGTGGCGAGGACGCGCGACCGTTCACAGTCTTCCATCACGATCGGCAGCCGTGGGCCTTTTGTGCATGATACGTATTTAATCCTGGCCCAAACCATGTACGCATGCATGCATAACCGGGGCCCACTCCTTTAGGTATTTTGATGGACGATTCGTACAGCTCCTTGGACTGCTTATCTTGAACTGCTTCAAATAACAATGGATCGGGACCTTTTCTTCCTAACCTAGCGCCACAACATGCGATTAGGGAGGCGGAGCTTTTTCTACCGATCTCCACTGGCGGGATAGCTGGGTTTCCCTCTCTCCGCTTGCTGCTTCGGCGGCAGGAGGGAGGGGGCCTTATTTTCTTCATTTTTGCATGGTAGTTAGGGTTAGGAAGGTTCTAGCATGGTGCGTCGTTGGGATGGTGGAAACGGCACCCGGATAAATAAATCTGTCTCAACTCCACTCCCACACCGACGGTGTCTGATACGTCTCAAACGTATCTATAATTTCTGATGTTCCATGTTGATATTATACAAATTGTTACATGTTTTATATACACTTCATAGCATTTTTATGCATTTTCTGGGACTAACCTATTAACAAGATGCCACAGTGACAGTTCCTGTTTTCTGCTGTTTTTGTATTCTAGAAAAGCTAGTCTGGAAATATTCACAGAATTGGACGAAACTTGGACATAACCTCCTATTTTTTCAACACGAAGACGGAGTCCAGAGGAGAGACGGAGGAGGGCCACGTGGCACCCACACCATGGGGCCGTGCGGCCCCCCTGCCGCGCCGTGGGGTGGTGTGGGGCCCTTGTGGCTCCGCAGCCGCCACCCTTTCGCCTATTTATTCTTCCCGACGCGAAAACCCAAAACACCCGAGCCATTATCCACGAAAAGTTCTAGAGACGCCGCCGTCGTCAACCCTAACTCGGGAGGGTTCAGAAGCTCTTCCCGGCACCCTTCCGGAGAGGGGAATCATCACCGGAGGGCTCTACATCACCATGCCTGCCTCCGGAGTGATGCGTGAGTAGTTCATCCTTGTACTACGGGTCCATGGCAGTAGCTAGATGGTTGTCTCTCCACTTTATGCTATCATGTTTAGATCTTGTGAGCTGCCTATCATGATCAAGATCATCTTATTGTAATGCTACATGTTGTGTTTGCTGGGATCCGATGAATATTGAATACTATGTCAAGTTGATTATCAATCTATCTTATATGTTATTTATGATCTTGCATGCTTTCCGTTACTAGTAGATGCTTTGGCCAAGTAGATGCTTGTAACTCCAAGAGTGAGTATTTATGCTAAATAGTGGGTTCATGCCTCCGGTAATCTGGGAGAGTGACAATAACTTCTAAGATTGTGGATGTGTTGTTGCCACTAGGGATAAAATAAACGATGCTTAGCTTAAGGGTACGCCGTTAGGTCTAATGCATTTGTTTACATTACACACATTACTTAATGCAATTATCCGTTGCTTGCAACTTAATACCAACGGGGAACTCGGTATGACAACCTGGCGGTGGATTATTAGTCATAAACGCTGTTCGATAATGGTCTATGTATTTTGTCGTAATGCCCACATGAATATCATAGTAATCATCATGTCATATATATGCATTGTCATGCGCTCAATATTTTGTCAATTGCCCAGCTGTAATTTGTTCACCCAGTATGTGATAACCCCCAAGAACAGGGGATCACTGTAGCACATCTCAATATGGAAGTAGGGTATCGATCCGCAGGAGCAAGAAGGAAAAGTTATCTATTCCCTACAACTAAAGTGTCACAAGTTTTAGTTGATTATGCACTAAACAAGTTTAAAGAACAAGATGGTTGATTTAATGGATGGAAGTTTAATGTAACAAAACAAGAATGTAAAAGTGTCCCAATCCTCTTCAATGCAAGAGGACAAGACAAAGGTTTTCTCTTATAGGAACAATGGACATGGGTTCATGGGTTCACTCAATCCTCTCTCCCATCTATGGTGATTATCATGTTATAGATAAAAAGTACACACAATTGTCATGCTTTAATGGTAAACTTCTATGACGGCTACATGTCCTAAAACACATAGTTGAAAGAAAATAATCATTTGTGTTGCTAGGTCACCCTCGTAAGGCTAGCGTGGTTTGTTGTCACTCCCACATCATACTTCTTCCTTTTTACCCCCAGATAAAGGATGTTGGGCTGTATTGTGTCACTCAATACATATGCCGTTGTCACATCGGCCATCCCGTACCTACATACATCATACTTCATAATGGACAATATTCTAAACACTAGTGCAATGATTCATATTTCGTGTGCATGACCACATCTCTCTCATCTATCTACACTTGGTGGTGTCAATCACCTCATGACATGGATAAACAAGGCATTATGCATAAATCGAACCATCACATGCATCATAGAATATCTCCAAAGTATGACAAGTCATAAAAGATCCAACACAACGGTAAATGCATAACAAATATCATCTCATACCACAATATCCACCATAGGAATTACATAGATAGATCCATACTTATGCAAGGCACATCATATGGACTTCAACAATGATCATACATAGAGAGATTAGATCAAGTTACCACCACAAACCCAAAGTCCAGGGGGTGGACTACTCCCCCTTCATCATGGTGATGATGGTGGAGATGTTGGAGAAGATGGAGACCACCCCGGCAGCGCCCCGCCGGAGTTTTCCCCCTCCAATCTGCAGCTCCAGGTCTTCTGTTTCGTGGTTTTGTGTTTCTGCGGCGCTCCCTTCCGAAAGCGTCGGGGACTATTTTTATAGTCGTTTTTAGGTCAAGACGAGGCTCGGGAAAGATCGACATCGGAGGCTCGAGGCCCAGGATGGGGTCCCACGCGGCCAAGGAATCTGGCCGCGTGGGCCCACCTCTTTGGCCCTCGGGTTTCCGTTTTTCGCTTCCTTCGCTCCTACGCTTTGTTCCTTCCAAAAATGATCCCCGTAAATATTAGGTCATTTGGACGTCGTTTGGGTCCCTGAAACATCAAAATATAGAAAATAGGGTTTTCTGCCAGTGCAGGGTTAATTCCAGAAAAATAGGGAAACTGTGAAATATTCCCAAAATCAATATAAAACAATGATATAACCCTTATATGATGCAAATATGATTGAAATATAAGTAATATAATGCAAAGTTCATGTATGCATTTTACATGCATCAACATCCCCAAGCTTAACCTATACTCGTCCTCGAGTATGAAGGTGATAAAACTAACATGGACTTTGCTTTTTAATACTATCAATGGATATCAAAGATGATTACTATTGCTACATAGAGTCAAATGATTCATTCTTCAAAGGAATAGCAATATACAAGATAGATTATGAAGTGATATCAAATATTCAATGTAAGGATGTTCAATGATAATTCACAAAGTGTAACATAGAAGAAAGTACTATGGACCAAATGTATGCATAATAAAAAGTAAAAACATCCTATAATGGTCATAGAGTATTCTTGTAAATCTGAATATAAAAGGTGGACACTTTGGAAAGATATATAAATAAGTAGAGGTAAAACATGAATAAGTTTCATCTAGCTTCCAAATGCTTCTACTTAAGTTAATGTTTGCAATGTGGTATCCATTGGTGTGGAGCTCTCATTACCCCTATCATAGCATCTTGAATGGTTAAAGTTTAAAGTGAAAGCAAATATGAGTAGTGTGCTTGACAAAGTATGGGTTGAATGCCTCATGCCCCGTGAATACGAGTACCTACACCACGGTGTTACTCAACTCGGGCCACAAAGCAAGTTCAAGTTAAAGTCATTGTAAGTAATATAATAGCGTCATCAAGAGCGTCAACTGGGGTACCTCTTGCCTCAGGACATGGAAACTAGCCCATGTCAAAATGACAAGACAAACAACAATGAACAATCTCACACTTTTTATTTACTATTTGTATAGCTTTTTATTATGACGTGCATCACTGAATGTTCACTAGCTGTAAGTAAATTTCCACCATGAATGATGCATGGCTTAGGTTAGCGGCCCAGGCGTCTCTCTAGCCATTTATACAAACTCCTCAAACTTACTAAGTTTCCGCATTTATTTGGCACCATGATAAGCATCCATAAACAAAAGTACATGATATCAACTAAATATAAAGAGCACGTTGAAAGCTTGCCATGTGACAGCACATATGAGCTAACTCCCAACCAAGACTCTTGTCAAGCACAACTTCATAATTTTAATCACAATGGTTCATGTTTATTAAGTGCAATAAAAGTAAAGTGTGCATCAAGTTCGTGAGAGCTTTTTAACCAACTTTCCCATAACAATCAATAACATAAGCATTTTAATTTGGAAACATAGATAATACAATATAACATGATAAACATACTCGGAATAGCATAAGCTAATAGGTAGATATGGTGGACTCACTGGAAAACTTTGGTTGAAGGTGTTGGAAAACAAGTTTTTACTTGTTGGAATTTTTGGGCTAGCAAAGGGAGAAAGTTGACCGTCTAAATGCATGCATAAGTGTCCATAGAACTAATCAATCCATGTTAAACAAAGTAAAGTAACATTCAGCATCAAAACATGAATAAAAGATAGCTCTTGATAAAACACTTGCAAATTAATACTCATTAAAAAGCACATGAATCATGCAACTATATGTATCTTTTTGAATCAACTCAAACATCCCTTTCCCAATCTTTTTAATAGCATCCAACTTAATTCAACCCAAATTTCCAGTAGCTCTCTCATATAAATGAAAAGTGGTGGTCTCACAAATAAAACCAAACCGAAATAAAAAAATAAAAGACGCTCCAAGTTTATGCGATAAAGTGCATTGATCGAAAAACAGAAGTTAGACGTGTGCAAACCGAGAGTGTGTTGGTCCAATGGGGTTGTCTTCACATCCCCAAGCTTATGGTCTTCACCATCCTTGGATAACTCTTGGTGCATCTCCTCTAATCCCTGTGAAAAAACTTCAAAACACCGTTTCTCCCATTCTTTTCTGTGGGGTGACATTAGTAGTGATAGACAAATGAATTGCTTGCTGCATAAAATCCTTAAACAAAAATTAAAATGTCCAGAAAGTATATAATGTTGTATGCCTACTTATAAACTCAATTGGATCAAAAAGATTCAAGTTAAAAGTTCAAAGAATGCATCAAACAAAATGGGACAGAATCTGTCCAGAAAAACAGCAGCAGCAAAACGCATTTTTCTACCCTACTTAAATATGTCGAAAAAATCTGAAAAATTCACTTACAGAGGATGAAAAGTTGCAATTACAGTTCAAATTTCAGCTCATTCGGAGTTACAGAATAGAAATGAAAAATCATACCGTGCACAGATTCGTGCTGGAATAAAATCTCCGAATACAAATAGCAACTTTTTCAAACCAAAAGGTAAAACTTGGCACTTTATTAAAAATTCCAGAAACAAAATTAAAAACTAAGTCTCTTGTTACAGCAAGAGGACACAAAGAAAATCAAAAATAAAAACAACCGGGTTGCCTCCCGTAAAGCGCTTTCTTTATAGCCATGTAGCTAGGCTTCTTACTTGATATCAAGATGGTTGGAGTGAGGTGGCTTGGCATCCCCAAGCTTGAATTCTTGTCCTTATTTGATATATGTTGGGTGAGTCTAGGGGTAACATCCCCAAGCTTGAGTGTTTGTCTCTCTTGATCTTTGTTCATCACCCTCAACTCTTCCACTTGAAAATTCTCTTTACACAAAACTCAACATAAAACTTGATTAGAGGGGTTAGTGTCTCCATAAATTAAATCCTCATAGGTACAGCAAAGACATATAATGAGTTGATTCTAAACATTAACTACTGTTACTAAGGTTATGTTTTGCTCTTTGATCAAAAGAACCACACAAAACATAGTAATGAGACTAATGCAAAATAAAAACAGAATCTGTCAAAAACTGGACAGCCTGAAAGGAGCGAATTTTTAGAGGCACTTATGTTGCTCAAATCAGAAAACTTTGAACTAATGAAATGTGTAATAACAACTGAATATTGCTGTCGTAAAATATCAGGTCAAAATTCCTCTTCTGTGATTTTTAACATTCTTCGCAGTGAAGCTTAGGAATCTGTTTTCTGGACAGCAAATCACTATTGTTTGATCCTAGCTCTCAAATAGGACCATCATCTAAAGCATTATCATATAGAATATCTAAACCAAATTCCTCATCACTTTCAAAGCTATTATCAATAATAATATCATTTTGAATGTGTTGATCATCATCAGAATCAGAATCAAAATAGCATGGTGAGTAAGGATATGGGCAATCCTCTAATACCTTTTCCTCTTCTCTATATTCTTCTTGTTCCTGCAAGCCATTAGATCTCTCCTTGATAGCAACAAGATTGTTATAATATTCAAGGATATAGGTATTCTTACAAAAGAGTTTCAAGAGTTGTTCAAGTGTTGTAGCAAGTCTTGGTGTGAGGCTACGAGCTTTATCTATATTAAACATAACTATCTCAAGAATTCCCATTACAATAGTAAATTCCTCGGCTGCCTTCATATCAGTGGTCATAATTTCATTATTATGGTAAGAGGCAATTATAGGCATACTCTCAAGCTTGCATTGAAAATTAAGATGCTTAGGATATTGATCTATGCAGCAAGATACATTATACCTATCACATAATCCATGGCCAATTACATTTAATGCTTCCATTATAAACCTTTTTTGATCAACATTAATTGATCCAACCATAGGGGGTTGCATAAGTACGTGACTCATACATTCCACGAACATAACAAATGAACTAATTTTTTTGTGTTTTTCAAATAAGGAGAGTATAAACTGATACATAACTAAAAGTAAAGCTAATGAGAAACTCACAACCAAACAAGTTTAAAGGAACCTCCCCAAGCTTAGATGATTGTAAGATATAAAACAAGATAAAATAAATCTAAAGTCTAGTGCACACAAGAATAGAAACTTAAGCGCTACGCTCCCCGGCAACGGCGCCAGAAAAGTACTTGATAACCCCCAAGAGCAGGGGATCACTGTAGCACCTCTCAATGTGGAAGTAGGGTATCGATCCGCAGGAGCAAGAAGGAAAAGTTATCTATTCCCTACAACTAAAGTGTCACAAGTTTTAGTTGATTATGCACTAAACAAGTTTAAAGAACAAGATGGTTGATTTAATGGATGGAAGTTTAATGTAACAAAACAAGAATGTAAAAGTGTCCCAATCCTCTTCAATGCAAGAGGACAAGACAAAGGTTTTCTCTTATAGGAACAATGGACATGGGTTCATGGGTTCACTCAATCCTCTCTCCCATCTATGGTGATTATCATGTTATAGATAAAAAGTACACACAATTGTCATGCTTTAATGGTAAACTTCTATGACGGCTACATGTCCTAAAACACATAGTTGAAAGAAAATAATCATTTGTGTTGCTAGGTCACCCTCGTAAGGCTAGCGTGGTTTGTTGTCACTCCCACATCATACTTCTTCCTTTTTACCCCCAGATAAAGGATGTTGGGCTGTATTGTGTCACTCAATACATATGCCGTTGTCACATCGGCCATCCCGTACCTACATACATCATACTTCATAATGGACAATATTCTAAACACTAGTGCAATGATTCATATTTCGTGTGCATGACCACATCTCTCTCATCTATCTACACTTGGTGGTGTCAATCACCTCATGACATGGATAAACAAGGCATTATGCATAAATCGAACCATCACATGCATCATAGAATATCTCCAAAGTATGACAAGTCATAAAAGATCCAACACAACGGTAAATGCATAACAAATATCATCTCATACCACAATATCCACCATAGGAATTACATAGATAGATCCATACTTATGCAAGGCACATCATATGGACTTCAACAATGATCATACATAGAGAGATTAGATCAAGTTACCACCACAAACCCAAAGTCCAGGGGGTGGACTACTCCCCCTTCATCATGGTGATGATGGTGGAGATGTTGGAGAAGATGGAGACCACCCCGGCAGCGCCCCGCCGGAGTTTTCCCCCTCCAATCTGCAGCTCCAGGTCTTCTGTTTCGTGGTTTTGTGTTTCTGCGGCGCTCCCTTCCGAAAGCGTCGGGGACTATTTTTATAGTCGTTTTTAGGTCAAGACGAGGCTCGGGAAAAAGATCGACGACATCGGAGCCTCGAGGCCCAGGATGGGTCCCACGCGGCCAAGGAATCTGGCCGCGTGGGCCCACTCTCTTGGCCCTCGGGTCTCCGTTTGTTCGCTTCCTTCGCTCCACGCTTTGTTCCTTCCAAAAACTGATCCCCGTAAATTATTAGGTCATTTGGACGTTGTTTGGATCCCTGAAACATCAAAATATAGAAAATAGGGTTTTCTGCCAGTGCAGGGTTAATTCCAGAAAAATAGGGAAACAATTAAATATTCCTAAAATCAATATAAAACAATGATATAACCCTTATATGATGCAAATATGATTGAAATATAAGTAATATAATGCAAAGTTCATGTATGCATTTTACATGCATCAGCATGTTAGTTATCTTTTATGGAGAGACACCACCAGTGAACTGTGGACCCCGGTCCATTCTTTTACACTGATAATACAACCAACTGCAAACACTGTTCCTTTTAATTCTCTCCAATTTACTACTGTTTTCCACACCATACGTTTAATCCTTTGTTTTCAGCAAGCCGGTGAGATTGACAACCTCACTGTTTCGTTGGGGCAAAGTAGTTTGATTGTGTTGTGTGCAGGTTCCACGTCGGTCGTCGGACTCCCTGGTATTGCGCCGTGCCATATTCTGCCACCAACAACCTTCAGAAGTGATTTCTTGCTCCTACTGGTTCGATTAAACCTTGGTTTCATTCTGAGGGAAACTGCTGCTACACTGCTTCATACCTTCCTCTTGGGGTCTCCCAGCGAACGTGTGATCCACACAATCAACCTCTTTTTCTGGCGCCGTTGCCGGGGAGCAAGAGGATTTCTGCAAGGGGAGTTTCACGCTTCCAATCTCTTTACTTTGTTATTGTCTTGCTTAGTTTATTTTTATTTAGTCTTGTTTGCTTTATTTATCAAAACACAAAAAAATTAGTTTCTTGCATTTAGTTTATTTCGGTTTGTTATTATGTCTAGTTATTTATTTGCTATCAATGGTTTCTCTATTTGAAACAAAATCGTGTTGGCTAAGTGTGTTCACGGAGGAACAACAAAATTATTATAATGAATACCGCTTGTCTCAAAAAGGGAAATATTTATGGGAACAAATAAGTAGAATGAATTATTTTGCTAAAAACTTGTGCTCTACTTATGATGAATCCTCTGCTTTAATGAATCTTTTTGTTGTAGAAGGCATAAACACCTCCCTTTCCAATGTGATTATAATGATAATGAAACCTTGGCTGCTTATGCTAAAGGAAACTATGACTTTGGTAATCTAGAACAAACTAAAGATTTTTTTGTTTTTAAAGGTGCCTATGAAATTGCTGGTTATATTCACGATGATGATTTTCCTTACAAATCTGAAAATTTTGCTATACTTGGTTATTGCCTTGAATATTACAATGATAATCCTTATATCGCTGAATTTCTTGAGAAAACTTATTCTCGAGAACAACTTGTTACCTTTCAGGAACCTGTGGAAGATGAAACCGTTGAAGCTGAAAGCTCATTGGATGAAAAGAGGAAGAGAGTGATGAACAAAAGGAGGAAGAGTGGATTCATACGTCTCAAACGTATCTATAATTTTTGATGTTCCATGCTTATTTTATACCAATTGCTACATGTTTTGCATCTACTTTATATCACTTTTATACATTTTTTGGGACTAACCTATTAACAAGATGCCGAAGTGCCAGTTCCTGTTTTCTGCTGTTTTTGTATTCTAGTAAAGTTAGTCTGGAAATATTCTCGGAATTGGACGAAACTACACGGGGGTGCCTATTTTTTCCAGAACACGCCTGACGGAGCGAAGGAGCAGCAGAGGAGGGCCACCAGGAGGCCACATGCACCTAGGGCGCGGCCCCCCCTCTGCCGCGCCCTAGGGTGGTGTGGGCCCCTCGGGGGTCCGCAGCCGCCGCCCTTTCGCCTACTTATTCCCCCCGATGCGAAAACCCTAAGTACCTGAGCAAATATCCACGAAAAGATCCAGAGACGCCGCCGTCGTCAACCCTAGCTCGGGAGGGTTCAGAACATCTTCCCGGCACCCTGCCGAGAGGGGAATCGTCACCGGAGGCTTCTACATCGCCATGCCTGCCTCCGGAGTGATGCGTGAGTAGTTCATCCTTGGACTACGGATCCATAGCAGTAGCTAGATGGTTGTCTCTCCACTTTGTGCCATCATGTTTAGATCTTGTGAGCTGCCCTACATGATCAAGGTCATATTATTGTAATGCTACATGTTGTGTTTGCTGGGATCCGATGAATATTTAATATTATGTCAAGTTGATTATCAATCTATCTCATATGTTATTTAAGATCTTGCATGCTTTCCGTTACTCGTAGATGCTTTGGCCAAGTAGATGCTTGTAACTCCAAGAGAGAGTATTTATGCTAGATAGTGGGTTCATATCTCCGTTTAACCTGGGACAGTGACAGAAAGTTCTAAGGTTGTGGATGTGCTGTTGCCACCAGGGATAACCTAACGATGCTATGTCCACGGGCATATGTGTTTGTTTACATTACGCACTTTACTTAATGCAATTATCCGTTGCTTGCAACTTAATACCAACAGGGGACTCGGATGACAACCCGGCGGTGGATTATTAGTCATAGATGCTGTTGGATAACGGTCTATGTATTATGTCGTAATGCCCAATTAAATATCATAGTAGTCAACATGTCATGTATATGCATTGTCATGCGCTCACTATTCGTCAATTGCCCAGCTGTAATTTGTTCACCCAACATGTTAGTTATCTTTTATGGAGAGACACCACTAGTGAACTGTGGACCCCGGTCCATTCTTTTACACTGATTAAACAACCACAAACTGTAAACTGTCCCTTTTTCATTCTCTGCAATTTAATACTCATTTTCCACACCATACGTTTAATCCTTTGTTTTCAGCAAGCCAGTGAGATTGACAACCTCACTGTTTCGTTGGGGCAAATAGTTTGATTGTGTTGTGTGCAGATTCTACGTCAACAGTCCAGACTCCCTGTGACAGCTATTTTTCTGGCGCCGTTGACAACCTTCTGAAGAGTTGCTGCTCCTACTGGTTCGATAACCTTGGTTTCTTTCTGAGGGAAAACTTGCTGCTGACTACATCATACCTTCCTCTTGGGTCTCCCAACGAACGTGTGTTTCACGTCATCATGGATTAACCCATGCCTACCTTCTAATGAGAGTAACTCTTTATCTCCTACACTATTTGATTGCCCTCCATGCTTACCAAAGGAGGATTAATGTTATGTTCCTATGGATTCTCTTGAAATATTCCCTTGAATGAAACTTGTGGAAATGATTATGCTACTGTTATTTATGATAATCCATGCTATTTTGATAAGTCTTATGATAATCCTCTATTTATTCCTAATTTTGAAATGCATGGTAATGAGAAAGTATTCTTAGAAAATTTTTATGATAAAGCTCTAGATGATGGTCCTATGTTGCTTGATAATATTAATTGTACTAGTACTAAAAATGGGATTGGAGAGGTATTGACTTTAGCTAAATGGAGTCCCATACCTTTTGAGAGTGATCAATCATCTTGTTTTAATATTGTTAAAAGTGGGTTTGGAGATGTCATGACATTAATTAATTTTGATCCCACTATTTTTGAACTTTATAAAAATTATGTGTTTGTAGATTATGAAAAGCATGCTTTATGTGATAGTTATATTGTTGAGTTTGTTCATGATGCTACTGAAAGTTATTATGAGAGAGGAAAATATGGTTGTAAAAGTTTTCAAGTCGCTAAAATACCTTTCTTTATGTTGAAAGTTTTGAAGTTTTATTTGTTTCATCTTTCTATGCTAGTTGCTTTATGCTTCAATAATTTATTTTGTTGCAATATTCCTTTGCATAGGAAGTGGGTTAGACTTAAATGTGTTTGATATTTGCCTCTTGATACTCTCCTTTGTTTTTCAACTCTTATTATTATGTGAGCATCATTAAAATCTTTAAGCCTAGCTAAAAGACGTTAAAGAAAAACGCTTATGAAAGGCAACCCATTATTTTATTTCTGCAATTTTTCTTTTCTTTTTGAGTCAAGGAGTTGTTTACTTCTGTAACAATTCCTTTGTATCTTTATTTTATCGCATTGTTGTGCCAAGTATTGCCTCTAATAGGAAGATGATGCTAGATTTGGATTTCTGCGCAGGAACAGATTTCTGCTGTTCACCGTTTTAATTCTGTAAAATCACAAAAAATTATTTAAATCTGCAATTTTTTGTGCGTGATCCTCAGATATGTACGCATCTTTCGTTAGTTTAAAGTTTTTCGATCTGAGCAACGTAAGTGCCTCGATTTTTGTCTTTGCGGACTGTTCTGTTTAGACAGATTATGTCTTTTATTTTTCGCATTCTCTCTTTTACTAGTGTTGAGTGGAATTCTTTTTTAGGGTGAAGAGCTTCACATAACATCAGTGGCAGTAGCTAATGTTAAAAGTAACGGTCATGTTTGTGTCCTTACAAAACATGTGATTTTTGATTGTGCACTAACCCTCTAATGAGAATTACTTTGAGTTTGGTGTGGCGGAAGTTTTCAAGGGTCAAGAGAGAAGGATGATATAATGTGATCAAGAAGAGTGAAGAGCTTAAGCTTGGGGATGCTCCCATGGATCACCCCAGAATATTTCAAGAAGACTCAAGAGTCTAAGCTTGGGGATGCCCAAGGCATCCCCTTCTTCATCAGCAACTTATCAGGTCATCTCTAGTGAAACTATATTTTAATTCTTTCACATCATATGTGCTTTACTTGGAGCGTCTGTGTGCTTTTATTTTCAGTATTTTATTTTTCTTATGGTCAACTTGATTGGACCCCAGCATTCTTGATTGGGAGAGAGACACGCTCCGCTTTTTCATATGAATACTCCTATTCTTCACTTATACTTGTTGAGTATTCTTGTCTAGCTATTGCTATGCTTTTGGCTCCTGTTTTTCATGCATCTCTTATTCAGAGCGGTTAGTTATTTTAAAGAAAGTACTCTCTTGCTTCACTTATAATTGTTTGGAGAGTTTACGTTGAAATAAATTGATTGGTGTTTGGTTGGAACAGAAAATGTTGCATGTGGTAGATGGTATAATGGAAAAAGCTTACATATTCTTGTAGATCATTGTATTGGATAATTTGATACTTGTCAATTGTTTTGAGTTATCAAGCAGTTCATGTTTAAGCTTTTGTATCATGTAGTTAAAACCTATTAATGAAAAACTACCGTAAAGCTCATTGAAATTTGGTTTGCATGATTGGTATCTCTAAGGTCTAGATATTTTCTAGTAAAAGGGTTTGGTTAACAAGGAAGACAGTGTAGAGTCTTATAATGCTTGCAATATGTTTTTATATAAGTCTTGTTGTGTCGGTTGATATTGTGTTTGCTTCAAATAACCTTGCTAGCCTAAACTCTGTACTGAGAGGGAATGCTTCTCGTGCATCCAAAA
Organism: Poa pratensis; assembly: GCA_947311845.1. NCBI lineage: Eukaryota > Viridiplantae > Streptophyta > Magnoliopsida > Poales > Poaceae > Poa > Poa pratensis. The sequence continues at coordinate 27,920,989 of CAMZMU010000105.1, forward strand.
CCTTGAGCCAAATCCATGCCATCTGTGTCCACCATAACTACCTATATGTGGTATTTTCTTGCCATTCCAAGTAAATTTTTCATGTGCTACCTTTAAACTATTCAAACATTATTACTCCTATTTTGTGTCAATGTTTACCAAGCTCATGAGGACGGGGTGGATGTCTTTATGTCAACTGTCAAACAGACTTTACCACCGGACTAGCGGCATATACATCTGCTTATCCATTAATTTTGCAAAAAGAGCTGGCAAATGGGGTGCCCAGTCCCAATTAATTACAACTTTAACCGCTTAATTCTCTTCGCATTTTTGCCCTGATTTATCAGTCAAGCAATGACAAACAGTGAAATATCTGCATGTGTAAACAAAAGAGAAAGAGGGATGATCTGCCTTGCTGGTAGAAATAACGTCCTTCATGGGAGCCGCTCTTAAAAGTCTGGTTGGCAGGGGTCATATTGTACTTTCCATTTTCTGATTCGTTGACAATTAACAAACACCTTCCAAAACTTATTTTTACTCTCTATATGATTTCAAAAACTTAAAAAGCTCTAGCACATGATTTAATCCCTGCTTCCCTCTGCGAAGGGTCTTTCTTTTACTTTTATGTTGAGTCAGTTTTCCTACTTCTTTCTATCTTAGAAGCAAACACTAGTGTCAACTTTGGTGCAACAATTTTTATATGCTCGTATATTGCACTTATTTTATGCTTTGTGTTGACAAATATCCATGAGATATATATGTTGAAAGTTGAAAGCAATTGCTGAAACTTAAATCTTCCTTTGTGTTGGTTAAATACCTTTTACTTAGAATCTATTGCTTTATGAGTTAACTCTTATGCAAAACTCTTTGATGCTTGTCTCGAAAGTACTATTCATGAAAAGTTTTTGCTTATATGATTCAGTTGTTTGCTCATTATCTACTTGCTAGCAAACTATAGACCATTGTCCTGGATCACTTCATTCATAACATGTGCTTTACAGTATTATTTGATCAAGATTATGATTGTAGCATGTCACCTCAGAAATTATTTTGTTTTTATCGTTTTACCTACTCGAGGACGAGTAGAACTAAGCTTGGGGATGCTTGATACATCTCAAACGTATCTATAATTTCTGATGTTCCATGTTGATATTATACCAATTGTTACATGTTTTATATACACTTCATAGCATTTTTATGCATTTTCTGGACTAACCTATTAACAAGATGCCACAGTGCAGTTCCTGTTTTCTGCTGTTTTTGTATTCCAGAAAAGCTAGTCTGGAAATATTCTCGGAATTGGACGAAACTTGGACATAACCTCCTATTTTTCCAACACGAAGACGGAGTCCAGAGGAGAGACGGAGAGGGCCACGTGGAACCCACACCATGGGGCCGCGGGCCCCCCCTGCCACGCCGTGGGGTGGTGTGGGGCCCTCGTGGCTCCGCAGCCGCCGCCCTTTCGCCTATTTATTCTTCCCGACGCGAAAACCCAAAACACCCGAGCCATTATCCACGAAAAGTTCCAGAGACGCCGCCGCCGTCAACCCTAGCTCGGGAGGGTTCAGAAGCTCTTCCGGCACCTGCCGGAGAGGGGAATCATCACGGAGGGCTCTACATCACCATGCATGCCTCCGGAGTGATGCGTGAGTAGTTCATCCTTGGACTACGGGTCCATGGCAGTAGCTAGATGGTTGTCTCTCCACTTTATACTATCATGTTTAGATCTTGTGAGCTGCCTATCATGATCAAGATCATCTTATTGTAATGCTACATGTTGTGTTTGCTGGGATCCGATGAATATTGAATACTATGTCAAGTTGATTATCAGTCTATCTTATATGTTGTTTATGATCTTGCATGCTTTCCGTTACTAGTAGATGCTTTGGCCAAGTAGATGCTTGTAACTCCAAGAGTGAGTATTTATGCTAGATAGTGGGTTCATGCCTCCGGTAATCTGGGAGAGTGACAATAACTTCTAAGATTGTGGATGTGCCGTTGCCACTAGGGATAAAATAACTGATGCTTAGCTTAAGGGTATGCCGTTAGGTCTAATGCATTTGTTTACATTACGCACATTACTTAATGCAATTATCCGTTGCTTGCAACTTAATACTGATGCATGTAAAATGCATACATGAACTTTGCATTATATTACTTATATTTCAATCATATTTGCATCATATAAGGGTTATATCATTGATTTATATTGATTTTGGGAATATTTCATTGTTTCCCTATTTTTCTGGAATTAGCCCTGCACAGGCAGAAAACCCTATTTTCTATATTTTCATGTTTCACGGGCCCAAACGATGTCCAAATGACCTAATAATTTCCGAGCATCAGTTTTTGGAAGGAACAAAGCGTGGGAGCGTAGGAAGCGAACAAACGGAGGCCCGAGGGCCAGAAGAGCCTCGTGGCTCCGTTGTCGTCGATCTTTTTTCCCGAGCCTCCGTCTTGACCTAAAAATGACTATAAAAATAGTCCCTGACGCCCTTCAGAAAGGAGCGCCGCCGAAACACAGAAACCACGAAACAGAGACCTGGAGTTGCAGATTGGAGGGGGAAAACTCCAGCGGGGCGCTGCCGGCGTGGTCTCCATCTTCTCCAACGACTTCTCCACCATCTCCATGATGAAGAGGGAGTAGTCCACCCCTGGACTATGGGTTTGTGGAAGTAACTTATGTATCTCTCCTCTCTTGAGCTTCACTAATTAGTACCGTATGAGCTGCTGAACATGATTACGGTCATCTATGTAATACCTTTGTGGTGGATCTTTTTATGAGTTAATATATGTTTGAGATTGCAATAGTTTTGTTTCAGTTATGAAAGTAGATGCATATTATGTACCCCGTTCTTGTTTACTTGTTATGATCAAGCATGTGTATGAGAGCGTGTGAGGGGGAACATGTGCATTAGTTGGAGTAACGGGGGTGGCTAGTGCGGTGAACGTGAGAGAAAGTTCCGCGATCCACTTGGGTGTTTACCTTACTTTGTTGCCTCACTAGGGATAAAGAAAAATACCTTGCTACCGGAGATGTGGGTGTGACCATTGCCACTACTCCATGACTAGATCTAGCATGTTCTTATTTTAACTTCATGTCATAAAACTTAATGCTATGCTCTGATTTATCTTAATTACTAAGGTGTTATGATTTAGTTCGCATCTTGGTGGAGTATAAGAGAGATTAATAAACAAAAGATCTCTATGTTAGGACGTGATGCCCATATAATTAGTAACTTGTCATGAAACCTTTTTGTTGCAATCTCATATGTCAATTCTAGTGTTCCATTATCTACCACTTTATTAAAGAGAGAGTGCATTTGTGAAACCATGAACCCCGGTCCATTTTTAATCATAAGAAACACCTTTCCAACAACTTTTATCCACTTTACATTTTCTGCCATTTAAAAATCCGAAAATACAAAAACACTTTTACATCTTGCATTCACAATACAAAACCCAAAAATATCATCCATCATTGTTTCCACCATCCTTGCATATTTATTTATCATCATTGCATATTTATTTACTGTTTTGCATTCATTTTATTTTGATATCATTCTCACACCTTGTGCTTGACAACCACTTGGTGAGGTTGAGGGCACAAAACAATTTATTTGTTTTGTAGGTTTTCAAGAGAAGGATAAGAAGATAAATCTTTCACTACTGATTCCCCGAGAGTTCGATATTAAACCCTCGAGTCACCCTCTGGGGAAAACCGTCTTTCCTATACTATACACTCTGCACTTGGAGTCTCAACCTAACCCATATTATTTTGACGCAGGTAACTACGTCAAGGGCCATCAAGACAGTTTTTGGCGCCGTTGCCGGGGAATCATTGCTGTAAAGGTTTATCCAAGGGTATCTCACAACAAAGTCAACTTCATCACCAACTTGTGCAAACACCTAAGCTTGGGGAGGTTGCACCTACGTGAGCATCATCTTATCCATCTTTACCTTCAAATCATTTTATTTTGTTTTGTTATTGTCTTGCATATCATATTTATATTTCGGTTTCATATTTTATTTTCAGTTTTGCATTTTGTGTTGCATTTGTTATTTCGGTTTGCATTGTTTAGTGTCATTTTATTTTCAGTTTTGCATAAAAAATTAAAAAACACATAAAAACTTGCATAATGGAAAAGAGAACCTTTTGGCCATTTAGTGTTAAGAACTTTCCTCAAAATATGAATATCCCTGTTGAAAATTTGAAGTAGATCATAATATCACTAAAATGATTTATGAACACCGTTTTTATGGGAAACCCAAGGAAGATCCTATACTTCATCTTAAGAAGTTTAATGAAAGATGCAAAGTGTTAAATTTGAACCATGCCAATGTTAATATGATTAAAGTTAAGCTTTTTCCCTACTCCCTAGCTGGAAAAGCCTTAGATTGGATATTAAGATGGCCACCTGGAAACTTTAGCACTTGGTTTAATTTAAAAGCTTCATTCATTGAAAGATTTTGTTCCACTGAAACAGTTTGTAATTTGAGACAAATAGTTATCACCTTTAAACAAGAAGAGGATGAACCTTTGGTAAAAACATGGGAAAGGTTTAGAGGTATAGCTTTTGGAATGGAACATGGTCTTAGAGATTGGATGCTCATGCATATATTTTATAGAGGATTGTCTGAAACCTCTAGAGTCTTTTTGGATAATGAATGTGGGGGTTCTTTTATGAATACTACTGCTGCTAACACTCATATTCTACTTGATGGCTTGCTTTTGGAAGTGAAAATTAAAGAAAGTTTAGAAAAAGCCCAAGTACCAGAAGATGTTTTTGATGACCGTCATGAAATATTTAATCTATATAATAGGGAAGAAAAGTTGAGGAAGTTAAAATGCTTAGTGAAGTCAAGGAACCATTGCTTGACTTAGAGAATTGTAGCTTGCATGAATTAATATCTATCTTACAAAAATTTGCAAGTGATCCTTCCATTAATGTTAACCAAGCAGGTTTTGGTTCTTATATTGCTAATCATGTTTTAAAAGAAAAGATTGCTAGGTACAACCAAGAAGCTATGATACCACCTAAGCTTGGGGATATATGGATTCCCAAAGTACTAGTAACCATTGGAAAAGAGACACACCATGCTATATTAGATCTAGGATCTAGTGTCTCTGTTTTATCTAAAGAATTATATGAAGTTCTTGAATTAAAGAATCTTGAAAAATGCTCTATTGAACTTGCACTTGCTGATGATTCCATTAAACATGCTTTAGGAAAAGTAAGTGATGTTATGGTAGAGTTGCATATGACATTTGTACCTGTTGATTTTCTAATCATGGATATGGGGAATAAAACCTCTAGTCCAATTATTCTTGGAAGACCTTTTCTTCGTACCACAGGTGCTATCATTGATTCAAAAGAAGGGAATGTGAAGTTTCAGTTTCCACACAAGAAGTGCATGGAACACTTCCCAAGGAAGAGGGACACATCAAAGTTCAAGCTCCCTCATGAGCTTCGTCCACAATAAATATCAAGTAAGAAGCCTAGCTACATGGCTATAAAGAAAGCGCTTTACGGGAGGCAACCCGGTTGTTTTTATTTTTGATTTTCTTTGTGTCCTCTTGCTGTAACAAGAGACTTAGTTTTTAGTTTTGTTTCTGGAATTTTTAATAAAGTGCCAAGTTTTACCTATTTTGGTTTGAAAAAGTTGCTATTTGCATTCGGAGATTTTATTCCAGCACGAATCTGTGCACGGTATGATTTTTAATTCCTATTCTGTAACTCCGAATGAGCTGATATTTGAACTGTAGTTGCAACTTTTCATCCTCTGTAAGCATGAATTTTTCAGAATTTTTCGACATATTTAAGTAGGGTAGAAAAATACGTTTTGCTGCTGCTGTTTTTCTGGACAGATTCTGTCCCATTTTGTTTGATGCATTCTTTGAACTTTTAACTTGAATCTTTTTGATCCAATTGAGTTTATAAGTAGGCATACAACATTATACACTTTCTGGACATTCATATGAATTTTTTTTAAGGATTTTATGCAGCAAGCAATTCTTTGTCTATCACTACTAATGTCACCCCACAGAAAAGAAATGGGAGAAACGGTGTTTTGAAGTTTTTTCACAGGGATTAGAGGAGATGCACCAAGAGCTATCCAAGGATGGTGAAGACCATAAGCTTGGGGATGTGAAGACAACCCCACTGGACCAACACACTCTCGGTTTGCACACGTCTAACTTCTGTTTTTCGATCAATGCACTTTATCGCATAAACTTGGAGCGTCTTTTATTTGCTTTTTATTTCGGTTTGATTTTTGTTTGTCTTGAGACCACCACTATCATTTATATATGAGAGAGCTACTGGAAATTTGGGTTGAATTAAGTTGGATGCTATTAAAAAGATTGGGAAAGGGATGTTTGAGTTGATTCAAAAAGATACATATAGTTGCATGATTCATATGCTTTTAATGAATATTAATTTGCAAGTGTTTTATCAAGAGCTATCTTTTATTCATGTTTTGATGCTGAATGTTACTTTACTTTGTTTAACATGGATTGGTTAGTTCTATGGACACTTATGCATGCATTTAGACGGTCAACTTTCTCCCTCTTGCTAGCCCAAAAATTCCAACAAGTAAAAACTTGTTTTCCAACACCTTCAACCAAAGTTTTTCCAGTGAGTCCACCATATCTACCTATTAGCTTTATGCTATTCCGAGTATGTTTATCATGTTATTTTGTATTATCTATACTTCTGAATTAAAATGCTTATGTTATTGATTGTTATGGGAAAAGTTGGTTAAAGAGCTCTCACGAACTTGATGCACACTTTACTTTTATTGCACTTAATAAACATGACCCATTGTGATTAAAATTATGAAGTTGTGAGCTTGACAAGAGTCTTGGTTGGGAGTTAGCTCATATGTGCTGTCACATGGCAAGCTTTCAACGTGCTCTTTATATTTAGTTGATATCATGTACTTTTGTTTATGGATGCTTATCATGGTGCCAAATAAATGGGAAACTTAGTAAGTTTAATGAGTTTGTATAAATGGCTAGAGAGACGCCTGGGCCGCTAATCTAAGCCATGCATCATTCATGGTGGAAATTTACTTACATGCTATGGTGAACCTTCAGTGATGCACCCCACAATAAAAAGCTATACCAATAGTAAATAAAAAGGGTGTGGAGATTGTTCATTTTGTTTGTTTGTCTTGTCATTTTGACATGGGCTTGTTCCATGTCCTGGGACAAGAGGTACCCCAGTTGACGCTCTTGATGACGCTATTATATTACTTACAATGACCTTAACTTGAACTTGCTTTTGTGTCCCAAGTTGAGTAACACCGTGGTGTAGGTACTCGTATTCACGGGGCATGAGACATTCAACCCATACTTTGTCAAGCATACTACTCATATTTGCTTTCACTTTAAACTTTAACCATTCAAGATGCTATGATAGGGGTAATGAGAGCTTGACACCAATGAATACCACATTGCAAACATTAACTTAAGTAGAAGCATTTGGAAGTTAGATGAAACTTATTCATGTTTTACCTCTACTCATTTATATATCTTTCCAAAGTGTCCACCTTTTATATTCAGATTTATAAGAATACTCTATGACCATTATAGGATGTTTTTACTTTTCATTATGCATACATTTGGTCCATAGTACTTTCTTCTATGTTACACTTTGTGAATTATCATTGAACATCCTTACATTGAATATTTGATATCACTTCATAATCTATCTTGTATATTGCTACTCCTTTGAAGAATGAATCATTTGACTCTATGTAGCAATAGTAATCATCTTTGATATCCATTGATAGTATTAAAATGCAAAGTCCATGTTAGTTTTATCACCTTCATACTCGAGGACGAGTATAGGTTAAGCTTGGGGATGTTGATGCATGTAAAATGCATACATGAACTTTGCATTATATTACTTATATTTCAATCATATTTGCATCATATAAGGGTTATATCATTGATTTATATTGATTTTGGGAATATTTCATTGTTTCCCTATTTTTCTGGAATTAACCCTGCACAGGCAGAAAACCCTATTTTCTATATTTTGATGTTTCAGGGACCCAAACGACGTCCAAATGACCTAATAATTTACGAGCATCAGTTTTTGGAAGGAAAAAGCGTGGGAGCGAAGGAAGCGAACAAACGGAGGCCCGAGGGCCAGAAGAGGGTGGCCCACGCGGCCAGATTCCTGGCCGCGTGGGACCCATCATCTGGGCCTCGTGGCTCCGTTGCCGTCGATCTTTTTCCGAGCCTCCGTCTTGACCTAAAAACGACTATAAAAATAGTCCCCGACGCCCTTCGGAAAGGAGCGCCGCCGAAACACAGAAACCACGAAACAGAGACCTGGAGTTGCAGATTGGAGGGGGAAAACTCCGGCGGGGCGCTGCCGGCGTGGTCTCCATCTTCTCCAACGACTTCTCCACCGTCTCCATGATGAAGAGGGAGTAGTCCACCCCTGGACTATGGGTTTGTGGAAGTAACTTATGTATCTCTCCTCTCTTGAGCTTCACTAATTAGTACCGTATGAGCTGCTGAACATGATTACGGTCATCTATGTAATACCTTTGTGGTGGATCTTTTTATGAGTTAATATATGTTTGAGATTGCAATAGTTTTGTTTCAGTTATGAAAGTAGATGCATATTATGTACCCCGTTCTTGTTTACTTGTTATGATCAAGCATGTGTATGAGAGCGTGTGAGGGGGAACGTGTGCATTAGTTGGAGTAACGGGGGGTGGCTAGTGCGGTGAACGTGAGAGAAAGTTCCGCGATCCACTTGGGTGTTTACCTTACTTTGTTGCCTCACTAGGGATAAAGAAAAATACCTTGCTACCGGAGATGTGGGTGTGACCATTGCCACTACTCCATGACTAGATCTAGCATGTTCTTATTTTAACTTCATGTCATAAACTTAATGCTATGCTCTGATTTATCTTAATTACTAAGGTGTTATGATTTAGTTCGCATCTTGGTGGAGTATAAGAGAGATTAATAAACAAAAGATCTCTATGTTAGGACGTGATGCCCATATAATTAGTAACTTGTCATGAAACCTTTTTGTTGCAATCTCATATGTCAATTCTAGTGTTCCATTATCTACACTTTATTAAAGAGAGAGTGCATTTGTGAAACCATGAACCCCGGTCCATTTTTAATCATAAGAAACACCTTTCCAACAACTTTTATCCACTTTACATTTTCTGCCATTTAAAAATCCGAAAATACAAAAACACTTTTAATCTTGCATTCACAATACAAAACCCAAAAATATCATCATTATGTTTCCACCATCCTTGCATATTTATTTATCATCATTGCATATTTATTTACTGTTTTGCATTCATTTTATTTTGATATCATTCTCACACCTTGTGCTTGACAACCACTTGGTGAGGTTGAGGGCACAAAACAATTTATTTTGTTTTGTAGGTTTTCAAGAGAAGGATAAGAAGATAAATCTTTCACTACTGATTCACCGAGAGTTCGATATTAAACCCTCGAGTCACCCCTCGTGGGGAAAACCGTCTTTTCTATACTATACACTCTGCACTTGGATTCTCAACCTAACCCATATTCTTTTGACGCAGGTAACTACGTCAAGGGCCATCAAATACCAACGGGGAACTCGGTATGACAACCTGGCGGTGGATTATTAGTCATAGACGCTGTTGGATAACGGTCTATGTATTTTGTCTTAATGCCCACATGAATATCATAGTAATCATCATGTCATATATATGCATTGTCATGCGCTCAATATTTTGTCAATTGCCCAACTGTAATTTGTTCACCCAGCATGTTAGTTATCTTTTATGGAGAGACACCACTAGTGAACTGTGGACCCCGGTCCATTCTTTTACACTGATATACAACCAACTGCAAACACTGTTTCTTTTCATTCTCTGCAATTTACTACTGTTTTCCACACCATACATTTAATCCTTTGTTTTCAGCAAGCCGGTGAGATTGACAACCTCACTGTTTCGTTGGGGCAAAGTAGTTTGATTGTGTTGTGTGTAGGTTCCACGTCGGTCGCCGGATTCCCTGGTATTGCGCCGTGCCATATTCCGCCACCAACAACCTTCAGAAGTGATTTCTTGCTCCTACTGGTTCGATTAAACCTTAGTTTCATACTGAGGGAAACTGCTGCTACACTGCTTCATACCTTCCTCTTGGGGTCTCCCAGCGAACGTGTGATCCACGCAATCAGTGTCCTTCATGGCGGTGTCTCGGAGTTGGTGGCATTGTGTGCTTTTCGATCTTTCATATCGGTGGCTGTAGGGTTCTTGGATGGTGTTGGCGAGGCGGCGGCGGCGACTCCATCAGATGAGTTTTTCCTCCTGTTCTGTCCATGTTGCTGTGGCGTTGTCTCCGGCGCCATGGTGGAGCAGAGAGGATTCGTCCAGGAGTATGTACAGACGGTGGTCTGCACTGGTGACGGCTGGAAGATGGTGCACCTTGTGCTGGGTTCTTGGCTGGAGGCTGACGGTTCTAGTTCCCTACTCCGATGTCGTCGTGCAGGGGTGCCAGTTCTGAAGTTCGATGGTGTGTCCGGGGTCGCGCTGCCCCGGTCTGATTCTTTCAACGGCAATGGTTTATCCTATGACAAACTATTTTGCATGTCCGAAAAGCTGATGATCAGCGATGGAGCCGCGTCGAGCTCGGGTGAAGAGGTGATCTGTCTATTTTTTCTTTGGTGGCTGCTACGGTGGTGCCGAAGAAGAGGGATAGACGTTGGTTTGTCACATATGTTTATCCTTTCTTTTCAGATCTGTAAGATCGGTGTATACGTACTTTGTATCTCGTCTTTTATTTATCAATGAGAATCGTATTACCATGAAAAAAAATGGATCGATCGGCCTCATGCACGCCTATTCCTCTCGCGCCCAACTCTTGCTGGAATTGTTCTCGCATTTTAACTCGCGGCTTGTACATGTGCATCATAATTCTGCATATTAAAAATATAAATGTAGTAATTTTTTTCATAATATAAGAATAATAGATTTTATAATTACTACTAGAATTCACTTGAAAAGTCCGTATATTTAATGAAGATTTGGTCGTATCTGTACTAATCATGTCCTCATCATCCTCCCTTTCTTGAAAATTAAGCTGTCCTTGGCGCTGTTTCTTCTGAAACAGGGATAACAAAAGAGACAAGGTGTACGCATGATATATGTATATGTCAGCCATTTTTATTTCCCTTAGTTGTTGCAGAAGTGACACATTTATCCGAGGGTAATTATCTTGCCTTGTGAAATATAAAGCCAAATTATCACAAGAAATTAACCACATGAATATATTGCAACATAGTTTGCACAAATAAGTGAAGCTCGTATTTATAACATTTGTCTTGCAATGTCCATCATTAAACCATCCCAACATTGATAAACAAAAATGTGAGGTATAAAAAATTCTAACCACAACTTGTTTAGATAAGTAATCATGCAACAAGCTATTTGGTGTAAAATCAATACCATAGTTGGAGGTCATATCAAAATAAGTGAACATATGCAACAGGTTATTTTCGTTGAAAACAGCAAGATCATCACACGTTATACAAATTCTATACACCCAAAATTCATTATTAATATCATAATCACCAATCAGTTCGAAGGTAAAATCTGGGGCATAAGCGCTTTTCAACGTATTCAAGCATGTGCTTTCAGAAACTTTATTCCTACCATGTGACAAAGATATAGGTGGATCCATTGTAACATAAAACAATGTGTTGGCATGAGAAATTCGGGCCAATGATGTGTCTTTCCTAATCAATTTTATATGATCCAAATCAGATTTAAGTATCAAGTCACATGGTTTATTTGCAGCAACAACAATTTCAGCGGGCGCACTTATATCATTAGATGAATGAAAATCAGTAATAGGTGCACTCAAATTAGTAGTCTCGATTGTTTGATCACAATATATGGTCAGACCATCAACAAATTCCTCGAAGACAGGCGGTGTGACCAAAACAACAGGTAACTCAACACATGAATTATTTAAATCACTAGGACGCTCAATCTCATGTGGAGAGATAACATCAGTACCTTTATTATTACCGTATATGCCCGCTCAGATGATTTAGCTACTGTCAAAGGTGACATGTCATAGGCTTGTGGTGGTGTGTCCCTCGCAAATGCATGGGTTGCTGCCATAGTAGGTGCAACTGTCGACGAGAGAATTTTCATTGATGTTGATGATAGTGGTTCCATCACACACTTGTTTTTCTTATGGACACGCCTCTGTATTTCCTGTTCAGCTTTACAAGCAAGACGAAACAAACGATGCAGAGGATAACACTTTTCATGCAATAGTAGCTCCTGAATATCATGGTTTAAACCTCCCCAAAACCTATCCATGAAATTTTCTTCACTTTCCTCTAAAAACGAATGCAACAAGATAGTTTCTAAAGAATCATAATATTCTCTTACAGTGTTACTACCTTGTTTTAAGTTCTGCAATTTCTTAACCATGCCACGGGTATAATATGACGGAGCAAATCTATGTCGCATAGCAAGTTTCAAATCATTCCATGTAGTAGGTATATAATCAGCATATGAGCGACAATATTCATTCCACCAAATAGAAGCAAAATCAGTGAATGTACTAATTGCAGTTTTTACTTTCTTATGCTTCGAAAAATCATGGGAAACAAATATATTATGTATCTCAAATTCCCATTCTATATATAATTCAGGTTTGTAACGACCCGCAAATGGTGGCGTAGAAACAATAACCTGATCATGTGCATGGGTACGTCTTTGTACCTCCCGTGGTGGCTGTTTTGTTGTAGGTGGTGGTAAATCTCCAACTATAGACGAAGCCAAGAAGTTCTAACGCCGACACCTGCCATGATTAGTAGAAAACAAGAAACAAATCACAAGTATATGCTCCTATCAACTACTATAATGTGGTGGCAACTCGCATGATCCGTCAAGCAAAATATAAAGCTCTTACAAGTTCCTTACCACACAGGAGGGCGTCACGGCAACCACAAAAATCAGCACTCCAAAGATTGGACAAAGCGATTACCAGGCGAATGTATATTGCATGGAGTAGAAATATGCGGAGCTGTAGGTAGGCTTATATATGTGGAGACAAATTCCAAAATCACGTTAGTCAATGTAAAGCTGAAAATCCGCTCAAAGTAGTCAAGTGCTGGTCCTAGACTAGACCGTGCTAGAGATGCGAGCCTAAGACACAGATTGAAAGGACATGGATGTCGCCTAGAGGGGGGGGGGGGGTGAATAGGCGATTAAAATTCTTTATGGTTTAGGCTTGAATAAATGCGGAATAAAACTAGCGTTTAATTTATCAAGCACGAAACCTAAACAAGCTAGATTTACCTATGTGCACCAACAACTTATGCTAAGCAATATAAACAACTAGGTGATAGCAAGATATATTACTTCAAGCTCGATGGCTATCACCAAGTAAATTGCATAAGTAAGAAGCTCGGGTATAGAAATACCGAGGCACTTGGAGACGATGATTTATCCCGAAGTTCACTTCCCAATGGAAGCTAGTCTCCGTTGGAGCGGTGCGGAGTCACAAAGTGATCCCCGAATAGCCGTCAAATGGCACACCGTAATCTCCTTCGTGCCTCTACCAATGTAGAGTGCCACGAACCACTATGGGACACTTGAGGGTGGTCACCGAACCCGTACAAGGATGAGGCTCACTCCACAACTTAATTGGAGGCTCTCACCGAATTCCCGCGGCTCCCAAAGCCACAAGAATCACAAGGTTGGGGTGCGACTCCACAACTTAATTAGAGGCTCCCAACTATCCCGCGAGCCACCAAAACTCCGAGATCAATAAGGACCGTCTAGGGCACTCCAAGTACCCAAGACAAGCTCTAGGGCACCCCAAGTACCCAAGAGTAACAAGTTTCTCAACTTCAACTTCCACGTATCACCGTGGAGAACTCAAACCGAAGCAACCAATGCAATGGGCAAGAACACAAGAAGTGCTCAGAATACTTCACTCTCAAATCCCACCAAAGCAACTAATGCTATTGGGGGGAGAAGAAATGAAGAACAAAGAGGAACACCAAATCCCTCCAAGATCTAGATCAAAAAGCTTCCCCTCACTTAGAGGAGAGATTGATTGGTGGAATGATAGATCTAGATCTCCGCTCTCTTTTCCCTCTAATTGAAAGCAAGAATCATGGAGGAATAGAGAGATAGCAAAGTTTCAAAGGGTCAACAATGGAGGTCAAAACCGTGCCCAAGAGTTGGGGAACCTTTGGGGAAGAAGACCCCATTTTATATTTCCCAAAAATCCGACCGTTTGGTACAGATTCGTGCAATCCGGAATTGGTTCGGATTTGGTTCGGAATTCCGGTTGACTCGGAATAATCCGGATGAAAACCAACTAGAATCCGGACTGAGTACAGTACTAAAAAGCCAGTTCGGATCCAGTTCGAAATTGGTCCGGAAAATTCCGACCCGTTCGGAATTGATCCGGAATTCCGACTGGCTCGGAATTCTTGGAACGCACGGATGAGAAACGCAATAACTTATGCATACGAACTCCGTTTTCGATGTTCTTGGGCTCGTTGGAATCACCACAACGAGCACGACAAGATGATGCAGGAAAACATCATAGTCCAACAAGGGAGTATAAAACCAAATGTAGAAAGGTGAAACCTCTCTATAGAAGATGAACTAGGAGAAACTCCAAAATCGAAAACGCAACAAGTTTTTCATACGAAATCCGTTATTGGTGAATTTGAGATTGTTATGAAGGTCACAACAAGCTCCAAAACCCCACACAAAGAAAATCCAAATAAGAACCAAGAAAGATGATGAAGGCAAGTATGCAAAGGTTTGAGCTTTCTCCAACTGATACGCTAAAGCTCAATGAGAGCCCCTCTTGATAGTACGGTATCTATCCTATAACCGGTCTCCCAACTAGCATCATGAGACCGGTAAAATAGAAACCCTATCAAGATCATACCTTTGCCTTGCGCACTCCACTTGATCTAGATGATGTCGACCTTGATCTCTTCAAGTAGACCACCTTTCTTGATTGCGCTTCGCTTGGTGAAGTCTCACATATTGCTCCCCATACTTCACTATGGGAGAGCCTCTCATAGGCACAACTTCACTTGACCATTATCTCCAAGAGGGTGGCAAGCATCAAGCATATGATATCTTCGAGATACTTATCTTGAACTTGCACATCTCAAGCTTGATGACGATCACCACTTGACGTCATCCATCATGGGCTATATGAAATCTTCATTTGATGCAAGCCCATAGAAAGATACCTAACCACACATAGAAATGCCACACACATATCATGGGTTAGTTCACAAAGCTATATGGACAATTGCTTACCATACCAAGAGATACATGATCCCACTTGGTACATCTTGTAACTTGTGTGTTGAACAATATCTTGATCAACCTTGTATCTTTTCTTCTCTTTTCAATAGATGATGTCTTGAAGATAACAATGAATGATCACATAATCCTTTCTTCAAGACATACTTGCAATATGCTCAACTCATATATGACCAATCATTGGATAACTCTCGAATAACAACTTGGTCATCACATACTCTTCTTCCTGATCATATCAAATATATATCCATACACCTCGATGATCTTGATGTCAAATACTTCATTATATCAATATATTCATGGCATCAACCTTGAATCCAACATATGGAGTTCAAGCATTGCCTACGGGCAAACACTACAAGGATAACTCATTGCAACCATTAGTCCATAGGTATTGTCATTAATTAACAAAACCACACATGGGGGCGCCATGCCCTTTCAATCTCCCCCATTTTGGTAATTGATGGCAATCTCTTTTACAAGTGTTTATATAATGAATTAAGCAACCATGCAAATCAACAAGCATGGATGCATGAGCATGAAAGGTAAATGCTTATGACCAAAACAAAAGCATAACACCAAATTTCCTTAAACCCTATAAAACTTCTCTCCCATTGGCATCCATTTCTAAAATGGGCAAAAATCTTAGAAGGTCAATATAGTATGATCTCCCCCATAACGTGTGCATTTCTCAAAATATGAGTGAAATCAAGTACACATATCTTCAAGACATACTTGCAATATTCTCAAATCACATATGACCAATCATCGGATAACTCCTCGAATAACAACTTGGTCATCACATACTCTTCTTCCGGATCATATCAAATATATATCCATACACCTCGATGATCTTGATGCCAAATACTTCATTATATCAATATATTCATGGCATCAACCTTGAATCCAACATATGGAGTTCAAGCATTGCCTACGGGCAAACACTACAAGGATAACTCATTGCAACCATTAGTCCATAGGTATTGTCATTAATTAACAAAACCACACATGGGGGCGCCATGCCCTTTCAATCTCCCCCATTTTGGTAATTGATGACAATCTCTTTTACAAGTGTTTATATAATGAATTAAGCAACCATGCAAATCAACAAGCATGGATGCATGAGCATGAAAGGTAAATGCTGATGACCAAAACAAAAGCATAACACCAAATTTCCTTAAACCCTATAAAACTTCTCCCCCATTGGCATCCATTTCTAAAATGGGCAAAAAATCTTAGAAGGTCAATATAGTATGATCTCCCCCATAACGTGTGCATTTCTCAAAATATGAGTGAAATCAAGTACACATATCTTCAAGACATACTTGCAATATTCTCAAATCACATATGACCAATCATCGGATAACTCCTCGAATAACAACTTGGTCATCACATACTCTTCTTCTTGATCATACCAAATATATCCATACACCTCGATGATCTTGATGCCAATACTTCATTATATCAATATATTCATGGCATCAACCTTGAATCCAACATATGGAGTTCAAGCATTGCCTACAGGCAAACACTACAAGGATAACTCATTGCAACCATTAGTCCATAGGTATTGTCATTAATTAGCAAAACCACACATGGGGGCGCCATGCCCTTTCAATCTCCCCCATTTTGGTAATTGATGACAATCTCTTTTACAAGGGTTTATATAATGAATTAAGCAACCATCCAAATCAAAAAGCATGGATGCATGAGCATGAAAGGTAAATGCTTATGACCAAAACAAAAGCATAACACCAAATTCCCTTAAACCCTATAAAACTTCTCCCCCATTGGCATCCATTTCCAAAATGGGCGAAAAATCTTAGAAGGTCAATATAGTATGATCTCCCCCATAACGTGTGCATTTCTCAAAATATGAGTGAAATCAAATACACATATCCAATGAAAATAGTTGGAGAGAGCACAAACTATATTGAGGATCCAAATATTGCGAAAGAATGATATGGAAAACTTTTTACAATTCTCCAAATAAAAAGTAAGCAATCAAAAAGATCCAACTAACCAAATAAACACAAGATATTATGATTTGAGCAAAAGAGTGTTTTAAAGAAAATAGAGCAGCTCCCCAATATTTGTACACAATTTAGAATTATTGTATTTGAATACAAGGTGTACAAACATGGAATCCTCACTCCTCCGGTATCCTCTAAAACACAAAAACAAATGAATTCACAAGCTCAATAAGATGCAAATGAAAAACAAAGCTTGTGACATATCCCATAGTGAAGATTATTGGCTTGTAAAGACAAGCAAGATATTCACCAAGATGTGATAAAATAGGATATGCACTCATAAATCAAATTCTTTTCGGAGTCACGCCAAAAAATCAAAAACAGAGTAACAGAGGTGACACCGAAGAATTAGGATATCGAGTAAAGATGTAATTTCTCTCATGTATATAAGTTTCTAAGTGTACAACAATCATGAGATATATATCCACAAAGAAACATGTACACATAAAATTAGTTACTAAGGAAAAGAAACACGATATCCAAAGGGAAGTCATAAAATATACACATATGATGTTTGTTTAGGATCATAGCCCATAGCTCAATATTCTCATATTGTATAATAATGAACTTCAAATTCAACCTCAACACAAGCATCACAAATATCACTAAGGGAAAAAGGAGATAGTTGGGATGCGTTGAGGAAAGCAACAAGTATCATAAGAGTATGCATGAGGGTGGATACTTGTTACCGAGATGGCATGGGGTTGATGTAGTAGACAAGAGTTTATCAACCATCCTAGCTTGGCTCCAATAAGCATGTGGTGAAGACACTTTCATTGTAAATGAGACAAGCATCCAATGCATCTCCATGTACCTAAAACATATTCAAGTAAAATTGTTCCCAAACTAATTGGGTCCAAAGTAGTTAGTCAAACTACAATACATAGAAGGAACTCCACATAAATATCTGCATATAGATATGAAATTGAATTTCATGCATATCTTAGCCGATTTAGGATTCCATGGAGTTTCACCTATATATTGGTACAAAGAAGGAATCATGCCATAAATAAACATGAAGTAGATATGCATGCCTATTAAGTTTAATAACCAAACGGAGATACAATTTGGACAAATATCAAGAAATCAAAGAAGGTCCATCAAAGATCCAAAGCAAAAATTGATTTAGATAAGCCAATTGAAACTAAAACAAACCAACATATGATTGATGAGATACCAATTGGACAAAATAGCAAAAAGGAAATAAGATACCAATTAATTAATTAATTAATTAAAGGAATAGATATCAAATTTCCAAAAGAGATATCAAAAAGAGATATGTCAACGAATGATATATCCCACTCCCAAAGAGAGATGCCAATTGGGACAAACTCTCAAAAAGAAAGAGCAGGGTTCCAACAAATAAACCACTCCCTCTACACTTTTCATGATGGCACAAAGCACCAAACCGAAAAGGTTTGTCTTCCATGAGACATGTCATCGGGATCAAAGACCAATGGAAAGGATCAAATACCAATAGAATATAAATAGTGTTTAAAAGGATACATGATAGCTCTCCCAACAAAAGTGCATTATTTATGATCTTGTATTTGAATACACAATGCACACACATGGAATCATCGCTCTCCAAATATCTATTCAAACACTAGTCATATATCAAGAAAAAGCAATAAGATCCAATACTAATGAAAATATAAGTTGTATTCAATATAGGATAGCTCACCCAAGAATAGTGCATTATCTATAAGTAGCCTTTGAATGCAAGGTGCACAATGATGTGATCAATGCCTCTCCTACACCAAATAAATCACTAGGAAGGTTTGAGTAAGACAAAAGGATCCATAAGAGGCAAGGAAGACAACGAGAGTTATAACACATCAATTTTTTTGGCAAGAGTTAAGACAATAAGATCAAGAGCCAATATGAAGACGATCTACAAATTCACCAAAAATATGTGTATCACTTGTCAAGGACAAGGAATATATGGAGATATATTTCTTGGTGGTATATTGTAATGAAATTCAAGTTCATCTTCACAATAGATAAGCATATGGCAATGTATAAGTTTTAAGTGAAATGCTTATGTAGATAGAAGTTCTTGATAGCTTCAAATATTCACGCGATAATGCAAAGCAACTACAAAGAGTGCTTTGAAGCAATCGGTTTCCCAAAGAGATATATGAGAACATATTAGAGGAAAACCTTACCAAGAACATTCATCACAAACAAGATCCAAAGAGTGAGTAAGTAAAAACATTTAAGCAAATGGGAACTTGTTTGAGAAACATGCCCCATAGGAATAAGATAATTAACAATATCAATTCTAGGTGACAACACCTCACATGTTCACATTGTCTAGATTTGTAATATGCACATAGCTTATTACTCCCCCATAATGTGATAATCCATTTAATCTCTACAAGAGGCAAATAAAACCCAACTAGAGATGATTAATGAACATTATAGAATTTGAATTTCTCATGAGAAGAACATACCATATAGAGACTAGATAAAATTGATATATCAACACTAAGTGGTAGTACTCATGTATATACATTTTTAGGATTGTGACGTGCGCAAGCATATCACTCCCCCAACATGGGATAGTCCATTAATCTATCAAAAGGAGCCAATTAAGATATAAGCAAGTTGATATAAAGGCTCAACACAAACTCACACGTACATGGTGTGCAAACCAACATACACATACTTGATTTCTCAAGATAAGTAAGTAGAGAGCACAACACATACAAACACTGGCAAGGTACAAAACTAAACACATGCAAGAGTGCAAGAAACTTTCAATGTATGTATGATTTAAACACAAGTTACCGCAAGGAGGAACATTGGATATGAGATAGAACAATATAATCCAAATGACTTGGCTTGAGAGAATATAATTGATGAAGATCCCTTAATTCTTCATGATGTAGCCAAGTCTCCAATGTCCTCTACCAACACCTATTGATCAAGTTTTAACTTGTTGGTCCCCAACCAAGTTGGGTCCTAAGAGGTTAGTCACAATAGGCTTGGCAACCCAAATGGTCCTTTTCTTGACACCACTTTGAGTACCAACATATTTGGCAAACACATTGCCAACTTTATCCTTCCTAATAGAATAAGCATTATCAATTATTATGGGTTGGATAAGTTACCACTAGTGCATGAAGAAGCAAAATGACGCTTCTCATGACATATGTAGCAATATTTGCTTCCTCATTTCTTCTTAGTTGAAGCTTCATCATGAGGAGGCATGCTATGGTTCTTCTTGGGAAGGGACCGTTCTTCATCTTGATGAACTTGAGTTTGAATTTGAGGCATCTTCCCTTGTTGCTTCTTGCTAAGAGATTTCTTCTTCAAAGGGCAAGATCTAACATGGTGCCCTTCAACTTTGCACTTGAAGCAAGTGATCTTGGCCGAATTCTTGACTTGTTCTTGGCCCTTCTTTTTCTTGTTATACTTGGACTTGTTCTTACTATTGGAGTTGAATCCAACTCCACTCTTTTCATTGGGGCGTCTTTGCACACTCAACATGTTGTCAAGTGTGGGCTTCCCATCATGACGCTTGTCCATGTCTTTCTTCAAAGAAGTGACTTGGGCCTTGAGCTCTTTTAATTCCTCTACATGGTTAGTATCAACACAAACACTAGAGGAGGTAGATGCTTCATTGCTAGAGCAACAAGGTATGGAAAGTAATTCATCACAAGATTTATCGATAGTTTGAGTGGATAAATTACTAGGACTAGCACATGACACTAAAGTATTTTGAGTAGAGGTTGTGCCATTGTCCACATGAGGTTCACACGATGTTACCTTAGACATAATAGCCTCATGAGCAAACTTTAGCTTATCATGGGAGACTAAAAGATCCTCATGAGAACTCGAAAGCTTTTCATGTCTTTCTTCCAATTTTCCATAATTGCTAGAAAGCAAAGCAAGTTGAGCCCTTAGCTCAACATTCTCCGTTAATATGGATGCTTCACAAGAGATAGAGTTAGTAGCACAAGCATCATTATTTATGACAATAGGAGAAACTAACTTGGCAAGCTCTTTAGAGTGAGAAGCTTTAAGTTGCGCATGAGACTCGGTGAGTTTGATGAGCTCACCCTTAATGACCCTAGAGCCATTTTCTAGGTGCTCAAAATTCTCAAGGAGTTTGGCATGCACATCTATAAACTTACCATTTGTTATTTTGAAATCATTTGCCACTTTAAGAGATTTATCATGGGATCCCTTTACTCTAGAAAGTTTGAGAGCAAAAGTTTCCTCAAGAGTCTCCTCGGTGGATTGTTCTTCTTCAAGAGCTTCCTTGAGATAGGCGATCTCTTCCGCATACTTGTATTCGCGGTTAAGGCTTTCATCAATGTGAGCTTCCAACTCCTCAATGGTAAGTTTGCGCTTGACAAGGGTAGACATGATTTCTAAGAAGTTAGCACGAGCATTTTTATTCTTTGAAAGAGAAAGAATAACCATTTTTACCCTTCTCGAGTATGGAAGCATCATTATCATTTTGTTCATTTTCCTCATCAATATCATCATGAGATATATTGGGATCCAGAGTAGGAGATACCTCGGAAGCTTTAGCCATAAGGAAAAAGTGAGTACATGATGATGACGATGAAGAATTACTTGAGTCACCATTTAAATCAATATCTTGTTCCATGGAGTGTTCGGTTTCCTCTATATTGTTAGCCAAACAAATACTAGAGGAAATAGAACCATTTTTATCATGGCAACAAGATATAGAGAGCATATCATCACAAGGATTAATCAAGCAATTTGTACACGATATGCAAGGACTATCAACACAAGCATGTAGATCATTTTTGGTTCTAGATGCGTTTAAGTCCAAAGATAAATCATTGCAATAAGATAGTGGTGAAGTATCATCAACAATAAGTTTACTATCATTATTTCAATATCTATCACTACTCACCATTGCATTACTTTGTGGCTTGCCACATGTAGGTGAAGTAGAAGAAGTTGAGAACTCATCACGGTCGGAAGTGGAGGGACAACAATCATCTCCACAATTCTTGGACACATCATATTTATCTTGAAGCTTGGTCCAAAGCTCATGAGTATTCCGAAAAGGAGAGACCGACATAATAACTACATCGCTCAAAGCATTGAAAATCACATTAGAAGCTTGAGCATCTAGATAGGAATTATTCTTATCCAATAAAGATAATATTTTGGGATTCTTTGGAGGAGAATAACCCCTATCTAGAATTCGCTCTATGTATGGGTCAATGGCCCGAATAATATCAATAATGCGAATTTTCCAAACATAATAATTTGTGCCATCTAATATAAAAGAAGCATTGTGCACTAGACCGCTAGACGACATCTTTACTCTCTAGGCGGTGAAGCCTAGTAAGGAGAGAAACCGCTCTGATACCAATTGAAAGGACACGGATGTCGCCTAGAGGGGGGGGGGGTGAATAGGCGATTAAAATTCTTTATGGTTTAGGCTTGAATAAATGCGGAATAAAACTAGCGTTTAATTTATCAAGCACGAAACCTAAACAAGCTAGATTTACCTATGTGCACCAACAACTTATGCTAAGCAATATAAACAACTAGGTGATAGCAAGATATATTACTTCAAGCTCGATGGCTATCACCAAGTAAATTGCATAAGTAAGAAGCTCGGGTATAGAAATACCGAGGCACTTGGAGACGATGATTTATCCCGAAGTTCACTTCCCAATGGAAGCTAGTCTCCGTTGGAGCGGTGTGGAGTCACAAAGTGATCCCCGAATAGCCGTCAAATGGCACACCGTAATCTCCTTCGTGCCTCTACCAATGTAGAGTGCCACGAACCACTATGGGACACTTGAGGGTGGTCACCGAACCCGTACAAGGATGAGGCTCACTCCACAACTTAATTGGAGGCTCTCACCGAATTCCCGCGGCTCCCAAAGCCACAAGAATCACAAGGTTGGGACACGACTCCACAACTTAATTAGAGGCTCCCAACTATCCCGCGAGCCACCAAAACTCCGAGATCAACAAGGACCGTCTAGGGCACTCCAAGTATCCAAGAGGACAAGCTCTAGGGCACCCCAAGTACCCAAGAGTAACAAGCTTCTCAACTTCAACTTCCACGTATCACCGTGGAAAACTCAAACCGAAGCAACCAATGCAATGGGCAAGAACACAAGAAGTGCTCAGAATCCTTCACTCTCAAATCCCACCAAAGCAACTAATGCTATTGGGGGGAGAAGAAATAAAGAACAAAGAGGAACACCAAATCCCTCCAAGATCTAGATCAAAAAGCTTCCCCTCACTTAGAGGAGAGATTGATTGGTGGAATGATAGATCTAGATCTCCTCTCTCTTTTCCCTCTAATTGGAAGCAAGAATCATGGAGTAATAGAGAGATAACAAAACTTCAAAGGGTCAACAATGGAGGTCAAAACCGTGCTCAAGAGTTGGGGAACCTTTGGGGAAAAAGACCCCATTTTATAGTTCCCAAAAATCCGACCGTTTGGTACAGATTCGTGCAATCTAGAATTGGTTCGGATTTGGTTCGGAATTCCGGTTGACTCGGAATAATCCGGATGAAAACCAACTAGAATCCGGACTGAGTATAGTACTGAAAAGCCAGTATGGATCCAGTTCGGAATTGGTCCGGAAAATTCCGACCCGTTCGGAATTGGTCCGGAATTCCGACTGGCTCGGAATTCTTGGAACGCACGGACGTGAAACGCAATAACTTATGTATATGAACTCCGTTTTTGATGTTCTTGGGCTCGTTGGAATCGCCACAACGAGCACGACAAGATGATGCAGGAAAACATCATAGTCCAACAAGGGAGTATAAAACCAAATGTAGAAAGGTGAAACCTCTCTATAGAAGATGAACTAGGAGAAACTCCAAAATCGAAAACGCAACAAGTATGCACCATAAGACCTAAGAAAGATGATGAAGGCAAGTATGCAAAGGTTTGAGCTCTCTCCAACGGATACACTAAAGCTCAATGAGAGCCCCTCTTGATAGTACGGTATCTATCCTATAACCCGGTCTCCCAACTAGCACCATAAGACCGGTAAAATAGAAACCCTATCAAGATCATACCTTTGCCTTGCGCACTCCACTTGATCTAGATGATGTCGACCTTGATCTCTTCAAGTAGACCATCTTTCTTGATTGCGCTTCGCTTGGTGAAGTCTCACATATTGCTTCCCCATACTCCACTATGGGAGAGCCTCTCATAGGCACAACTTCACTTGACCATTATCTCCAAGGGGGTGGCAAGCATCAAGCATATGATATCTTCGAGATACTTATCTTGAACTTGCACATATCAAGCTTGATGACGATCACCACTTGACGTCATCCATCATGGGCTATATGAAATCTTCATTTGATGCAAGCCCATAGAAAGATACCTAACCACACATAGAAATGCCACACACATATCATGGGTTAGTTCACAAAGCTATATGGACAATTGCTTACCATACCAAGAGATACATGATCCCACTTGGTACATCTTGTAACTTGTGTGTTGAACAATATCTTGATCAACCTTGTATCTTTTCTTCTCTTTTCAATAGATGATGTCTTGAAGATAACAATGAATGATCACATAATCCTTTTCTTCAAGACATACTTGCAATATGCTCAACTCATATATGACCAATCATCGGATAACTCCTCGAATAACAACTTGGTCATCACATACTCTTCTTCTTGATCATATCAAATATATATCCATATACCTCGATGATCTTGATGCCAAATACTTCATTATATCAATATATTCATGGCATCAACCTTGAATCCAACATATGGAGTTCAAGCATTGCCTACGGGCAAACACTACAAGGATAACTCATTGCAACCATTAGTCCATAGGTATTGTCATTAATTACCAAAACCACACATGGGGGCGCCATGCCCTTTCACAGATGAAATCACGTTTTTGCAATAACCAATATATGTGAAAGGGAAGGAAATATATCATGGGTGGTGAGTAATTCTCGGTGAAAATACAAGCGTTGTGCTGCTAGGCGAAGCGGTTGAGTGCCGCAACTGAAATCCAATCCACGATATAGTTTGATCCATGGACGACACCGTTGTGGTAAAGGTCATAATTCCAGAGAAATCATTACCGCAAGGCATAGAGGGGGAGGTCATAAGCGCCTATACCGTAAAATAGATTTTAGACGGAATCAAAAAGACATATCTGGTAAAATCGTAACCAACCAAATCAAGTTCCAAGAAAAACTGAGTTTTACTCTTTTTTTCACCGTTGCTCGGTTCCAAGAAAGAAGAACCACTAAACCTTTTCAACCAGATTGGATCGGTACTTTTTATTCAACGTTCTTTTCTCTTTTATTTTTACCGATCCAACTTTCCAACAAATTACAAGATACGTGAAATAAGCAACGAATCTGACCTTCCTTGTCTGCTAGGAACGGATCAAGTTCCAAGAAAGCTGATCTTTACTCTCTCTCTTTTTGTTTTTTCAAGACAAAACCTGATCCAATCTCTCTTCCGGTTCGGATTCCAAAACCAAAACTGATCCAAACTTCCCAGCTAACAACCAATCTGATCGGCACTTTTTTTTCAACCGAACCAAACTAAAATTACGTGAACAACACACGTAGGAAACCGATCTGACTTTCCTGGATATATGAACAAATTCTGTCTGTTTCTTTGATACGCGAAACGGATGCTGAACTCTATGGCGGCGGAGATGATGCTGTGTGGCGAGGCGACTGTGGATAAATGGCAAAGCGCGAGGCGACGTAACAAATGATGCGGAAGCGATGTATGATAGAAAGTATAGTCGATGTGAAAGGCAAACGACAACGACGCGAAAAACGTGACTAGAACTCGAAATTCTAAAGGACTAACCTAGAAACCAGCAACTCGACACACTATGCAATGAAAATTCAACAAAACAAAACTAAGTGATTAGGCGAAAGGCCAAAAAAAATGTCTTGGACAAGGATAAGCTAATCTAAATGTTTTTGTATGACTTTTTTGTGGACTGTAGGTGTCGTGGGTTTGTCACGTCAGGTGTCATAGATGACTTCGTAGGTGTGGGATTACGCGAGTCAAGCATCTCCGAGCTTGGGATCGCAGGAACAAAGATCAACACAGATTTACCCAGGTTCGGCCCCCTCAATGTGAGGTAAAAGACCTACTTCCTGCCTACCCTAGATTGGTATTGATATGATAATCGAGGTGTTACAATGGAGGCGATCCGATCTGGTACTCGCCGTATGAACTAGGGTTTTGGGCTTGATAGCTCTCTCTCTAAGTCCTGCGAGTCCTCTTTATATACACAGAGGCTCGTCAGGTTACAAGAGTTCTACACGAAGCCTGATTATCTTTCTTGTCTTCCAAGGCAAGTTTGCACCGACCTTCTGGAACTTTCCTTTATCGAGTCGCGATGCGAGATTGGCCCATCTTTCACGTGGCCCAATAATGATAGCGCAGCCTTAAGTCGCGGGTTAATCATTCCCCCGACATTAGCCCCCAAGCGTGGCCTGAACTTCATAGTATTTCTTGATCTTGAATGTTTAGGCCGCGCTTTTCCTTGTTTCGCGACTTATAATTGTGCAGGATTGGCCTTGACTCGCACCTGGAAGATCATCTGACTTCGTGAGCTTCTTTGTTAGAGTAGCCTGATAGCTTCAGAACTTGATGACGATCCATCTTCAAATTTTTGATGATAATATGATGTAGCCCCCAAGGATTGAGAGGATGTAACGTGGTAATCATCTCAATTCTTCTCAGAGAATTCTGAAGGTCATCACCTGTAACTTGATATCATGAATAAAACAATTGTTAAGATACAAGTAATTGTAATTGGTGTTGCCGTACTATAAGCAGTACATCGACCTCTAGTTAGGCCATCTGAATCCTTAAGTGGGCACTCGCGCGACTCAGTATTTCCTAGGAACATGTGTGTTCAGGGTCGAGAGCGGCCATGATAGGCAATCAAGCTCGATTGACGCCACACCCCAGTACTTTGGCCACATAATGCGAGTAGCAATCCAACTTAAGGTAAATTTGATAATTGCCAATAAATGGCTGTTTCAGGGTAACAAAGACCCCAAGAAACATAATGATATTGCCATGATAGGCTAAGCTATGATAAGCTTTGATTATGATGACACATAAGGTCGCGCCTGGTGGCAACCGAGTGTTATACATAGGGTTGGATCGCGCGTAGGTGGCGATCCATGGTGATACATGGGGTCGGTCGCGCCTAGGTGGCGACCAGAGATGATACAAAGTTTACGGCCGCGCCTAGGTGGCAGCCGGTTTCTGATACAAGGGTCGATCGCGCCTGGGTGGCGATCAGATGTTGCATAGGTCGCGCCTAGGTGGCGACCAAAGTTGAAGTTCTAGCCCTGAGTGGCTGTGATGATACTCAGCTATAAAGCTGGAAAGGATGATGCTTGGCTCTGATTAGCCTTTTCTTATGTATAGTACGGTCGCAGGTGTGCGACGTTCCAAGGGCGAGGTGCCTCGAGACGATCCTCGAAATCATGGCGTTCGCTGCTTTCTTCCCTTACATCCAGCAGATAGTACGACCCATTGTTTAGCTTCTTGCTGATGATGTAGGGTCCTTCCCATGGAGAGGACAGCTTATGCATTCCCTTGTGATCTTGTTTAAGTCGCAGTACTAGGTCGCCTTCTTGAAAGGTGCGGGTTTTGATGCGTCTGGCATGATAGCGTCGCAAGTCTTGTTGATATACCTGACCTTGATGCTGCCAAGTCTCTAACCTCTTCTAATGTGTCCACCGAGTCTTGCCGAGCTATCTCATTATCTGTCTCGATGTAAGCCGCAACTCTTGGTGAATCATGTATGATGTCGCTGGGCATGACTGCTTCTGCTCCATAGACCATGAAATATGGTGTAAATCCTGTGGATCTGTTAGGGGTTGTTCTTAAGCTCCACAGTACTGCTGGCATTCTTCCACCCAACATCCTGGAGATGCTTCGACCTTTTCAATAAGGCGCGGCTTAATTCCATGGAGAATTTCCTGGTTAGCTCGCTCAGCTTGTCCATTGCTCTGCGGGTGTGCTACTGACGTGAGGTCCAATCTTATCCCATTGTCTGCGCAAAATATCTGTGTAGCCCCTTCAGAGGTGTTGCTCCCATTGTCTGTAATGATACTATGGGGGTACCCGAAGCGGAATATGACCTTCTTCAAGAACTTGACTGCTGTTTCAGCCTCGCAATCTCCCACAGGTTCTGCTTCTATCCACTTTGTGAATTTGTCCACCATGACCAGAGGTGAGTTTTTCCGTTTGAAGACCGTCTGAAGGGCCCTACCATGTCAAAACCCCATACGGCAAAAGGCCATGTGATGGGTATTGTGCGAAGTGCTTGAGCTGGCATATGATCTTGCCTAGCGTATCTTTGACATCCATCGCACACTCTGACAATTTGCTCTGCATCTGCTAATGCTGTTAACCAGAAGAATCCATGTCGGAACGCCTTTGCCACCAAAGATCTTGACGAAGCATGATGGCCACAATCGCCTGAATGAATTTCGTGCAAGATTTTTCGTCCCTCTTCTGGTGAGACACATCTTTGGAATGCTCCTGACACGCTGCGCTTGTATAATTCGTTGTTGATGATTGTATAGGCCTTTGATCGTCGTATGATTTTGCGCGCCTCAATCTCATCGTCTGGCAGCACTCCGCGACTTAAATATGCCATGTATGGCTCTGTCCATCCTGGCTGTTCATGCAGGGCTGCGACTAAAGTTGAATCATCCTCTGGCTCTGCAATGTCAATCTCTGCTGGAGGTTTGACTGATGGATTGTGCAGTTCATCCAGGAAAACATTGGGTGGGACTGACTGTCTGTTGGATCCAAGCCGAGACAGGGCATCTGCAGCTTCGTTTTGTCTCCGATCAATATGTTCAACTTGGTATCCAGTGAAATGTCCAGCAATTCTGTCCACCTCTCTTCTATATGCAGCCATGTTCGCATCCTTGCTGTCCCACGTTCCAGAGACCTGCTGTGCCACCAAGTCTGAATCGCCAAAACAGCGTATGCGACTGATGTTCATCTCCTTTGCTATACGTAGACCATGAAGCAGTGCCTCGTACTCCGCCACGTTATTTGTGCAGTTGAAGTGTATCTGTAGCACATACCGCAGCTTGTCTCCCTTGGGAGATGTTAGAACAACTCCAGCCCCCGAGCCTTGCAACTGTCTTGACCCATCAAAATGCATGGTCCAGTATTTGGTTTCTGCCATGCTAGGAGCGACTTGGATTTCTGTCCAATCGTTAATAAAATCTGCAAGGGCTTGCGACTTAATTGATGTGCGCGGCTCGTAGCTGATGTGATGTGGTCCCAACTCGATCGCCCACTTAGCGACTCTTCCAGTAGCTTCTCGATTACGGATGATATCTGCCAACGGTGCTGAACTAACCACAGTTATTGGATGTTCTTGGAAGTAGTGCTTCAGCTTGCGACTCGCCATGAACACTCCAAACACCAACTTCTGCCACTGTGGGTAACGCTGTTTGGAAGCTGTGAGGACTTCGCTCACGTAATATACTGGTCTCTGGACAGGGTATTCCTTTCCGTTCTTGTCTCTCCACAACCATGACAGCGCTCACAGCACGGGAATTTGCCGCTATGTATAGTAGCATGGGCTCTTTATCCTTTGGAGCCGCCAGAACTGGAGCATTTGTCAATTGATTTTCAAGGCTGTCAGAGCTTCGTCGGCCTCTGCGTCCCAAACGAAGGTGTCTGATTTTTTCAACAGTCTGTACAAAGGTAGTGCTTTCTCTCCCAATCTTGATATAAAGCGACTCAAAGCTGCTACGCACCGGTAAGTCGCTGCACATCTTTTATCTTTTCTGGTTTTTGGAGATCCATCACTGCCTTTATCTTGTCAGGGTTGGCCTCAATGCCTCTTTCTGATACTATGAATCCAATAGCTTTCCTGCTGGTACTCCGAAGACGCACTTTGTGGGGTTGAGCTTCATGTTGTATTTTCTGAGATTTGTGAATGTCTCTGCCAGATCACTAATAAGATCCTGGCTAACTTGCGACTTAACCACAATATCATCCACGTAGGCGTGAACGTTGCGACCTATTTGCTCATGTAGACAATTCTGAATGCATCTTTGGTAAGTCGCACCTGCGTTCTTCAACCCAAAGGGCATGCTGACATAACAAAAAGCTCCAAAGGGTGTGATGAAGGACGTCTTTTCTTGGTCCTCCCTCTTCATCTTGATTTGATGGTAGCCTGAATAGGCGTCCAAAAAGCATAACAGCTCGCACCCAGCAGTTGAATCAATACTTGGTCGATTCGCGGCAAAGCAAATGGATCCTTTGGACAAGCTTTGTTAAGACTGGTGTAATCAACGCACATTCGCCACGTACCGTTCTTTTTCATAACCAATACTGGGTTTGCCACCCATTCCGGATGGTATACCTCCGTGATGAATCCTGCAGCCAGCAAGCGAGCTATTTCCTCTCCTATTGCCTTTCTCCTATCATCGTGGAAACGCCGTAGTGGCTGCTTCACTGGTTTAGCCGCAGGGTTCACTTTGAGGCTATGTTCTGCTAATTCTCTTGGTACCCCTGGCATATCTGACGGCTTCCATGCGAAGATGTCCTTATTTTCCTGGAGAAAAGCGACGAGGGCCTTCTCCTGCTCTTCTTCCATGTGTGCTCCAATGCTGGTTTGCTTGGATGAGTCGCCAGGAACAAGATTTATCTGCTTAGTGTCCTGGGCCGCTTTGAATTTCATTGGTGGCTCGGCAGATGGCGTGGTAACTACACTCATGTCGTTTGGGTCCACCTGCGACTTATAACCTTTTAGCTCTTCCGCGGCACAGGCGGATTCTGCGAAGGCCGCATCTCCCTTTTCACATTCTATCGCTTTTTCTCTATCTCCGTACACTGTGATGACCCCTTTTGGTCCTGGTATCTTCAACTGTAGGTACACGTAGCATGGCCTGGCCATAAACTTAGCAAAGGCCGTTCTTCCAAACAAGGCGTGATATGGGCTTTGGAATTTTACCACTTCGAAGCATAGGAATTCGCTTCTAAAGTTCTCTTCTGTCCCAAAAGTTACCCCTAGGGTTATTTTCCCCGCTGGCCGTGCGGACCTTCCTGGGACAATGCCGTGAAATACTGTTGACGTGGGCTGCAGGCTGGAATCCTTGAGTCCTAGACGCTGGAACGTATCGTAGTACAAGATATTAATGCTGCTTCCTCCATCCATAAGCACTTTGGTCAGCTTGTATCCTGCAACGTACGGTGCCACAACCAGTGCCAACTTGCCAGGTTCCCGTACTTGTGGCGGGTGATCGTCGCGACTCCAGGTTACGCGTATTCTGACCACCTTAACCAATTGGGTGTTGCTGGTATCACGGCGTTCACCTGCTGACTTCTGCGGCTCAATTTCTCTTCCCTTTTGGAGGTATCGATAACTATTGTGTGATACTGCCCTGTTTGCCTGGGGTTACTCGCGCCGTGCTGCCCAATATTTGTGTTATGAGCCGCACTAGGGTTTCCTTCATGGAATTCCCCCCGTTGTGTTGGCTCTCTTCTTTCCACTTCTTGTAATAGTGGCATTGTGCCTTGGTATGGTCCGCTGGCCGTCCATCACCTGTCGCATGAAGGTCGCATGGCCGGTTAAAAACTTCTTGCATATTGATTGGACGGGAGCCGTATCCTCGACCCCTTCCACGCTGGCCTCTGAATCCTCCACGCGCATTGGCGACGAGCCCTGAGTGACCATCTTCGTTTTTGCGTTTGTTTTGATTCGCGTTGTTGTGGCTTGTTTGCTGCTGCTGGGGCTTGTTGGAGTTTTTCTTTCCTTTGGCAGCAACCTCCTCTTCTTCTCCGTCTGACGCGTCTCTGGTTTTATCTGAGCCGGCATATTTGTTAGCCGCAGCCATCACCTCGCTGAGGCTCTTGACTTTATCCTTCATGCGACCCAGCTTATGAATCAGCGGCTCAAACTTGCAGTTTTTCTCCATACCAGGACGGCTGAGCTTGGTGGTATATTATCTGAGGAGTGTATTATTTCTGCCACCCTTTTCATCCAATGGCGACTTGACTCGCCTTCCTTCTGGACACAACGCTCTAGATCTTCTATATTGCAGAGTCGTTTGCAAGTTCCTTGGAAGTTCTTAACGAAGGCATCCTTCAGTTCCTCCCAAGTATTTATAGAGTTGGGAGGCAAATTTTGCAGCCATATGTGCGCTGCACCTTCTAGCATCATGTTGAGGTACCTTGCACATATTTCCTCTGAGGCGTTCAAAATGCTCATCCCCATCTCGTAATTGTTCAGCCAGGTGGTTGGATCCATGCTGGCGTTGTAGTTTGCCACCTTGCGTGGCCCTTTGAAATCTTCAGGAAAAGGTTCCGATCTGATCCTTTCAGTGAAACACGCCGGTCCCTTGAGTCGCGAGGACAGGGCTGTGGGCGCGCCCGCGGGGTTATCTGTGGGCCGCGTTTGCACCACTGGCATATTCGCCTGCGCTTCTGCGACTTGCTCCTGCTGCCTCTGTGCGACTCCTGATACGTTCTCTGGTGGCCTGCTTTGGACGCTTCTTTCTGCTGCAATCCTGTGATTGGCTGGTACGAGGGGCAGCTGTGCTTCGGCTTCCGCCCTATTGGCTTGTTGCAGGACTGCCGTACTTAGCATCTGAATCGCGCGCCGCGCCTCAGCATTGACCGGGTCATCGCCTGTTGGTACCATCTGAGTCAAGATATTAGCCGCAGCATACATATTATCGACAGGGTTCTGGTAATGGCCCTGCGGGGTGTGAAACCTCCTTGGTTGTTGCTGGGTCTCTTGATTTGTTGGTACCCTTCCTTCCGCAGTCGTCTGGATTCCCGTTCCCGCGGCTGGAGTGAGCGGGATTTCCACTGTTGGTTGAGTCGCGCGCAGTTGTGTTTGCGGGTCAACCTGTCGTTGAGTCGCAGCCAGCGCGGCTACTCTCTGCCGCTCCTGTTGGATTCCTTGGTTTATCTGATCGAGCCTGCGGCGCTCTTCTTCCATCCTTCGAACCTCATACAGGAGCTCGGCCCTGGCGGCCTCAATTTCTGTTGCACGGAGGGCGGCGTTCGTGGCTGACACGGGGACAAGAAGTGGGTTGCTTGGGGGTGCCGATGCCTCGGTTTCTCCAGCAGTTCCTGATGCGCCTGCTCCTCCGGTCGTGTAAACCGCGACTTGCGCCGTCTCTCGATCTGGTGATAATGCGATTTCTGGTGGGTAACCCCAGCAACTTTCTTCAAAGGCAGGTATAATGGACCCAAACTCTTGCGAGTCCATGCTTTCGACGGATTCTTCCCCATCATCGGCGACTTCTTCTACTGAATCGCCTTCTTGGACCGCTAACGGACCTGCCACCGATGAAGCCGACGAAGACGTTGATGGATCCAAACGGGATGACGTGGCCGGTCTCCAAGTAATCTGCTTCCGGCCCCCAGCTTGAATCGTCGATGAGGGGTGTGCCATTGACCGTGATGATACGGCCAACAACAAGATCTTCAGCTCCCTTCATGGATCCTGCGCGGAACGTGACGCTCTTGACCGCAGGCCCCACGGTGGGCGCCAACTGTCGTGGGTTTGTCACGTCAGGTGTCATAGATGACTTCGTAGGTGTGGGATTACGCGAGTCAAGCATCTCCGAGCTTGGGATCGCAGGAACAAAGATCAACACAGATTTACCCAGGTTCGGCCCCCTCAATGTGAGGTAAAAGACCTACTTCCTGCCTACCCTAGATTGGTATTGATATGATAATCGAGGTGTTACAATGGAGGCGATCCGATCTGGTACTCGCCGTATGAACTAGGGTTTGGGCTTGATAGCTTCCCCTGTCTAAGTCCTGCGAGTCCTCTTTATATACACAGAGGCTCGTCAGGTTACAAGAGTTCTACACGAAGCCTGATTGTCTTTCTTGTCTTCCAAGGCAAGTTTGCACCGACCTTCTGGAACTTTCCTTTATCGAGTCGCGATGCGAGATTGGCCCATCTTTCACGTGGCCCAATAATGATAGCGCAGCCTTAAGTCGTGGGTTAATCATTCCCCCGACAGTAGGTATGAAAATCTAGGGATAAATATTCTCACCGAGCAACCTGAAATCTGATACAACTTGATAGGGCTAAGGTGTCCGATCTTTTGATGAGATGATGATACGTCGATTCTGGTGGGGTTCGACCTTGGCGATCCGACTACTATGCACATGTACGCAGCGCCAATGCAATCGCTAAACCAATCTCCGGAGGTTACCAATCCTGCAGATGCACGATCGGCCTGACAAAAAGGATTTAGTTCTACCTACGATCGAGAAACAAGTAAGAACTAATACTGCAATCAGAATTGCGGATGAAAATAAGTTTTATTGAAAATGTGGGATTCCGTAAGCAGTCTTGAACAGGCTGTTGAGCACTGGACGAGTACACGAAGATGCAGCGGTACGCTAGGCAGTCTTTTAGCTAAACAAAATCTGAATAAACCTTAAAACATGATTGTCTAAAACATTGTCTATTTATTGACGGCCGGTGGCGAGGACGCGCGGCCGTTCACAGTCTTCCATCACGATCGGCAGCCGTGGGCCTCTTGGGCATGATACGTATTTAATCCTGGCCCAAACCATGTACGCATGCATGCATAACCGGGGCCCACTCCTTTATGTATTTTGCTGGACGATTGGTGCAGCTCCTTGGACTTGGTGCATACGAGCTATCTTGAACTGCTTCAAATAACAATGGATCGATCGGCCTCATGGTTATTGCGTTCCATCTTCGCCTCTTGGCTAGAGGTTCATCTAGCTCCAAGGGTCGTCGCTGTGGCTGGTGCGTCTAGCTTCGACGGCGAGAGGTTGACGAAGGCGTTGTTCCTCTGGAGTTTCTCCACCTGTATCCACTTTTTCTGTACTTGTATTTGTACGCGTACTGCTGTTGTATCCTTATTACTGTTTTAATTAATACAAGTATATTATCAAAAAAAAACTCTTGCTGGAATTGTTCTCGCATTTTAACTGGCGGCTTGTACATGTGCATCATAATTCTGCATATTAAAAATATAAATGTAGTAATTTTGTTCATAATATAAAAATAATATTTTTTATAATTACTACTAGAATTCACCTGAAAAGTCTGTATATTTAATGAAGATTTGGTCGTATCTGGACTTATCATGTCCTCATCACTAATGTTGCGGAGAGAGGTCAAACTACGGCTATCGGAGGAGGACGTTGTCGGAATAACTTCGCCATCGCTTTCGTTGCTGCCACTGATCACTGCTTGTTTCTACTGATGTTGCAGGACCAGAGGAGGAGTGTCAGGAGACACCGCCTCAAATGCAACGGGATGTGCAGCGGGCCGGGCCAACTTCTACACGCCCCACGATTCAACCTGTCACATCGATTAGTCCTGTTTGGTAATGCCCCTAAAGTTCTTAATAGACCATGCCCGCAAAAAAAAAGTTCTTAATAGACCAGGATCATAAAATTTAATGTGCTGATTTAGGGGACTAGTACTTCATGGTTCGATTTGTCTTTTCTCTACGGGGTTCAAGGTTTGGTATGGACCTTCCTCTTTCCATTGATGACCCAGTCTTTATAAGGCCCAACAATCATGCCCGGCCTTGTGTGACTGTTATTACTAGATTCGAACGGCGCGGCTCGCAGCGAGCGGCACTTGTCAGATCTTTCATTTTCTTACCCGTGGTTGTCACATTGGGTACTGACTACTAAAAAGGATGATTTAGATCCACATGTATAAGGAAAATAAGATGCTAATTGATTTGAAAACATATCTTAAGGATCGTCTGATATCAACAATCACCATATTGTACAATCAAAAAAATTAAAAATAGGAAGACCAACGCAATGTTGAAGTACACATGCAAAAGCTTTTCAAACAGCTCAGTACCAGTTTGTAAAAATCTAAAATTATGTATAGTAATAAAGAAATGGGCATCTTCAAAGGCAGTGAGAAAAGGGAATAAACCTATTCATAACAACGATCAGGTAGCGCGACACTTATTGGTTCTTTTAATTTTTTGCCTGTGGTTATCACATTTTATACAGATTATTAAAAAATGGTTTATAACCATATGTATAAGCAAAACATGGTGATAATATTAGTCATGATATTATCATCCTGTTTTGTTTATATCCGTATCATCATTTTGCCTACACATATTGTCCATATGTGCCTGCTTCCAGCTACCTGTCGTCGAAAACTCCACTGTCCTTCACCAAAACATTTTCTGCACCTTCCAGTGATGGTGACCTACACCTGGAATGAAGAGCCAAAAAGAGATCGCAATCGATGCTTGTCCGCAACCATATCGTTTAGAAACACCAATGCTATATGCAAGTAACAAAAAACAATACCGAGTCATGAGTTTTCTAAAACACCATTTTAATTAGAAACATCCTTGAAAGTATGTAAATCACTGACAATTAAGGAAAAATGGAGGACCGGTCCAAATCTAATAGGGTAATTTAAACCAAACAATTGTCTAGACAATGTCGCTTATGGCGAAAATGCAGAACACACTAAAAAGTAGGAGTAATATTCCTAAGCTCAAGTAGCATGAACCACATGGTGTCTAAGAAGTTAACAAGTGATGGTTGAGCTCCCTAGTGATGGTTGAGCTCCCTGTTAGAGGACCATTTGTTGAGACAGTGATTTCGTGACAACATAAATAATATAGCATTGGGGTCTAATGCTCCCAACGATTGCATACATAGTCTCACAAAATAGAGCTGACTTTCATTATTCATTATTCAGGTCAGACACAAAAGGAGTATCGACATAATATATCTTAATTTATATATACAATATTTGAGGCCGGAAGCAACATTTCCTGTAGTAGAGCTTAAAAGAGACCTAGAGGAGAGACAATGGGATCCTAAGGCTCAGCCACAGTATCGGAGATCAGTAGAACCTTGTTCTTTGTCCTATTTTTGACCATTCCAGAATCAACATGACAGTCGAAGTAAACTGGAACTTGCAGTACATGTAGAGGTTTTACATGGAACTTGGATCGCGAGAGATGTATTGATGTGCATTACACTTACCTGCTAAAGCACAGTAATAAGAGTGGTGCAGCAAGAGCAGAAGAAATGAGCATGAGACTACTTTTTTGCAAGGAATCATAAATGGAACAATACCAGATGACATGACTACCCAACAACTCTATGTTGTTACACGTAACTCTTACAAAATTTGCATTTCTTTTTGGAAGAAATAAAATACGCAAGAAAACTGCCAATAGTAAAATAAAGGGAGATTATACAATTACTGACAATAGTATTCATTCAAAGAGTAACTAAACATAAAAAATTGAACTGCGTAAGCGAGAGGATTCGAAAGATGTAACAGAAACTCAGAACACATGCATGAACCAACATTGCTGCTAAAGATGGTACAAAAATAATTTTGCATCACTCAATGATAGCCAAGCATTTTTTTCAATAAAAGATAAAATGAACTATACATTAGGCTTTCATACCCAGTAGTGAAAATGCATGACAAATCACAGAAATACAAAGAGGCATCATAATCAAATGAGGAAGACTTTATTAGAATAGACCAACGGTCAGAACCCAAGTATCTATAACCAGAGAAGCTGCAAGAGCCATCTATAAGAAGTACAAAGGGCATTTATCGGCAAATCCCCACCTAAAATAAGTCAGTTAACTGCTGCCCTAATGAGCTACTTGATAACTAAACTGCTCTTTCCCCGCGATCAATGATGAATCATGATTAAGACCCAGAGTTCAACCATCAAACAAAAATAAATGACAGGTCCATACCATGATAGATTGATGGGCACTCAAGTCCTTATTTTGGCATTAGTCTTCTTAATCTGTTCTTCAGAGGAAAAGGAGTGAAAAAACTTGGTACCATTCCAACAATTAAAAGAAACAAAACATTCTCATAGATAACTGAGACAATAATATGCATTGGAGGTGGCACATAACAGAGTACTATAATGAAAGGTTCCACAGTTAAGGTATATAGTAATCAATCAGTGCCACAAGTTCAAACAGTGAAAATACAGTGGAAGGAAATTACATTGTTGTAAGTTAAACAATATCTAGGTGTTTGTCATAACTGAACAAAATTAAGGCACAAAACTTGCATCCTAGCAAATGAATATTACAGATCAAAGTAGATAGTAGCAAAGCTTGATTTAACTCTTTACCAGAAAAAGCAAACAAATAAATTACAGATCAAAGTAGATAGGAAAAGGTAGCAAATTGGTAGCAAATAGAGAAGCAAACAAACAAATGAATATTATTTCCTATTAGACAGAATGTAAACCAGGAAGCTGAAAATTGGTAGCAAATCGAACATCACAACAGTAGTACTAGCCCCTATAGCTTCAACCTGTCAATTGGAGAGAAAATAATAGAGCTGGAATTACATAACACCAAGGAGAATATCTGAATGATGCAACCAAAGTTGAAACATATAATTACAGATCACGAAGTTTCTTGAAGAGAGAGAACGCCAGATCAAGTATTCAACATAAGCGGTAGGCTAAATCCAATCTTTCCATTATATAAAAATACGCATCTAATAAATATAAATGCCAGG
Source organism: Poa pratensis (assembly GCA_947311845.1). NCBI lineage: Eukaryota > Viridiplantae > Streptophyta > Magnoliopsida > Poales > Poaceae > Poa > Poa pratensis. The sequence goes on from CAMZMU010000105.1 coordinate 27,959,893, forward strand.
AAATAGTGATACTGACCCATTTACAAAACAAATGCGCGAATAAATACATCACAAGTTTTTGGTTGAAAATTGTAGAGGATAAATAGAGGTGAAAGTTGACTGCCTCATAATCATTTGGAGGACAAAATAAGCCCAAATACAAATTGAACCATGAGATGTGTTAAAAGTGGTTAATTCCATAGTGGTACCTCACGTGCGAAATTTCAATACAAAACCACAACAATAATGGTTCTTCTATTTATTTTGTTATTCTTAACAACACAAGAAGAAATTAAAGTGTTTTAACAAAGTGATGTACCAGATAAATAATAATATGCACCAAGCTCAAACAGACATGCAGTTTTTCCACAAAAAAAATCTGCACAAACAAAAACTGGAAGCAGGGGATTCAACAGACTACAAATTACATAGCTCTTTATTTGTACCGTGCTTACGCAACAAGTTGAACTGACCAGAACCTACACAATTTTCTAACATCAGTTTGTAAGGCAAGCCACATTGGTACACCACCACGTCAAATATATGCAGGTAAGTAGAATAAACAAAAGCAACTCCTATCAATTAAGAAATAAAAAAAAATGACCCAAATAGCAAAAAAGGAACATATAACATATGTCATTAGCCCTGAGAAATCTGTGCATATAATATGAATAAGAATAGTAGAAAACAATAAACGAAGAGCATCCATGTCAATACAGGCGATGCAGATTTTTCATCGAGGGGATTTATTTGAGATAAAATCATGCCAAAAGCTCTTGATTTTATGCTTCTTTAATTTTTTCTCTTTATTAAGACTGATACACAAGATGCACATGAACATCTTGAGTTCCTTTCTCAAGCAGCTGACAACTCTAAATAAGTTTACATGCTGAAACTCCAAGAGAAAATTATTCAAGTTTGAAGTTTCTAAAATGCAAGACAGTTAATAAATCACATCACAGTGAATAAATCTGGTATGCAACTTCTATATTTTAGTCTAAGAATAACAATGCCTGCATGTCAATCCATCAAAAAAAATCTAAAAACCATAGCTGCAGGTCAGATCCACCCCTGATAAAGCTAACAGAAGGAAAAAACACATAGCTGAAGTGCAGATTAGACACAAACCTAAGATTCACCAAAATACAACGTGTACTGTAATCATGATAAAAGTACACATACCTAGGAAGAACCTAACCTCCAAATTGGAAACAGAGAAAGTTATAATGAAGCATGTACACATACCTCGATTTTTCGCATAATAATTCTAATTAAAATCAGCTCCTGCCTGCAATTCCTCACCTAAAGGAAGAAAGAATATAACGGTACATTAGTACATACAGTCCTTGAACCGGTTCACAAAGGCTATATATATGGTAGGATTAATGCATGAGTAATTCAAAGAAGCTTTCCAGTGTACCTGATTGGGACCCGTAACGCACGCATGACCGTCAGCTAACTTCCTAACTTTCAAGTGTGCTTGAAAAAGGATCCCGAGTGAGTCAAGCAGAGGCATTGAGGGCGTACTCAACCTTAACCATCTCATTAATATGCTATACTAATTATTTGTTTAAATGAATCTGTAAGCACATGTTTATCACATAAATGATTTGAAGAGCAAAATTAAAAAAACATTACAATGCAACATTGTAGTAATTTAACATAACTGGCCAACAGAAGTAATAAACTGAATTGTACAACAGGCTTGCACGACAAATAGGAGATGATGAATGCAAAATCATGATGAACCATAGCAAATAATTTCTTGGAAGCCAAAGTCTCATACACAGTATGAGAAGCTGAAAACCATCTAACGTGATTACATGAGGCATTTATTTCACGGCCTAGTCCTCATCTGAGATGAGTGACTTCATTGATGTTTTTCTCAGGCAAAGGGTCGTTAAGCTGCACCTTCTATGCTGTCAATAATGAAGACACATAACTATTATTAACTGTGCAACTTAATGACCACATTCAGTAACTGGTAAAAGTCGAAATAAACATTCGTAGGCGTAGGACATAAAAGCGATCCACACCATCAAGATTCAACCATTAACTAACCTAGAGGAAGATTTGGAGCCAATATTCCACCTCCAGTTTTGAACCATGTTCACACGGAAACTAAAATACTGGATTTTTGGTTCGACCAGCTCCTTGTACTAAATATTGAACTATACAGTTACACTGTTTGATCACAATTACTAAAGGTCTTGCACAATTTCTAATGAATTCAGTGCCGAGAGATGACATACCCTGACGACTAATTCTTAGTTTTCGTGGTGCATTGCAATAGCCCGATGCATGTGTGTGCTTCACAACCAGCAGCAACGAAAAGATTTAAACAAACATAATGTCGAAAGATAAGTTACTTTCTTGGCTGAGCTCTGTAGATGTCATGGAGCATTGTAACAGCCTGCAACCTACATGGTGCTTCATGACCATCAGCGACAACTGGCCAATTCGAACTAAATTCAAAAAATGAAGAGATGAGTTACCTAATTAACTTCTTGGCGATGTTTGCTGGTTGTCATGTATCATTGCAAAAGCTTGCAGCCTCCAGCCCTGCACGGTTCTCCGCGACCATCAGGAGCGAGCTCTTGAGTTACATGAATTAAAAAAAATGAAAAGTGAATATGGTTCTTGGTAGATATATGTATGTGTAGAATCAAAAAAGATGAAAATGATTTACCTGGGCTTGGGTCAAAGACGGCACTGAAAATATTATTGACTTGAATTCTTCTCTCAGTTATAATCTAACGTAAACAAATTTCCTGGTGTACACTCTAAACACACAAAAAAAAGATTATTTGTTCTTCCAGTGTACCCTCGAATTGTGAACTGCACTAACTTTTGTCCCGAAAATATGTGCGACTCTTCAAAAGCAAATAATCATTGTCTACCTGAAACTGAAAGAAGGCCGAAGCACGCAATTAGATGAGTTAATTATGTATACCACATGATTAAGGCACCAAGAGTCCATTTACTGACCTATAAACCAGAGCCAAGAAACTTAAACAGTACATCAAGAGAATATGTATCATGTTGTGAAAAATCCACCTGAACCATACAAAATTGAAATTAGTGGTGCAATGATCTCAATAAAATGTTGAGATTGCAATAGACAATAATGGCCTTCAAATTTCGACTATCATGAATAAAAAAATAGACAAGCCCTTCACACAAAAAATATGTTGGCTCTTGTGATCATGTCAACAAACATGTAAGCAATCGAAAGTATTGGTTACATAACAATTAATATTTATTTTAATTGAGGGGACTTTTTTGGAAAAAAATATATCATATTATGCCAGCCCAATGGCAACATTGTATGTACGTAAAAGCTTCAGATCAATTTGTGCTTGACAAACACCGGGAGGGAGAAATAGATGGCTTTGTGCATAGATAGCATCACAAGAATCTGAAACCTACACCCATGAGGCCATGACCCATCAATACAACTTAGGTAATGTCAAATCTGTACCAATAAAGGATTAGCATAAGAAAAGTATCATAAAGAGAGAAATAATGTAATACATAGAAGGACTACAGAATGTCAACTCAACAACAAAGGAAAACTAATATTTATCTCAATTCATTTAGTAGCCAACGGGAATCAAATAACTAATAGTTCCATATATTGCTCCTCATGCTCGGAATAACTGTTATTCGGCCGGATCTTTACTGAATCTTAAGGAGAAAAAAGCATCTGCTAGCTACAACTAGAACATCAATATTCAGTAACTTCAGTCTGCCTATGTTCAATGCTTTCACTAAGGTTCAGATCTGAATTAGTTCTAACCATTACCTCTAGAACATCAAGATTAGTGCCCAATCTTAAATATAACTTCGTCTTCTTCTTCCATAGCACATCTGAACCAAAAAAATAGAGAAGAATCCAGCAGCAATAGATCAAAAGGCATGAGAACAGACCAGATTTCAACCGTAGGTAATTTTACACTTATAGTTCATTCATAGCACACCATATTACAAAAATAGGCTATTATTTTTTAGATCCAAACACAAAACAGAAGAAATCTTGGAGAGAGAGCATGTGCATCACCTATCTTGAGATGCGTAGAATGGGAAGGCGTGGTTGGAGGAGGTCGAGCTCCTCGCGTGCGCCGCCTCCGCGTCGTCGCCGGCTATGGCTGAGAGAGAGAGAGAGAGAGAGAGAGAGAGAGAGAGAGAGAGAGAGAGCACAAGAGAAGGTCAGAACGGAAAGAGGGAGACATACCTAAAGGAATGGGATGGTGCGGGAGGTGCTCCAGGCATGGAGGAATGACGAGGCAGCAAGGGGAGCCGGCGCTGAGCGCGCTTCCATCGTGCCTCTCGCCGCGGGCTCCTCGTATCTGTCCTCTCCGCCTGATTTTACACCTCCATTGAGGACGACGGCGATGGCGCGGTGGTGGCTCTAGGTTGATAGTGCCAGAAACAATGCTTGTACGTCACACGTCGGTTGGGAACCCCAAGAGGACGGTATGATGAGTGCAGCAGTAAGTTTTCCCTCAGTATGAAACCAAGGTTTAATCAGACCAGTAGGAAAACGAGGTTTGCTTCGAAGGTGTTGGTGGAGGAGTGTAGTGCGGCGCAACACCAGGGATTCCGGTGCCAACGTGGAACCTGCACAACACAACCAAATTACTTTGCCCCAACTTAACAGTGAGGTTGTCAATCTCACCGGCTTGCTGAAAACAAAGGGTTAAACGTATCGAATGGAAAATGATGTTTGTTTGCATAAAACAGTAGAGAACAATGATTGCAGTAGATTGTATTTCAGATGTAAAAGAATGGACCGGGGTCCACAGTTCACTAGTGGTGTCTCTCCAATAAGATAACTAACATGCTAAACAAATTACAGCTGGGCAATTGACAATTGATAAGTGCATATAACATGCATGTGTGAGCTGTGGTGTCTACTATGAGATTCATTTGGGCATTACGACAAAGTACATAGACCGCTATCCAGCATGCATCTATGTCTCAATAGTCCACTTTCCGGTTAACATCCGTACCCCTTCCAGTATTAAGTTGCAAGCAACAGACAATTGCATTAAGTAATGTGCGTAATGTAAACAATACATTCATCCTTGAATAAAGCATTGCTGTTTTACCCCTAGTGGCAACAACACATCTACAACCTTAGAACTTGCTGTCACTATCCCAGGTTAAATAGAGGTTGAACCCAACTATCATGCATAAATACCCCCTCTTGGAGTTACAAGTATTCACGTGGCCAAGGCTTCAACAAGTAACGGAGAGCATGCAAGATCACAAATGACATAGACATGATAATATAATATTCAGCTCCACATAGGTATCAATATAAGTCAGATCCCAACAAACACAACATGTAGCATTACAATAAGATGATCTTGATCATGATAGGCAGCTCACAAGATCTAAACATGATGGCACAAGTGGAGAAGACAACCATCTAGCTACTGCTACGGACCCATAGTCCAATGATGAACTACTCACGCATCACTCCGGAGGCGAGCATGGCGATGTAGAGCCCTCCGGTGATGATTCCCCTCTCCGGCAGGGTGCCGGGAAGAGCTTCAGAAACCCCCCGAGTTAGGGTTGACGACGACGGCGGCAGCGAATATGTTCTGGATGAAAGGCTCGGTGTTTTAGGGTTTTCGCGTCTCGGGGAATAAATAGGCGAAGGGGCGATGTCGGTGGACCCCCGAGGGGCCCAAACCACAGGCAGGCGCGACTGGAGGTGGGGCCGCGCCTCCAGGTGGTTTGGCCACCTCGTGGCTCTCCTTCGTCTCTCCTTCGGACTCCGTGTACGTGCTGGAAAAATAGGGACCTGGCCTTTTGTTTCGTGCAATTTCGTGAATATTTCCAGAAGTAACTTTCTGAAACCAAAAACAGCAGAAAACAGGGAACTGACACTGTGGCATCTTGTTAATAGGTTAGTCCCAGAAAATGCATAAAAGTGATACGAAGTGTATATAAAACATGTAGCAAATGGTATAATATGAGCATGGAACATCAGAAATTATGGATACGTTGGAGACGTATCACGCGGCAGGCGTGCGGGAGAGGCGGCGCGGAGGAGGAGGCGGAGGGCGGGAGCGTGAACCGCGAGCAGGAGGAAGCGAATGGGCGGGGTCGCGGGAGAGGCGGCTAGGGTTTCTACCGCGGGGAGGCCGATCTGTTATCTCACGCAGTGAAAGAAACGAACGGCCAAGATCGAATCTGAATCCTATAGAACGGTCACAAATGCCTGAGCTCTGAGGAGCACCCTGGCTCAAGCAAGGATGTTATCTTTAGATTCCACCATGCTGAAGCCCAAGTCATCCGTTCGGTCTATTAGGAAACACCTGGGTTGCGCATCCCTATTCATATTCTCGCATGGTGAGGTCACTATTTACATGCTGGTTTATGTCGACGATATTGTCATCGCGGGCTCCTCCAATGCTGCCGTTGATCGTCTTGTGGAAGTCTTGGCGAAAGCTTTTCCTATCAAGGACATGGGGCGTCTTGATTATTTTTTAGGCATTGAGACTTCATATACTTCTGCGGGCCTGCGTTTGTCACAGCACAAGTATGCTTTGGATCTTCTTTACCGTGCTAACATGGAAGATTGCCGTGCTGTTCCCACTCCGATGTCCACTTCTGCTACACTCTCTCGTGCTGGTGGTACCAGTTTGTCAGCTGATGATGTTTTTCGTTATCGGAGTTTGGTTGGGGGACTACATTACTTGACGTTAACACGTCCTGACATATCATTTGCGGTGAACAAGGTTTGCCAGTTTCTTGCCCAGCCTACTACGGTTCATTATGAAGCCGTTAAGCGGATTCTTCGGTACATCAAAGGTACTGCATCTACTGGTTTACTGATTCAGAAGTCTGAGTCTACACTTCTGAATATTTACACTGATGCGGATTGGGCGGGTTGTCCTGATGATCGTCGTTCTACTGGAGGGTTTGCTATTTTCTTGGGCCCAATCTTGTATCTTGGAGCTCTCGTAAACAACACACGGTGTCCCGCTCTAGTACAGAAGCGGAGTACAAGGCTCTTGCTAATGGCACAGCTGAAGGAACATAGATCCAGTCTGTGCCCAAAGAACTTGGTGTTCTTCAACCCAAGTCACCGGTCTTATGGTGTGATAATTTGGGTGCCACCTATTTTTATCAGCAAATCCGATGTTTCATGCTCGCACCAAGCACATCGAGATCGATTTCCACTTCGTACGCGAGAAGGTTGCTTCGGGTGCTCTTGACGTACGGTTCATTGCCTTCACTAAGCCAGTCACTCATGAGTTGCTTAGTCGATTTAGTACCAATTTTAACCTTGTACACGACGGTTTAGATTGAGGGTGGTGTATTAGGAAACCTAGATCGTATACTATACGTACTATACGTATCCGTGTTGTACACGCTGTGATTGATCTATATAAAGCAAGGGCCAGCCGTGGGGCTAACCACGGCACACAGAATCGATCTCGGCACACAGAATCGATCTCTCGATCTTAACTCGGTCCAGTATTATGGTTCTTTTTCACCCTAAAAAAATTGTGTTCCCGTACACTATATATATCTTAGGGGAAAAAAAATCTAAGAAATACACCTCACACAAGATTTGTCCACGGCTCGATGGAGCACAAAAAACTGTGGCCCCTTCAGCCCTTGTAAAGATCAAACTGTGGCCCAGAGAGAAGGCGTGCCTGGATTGGATATGATAATATCCAGCTAGAGGCCGACATGACACGCAGGCTGCTATCCAAGAGGAATCATCTCGACATGACACGACACGACATGGCACAGTCACAGTCACGGAATCATCTCGTCGACTACTCAGTCGGCTAGTCGCGACAAGGCCGGGAGACGAGCTGATCCAAGAGGATTATCTTTTTTTTGCCTCTGCCAGCGTCCACAACTTGCAGACGATTACAAAGTGATAAGCATCGCATCGGCGTCACTCTTCTTCCCTATATAGTCGTCGCATCACTCATCTCACCTGCTCTGAAAATATCTCGTGAGCCTGTCGACCGTGAGTGGGAGAGAAAGAAGAGGGAGATGGGGAAGGGAGGGAAAGGCGAGGCGGCGGCCGCCGTGGCCGGCGAGGGCGAGAACATGGCGGCGTGGCTGGTGGCGAAGAACACGATCAAGATCATGCCCTTCAAGCTTCCGCCGCTAGGTTTGTGTCTTCCGACCTTCTCGTTCGTTCGTTCGTTCGTTCGTTCGTTCGTTCGTTCGTTCGTTCGTTGGTGTTTCTTTGCCAAGTAAATCGACTGACTGGCTCTGTTCTAGGAATTTTTGTTCTGAGCAGTTCTGAAATCTAGGTAGCACTGGCAAGTCACTCTTTTTCTTAGATTATCCTTTCTGTCTGCACATGTCAGACAAATAGGCCCTGTCGCAGAGTCCAGATAAAACAATTTGATCCAGTTTGCAGACTGTAATTGTCATGTGTGATATATGAAAAAAGAAATCGGCATCGGAAATCACTCCCCTTTACCGTTTTTGGAAATCATTGTCTTGTTCATGTTACTCTTGTTGGAAACAGCAAGCATATCCCCAAAGCACAGCATCAGCTCTTGAATTTGCCTTACAGTCTAGGCAGCACACATGTATGTGTACAAGGATCAGTGATGGACGTAAATTCTTACATTATGCTAAGTAATTTACATTTTCAGGTCCTTATGACGTTCGGGTCAGGATGAAGGCAGTGGGCATCTGTGGCAGCGATGTGCATTACCTCAAGGTAATAGCTCCTCTGTTTTTCTCACACTAATCGTGCAATGATATAGCTCCTCCGTTTTTCTCTCTCTCTCTCATTGACTGTCAAAACCGTCATATTTGTTCGATCGCAGGAGATGCGCATCGCGCATTTCGTGGTGAAGGAGCCCATGGTGATCGGGCACGAGTGCGCCGGCATCATCGAGGAAGTGGGTGACGGCGTGAAACACCTCGCCGTGGGCGACCGCGTGGCGCTGGAGCCCGGCATCAGCTGCTGGCGCTGCAGGCACTGCAAGGGCGGACGCTACAACCTCTGCGACGACATGAAGTTCTTCGCCACTCCACCGTACCATGGATCACTCGCCGATCAGGTATATATGCCCACAATTGTTATGTAATTGTTCTTCAGATTTCAATCGATGCTTCTGATGTAACCGTGCGGTGGATTTTTTTTTGGTTAGATCGTGCATCCAGGCGACCTGTGCTTCAAGCTCCCTGACAACGTGAGCCTGGAGGAGGGCGCCATGTGCGAGCCTCTGAGCGTGGGCGTCCATGCGTGCCGCCGAGCTGACGTCGGTGCGGAGAAGAACGTGCTGATCATGGGCGCCGGGCCGATCGGCCTGGTCACCATGCTCTCTGCGCGCGCGTTCGGCGCGCCCAAGATCGTGATCGCCGACGTGGACGACCACCGCCTCTCCGTGGCCAAGTCCCTGGGCGCGGACGCCACCGTGAAGGTGTCCAGCAACACAGAGGACCTCGCCGGGGAGATCGAGCTGATCCAGGCGGCGATGGGCGGGGACATCGACGTGAGCCTGGACTGCGCCGGGTTCAGCAAGACGATGTCGACGGCGCTGGAGGCGACGCGGCCCGGCGGGAGGGTGTGCCTGGTGGGGATGGGCCACAACGAGATGACGGTGCCGCTGACGTCGGCGGCGATCCGGGAGGTGGACGTGGTGGGGGTCTTCCGGTACAAGGACACGTGGCCGCTGTGCCTCGACTTCCTGCGGAGCGGCAAGATCGACGTGAAGCCGCTCATCACGCACAGGTTCGGGTTCTCGCAGCGGGAGGTGGAGGAGGCCTTCGAGGTCAGCGCGCGCGGACGCGACGCCATCAAGGTCATGTTCAACCTCTAGAAGCTCGGCTGCTGCTGTTGCAACTTGCAAGGAGACTGAAGCTGCGTGCGTGTGTTGTAAAAAAAAAAAGCTGTGTGCGTGTGTGCGTGCGTGTTGTGTAATAAAAAGGACAGTACTAGGCGTCCTGGGATCTTTCCACCCGATCCCCCGGGTGGAGAGGCTGATACGTGTCCGTCCTGTTTACTGGTCAACAAGGGAAATAAAGGCAGCTACTCACATGAAAAATCGCCAAAAAAGCCTCTCGCACATGGTGCTACGCAAAACCTTCCCCATCCCCCATTGCTCTGCCAACCATCGCCGGAGAAGGCGCTGTCGCCGGAGAAGTCACCGGAGCTGTCAACGGAGCCGGAGAAGTCGCCGGAGCTGGCGAGTCCCGACCCTGTCAACGGAGCCGGAGAAGTCGCCGGAGCTGGGCACCTGACCGCCGTCCAACTCCGGTGAGGGCGGCTTCCACGCCGCAGGTAGCATCGGTGCATGCCGCTTGTAGCACCTATTATCATCCGTCGGTAGCATCAAAAAAAAATTGCTACAATGCACCTCGTGAAGAAAATTAGCACCACCTCCCCTCCATGGCAGCACCACCGCCGTCACCGGAGAAGACGCCAGCTCTGCCACCTACTGCTGGTAGCATCGCGATATGCGGACGGTAGCATCACTAGTACAGAACGACACATCGGATACCCCTCTATGGCAACGACAAGAGTTAGGCGACGGAAAAATGAGCTCCGCGCGCTTTCGCGAGTGGGCGCGCGCGGTAGTCGGTCGATGGGCCCGACACAATGGTAACGGAGGCTGAAAAGATCTCCGTTGCTCATATATAGGCAACGGAGGAAAGAATATCTCCGTTGCTGATATTTCCACATCAGAAACGGAGATCGGTCTATCTCCGTTTCCCATGTGAAGGCACATTAAGCGGTGCCGGTATTAATATCTCCCACTCCAGTACTATATCTCACTCTCACTCTCAGTCTCACTCTCCCCAGTTCCTAACCCTAGCCGCACACGCTCTCCTCCTACTTCACCCATCGATGGCGAACCCCTTCAGCGCCGACGGAAGTCAGGATGGAGCATCTTCCTCCTCCACCCTCGAGGCGCAGCCCGGATCTCCCCTACAACTGGGGCGAGATCCCCGGCGACTGCGGTCGCGAGTTCATTCTGAGCCATCAAATCCCATCCGGATCCACGGCGGCGGCGGCCACCGACGCCCGGATCTCGTTGTCGTCGTCCTCCTCGGACGATGAGGACGAGGATCTGGAGGTCGGTCTCCTCCTCTCTCGCGCTCCTTTGAGCGCGAGCGCGCCGAGGGTGTCATTCGGGCGTCTGCGATGCAGAGAGCTATCCGCATCTCCGCCGCCGAGCACGCGATAGAAGCCGCCGAGGAGGCGTTGTTCCAGACGCGGCTCCGGGCGGCCATAGACCGCTCTCTTCTCCCTGGCCAGGGCCCTGGGCCAGATGCGGCGGCGGCAGCGGTGGCGGCGGCGGAGGAGGAGGATGAGGAGGAGGAGGAGGAGGAGGAGGAGGACGCTCTGGCGTTCGAGCAGGATGAGGTCTCCTCTGACGTCTCCTCTGGCAGTGGCTCCGGCACCGACGTCTGGGACGCAATCCGCGACGGAAAGCGACCCCGCCTCGCCTAAGGTAAATGATCGCTCTGTTAGCTACTTATTTAGCTCGGTTTGCTCTGTTAGTTAGCTCTGTTCAGCTATGTATTTGCTATGTTAGCTACTTATTTAGCTCGGTTTGCTTTGTTTAGCTATGTATTTGCTATGTTAGCTATTATTTAGCTCGGTTTGCTCTGTTAGTTAGCTCTGTTCAGCTATGTATTTGCTATGTTAGCTACTTATTTAGCTCGGTTTGCTTTGTTTAGCTATGTATTGCTATGTTAGCTACTTATTTAGCTCAGTTAGCTCTGTTAGCTATGTATTTGCTATGTTAGCTACTTATTTAGCTCGGTTTGCTTTGTTTAGCTATATTAGCTACTTATTTAGCTCAGTTTGCTCTGTTAGTTAGCTCTGTTCAGCTATGTTAGCTACTTATTTAGCTCGGTTTGCTTTGTTTAGCTATGTATTTGCTATGTTAGCTACTTATTTAGCTCGGTTTGCTCTGTTAGTTAGCTCTGTTCAGCTATGTATTTGTTATGTTAGCTACTTATTTAGCTCGGTTTGCTTTGTTTAGCTATGTATTTGCTATTTTAGCTACCTATTTAGCTCAGTTTGCTCTGTTAGTTAGCTCTGTTCAGCTATGTATTTGCTATGTTAGCTACCTATTTAGCTTGGTTTGCTCTGTTAGTTAGCTCTTCAGCTATGTATTTAGCTCGGTTTGCTTTGTTTACTGCTTATTGGCTCTGTTTATTAGCTTTGTTTGCTGTTTTTAACAAAGAATATTCGTTGTTTCAAGGTCTTGGTGGATGCTTGGTGACGATGCTGCTGCCGTGAAGACCTAGGAGCGGGGCTCCATACACGGTGCCGTCATCAGGAGCAGTACATTTTGCGCAGCAGGAAAGACAGTAGATGTTCATCTGGCGGCCGTGAAGACATAGGAGCAGAGCTCCAGCCACGTGCACTGATGAACTTTTGTAAAGCACAGCGTACAGGAATACGGTGACGACCGGGCGGCCGTCTAGTCGCACGGAGCGGGGCTCCATCAACGGCACAGCCCGTCACCGTGTTTTTTGTTTTTGTTTTCCTGTAACCCTTATTAGAAACGGTTATTAGCAAAACTCCGTGTCTAATGTTAAATACATCAGAAACGGTTTATCTCCTCCGTTGCCATTGTGAGGCTTCACATCAGTGACAGAGGCGGGGACACGGACCCTTTCTCCGTTGCCAAGGGTTTTTTGGCCCGTTTCTGATGTGTCGTTCTGTACTAGTGCATCAACGTGTGCCCATGGTAGCACACCTCTCCTCCTACGGTAGCACCACCGCCGTCGCCGGGAAGACGCCAGCTCCGCCACCTGCCGCCGGTAGCATCGATGTATGCTTGCGGTAGCATCGACGTGTGCCCATGGTAGCACACCTCCCCTCCTCTAGCAGCACCGTCGCCGTCGCCGGAGAAGACACCAGCTCCGCCACCTGCCACCGGTAGCATCGATATATGCTTGCGGTAGCATCGACATGTGCCCATGGTAGCATCGGCATATGTCGCTGGTAGCAAAACTGCCTGCCACCATGACAGCAGCACCGCCTTGCCCTGGTAGCTCCGTCGTGTCACCTTTGCAGCACTGCGGTGCCACCATGGTAGCACCGCTGCACCGCGCCTGTGCGCAGGCGGGCGCCATCGAGCGCTGGCAGCAACTCCGTGCCGCCATGGTGCCATCGACCATGTCGCTTTCAGCGCCGCCATGCCGCCATCGTAGCACCAGCCAGGCGCCCGGAGAGGAGCGGACAGGACGGCGCCTGCCAGTTACGAGACGCGGCGGCGGTGAGCTCCGTCACGAGCTGGAGGCGGCGGTGGCAAGGGTCGGACGGTGGAGAATCGACGCGGATGTGCGGAGCGGCGGCCGCCGTGTACATGCGCACCTCCTCGTGTGGGCATAGCCATGGCGGCGTGGAGATTTATTTTTGGGGAAGGCTCGGCGAGAGGAGGAAGAAACGCAGGGTAAAGGAGAAAGGACGAGCGGACGAGAATTATTACGAAGCGATAACGCCTCGTGGTGGCCCCTCCCGATCCCATCGTTCTCTCTATGCGTGGAAGGACGCGTGTCGATCGCTCGACCCAGGGGACGCGAGCGCACAATCCCCCGGGGAACAGAAGGCTTTTCCTAATAAAAAGGCTCTGTGGTGGCCGGGGGCTGGTGTAGTGCCGCTGACTGTGATTTGTAGTGGGTGCGTCGACCACTATGAGATGTTGCATCTGCGTTTGATAAGGCCGACTTCGATGTTGCCATGGAAGAACTGGAAAATGTAGATGAGCCGAGGGCTGGACTAGGTCTTAACTGACCCGGTTTACTCCTAAGTAGCCTAAAGCTCCACAACTCGACAAGTCACTTACGATCACATATGCCGTGCTAACCCCACGACAGTGGTGGTGGGGCGCGACGGCGTGGGCGCTGGCGACGGTGTCGTCAGCATTTTGCCGACTGTGTGGAGGGTTACGTGGTGGTGGTGCTCGTCGTGGTGGCGGAGGCAGTGACAGATTTGACTTCCTAGTAGGGTGGATACCTCCCATGTCTCTCCCGCGACATGACCCAGGTTCGTCGCGCTGGCGATTTGGTTCGAATAAGGATGGTACGGCGGTGGCATAGTGGTCTTCTTCCATCCATCCTGTCGATCTACCTGTCATTGCTCGTCCTCAATCTGGCTGTCGACGAGTTCCGGATGACTCTGCTGACGGTCTTCACAGATTGACGTATGTGCTCATGGACCTCTAGATCAGATGGGATCTGGTTGTGCGCCCCCACAATTTTTAGTCCATGGGGTTTTAAGGGGGTGTGTCGCGACGATCCACCTTCCGTTTACACAATGTGACATGTTAACGCGTTCGATATATTTACATGGTGTTGCCAAAGGCGGGAATGTCAAGATGATTGGAAGACTAGTATTGGCGGAAGCGGAGTTTTGGATGCGATGAAGACATTGCTTCATAGCCTGTTATGCGGTGTGTGTAACATCCCAAAGTTATCAATCAGTATTATTAGTTCCAGAAAAGAGAGCCAAAAAAAACTTTTACTTAATTATATGTATTGATCTCCTATTGTTGCTTGTGTTGTTTCTTCTTGCTAAATGTGTGTTGCTTGCTCTAAAGATTGACATGAAGAAAATAAAAGAAACAAAATCAACAAGAACCACACATAAAATCAGGTGACAAGTGTCACATTAAATTTCTCAAAGTGGGAGAATTATTTTTTTGTGTTTAAATAAAAGTCAGGAGAGTGATATTTAATCACTCTTATTTTTATTCTATATCCTTTCCCTCTCAAAATATATTTCCAAAAATCTAAATTTAAAATTTCAATTCTTTTCTTTAATAAATTCAAATTACAAAGTTGTGGTGCAACATTTGTCAATTAAATTATACCACTGCACCACAAAACTACATTTGGATATATGGATCCACTTGTGGAAATAAAATCCAGAAAATAAAAATAAAATTTCGTTGAAACATTTCGTCGAACACCTTGCTTGCACTGCTCGTGTTCTTCCTCAAATTCTTCAACCCGGAGATCAATTGATCGAATTCGCTGTTAATTCGACCAATTGACTCACCCAAATCCTCTCCCGTGCACCACAGAACCTGTTGCGCGCGGAAATTTGGAAGAGGAGGGTCGGGAAAGGAGCGGAGCTTCAGAGGGGACCGAGCCCGGCGCGGCCGCGCCATGGTCGGCATGGCTGCCGTGCGTGGCATCGCCTCGGTTATCCACTCCCTGGCCCCTCTCACTCCCTCGCTTCACCTTGCTCTCCTCTGCTCTCACCTCCCGCCCAGGAGGGACCCCCGTTGCCGCCGTGCGCCACGCCATGGCCGCGCCCGCCCGAGACGGCCGTGCCGGTGCACGCCGCACCGTCCATTTGCTCCGAGCCCCGTCCCAAAATTGGCGACGCCCAGCTCGCCGCCACACACCACGGCTACCCCTGAGCACCTCGATCGTTGTAGCCGCCCCTACGACGCGCCCCTGCACGCCCTGCACCTCTCCCGCACCGCGTCCACCATGGACCCGTGCTCGCCGATATATACCCCTGCCCAACCCGTGCTCAAACCACACCACCACTGCCTCCCTTGCTCTCCCCACTCCCCCGTACACCGCCAGGAGGGCGGAGCCGCTGCTGCCAAGCTCCAGCTGCAGCCGCAGCTGCTGCCCGAGCCCCTGCAGGTCCGTCGTGCTCGAGGTAGACGACGACACGGCCGCCACCGTGCTAGCCTCTCTTCTCCTCCCCTCTGGCCCTCAACTGCCTCACCATTAACCTCGCACTCACCCGCCGTGTTTCCTCGACGTTTCGTGCACAGGATCAACGCAGCCAGTTCGCCGGAGCCGTGCACGGCCGTGGAGGAGAAGGAGCTCGCCGCCGCCAAACCAGCCCGTCCCAGCACGCACCACTCAGCCAGGAGTTCTCCCGGAGCCGCCGCCGTCGTTCTGCGTCATCTCCGCCGTCTCCCGAGCCCCCTAGGTAAGCCGCCCGTCCTCCGCGTCGTCGCCGGAGCCGCAGCACCACCCCTCTGTGGTCGCCGTCGCTGCGTCGCACGGCAGCCGTTGGATCGCGATCCAACGGTAGCTTACCGTTTCGGTTATAAGAGAGAGAGAGAGAGACCGACGAGCGGGCCCCGCTCGTCAGGGTTTTATTAATTTTTCCGCGTGCGCTGAGTCACCGACGGATGGGCCCCGCCCGTCAGATTTCTCCACATTATCCAGAGCAATTAGATTTTCGAATTCAGTTTCTCTGGAAATTTCAATACTGGACCCAACTTAGAAAATCAATATCTAAAGATTTAGGAATCCAAATAAATCAAACTCAATTGTTCTGGAAAGCTTATGAAATTTTTAACCAACACAATTGGTCTCATGCCATTTAATTAAATAGTTAAAAAGTATTATTGAAAATGCCACAGAAGGTTTAAAATCTAAACTTGTTTGTTTCTGATACTCTGTTAGTCCAAATAATTCCAAACCAATTTTGCTAGCTTAGTACTGCCTGGTATTAGCTCCCCTAATTTTGGTAGAATTAATTAAGCAGTATTAATTGTTGACTTTAAGATAAACCCTTCTGGACTAAAACAAACAAATATGTTTATTGGTTGACCCAAATGAGTTAGGACCAATTTTGTTAGCTCACATATAGCCATGTTTAGTTACCCCTAAAAGGGTTTAATTTTTGGAGCAATAGAATTTAAATGGTAGCTAAAACTTGATTATTAAGCTACTGGATTCAATCCAATGTGTAGGGAGTTTGGTAACTCCAAATGATCCAATTCAAATTGGGTTGTATTCTACACATCAGTGGCTTTCCATAGAATTTTAGTTTGTATTTTTGTGACCAACAGAACTCAAGTTGTGGAATTAAACATGAATAACTAGTTTCTGCCATAATTTGGACTTAATTAAATAATGTTTAATTCAATTTATTTGAAAACCAAATTGTGTGGTTTGTGTGTGCAGTAGCTAATTGTGATGTTTATGATTGTTGTGTTGAGATGATTGCTTGTATAGCTTAGTGATTGGTTGCATTGTTTGTTTATTAATTAGACGAGAACGTTGTCGGATATATCGAGGAAGGAGAGTTTGCTGAAGTTGAAGAACAAGAGCAAGATCACTTTGCCAAGCAAGGCAAGCTATTCCCTGAGCTTGCACTACCAACATATGCATCTACTTTCATAACATGTTTTACTCTCAAAGCAAGATTTATAAAACTCATTTCAAAAGTATATGGATATTATTTTGCCACCCTATGTAGTAGTTTATGTAAAACTTTAGGATGGGAAAACAATGTTGTTTATTCAAAACTCCTTTGAAATGTCTTGTGAGTTTATGGAATGCCGAGATGTCGGTGTTGTGTTGGAAAAGTGGAAAAGTGGTGATGTTTATGAAAAATGCACAGTGTGTCCTTGTACTTACGTCAACCATCCAATACCCTGTGCGACCACCTCCACCACATATGGGAAACAGGCGTAGTCATATAATTTGCTCATATTAGTATGGGACTCCTCAACAACGAGGATGACCTCGTTCCATGAGGGGATGGTCATGGCGACCTACCCCCTGACCTGGGTCCTGGCATCTGAGGATGGGGGATTGAAGGGTTCGCTCGCCGGGCAGAACTACGAGTCCTCACACTTAGGTTTCCCGACGGGGAATCTGGACTGGGTGTCGATGGAAAGGATGATAATTTCGTAGCGGTAGGATCCTATACTAGCATGAGCAAAGGACAGGCTATGGTCGGCGGCTTACTTCGCATACACCTGTATGGCGAGACGTGGCGGACACGATGAGCTGCCGGATGGATGTGGGATAAAAGCGTGCTACCTCTGCAGAGGGTTAAAACTATTCGAATAGCCGAGTCCTCGGATATGGACAGCTGGGAGACCCTACTTTGACCATGTGCAAGTTTTTGGAAAAGCTTTTAAGTTTAAAAGAAATTGAAATGGTGATGGGGTTACACATCTATACCAAATGAAGTGGTAGGAGTTGTGGGAATAAATGGACTATGGTGAGCCATGGTCATGAAAAGGAGGAGTTTTTGAGAAACAAAATGAAATGGTGACTTCTTTCAAAGATGGTTATAAAACTCTTCTTACCTTTTTCAATAAAGATATAGAGATGTTTTAAAACAAATAAGAGTGCATACTCATGTTGGGGTAGTTTGCGAGTACATTCAAATGTACTCATATTGGTTTCGTCCCTGGCTATTGTCCTAGCCAGACTACGAGGACTACAAGGAGGAGCACTACGCCGAGCAGGAATATGGCGACTTCTACGCCAACTAAGGATCTCCACAAGTCAGCTGCCTGTCGGGTTGTCATCATTAGAATATGATGTCTACTACGCCGTAGCTTCCGCTGATATATTTGGTTTGGCCCATGAAGGCACCTATGTAAGAACTTGGTCTAAATGACCATTTATGTAAGACTTTTATTCGGTACTGTAATGGATGTAAACTTTGGTATCCAATTCGGATTATGTGCAACGACAGACTGATCACGGGATCGTTGTGTTAAGCATAATCGGGTATTTCGGACAGCTAGTCCGGGGTCCCCACAGACTTGGTATCAGAGCCATCCTGACTTTAGGAAACCTTAGTTAGCATGGTCGTTTGTCAAATGTTACAAAAGATGAATTTCTAAAAAGAAAGGAATGAAGTATTTTTGAAAACTGCTTATCTCCAATCCTCTTACTTATGCAAAATTTTACTCCATTAAATATTACATTTTCCTTGGTATCCCTAAAATTTTGTACACCTCTCATTAAGTTAAAATTTGACTCACTTGTTGCCCTACATTTAAAATTTTGATACACTTGTCACTAACTAACTTAAAATTTGCTTAAAAATTGTAGATGGCACTCCATTGGACCGAGTTCGTTCAGCTGGAGAAGGACAGCAAGCTGACGTTTGAGAGGACTTGTTCGAGTTGACCAAGCTGTTAGGTCGCCCCGCTCCAGAGTTTGAGGGAGCTCAGATTGATGTTCACGGTGTCGGAAGGCTGAGCTGGCTCATCAGTCGTCAGTTCGCAGGAACATCAAGTCTCCCAGTTCCGGACGCTCGTCTTCACCACCAAGGAGGCCACCTGGGTTGATGGTCTCTGTACTGCTACACAGAGGATGCTAGCCCGACTTTGTGAGGAGCACAAGGCGGAGTTAGTAGACTCCCGTTTCCGGTTCTACGGGAGGCGCAACTGCGATGGACACCCTACTCCTTCACCTTACCACCCGATGTTTGGGAGCTACATCATGGACATGGAGATCTTACTTCAGTGCACTCAGGATGATCTGTTGCGCACTAGGATTCAGCTTCACTTTGACCGCGAGTCGCTCGTTGAGCTTCGCGAGAGTGAGGAGAAGCTGAGAGGAGAAGGTCGCTCTTCTCGGAAGAGGGCCCAGCTGAGGAGACATCGTGAAGCTCCGCAAGAAGGTGGCAGAGCAGGACAGCTGATTGAGGATCTAGAGCACCATACTGACGAGATGGAGGAGGAGGGCGAGGATCTCCGCAAGGAGAACAACGCTTTCCTCAGTGACGATGATGACTTCGTGGAGGAGATGGACTGTGAGGAGGAGGATGATGAGGAGGAGTTAGTTGACGAGGAGGAGGAGCCACTCGAGCCAGTTCTCGAGGACGAGGAGGAGGATCCCGAGGAGCCAGCCTACCAGTCAGATGCTGACGTGTTAGAGCTGGAGGTTCCACCTCAGTAGGCGAGTGACTTGATCACTACCGCAGGATTAGGTTGACCCCCTATAGCTAGTCGAGTAGTAGTAGTGGTTCTTTTGGAAACCAGATGTTATGTATCCTAGATGTAAGGTGATGTTGTAAGCTTGAGGTTGTAAGCTTGTTGTTGATGTGAACTCCTTGATGTGTTGTTTGTGAAATATAAGTATGTTTGTCTTGTTAAATCTGTGAACTATTTTCATATAAATCTTAGAATTAATCAACCACTTGAGAGATCATCTTTTCCCTTAGTCGAACTTTTCTTGCCTTGTCTCTTATACCCGGTGTGCTTCAGGATGCCGCCCCGTCGCGACAATACGGGAGGATCAGGATCAGCACCACCACCACCGGACCCAACCCCCGCCCAACTTCTCGCGCTTATCATGGAGGAACGTGAAATGCCCGGCAGAGCGCCAGGCTCATCTCACTGCCCTACAACAACTGCAGCGCTTACAACAACAACAATAATAACAACAACAACAACAATGGTGGTAATGCAATGGCAATGAGAACCAGCGATCCACCTTAGGCGATTTCCAGAAAACCAACCCACCCACCTTCTCCAGGGACTTCACCCACTGGAAGCCGATGATTGGCTTCTTACCATCGAACAATCTGGAAGTTGCTGCTGTAGGAGACAATGAAAAGTGCTATATGCAACCCACTATCTTGCTGGACCTGCACGAGCTTGGTGGGAAGCTACCAAGGCTCTCCAGCAGCTGACCACGTCATCAACTGGGCTGAGTTCAGAGAAGTTCGCAGAAGCATATTTCTGGTGGACTCATTGATAGGAAGAGGATGAATTCCGCAAGCTGAGGCAGGGAAGTAGAGATGTAGTCGGCTATCTTGACGAGTTTACCGACTTATCTCGGTATGCCCCGAGGACACCGACAAGGAGAGAAGAAGATGGAACGTTTCCTGAATGGGCTGCATGATGAACTGCAGTGTGCTTTGGTTGTCCATGACTTCCGTGATCTGGAGTCACTTGTGGACAAAGCCATCCAGCTGGAGACCAAGCGCAAGTCTATGTATGAAGGTCGCAAGAGGAGGATGAATGCTCAGGAAGGTTCGAGCAGCCAGAAACCTCGTATCTTTCAGCAGAACCCAGCCTGCCTATCGTCCACCCCAAGCTCCACGCCCTAATTTCCCTAACCGCCCGAACAACTTCAACCGCCCCAATGACAATAACCGTCCCAGAGGAAACTTCAACAACTTCAACCCCAACGCCAATGTTGTCTGCTTTGAATGTGGCAACAAAGGACACTACTCCAGGAATGCCCCAATCCTAAGAGGAATGTCCAGCGCCCCAATGCACCTGCACCGAACAATGGTCAAGGCCGCAATGGAAATGGTAATGGCAAGAATGCCGCACCCCGCGGGAATGCTGCTGTTGTCAGAGGCCGTCTGCACCACATCAATGCTGAAGAGGCTGAAGAAGCGCCAGATGTTGTGCTGGGTACGTTTCTTGTCAACTCAGTACCTGCAACTGTTCTGTTTGATTCTGGTGCTACCCATTCGTTTATTACCAAAGAGTTTGTTTCTAAGGGAGGTTTAGTCGGGAGTCTTTTACCCAAACCTATGTTGGTACAAACCCCAGGACTGTTAGCCAAAACCAACCAGATGTGTTCCGAAACCCCCATAGAAATTGGAGGAGGAAGGTTTGCAGCCGACCTAATTATCTTAGGAAACCAAGGCATAGATGTTATTCTTGGAATGGATTGGTTAGCCAAGTATCACGGTCGTATTGACTGTGCCCGAAGAGCTGTTTCTCTCACTTCTGATGATGGAGTTGAAGTGGAGTATGCATCTGAGACCAGCCAGACCGACCCGGATGCCATGAGAGCATAGCTCGACCCGCCCTAGATGAGATCCGTGTTGTTCATCTGTTCAAGGATGTTTTCCCAGAAGAATTGCCTGGTATGCCGCCAGACAGGGATATTGAGTTCATAATTGAGCTTATCCCAGGAACATCCCCATATCCCAAAAGCCTTATCGGATGAATCCGGAAGAACTGGTGGAGTTGAAAAGCAGTTGGCTGATATGCTAAGCAAAGGTCTTGTTCGCCCAAGTGCTTCACCATGGGGATCACCCATTATTTTTGTGGACAAGAGAGACGGTACCACACGCCTGTGTGTGGATTATCGCAAGCTGAATGACGTGACCATTAAAAACAAGTACCCTCTTCCCAAGATCGAGGATCTGTTCGATCAAATGAACGGAGCCCGAGTCTTTTCAAAGATCGATCTTCGGACAGGTTACCATCAGTTGAAGATCCGAGAGACAGACATTCCCAAGACCGCCTTCACCACTCGTTACGGTTTGTTTGAATACACCGTGATGTCCTTTGGTCTGACCAATGCCCCAGCCTATTTCATGAATCTCATGAACAAGATTTTCATGGAGTACCTCGACAAGTTCGTGGTAGTTTTCCTTGATGACATCCTTATTTATTCCAAGACTGAAGAAGAACATGCTGAACACCTGCGTCTAGTTTTGGAGACCCTCCAAGAGCACCAGCTGTATGCCAAGCTTAGCAAGTGTGAGTTTTGGCTCAGTGAAGTGGCATTTCTTGGACATATTGTATCCGCTGGAGGAATTTCTGTTGACCCTGAGAAGATACAAGCCATTCTTGACTGGTTATCCCCAACCAATGTTTTTGAAATCCGAAGCTTTCTCGGACTTGCCGGTTATTACCGCAAGTTTGTTGAAGGATTTTCCAGTATAGCCAAACCTCTGACCCAACTGTTGAAGAAGGACAAGAAATTTGAATGGACTCAGAAGTGTGAGGATAGTTTCCAAGAACTGAAGAAGAAACTAACCTCAGCCCCAATCCTGATCATGCCAGACGTCACCCAGAGTTTCGACGTGTATTGCGATGCATCACGCCTCGGACTTGGTTGCGTTCTGATGCAAGAAGGCAAAGTTGTGTCGTACCTGTCCCGGCAGTTGCGACCGCATGAAGAGAATTACCCAACCCATGACTTGGAGTTAGCTGCTGTGGTCTTTGCTCTTAAGAAGTGGCGTCCCTATCTTGCGGGACATCGCTGTGAGGTTTATACGATCACAAAAGCTTGAAGTATATTTTCACCCAGAAAGATCTGAACCTGCGACAGAGGAGATGGATGGAATTAATCAAGGATTATGATATTGGAATCCATTATCACCCGGAAAGGCTAATGTAGTTGCCGATGCCCTTAGTCGCAAACCTTGCACCCTGAATGCCTTGATCCAAGCCGAACAGCCAGCCTTGTTCGAAGAGTTCCAAGATTTTGGACTAGAGCTTGTTAGCCATGGTTATCTCGCCAATTTAGAGTTAACCCCAACCCTGATGGATCAAATCAAAGAAGCCAAAAAGGTCATGAAAGCATAGAGGGAATTAGGAAAAGATTTCCCTCGGCAAAGCACCCGGTTTTACCGAAGATGCTGAGGAGTGCTGAAATTCAATGACCGTATCTGTGTGCCCAATGTCACGGAACTTAAGGAGTTAATCCTGAAGGAGGCCCATGAGACCCCTTACTCAATCCACCCCGGCGGAACCAAAATGTACCAAGACCTTCGAGGAAGATTTTGGTGGCATGGAATGAAGCGAGAGATTGGTTCATTCGTAGCCAAGTGTGACATCTGCCAGCGAGTTAAGGCTGAACATCAGCGACCCGCTGGATTGCTTCAACCTTTGAAAATTCCCGAGTGGAAGTGGGATGAGATTGGAATGGATTTTATTACCGGACTTCCAAGATCCAACCGAGGCCATGATTCAATCTGGGTCATCGTTGATCGACTGACCAAGGTTGCCCATTTCATCCCTGTCAACACCACCTATCGGGGACATCAGTTGGCCGACTTGTATATTTCCAGAATAGTGAGCCTGCATGGTGTGCCTAAGAAGATTGTATCTGATAGAGGCACGCAATTCACCTCAAGATTCTGGAAATCCCTTCATGAAGCCCTCGGAACCAAGCTAGCGTTTAGCACCGCTTATCATCCCCAGACCGATGGCCAAACTGAGCGAGTGAACCAGATATTGGAGGACATGCTTCGTGCATGTGTTCTATCCTATGGTTCCAAGTGGGAAGATTGCCTTCCGTTTGCAGAATTCTCGTACAACAACAGTTATCAGTCCAGTCTGCAAATGGCCCCTTTTGAAGCCCTTTACGGCAAGAAGTGTCGTACACCCCTGAATTGGTCCGATACAGGAGAAGGCAAATTGTTCGGACCAGATACCCTCCGTGAAGCTGAAGAGCAAGTTCAGCTTATTCGTGAACGACTCAAAACTGCCCAATCCCGTCAGAAGAGTTATGCTGACACCAAGCGTCGTGACCTCACTTTCAGTGTCGGAGATCATGTTTATCTCCGAGTGACACCCCTCAAAGGAATGCAGCGTTTCCATGTCAAAGGAAAGTTAGCGCCAAGGTATATTGGACCCTTCAAGGTCATTTCTCGTCGAGGAGAAGTATCTTATCAGCTGGAATTGCCCCAGGAGTTAGGAGATTATCATGATGTTTTCCACATTTCCTTGCTCCGGAAGTGTCTGAAGTTCCTGACCAGCCGGATGTTTTCAAAAACATCGACCACCTCTCCATCGACCTGAACCAAGACCTGACTTATCGTGAGAGACCTCTCAAAATTCTCGAAGAAGATGTTCGTGTTACCCGAAGACGTGCGATCAAGTTTTACAAAGTTCAGTGGACTAACCACTCTGAAGAAGAAGCAACTTGGGAACGCGAAGATTATCTTCGAAGCGAATTTCCAGACCTCTTTAGTACCCAGGCCTAGCAAATCTCGGGACGAGATTTATTCTAAGGGGGGAAGGATTGTAACATCCCAAAATTATCAATCAGTATTATTAGTTCCAGAAAAGAGAGCCAACAAAAAACTTTTACTTAATTATATGTATTGATCTCCTATTGTTGCTTGTGTTGTTTCTTCTTGCTAAATGTGTGTTGCTTGCTCTAAAGATTGACATGAAGAAAATAAAAGAAACAAAATCAACAAGAACCACACATAAAATCAGGTGACAAGTGTCACATTAAATTTCTCAAAGTGGGAGAATTATTTTTTTGTGTTTAAATAAAAGTCAGGAGAGTGATATTTAATCACTCTTATTTTTATTCTATATCCTTTCCCTCTCAAAATATATTTCCAAAAATCTAAATTTAAAATTTCAATTCTTTTCTTTAATAAATTCAAATTACAAAGTTGTGGTGCAACATTTGTCAATTAAATTATACCACTGCACCACAAAACTACATTTGGATATATGGATCCACTTGTGGAAATAAAATCCAGAAAATAAAAATAAAATTTCGTTGAAACATTTCGTCGAACACCTTGCTTGCACTGCTCGTGTTCTTCCTCAAATTCTTCAACCCGGAGATCAATTGATCGAATTCGCTGTTAATTCGACCAATTGACTCACCCAAATCCTCTCCCGTGCACCACAGAACCTGTTGCGCGCGGAAATTTGGAAGAGGAGGGTCGGGAAAGGAGCGGAGCTTCAGAGGGGACCGAGCCCGGCGCGGCCGCGCCATGGTCGGCATGGCTGCCGTGCGTGGCATCGCCTCGGTTATCCACTCCCTGGCCCCTCTCACTCCCTCGCTTCACCTTGCTCTCCTCTGCTCTCACCTCCCGCCCAGGAGGGACCCCCGTTGCCGCCGTGCGCCACGCCATGGCCGCGCCCGCCCGAGACGGCCGTGCCGGTGCACGCCGCACCGTCCATTTGCTCCGAGCCCCGTCCCAAAATTGGCGACGCCCAGCTCGCCGCCACACACCACGGCTACCCCTGAGCACCTCGATCGTTGTAGCCGCCCCTACGACGCGCCCCTGCACGCCCTGCACCTCTCCCGCACCGCGTCCACCATGGACCCGTGCTCGCCGATATATACCCCTGCCCAACCCGTGCTCAAACCACACCACCACTGCCTCCCTTGCTCTCCCCACTCCCCCGTACACCGCCAGGAGGGCGGAGCCGCTGCTGCCAAGCTCCAGCTGCAGCCGCAGCTGCTGCCCGAGCCCCTGCAGGTCCGTCGTGCTCGAGGTAGACGACGACACGGCCGCCACCGTGCTAGCCTCTCTTCTCCTCCCCTCTGGCCCTCAACTGCCTCACCATTAACCTCGCACTCACCCGCCGTGTTTCCTCGACGTTTCGTGCACAGGATCAACGCAGCCAGTTCGCCGGAGCCGTGCACGGCCGTGGAGGAGAAGGAGCTCGCCGCCGCCAAACCAGCCCGTCCCAGCACGCACCACTCAGCCAGGAGTTCTCCCGGAGCCGCCGCCGTCGTTCTGCGTCATCTCCGCCGTCTCCCGAGCCCCCTAGGTAAGCCGCCCGTCCTCCGCGTCGTCGCCGGAGCCGCAGCACCACCCCTCTGTGGTCGCCGTCGCTGCGTCGCACGGCAGCCGTTGGATCGCGATCCAACGGTAGCTTACCGTTTCGGTTATAAGAGAGAGAGAGAGAGACCGACGAGCGGGCCCCGCTCGTCAGGGTTTTATTAATTTTTCCGCGTGCGCTGAGTCACCGACGGATGGGCCCCGCCCGTCAGATTTCTCCACATTATCCAGAGCAATTAGATTTTCGAATTCAGTTTCTCTGGAAATTTCAATACTGGACCCAACTTAGAAAATCAATATCTAAAGATTTAGGAATCCAAATAAATCAAACTCAATTGTTCTGGAAAGCTTATGAAATTTTTTAACCAACACAATTGGTCTCATGCCATTTAATTAAATAGTTAAAAAGTATTATTGAAAATGCCACAGAAGGTTTAAAATCTAAACTTGTTTGTTTCTGATACTCTGTTAGTCCAAATAATTCCAAACCAATTTTGCTAGCTTAGTACTGCCTGGTATTAGCTCCCCTAATTTTGGTAGAATTAATTAAGCAGTATTAATTGTTGACTTTAAGATAAACCCTTCTGGACTAAAACAAACAAATATGTTCATTGGTTGACCCAAATGAGTTAGGACCAATTTTGTTAGCTCACATATAGCCATGTTTAGTTACCCCTAAATGGGTTTAATTTTTGGAGCAATAGAATTTAAATGGTAGCCAAAACTTGATTATTAAGCTACTGGATTCAATCCAATGTGTAGGGAGTTTGGTAACTCCAAATGATCCAATTCAAATTGGGTTGTATTCTACACATCAGTGGCTTTCCATAGAATTTTAGTTTGTATTTTTGTGACCAACAGAACTCAAGTTGTGGAATTAAACATGAATAACTAGTTTCTGCCATAATTTGGACTTAATTAAATAATGTTTAATTCAATTTATTTGAAAACCAAATTGTGTGGTTTGTGTGTGCAGTAGCTAATTGTGATGTTTATGATTGTTGTGTTGAGATGATTGCTTGTATAGCTTAGTGATTGGTTGCATTGTTTGTTTATTAATTAGACGAGAACGTTGTCGGATATATCGAGGAAGGAGAGTTTGCTGAAGTTGAAGAACAAGAGCAAGATCACTTTGCCAAGCAAGGCAAGCTATTCCCTGAGCTTGCACTACCAACATATGCATCTACTTTCATAACATGTTTTACTCTCAAAGCAAGATTTATAAAACTCATTTCAAAAGTATATGGATATTATTTTGCCACCCTATGTAGTAGTTTATGTAAAACTTTAGGATGGGAAAACAATGTTGTTTATTCAAAACTCCTTTGAAATGTCTTGTGAGTTTATGGAATGCCGAGATGTCGGTGTTGTGTTGGAAAAGTGGAAAAGTGGTGATGTTTATGAAAAATGCACAGTGTGTCCTTGTACTTACGTCAACCATCCAATACCCTGTGCGACCACCTCCACCACATATGGGAAACAGGCGTAGTCATATAATTTGCTCATATTAGTATGGGACTCCTCAACAACGAGGATGACCTCGTTCCATGAGGGGATGGTCATGGCGACCTACCCCCTGACCTGGGTCCTGGCATCTGAGGATGGGGGATTGAAGGGTTCGCTCGCCGGGCAGAACTACGAGTCCTCACACTTAGGTTTCCCGACGGGGAATCTGGACTGGGTGTCGATGGAAAAGATGATAATTTCGTAGCGGTAGGATCCTATACTAGCATGAGCAAAGGACAGGCTATGGTCGGCGGCTTACTTCGCATACACCTGTATGGCGAGACGTGGCGGACACGATGAGCTGCCGGATGGATGTGGGATAAAAGCGTGCTACCTCTGCAGAGGGTTAAAACTATTCGAATAGCCGAGTCCTCGGATATGGACAGCTGGGAGACCCTACTTTGACCATGTGCAAGTTTTTGGAAAAAGCTTTTAAGTTTAAAAGAAATTGAAATGGTAATGGGGTTACACATCTATACCAAATGAAGTGGTAGGAGTTGTGGGAATAAATGGACTATGGTGAGCCATGGTCATGAAAAGGAGGAGTTTTTGAGAAACAAAATGAAATGGTGACCTCTTTCAAAGATGGTTATAAAACTCTTCTTACCTTTTTCAATAAAGATATAGAGCTGTTTTAAAACAAATAAGAGTGCATACTCATGTTGGGGTAGTTTGCGAGTACATTCAAATGTACTCATATTGGTTTCGTCCCTGGCTATTGTCCTAGCCAGACTACGAGGACTACAAGGAGGAGCACTACGCCGAGCAGGAATATGGCGACTTCTACGCCAACTAAGGATCTCCACAAGTCAGCTGCCTGTCGGGTTGTCATCATTAGAATATGATGTCTACTACGCCGTAGCTTCCGCTGATATATTTTGGTTTGGCCCATGAAGGCACCTATGTAAGAACTTGGTCTAAATGACCATTTATGGAAGACTTTTATTCGGTACTGTAATGGATGTAAACTTTGGTATCCAATTCGGATTATGTGCAACGACAGACTGATCACGGGATCGTTGTGTTAAGCATAATCGGGTATTTCGGACAGCTAGTCCGGGGTCCCCACAGTGTGACTATCGGGCGATGTTCCTTTCCGAACCGCAAATGTGCATGTGAGACTAGTTGTTGGTGCTTTGCAGCAGCAGCCTCGCTTGGCAGCACTTGGGGTTTTCGGTTGGTTATGCTCTTCGAGTACCGAGTCCCGATATTCAGGATGAAAAGCTTAGCTCTGACATTAATTGGTTATACCTGGCAGCGGCGAACCTTGTTAAAGACATTGTTTGGAGATTTCGGATTTTTCCTGGGTTAAAACTTACACTTTTTAATTGGACGATAACGGCGCTTGTGTACTGTACCCTTATTCGATGCGTCGCTTTTGGAGAACCTCTTCTATAATTTTTGGTGTTGTATTGGAACCAGCCGCTGCGAGTGATTGGTGATTGTGTCAATGTCTTTTTCTTTTTTTCTTTTCTTTTTGGATGGATGAATTCTTGATGTCTCGACTAGCTTTTAATAATATGTTGGTGCAGAGTCTCGGTGTAACTACTATGTTTTCAATCATAATATATTCTCTTTATAGAAATAAATAAAAAACAAAAAAAATCTCTTATCTGCAAAACTGATATGTATACCAGAAACGAGTACTCTTTTGAAGATGCTCTATCAGGCTTTGCTATCCATTCCATCCTTCAAATCCAAGGGCCGTGATGCGTGTCAGCGTGCGGGACGGTGCCTATCATGCTTACCGCCTTCCGGCCGGAGCGCTTTAGGTCGTGAATATTCTGCAACTAGTTGCACCCCCACATCTCATTATCGAATACCCTACTTTGGAGTTTTTAAAAATTGCGAAATAAAGCTTGGACATGCATTATGTTGAGTCTGGTGCACCCACGAAGTTTCATAAAAAATATGACATGACCATATGTAACCTATGCAAAAAAGAGAAAAACCTAAGTGAAAAGTCTCATGTGCTATTCACACTTTATTTGTCTTTTTGGTACATGTCACATATGGTCATATTTTTGGACGAAAATTTGTGGGTGCACAAGACACAATATAATCTACATCCATAATTTATTTCACGATTTTTGAAAACTCCAAAGTGGGGTATTCGATAATGGGATGTGGGCTCCGCTTCAAGGTCGACGAGTTTGGAGGTAGCGCGGCGCTTGGGATACGACAGCAGTTGCCTTTCCGGCTGCAACGGGACAACTTAATTCGGTCAACTGAACTTGTTACCTTGGCGGCTCGGCTCATGACTTTCGGTACTCAAGAAGTCAAGATCAAGCAAGTGTCATGCGTGCGATGACGAGAACAGTGGCAACGAACACTAGCAAGCATCACACGGGAACGATGTCGCTGCCGTGCAGCCGCGCTTTACCAAGTTGCATGCGGCTGTTCGAGCGAGGATGCGGCCTGGTTTCGCCAGCAGGTCGCCGTTTCATGCCGACTTCCGGCCTCCCAGGGCAACGCAGCAATTTCGAGCGAGGATGCGGCCTGGTTTCGCCAGCAGGTCGCCGTTTCATGCCGACTTCCGGCCTTCCAGGGCAACGCAGCAATAGCGATCTCGGACCGATGGAAAACAGTGTCTCGTTAATTCTCCGAGCGTTATTACTACTGTAGAACTGATCTGACCGCGAGTTCTGCAGGTAACCAAGTGTTTTGACTTCTTGATCAAGTGGCAACCCGAACTTGTGCTGGATCGACACAATCATGGAGAAACGATAACTGGTCTTTGTAATACTAGCATAGTGCATGCTTTCATGGAGAAGCGAAGGTTCAGCTACGTATTAATTTGAGCAGATACCAAACACTACTCCAGCAGTCCAGCCAAATTGTTGGCACTTGTACATGTTGGGGCGAATCTGTACTCTGCTTCATCGATTCATTCTATAAGTTCTAAACTAACGGTTTATGCTTTTAAATTTAAACTACAAGTAACTTCACATTGTTCTGTTTTGTATACACAGTGTGTACAGTAGCTAGCTCCACAGGTCCAGTTCACCGCCGCCACATTCGTCGTCCTCCAAGCAGTCCACGGCGGTCGGCGGCGGTTCCAACAGCAACCCCTGAGCCAAGCTAGCGTAGTACAAATTGGCATCCATACCCCCGAACGTATCAGTATCACCCAGGAACATGTCTGTGCTCCAGGCTGCCCCTGCCGGTCGCTCATGAGCCGCATCACAAGTCGCCCCCGAGGAAGACAGCGTGGCATTGTCCGTCAAAGCAGGCGCCACCGAAGTGCCTCCGTGGGCGAAAGCGCGCCTCGCGGCTGCCCGGCGCTGGAAGTCCGCCACGGCGTCGTTGGCCGCGCGCTGGACGTCGAGCAGGCCGGAGACCAGCGCGCCCGGCGGGACGTGGAGCAGCCACGCCGAGTCGGCGAAGTTGAGGCTGGCGCCAGAGGGCCCGCGCAGCGCGAGCATGGCGGCGTCGTGCGCGCGCGCGGCGGCCTCGGCGGTGTCGAAGGTTCCGACCCAGAGGCGTTCCCGCGGCTCCCCGGCACGCGCACCTCGCACACCCACCTTCCCGCCCGGCCGCGGCGGCGCACCCCGCGGAACACCGGGTGGCGGGTCTCTGGAACTTGGTGCGCCCCGCGGGCCGCTTCGGCGGGGACGGGGAGGGAAGCGACGCCGTCAAAAGGGAGCTGCTGCTGCTTGATCGCTCGGTGCTCCTCTGCATCGGCGCCGCCGCCGCCGCTTTGCTGGCTAGCGGCGGCTAGCGCTTCGGTCGTCTTTGTGGTGAGCTGCTGGGCTAGTTGGAGCGAGAGCGTATTTATAGGTTGCCTGCTTCTACCTGCCGCCAGGTCCTGGTTGCGGATGACGTAGGCGGTGATTGTTTGCTTCACTCCCGGCCGCCCTACGAGTGCATGCAGTCACGTAGCAGTCAGAGTCTCAGAGCCAAACTTCTGAGTGGATTTGTTACTTTGACCTGGGCAAGGAGATTTCGGGTGCGTTTGATATCCAGCAGATGCTCGGGCCATGCCCGCTGGCTGCTAAGATGGGCTGCTTGTTTGGTTGCATCCCACCAATGTTTTTTTTTTTGAGTAATATACATACTTGTATTCATACGGATTCGATTACATCACACAAACAAGCATACATACGCAGAAGCAGAGAAAACAGAGGACAACAGAACTCGCTCTCGCCATCTTCAACCTCTTGATCGACGATCGACGAAACTCTGCATCGCCGGAGACGACAAAGAACACCGCCGACAAAATCGACCGCCCTTGGTGCAGAAGAACTCCTAGCCTTGAGGCGTCGTTGAGCCGCATCAATCGCCCACTCCGGGGAGCAGGAACTTGAGACGATGGAGGAGCATCGACCGGGGGAGGCCCCCGAGCTCACACTGCACCGGATCTGGGAGCAGCGTCCCAGATCCCACACCTTTCTTCCACAAACCTGCAAGGACGCCGTCTTGAAGCCTCTCTTCCCGCCGCCAGATCCGCCGACAGCACAGCTCTGACGGGAGACGAAGAGCTCGAGCACCACGCCGGGCCTCGAGCCACAAAAAGGCGAGCGCGACGACGACGGGCCCCGAGGAGCACCACCGCCGGAGAAGATCACCTCGCCACCACACCTTCCACCGCCCGCACCTGCTCCTCCGAGGCGCCGCCGGGGACTCCACCCTAGTCTACTGTATGTACAGGCCGGAGACGGGGATCCCCACCCTCCCGCCGCCGAAGCGGCCGGCGGAGGAGGGGAATCCCGCGCCTCGGCGGCACGGACGCGGTGACTCGGCGGAGATCGCCCAAAAATCGCCCTTTTGCTCCTCTGCTACAATGTCGGGAGGGAGGAAGGGGAAACATCCCACCAATGTTGGCTAGCAGCTTCTTAAACAAGCCTCGGGTTAGACCCAATGAAAATCGACCGTTTTTCTGCAGGCAGGCCCATTCTTTACTCTAGCTATGCACCTTGATGCACCCTACCTATGCACCCTTACAGGTAAGTTTTGATTCTGGTTACTCTCCTTATTATCACTTCATCCTCTTCCTTCTAATCAGTGATATATTGTTTCATTCAAAATAAGGTCTACACCAAGATGATGCGGTTCCATTCCGACAATCAGCTCGAACTTTCGTTAACCGTTAGCTTCTATTTTTGTGTTCATGTCTGAAGCTTTTTTAGACGAATTTCGTTGAACTTGTCACACACGGTCGACCGTTTTCGATTTCCTCCCAGGAGTAGCTTCACCTCGTCATTCCGCACAACTGTCATGTTGTAAGTTTTGCGTTTCGTTACTCGTAGATGAATATATATCTTGTACTGTAAGAATGCGTATTTAGACTGCACTTGGTTTACATGTCTTACTCAACCTCCGCTGAACCGCCGCTCGCCGTCATGTGTTTGTGCTGCTACTCATGATGTGTTTGTGTGTCTCACCTATCTCTCTGTGGGTTGCGTTCCACATCGCCGCCGTTCATAGCAACCGCAACTCTCAGTGCCGTGGTGTGCTAATTACTGAACCTGTCCATCGTATCGCTGGCATACATAGTTGGTCATGGTGTGTTTGCGTTGCTCCATCGCGCGGCGCCGCCGCCGGCGACCTCTGTCACCGCAGATGACTTTCACCGGCGACCTCCATCACCGCCTCTTGTGCTGTTGCGCTGTTCGTTCCTCGTCATGTACAGTTCACAAGTGTCATCGCCGTTGAGCTCCGTCGTTGCCATACCTCGTCGTCACCATCAAGCTCCGCTGCTGCTATGTCGCGTCTTCGTCGTCAAGCTCCGCCTCCGCCATGCCACGTCGTCGTACTCGCCGTGCACCCTGGTGGTAGGTGGTAACTTCACCCATGTGAAGATAGGTGAGACTAACCAAGTTTTGTGTCCAACCAAACAAAGAGGGGTTGATATCTCAGTCCATGCCACGTGTTTTGATGCATCCTACCAAACTAACGACACAACACGGCTCAAGCCTCGTATTTGCTCAGCAGGGCCCTCTGGAGCCTGCCCTCAGGAGCCACAAAATGGCTGCTGGATACCAAATGCGCCTTTTGTTTTTTTTCTAAAAAGGGGAGAATTAATTATTGCGAAGCTCAGAAAAATAAAGAAAACTAAACCTCATGCCTCGCGACAGTACCTCCATCAAGTTACCTTTAAGCCTATGGTTAAAAGATATAAAAAAATACACAGTTTCTAGGTAAATCCTTCAAAACAAAATCGCCACATGTGTATATGTGTCAATGATGGCAAGTCCAACCGTAAATTGAGCTCGGGATTTTCATCATCAAAGAAGAGTTTTGAGCCACCACGTTTAGTAAGGCCATGACGCAAACCCACATCGACATTACCATAAATTATTCCACCGAGGTGTGCGCTAGATGTTGACTCTTCTACCATCATCACTTGACCGGCCAACGACTCATAGCTAACAAGATATGCCCCTGGAGAAGAAACTGGAAACCGATGACGTAGTATACTACCACGTCTCCAAGCACTGTCGGATCACTTTGGACAGAGCAGCAACATACATGACTTGTCAACACGGGGGATATGTCGCATGTAGCACCTGACAGGATTAAGCACGACTAGACATCTCCGTATGAGACATCGTGCATCGCCACCGCCAGCTAGACATGAATTGACAACTCCATCGAAACACTTGTGCATAGCACATGCTGAGTCTAATCAAACCCGAACTCAAAGTGGAGGGGGCGTCCCATACAGCCTCCGACCACGGAACTCCGCGGTCATAGTAGAGGACGTCCCATAGCACCGCGACACATTGAGCTGGAAACCATCACTAAAATGAATATCCGGCAATTGAATCACCCACATGACCAAGATGTTCGTCGCCGTCGAAAGTCCAGAGCCCTTGCCTCTTGCGCCAAAATCCTACATCGCCATCACTGACTCGCAACGAGCAGATCGTGGCCAGATCCGCCGCCGCTAGACCTGCTGCCGGTAACAACAATGTCATGCAAAACAGTCGCCGATGGCCACCGCCTTCCCGCCGCTAGGCGATGCAGATCCCGCTATGTATGCCCATCACCCGAACAAATGAGGTCATCACTGGTCCCTCTAACCGGTGCAAACTCCAAAAATTGATGCCCCTCAAGATGGACTGTGATGTATAAGCACAACCATCGCTCGATCCCGAGGGGATTTGTGGTTTGCCCTGGAGTTGACTCATTGTACGTGGCCACCACGGAAAAACCAAATGGATAAAAAATATATTATGATTCCGGTAAAGAGTGTTCTAAATAAAATAGAGAATCTTCCCGAACCCGTGATTTTCGATTTTTTCATTTAAATACAAAGTGTACGCAAGGATGATCATTCCACATTTCTTTAAAAGAAAAAAACAAGCATGAGATTATAAATATGAAAGAAAGCATAGCACTTACAACAAACATAAGGTTGAGCAACATGTAAATGGACCCGTCGTCAACCGAGATGATGTGCGTGTGACATGGCAATGCATTTGATAAGATTAACAGAAGGATGAACACTGGGTATCAACATACACTGTTAAAAAAAGAGAAACATATAGCAAAGCATGTCTTTCTAATACACACAATAGAAAGAAGATTTTTAAACAAATAGCAAATAAAATCAGAAGCTCAATAAGATGCAAATAAAATTAGCGAACATTTTCGCCTAACCGACACACAAAGTTTAAAGATCCAATAAAATCTAACAGATGTGACAACACCCGATAATATCTGAACTCATTGGCCCTTCTCCGATACTAGAATGAAATAAGGATGTGTTTGGTTCAGTGGCTATCCCTCAAGTGGTTAGGGATAGCCACTTTTTAGCTGGTTGCCGGTCGTTTGGTTTAGAGGATAGGAGGGATAGGGATAACCAGTTTTGGAGAATATTCGCCCGAAACGGTGGTTGAGCCATCCGGCAAAAAGTGGCGGACAAGCGCAACCACTTTCGGCTCCCTCAGGGCATGTATAGCAGTATACAGTTAGCTGTCTGTAATTCAATCCACGTAGGAAGTTTGATGATGTGCAAGAGAGAGAAAGAGGTAAAGGAGATGGTCCGTCTGCATAATTGCAGTCGATCTACAGCCGCGGAAATCGCTGCCTACCGACGGCCTAGTTCCCATTGTACAAGCCTGTCGCAAATTGTGAGTCGGTAGAATCAAGTCTGTGCCAGGAAATTGTGGGTCGCAAAATCGGTGGTTAGGATGTCTCCAACGAGCCGACGCATCGAGTCCGCGCGCGTCCGTCCCTATCCGCGCGAGCCAAAAACACGGCCCAACGGGACGACGCAAACGGACCGCGGTCCGTTTTTCTATCCGCCGTGACGCATTCCTGGCCCAAATTTGGGCCACGGATGCGTCGGGCGTGGACGCGCGGCGGAGCGCAATTGTGTCCTCCTCTGGTCCGCACTTCAGGCTCGGTCTCTCCCAAAACCCCAGTCCACCCCAGTCCACACTCCAACCCTAGCCATGGCCGGTGCAGCCGCCGCCGCCGCCTCCGACGCTGGACCTGCCGCCGCCGGCACCGCCTCCGCCGCCGGCCCTGCCGCTAGATGTGCGCCCAAAGCTGCAAAGAAGCCAAAGAAGGAACTCACCGATGAGCAGAGGGCCGCAGAGACCCTGAAGCGGGGCGACCAGAGGAGGAGGTTGAAGCAGGAGAAGCTCAACGCCGCCCAGAAGGCCGCCGCCGTGCCGGAGGACGAATCTGACCTCGTGTCCAGGGCCGCGACCGCTGCCCTCCTCCTGATTGGAATTACCCCGACTGCGGCGGCCAGCTCCAACGCCTCGGCGGCCCGACCGCCAAGGACGAGATCTTCCGCGACGGCACCATCGCCACCGCACGGGTACCTTCCGGGAACCATGCCGCCGCGGGTTTCCCCTACGTCAGGCGAATTCGCGCCCAGCCCAGTCGAGGTACCTCCGCTTGATCTGAACACACCTACTACACCATTGGTCAGACACTCACCAGCGGCGCAGACTGCGGCCGCGCGTGCAGCTGCCCCGGCAGTGGTCGCCCCGGCGCATAACCTGTTCGGCGAAATGCCCAGGCCGTCGCCGAGTGACCCCAGGTACTTTGAGGAGGTCCATGATGAAGGGGACGACGTCCTCCAGGACATGATCAGGGACAACAACGAGTACGCCGAGGACGATTACGATGTCGGCGATGATGAAGTTCCGCCGACCGACCCCGATGTGATCAACATCGACAATGAGCCGGTTTTCGAAGAAGAGCTCGAGACCCAAGCCCGGGCCATGAAGAGAAAGATGAGCCAAAGGGGCGCCTCATTCACGGCCGAGGAAGACGTGCTCATTTGCGAGTCCTGGATCGAGGTTGGAACCAACCAAATTCTCGGGGCGGAGCAAAGAGGGACGGCATATTGGGGCCGGTTCACCAAGCGCTACAATGAATGTAGAATCCTACCGCCCCACAACATTCAGACGCAGCGGACAGAGGTATCTATCTCCAAGAGGTGGCTCCACATATCCGCGGAGACAAGCAAGTTTTGCGGCTCCGTTGACAATGTTCAAGCCCGGCCAGCAAGTAGCTTCAGAGTGAATGAACAGGTGAGTTTTGTGGCTCCTCTTCCCTTCTTTGGTTGCAAGCTTTGGAAACCTTGTACAATTTGTATGCCCAGAAGTTGCAAACATTGGAAATTATTTTGGTTACTATAAATTTGTATGCCCAGGTGTTGCAAGCTTTGGAAACCTTCAAGAGGCAATACAAGAAGGGCTTCACCTTGACCCATTGGTACCGGGCACTCAAGGACCAGCAAAAATGGAAGGCCCTCTACGTCTCCCTCAAAAATGGTGGACAACCCCTTGACAAGGGAGAGGACACAACGGAAAAGGAAGGGAGGCCAAGGGGGAAGAACAACTCGAAGGCCGAGTTGAAACGAGATGCAACAACCCTTGCATTGCAAGAGACATTGAACGGGTTCCTAACCCAAAAGGACAAGGCTGCCGACAAGAAGGAGGAGAGGAGAGAAAAGGAACGCCTAGAGAGAGATGGCTTCCAAGCTCTTCTTCGAATTGCATAAGAAGAGACTCGACATAGAAGAAGAAAACGCCCGGACAAGAGCAAGGGAAGCCGATGCAAGAGCCAAGGAGGCCAAGGCTAGGGCCATGGAGGCCGAGGCAAAAGCAAAGGACATTGAGCTCGCCCTACGCCAAGAGGAGGCCAGGATCATGGACATGGATCTCTCGGCCTTCACCCCTACGAAGAAGGCCTACTACCTCAAGAAGCAAAGGTACTACATGGACCGAGATTGATCAAATCTCGGTCGTTTTATTTATGTTGCATGTCGGTGTTGAACTATGGCCGATATGGCCGAAAAAACATGGCCGATGGCCGGAATTTGTAATATTTTGGGCATGTATGCAGACATGGCCCTATGAGGCCAGGATTATGTTTTATTTTATATTCATATGCTTGCTATTTGTTGTATTGTGAACACAATGGCCGAAAATGATCAAAAACCCTGGCCGGGCGGACTCGATGCGTCGGCCCCGTTGGGCGCACTGGCCGGAAAGGGACGGACCTGGGCCGGACGCGCGTCCTTTTGCCGACGCAA
The DNA here is from genome assembly GCA_947311845.1 of Poa pratensis. Taxonomy (NCBI): domain Eukaryota; kingdom Viridiplantae; phylum Streptophyta; class Magnoliopsida; order Poales; family Poaceae; genus Poa; species Poa pratensis. The sequence continues at coordinate 27,997,869 of CAMZMU010000105.1, forward strand.
ACGGACCAAACGCGGACCAAACGCGCGTCCGTTTGCGTCGCCCCGTTGGAGACATCCTTACAGCCAGACAAATAGACTCACCATTGAATACGTCGTCTCCTGGGCTGTCTATACGTGATGTGGAGAAGTGGTACAGATGCACAGCGTCGGAACTGCTGTACATGCCCTCACCTTCTCTAGGGGTGGAATCGAGCCGAGCCGAGCCGGCTCGTGGCTCGGCTCGACCAAGCTCGGGAAATCTCGAGCCAAGCCTGGCTCGGCTTGCCTCTCAAACATTTTTAGAAAATGGGCTCGAGGCTCGGCTCGGGGCTCGGCTCGGTAGTCTTGCAAGCCGGCTGCTACAGCACACTACATCTACTGCCCAACGAAAGAACCGAGGCGACCCCTCATGATTCTGCTGCTCTCATGGCCGATTTCTCTTCCTCTCCTCTCCCTGACTCCCTCACTAGGTTAGCCGGCCGCCGGCCGCCGTCGGCCTCCAACCGCACAAACCAGGCCACCGTCCCTGTCTGCTCCGCCCTGGCTCCCCATCCCGCCTCCCGCCATCTCTTGCTGATCCCCTCGGACACGTGCGGCGTTGTGAATCTGCCGTTAGCGCCGGGCTGCCGGCCCTCCGCCGTCCACTGTCCACGACTCCGGTGTAGCCTCTTCGGCTCTTCCCCTGGGTGTTTTTCCCCAATTTCCCATGGATGCGACATGTTCAGCAACGAGCAAGGACCTATGTTCAGCAAAGCAATCAGCAACTGCCAGTACTTGGGCCTGTTTTCCTTTTGCTTCAGTACTGAAAGTCTGAAAATACTAGTACTAGGCTAGTAGCTGTTTTTTTTTGAGAGAGAACTAGGCTACTAGCTGTTGGTATAAGAGATTTAGTCATTCAGCAACACGTTATATAAAGACATAGGCGGCCAGCAGGATTTTTTTAAATATATAAAGACATTATCGATAAAGACAATAATTAGTCCTTCAGCAAAACATATATACGTTTCATATTTTCTGAGAATAGCTTATTGTTGTTTCCTATTTAATTGGTTTTGAGTGGAGAACTAAAAACAGACTAATCATCTCTTATGTTCAATTGGTTTAATCCTATTTCAGTTTGGGGAATTAATTCAACGTTTATTCTGTGCTAGACTTGTCGTGTATACCACTATGATACTTTGTGAAAATTGTTAGACTATGTTGTGGATATATTCATGCTCTATTGTTCATTATAACTGTGAATTGTTACATTTTTAGCAAAGTTCATATCAAATTTTCATATTGCATCGAGCCTTCGAACCGGCTTGCGAGCTTCACCGAGCCGGCTTGTCGAGCCTCGAGCCCTGCCCGGTAGGTTTAGGCTTGGCTTGTCCTACCTTCGAGCCCGAACCGAGCCGTGTCGAGCCCAAGCCGAGACTCGAGCCTCGAGCTTTGTGTCCACCCTAACCTTCTCCTCCGCTCACCCCACGTCCGGGATAAACGCCCCATTTTCTCCTTCTCCATCTCTTCGACCATGGCGGCGTTTCCAGATCGAGCCAACGACGGCCGCGTATCAAGGGTAACGACTGCGGGCGGCGAATCCATTCCTCCCGTATTTTCCCATCCCCTTCTTCCAATCCTCCAGATCGATGCGACGGGGTCGAATCATCTGAGGCGGCGGTTGCCGGTGGCTGCCCGGTGTTTAATTCTCTCGCGGCAGTGAGTCGACGGGGTGTAGGAAGAAACTGTGTCGCAACTCGCAACGCCGAGCTGGCCGCCGCGCAGCAGCATCGACCCTGGTTAGCTCTGTAGATCCACGAGTCTTGCGTCCTCCGGCGGGCCGCGTACCTGCTGATCGAGGAATCCAGAATCTCACATGCAGGTTAAATTAGAAAAACTACTCTGGATGCGATCATGTCTGTGTCGTTGGCCGGAGGCGACCATGGCTATTCTTTGTTTCGATCTGAACATACAGTGGTGTGGTGTGTAATTCTGAAACTGTAGTTCTGTCACATGTTTCTGAACCTGGCCACTGAATCGGGTTCAGTTTCATTTTCTATATTGTTGTTCCACTATTGTATATATCCAATCCCAAGAACTAGCGATGTAGGTATGTACATAGCAACATGATATATATGCGGGTGGTCATATAAGAATTTTGAGTATATACACGTGTGAAATTTTCCGTTTCAAACCTATGAAATATATTTCTATTACTCAAATGTGAAGTCCAAAGGGTAATCTCACCACTTAACCAAAGAGTCAGCATAACAGGATAGCCACTTCCATCCCTCTAACCAAACAAAAAATTGATTATACATCCACTTCTCATCCTTGCAACCAAACATAAAAAATGGCTACCTCTAACCAGGTGGTTGGGGGTGTCCTCATCCCGTATATCATATCTCCTAAACCAAACACATCCTAAGTTGTGAGAGGCCAAACGAATTTTGACGCACCATATTTGCCACCATCTTGTCGTTAGGGAGACCAAAACCAAAAAAAAAAAATTACGGACCACTAAAAACTAATCCAGTTAAATGAAAGGTCGTAGTCACTGTAATCTCTTCAGGTTAAATGAAAGGTTGTGTCTAGAGCTCAGCGGACAGTCGGGTGACGTCATCCAAATCCCAACAGCATCATAGTCGTAACTCATGTGCAATTTTTAGGCCAGCACTAATTAATGCGAATTCAATGGTTTATTTTTTTTTGTCTTAGTTGAAACTTATGTGCAACTATAAAATCTCCCACGGAAAATTTCAATTTGCACAATGTGCAACTCATATGGCAGAACGAATCACAAAGCAATCTGATAGTCTAGGAGTTAACTGAGATTTAGTTAATCCTCAGAATTAGGAAAACCGTAAATGAAAACGAGAAAAATACCTTTTTTTTTACATGGAGAAAAATAACCTTTGGAGACCGGCGGAACGCGAGTGGCAAGCGGCCTTCAGCCCCCGATCGCACCACAACCGCCCAATTTTGCCATATCCTCCCGCGCCGCGCGTCCGTGCGGGCACCACCAATCAGAAGAAATGGCGGCTGGTCCCACGCCATCTACCGCCGCGTCCTTCCGGCCGCCCCTGCCGCCGCCGCCGCCGTGCTTTGACTACAGGACCGCGTCGTTCGCCGACACGCGCGCGGCCGCAGCAGCGGCAGACCCCGTGCTGGCCGGGCTGGTCGAGTCCGGCGCGCTGGTGTGCGTCCCGCGGCGGCGGTTCGGGCCGGTGCCCACGTGGCGGCCGCCGGACTTCGCCGAGCCCGAGGACGTGTGGATCCTAGGGACCTCCCACCTCTCCTCCGAGTCGTCCGACCACGTCGAGCGCGTGCTCCGCGCCGTCCGCCCGGACAACGTCGTCGTCGAACTCTGCCGGAGCAGGCATGCATGATCGACCACTTCCAGCAACGTACCCGGTCGACCGATCGCATCGCATATCATCATTACAGTTTCTCTCTTCAGAATCTAACCGGTGCCTTTTCAGAGGGCTCACTGCAGAGCCGGGATCATGTACATGTCTGACGACACCACCTCCGGCGAGCCGCTTCTGAAGTCCAACATGTTCTCGCTCGGCGGCACAAAGTTCTTCGGAGCCGTCAACCGGAGCATCAACTTGGGTACGTAGCTCAGTGCCTCCAATCATGCATGCTCCGGTTGACGTTCTATATATGAGCTGCCGATTTCATTGCAGTCTTTTTTGTGACGGTGCAGGTGGGCAGAGTGCTCTTGCCCTGCGTTTGCTCCTGGCTGTCTTTTCGTCAAAGATTTCATCCGGCGCGAACAGGCCATTTGGAGAGGAGGTACATGCTCTTGCCCTGCGTTTGCTCTTGATCTTCCCAGCTGTTGCTATGGAACAATTCAGCAGCTTAATGTACTCGGTTTATCTTCCCGCAGTTCCGAGCAGCCAGGAGGGTGTCTGAAGATATTGGTGCTCAACTTGTTCTTGGGGATCGCCCAATTGAAATAACCGTATGTGTAAATCTGCAATTAACTGATGCTGCATTGCTAGCTATGCATGGGATGTATGTGTCACTGATGGTATCAAATTGTTCTTGCAGCTTGAACGAGCATTAAAATCCCTGAGCTGGGATGAAAAAACTAAACTCGTAATCGCATTATTCCGTGGAATCACTTCTACGACAGACACTCCTGTAAGTGCACTCCTGTTTTCGATCTTCGTAGTTTGCATATCAATGTACCACAAAATTCTTGACATGCATGCTTCACTGCTGAGAAATTATCCAGCAGGACGAGAAAGCTGCGGTTAGCCGTATGAACTGTACGAGAAGCTGAGCAGCTCATATCCTTCACTGCTGCAGCCTCTCATACACGAGCGCGACATGGTACGATTCTCCGACGATTTCTCCATCAAAATTACTTTAGTTCTGCAGCTTACATGCATCTCATAACATTCCAACACCCCACTAGAAAATTAATGTGACCGCAAAACATCATCATCGTCTCTGAAGCTGTTTGGTACATGTTTTGCTTCTTCTCAGTTCCTAGCGTGGTCCCTGAAGAGGAGCAAGGCCGTGAACAAGAGCAAGACCGTAGTCGGGGTCATCGGGAAGGGGCACATGAACGGCGTGGTGTACGCGCTGATCTCGGACCAGGGCGATCTCAGGTTTCGCGACCTCGTGGGCAGGGAATCGTCCGAGACCTGGGCTAGCTCCATCGTCAAGGGCCTCGTCAGGGACACGGTGATAGGGGTCGGGCTCTGGGCCCTGTACGAGCTGCTGCAGGCGGCGCTGTAGGTCGCCACTACATGTGTATACCAAGACATATAAAAAAAGGACTCATTGCAGATTATCACACTGGCAAAAACTGAAACTTATGACAGTGCTGGCTTTTTGCACTATCGGTGTATGTTGAGATTGCTAAAATGTTTTTGACGAAACAGATTACAATGTCAGCCAATTGAAGTGTTCTCTTTATGCCACCGCTTTGTATGTACTGAACTAGTCATATCAAGTCTTGAGCTCATATCATTGCGCTTCCTGTTACAATGCAGGAGCCCTATGAGCCTTATATTGTGCAGGTGAAACATTTTTGGTTTTTTTGCTCCGCGGAGTGAAACAAAGAGCATTTTAACGGTACCCGAAACAAATTGGCTATTCTTTGGATAAGTGAATGATAAATGATGTGGTGTCGGAGTACGGAGTTTATAGCCCACGGCCTTATTCGTTTTGCTGGGACCAAATCCTGTAGGCTTAATTCGGTTCGGCAGAGATACTGGCCCAATCCACGGGGATCTTTCCAGACCCGTGGACCGAAATTGGCATTTTTAGGCTTAAAAAATTTCCTTTGTAAAAAAAATAGTCAGCCATTCGAATACATTTCACTCGAGCTAGAGAACAATGTAACCAAACATATAAGGACGCATCTCTTTACATATCATTGCATAGACCGTAGTCACGACCTACACATATATAGGAGTACATGCCTTAGCTTTTGAAGACGCGGGTTACATTATTTGTTCAATATGGGAAATAAATCACTACACACAGCCAAATACATATAATTCATGAGCACGGCGTTTTGGAGGTCGAGCTATATGCAGCTCGATTTCCAAAAAAGAAATTGAATCCACATTTCTATTTCAAAAAATTCGAGCAAAAAATCCTAGATATAGATAAAGTTGAGATCTACCACTAAATACATTTTCAAGTCAAAATTCATATGATTATGGACTACACAAAAATAGCAAATATGGTAAAATTTAGAATTTTTCAGACTGTGACAGTGGCACACTCACCAGGGCTCGACTCCTGTCAAGGATGAATTTGTGTTTAATTACCAAGGTGGGCTCTCCCTTCACAAAAAGAAAAAAAAGTCAATGGTGTTTTGCCACTCTTAGAGAATCTCCAACAACATTTGCATATTTGGCCAGGATTTGTAAAAACTGAAAATATACAAATTTGCCCAAAAAATGGTGCTCCAACAGCCTTTGTATAAGTGGTCCCCTCCCCAAAAATTTACAAAGCTTGCTATCCTTGCCCCCTCCCTTGGTATATTTGCAAAGTGGAGAGCCACTTTGTATAACCAGAAAAACAGCACGGGAGAGAGCCAAGCGCCCGCGTGGGAGTTTTCCGCCCCGCTCCGCTCCTGCGACCACGCGGCCCCCGTATACGGCCGCCGGAGCAGCCATGGAGGCCATGGACGACCTCCCCCGCGCACCCGACGCCATCGCGGACCCCCCACCTCAACTTCCCGGCGCGGTCGCGTCCAAGCCCAAGGCGCAGCGGTGCCTGGGGTTGGCACCGCCGCCAAGGCCGTGGCCGCCGCCCCTCCGGCCGTCCCCTGCGCCGCCAATGGGCCCGCCGCCGCGTCCGTCTTCTCCCTCGCAGGCACCGTCCCCTGCGCCTCCGCCGCCAATCGGAAGCAGATGAGGCCGCCACGCGACCCATCCGCGCCGGCACCGGGAAGCGACCAGAGGTGAAGAAGAAGGCTCCCCCGACACCCGCACGTCCACCCACATCCTCTGTGGAGCCTCCCCTGGCACCGGTGGCCTCCATGGAGCCCGAGGCGAGCTCACATGCTCCTGTGCCCACCCTCGCACTGATGGTGCTGGACGAAATGCCAACAAGGTATAATTTTTTTCTTCTTCTCCTTTGATTGTAAATGCATGTGTAGGTCAAATATATGTAATTGTATGCTTGCAAATGCATGTCTAGAACAATTATATTTGCAACTTAGAAATTGTTGTGGTACTTGTAGCATGGACAATGAAACTTTCATGAACTACACTTGTGGGGATGCATCGGCGATGCCATCACAAGAGGATGAGGGTGAGGGCTTTGTTGAACCTATTCCTAAAAGGGGGAGGAGAACTAATTTCTCTCAAAAGGAAGATGAAACATTGTACAATGCATGGAGAAAAATTGGTGTAGATGCAATTGTTGGGAATGAACAACAAAGGTCAGCCTATTGGGACCGTATCCATGAGCTCTACAAACTTCTTCCCAAGGGTGACATGGCTAGGAGTGTCGGCTCTCTTCAAAACCGTTTCCATACAATTAATGCGGATTGTTTCAAGTGGTCATGTTGCTTGGCTCAAGTTGATCGTCTCAATCCAAGTGGGACAAACGCCGAAGATAAGGTAGCTCAACATTGTGAATGCATTTTATTTTACCTTTTCATTTATGTTGCTTTGCTCAAGTTGATGCTTTACTTGTATCTTTTGTAGCTCAACATTGCTTAAAATTTATTCATGGAAAACCTAAGAAGAAAAGGGGCAAACAAGTAGCGGGGAATCCCTTCACTTTGTTTCATTGTTGGCAAATCCTCGAGAATGATGAGAAATGGAAAACCCGGCCCTCCAATGAAATACCAAACAAGAGGAAGGCTCCTTCTAGCTCGGTTGGAGATGCTTTTGTGGTGGACTCCGATGATGATGGATCAAGTAGCCCAACTCTTCACTCATCGGTCAATAGAGGAAGGCTGGATGGATCAAGTAGCCCAACTCTTCACTCATCGGTCCTTCTAGGGAAGTTTTTTTTTACTATTCTCATGGCTAAGGGCAGCAAGGGAAATCGCCATGCGGAACGCCCTACATGTCCGAGAGTATATGCTCCCGGTCAATGGTGTTTTGCAACTCTAAGGGATGGCTTTTTTACTATTGGTTGGAGTGGAGTTTTGACACCCGAGAGTATATGCTCCCGGTTTTGAAATGCATTTGAAATGCATTTTGAAAATATTGAAAAAATTATGATAAAAATTTCTTATGTACATCTAGACATGCTATGTGCTCACTAAAAAAGTTTGTCACGAGGCATTGTTTGTCTTTCTAATACAACCAATAAAAATGTCGGTTTTATATAAAACTTGAAGTGCGGACATACAATTTCAAGGACGAGATGTACACGTCAAAAATATTACTCCCTCCGATCCACTAAAAGTGTCGTGCAAATCAACTACCGATGGACAAAAGTGTACCTACACCAGCGACACTTTTAACGGACTGGAGGTAGTATTTGAAATATTTGACCTCTCAATTTTTTTTTCTGGCGGAAGCATATGCTCACGTGTGTCAAAGTAAATTTCACGGCTATCTTAACCAAGATTGGCTGCGTTTTATATCTGCACGCAAGCCCACAGTACAGTACTACTACGTGCAAATCACTAATGCATGGACTGTTCATGAGCAAAACTTAAAGGACGCCTGCAAGTGGCTGAATTACCCACATGCGCGAATATATACCTGTGCGGACCATCGATCCGTCCGGCGAGAACACATGGCCAGCTGATCTCTTCGTGCGCACTAATGGCATGCATGATCTGATGATCGTGCGATGGGTATCATTACATTCATTCAGAAAAAGACGCACTCTGGGAAAGTTATACTCGATCAGGAGTTTAACCACGCATGCTAGCTCGGAGCTGTGTGCACATGTACACAGAATTCCATCTGGTAGGATCGATAAAACCATGAAATTGTTAGATTTTCTCTGACATTCCAGTTAATTATTACGAGTAGTTTTCTTCTTCACCAACACACAACATACGATCGAATTCCTGAGCTCCCCATCCACAAAGGAGCTATTAGTATGTGTTTTGTGAGTGGTTTTGCTACTCCTAATCTAGCTGGGAACGAAACGACCATGCTTGCACATGCATGCTCTGTTGCCAACATCATACGGCTGTTGTTCTATGCTAGTATAATAGTAAAATCTGATAAAGCCTAATTAACAGGACGACGTGATCATGTTAATAACAATATATGGCCTGAAAAGCTATACCATTCAACATTATCCTAGTAACTACGTGCGCCCTGCCCAGCTTTAGGGCTCCTTTGTTGGAACTTGTAGAAAATCCCTTTTGTGTGCTCCTCTGGATGAAACATGCTGGGATGTATGTGCACATAAACTAAACGGCGGTGCGGGTACAGTTACAGAAAAGAACATTGAATCAGACATTATATTTCTAGCCTAGTGTGGGGCTGGACTGGGCCTTCCTCCATTATCAGATTTTCATCTTCGGTACAAAACCTAAGAGCATCTCCACCGGGGCCTCCAAATCGGTGTCGGCACTTTCAATTGAGCCCCAATTAGGGGTGCTGGACACATGTCCGGCCAATTAGGGGTGCAGCTCACAGCGGCGAACCCCAAACAAGTACGAGTCAAAAAAAATTAACATTCATTCATAAAACAATTTTGACGGAATTTAAACGAGATTTAACAAACTTACAATTTTCAAATCCAAACGATATTTAACAAACTAAACCTAAACTACGCCGTTACCGGCTACACGCTACAGCGTCTAGCCAACTACTACACGCGCCGGCGTCGTTAAAGATGCCTTTTCCACATGCCCTCGCCGGCGAAGAAGATGCGAACCAGCGCCGAAATCATCAACAGACTTTCATGCCTCGATGATCCGGCGTCGGAAATTTCATCCGCTATTGCCGTCGGCTACGGTCTTTAGAAACGTAGCCTCGACTGAGGCTGAGGCTTCTGGTTTCGTGACCGGCGCGTGGTGGGATTTGATCTACTGTCGTTGGGAGCCGTGGCGCGCCTGATGGGAAGCCTCGCCGGCTTCATCTGGTGCCCCTTCTCCGGTGACGGCGACGCTGCTGACCAATATGCGCATGCCGGTGGTAAGGGGAGATCGGGTAGCTCGGGGTCGTCGTTGTCCTCGCCGTCAGAGCAGGCACGCTCGTCGTCCAAAGCGGACAACTCCGGCGTTGGCTCCCACGCGGCGGTGGGGAGGAAGAGGCTGCTGCGATGCGCCTCGTACTCCGCGTCTACCACGGCGTGCCAATACGGCACCGAGATGGAGTACTTGGGGTCGAGCTTCTGCTCGTATGGCATGTGCATCCACTTCCGCTTGATGAACTCGATGCACTCCTGCCCGTTGAGCCGTGGCGCCACTGGCACATTGACGCCGTCCTCACCCACCCTTCCGGTAGGGTGGCGTCGTCCTCCACCGGCACGATGTGCCGGCTGCACAGCCGCGCGGTCTCCAACGAGAGCACGTATGGAGGCGCGTTGGCTGCCTCCTCGCGCCACATATCGCGCTGAAACGCCTTGGCAATCTCTGCATCCTCATTGCGGCGGCGGCGTTCCTCCAGCTGCTCGCGGCGTTGCTAGCTGCGGCGCTCGTTGCAGCGACGAGCACGTTCCGCCGAGAGGAAGTCGCGGTGATGCCAAAGCACGCGCTCCTCCGACGTCTCGCGGCTGCCCGCCATGCTTGGCGGTCGATCTGAAAGTGCATGGTATCCCCATGTGTGGTTTTGGTAATTAATGACAATCCTTATAGACTAATGTTTGCACTGAGATATCCTTATAGATCTTGTCCATGGGAAAAGATTGGAGTTCATATGTTGGACTCTAGAAGATAAAGTGATGACCAAGGTTCTATCCAATAGTTTATATAAAGAATGGTCATCTAGAGTTGAGTATATTGCAAGTATGTCTTGAAGGATTCAAGACATCATCTTTGTGAAAAGATAGAAGATTATGAAGTGCAAGTTTAATATGATCCATCTCGGAAGATATCATTTGATTGAAGCTTGCAATGGATACATGAAGACGGAGCTTAGCGAGGCCCTCCCATAATGGTGTATGGGAGAGTATTTGGAGAAGTCTTCATCAAGCATGTGCTAGCAAACACGATCAAGAAAGGTGTTCCAACTTGAGAGAGTCAAGATCGTCATCATCTAGCTCAAGTGGAATGCGCAAGACAAAGGTATGATCTTGATAGGGTTTCTATTTTACCGGTCTCATGGTGTTAGTGGAGACCGGATTATAGGATAGACGGTGTACTATCAAGAGGGGCTCTCAAGTGAGTAACTTGATCGCATCTTTGTGGAGAGCTCAAAACTTTGCATACTTGGCATATCATCTTTCTTGGTTCTTATTTCGCTTTTATCCATGTGAAAATTTAGAGCTTGTGTTCTTCTCCATACCAAGCTCTAGTTCATCAAAAACGGATTTCATATGCATATCTTGTTGCGTTTTTGATGTTGGAGGTTTTACCGGTTTGTCTTTTCTAAGAGAGGTCAAACTCTATCCTTGTGGCTTCCTCCTCATATGATGGACTATGATGTTTCTCTTCATGATCTTGAAGAGCTCTTCGTTGCGATTCCAACGAGCCCAAGATTATCGAAATCGGAGTCCGGATGAAAAAGATATTGCAGTTTTCGTTTTGCTGTTTCTGTCAGTTTTCAGACAACCGAATATTCCGATTCAGTTTTGGACCGGAATATCCGACCCGCAAATTTGCTGGACGCGAAAACGGCTAAAGACCTGAGCGCGCAACCTCCTGGAGGTAGCCGGATTTTTCCAACCGGATATTTCCAGAAGGACCGGAATATCCGGTTTTAGTGGCTGTAACGGCCATTTTCGTGGGAGGGGCTATAAATACTCCTCCCCTTCTTCAACCTTCAGAAAATGACGTTTTTCCCTCTCTCTCCTCTATTGTTGACCTTGGAAAAGCTTGCTATCTCTTAATCCCTCCAATGATTCTTGCTACTTCTTGAGGGAAAAGAGAGAGGAGATCTAGATCTATATTTTCACCAATCCATCTCTCCTATAAGTGAGGGGAACCCTTTGGATCTAGATCTTGGAGTTTTATTTGTTGAGTTCTTCTTTGTTCTTCCTCTCTTCTCCTCCCATAAGCATTAGTTCATTTTGGTGGGATTTGGGAGTGAAGAACTTGCGCACTTCTTATTTTCTTGCCTTTGCTTTTGTGTATCAGTTTGCTCTCTCCACGAAGATTCGTGAAAGTGAAAGTTTGTGATCTTGTTACACTTGGGTCGTTGGACCCTAGACGGTTCGTGGTGCTTGGGAGCTCCCAATCCTTTTGTGGGTTGTGCCTCAAGTTTGTTGTAAGGGCTCCGGATTCCGCCTTGAAGGATTCTGATAGTGTAAGGTGAACCGAACTTTTGTGCGAGGTTCATCGGAGAATAGGGTGAGGCCATTTGTGGCGTTTGAGTTTGAAACTCACACCCCTCCAACGACACGTACTCCCCTTAAAAGGAGGAACTCGGGAATACATCATCGTCTCCGCGTGCCTCGGTTATCTCTATACCCGAGCTCTTTACTTATGCACTTTACATTGTGATAGCCTTCGTGCTTGAAATATTATATCTTGCTATCACCTTATTACTTGTCTTACTTAGCATAAGTTGTTGGTGCACATAGGTGAACCTAGTATATTTAGGTTGTATGCTTATTGAATTAAAACACCTAGTTTTATTCCGCATTTATCAAGTCTAAACCAGAAAAGTTTTAATCGCCTATTCACCCCCCTCTAGGCGACATCCTTGTCCTTTCACGATCTGCTTGTGGCGAATTGATAGAGGGAGAAGAAGTTTTGTGGTAATAAGAGGAGGGCCGCGGGGCGCCGCATTTTAAAGGCTATCGGAGGAGCGGGGTTTGGTGGCCTGCATTAACGCCTAGCCACCGGTTCGCCTGGCCACGCATTGACGCCGATGACGCGTGTGCAGGGCACCGCCGCTGGAAGCCTCAGCGACGTCAACACGTGTACGACGCTTGTGGCGTCACTTCCGTATGCGCCATGGGAACGTGCGCGGCGTTATTGCGACGCGTCGCTTCGCTCTGCGCCCGCCAGGGGAACATGCGTGGCGTTATTGTGACGCATGCTGACAGGCGTGCCGCCGTCTCGTCGCCTCGCCATTAACGTGGGTGGAACGGCCTCCTGTACAACTCTAATTACCAAGGGCGCCAGTGTTGTGTGTATGACGGGCGGGCCACCCCTGTCGGAGGGCATGTCCGCCCCATGTCCGGCACCCCAAAGAGGGCCTCCAAACTTGGGGCCCTTTCGGGGGTGCCGATCACGATTTTGCTCGGCCCGACCCTTTGGAGGGTGCCGCTGGTGGCCGATTTTGGCGTTCGGACCCCCAATGGGCCTTTGGAGGGTCAATTGGAGGTCCCCGGTGGAGATGCTCTAAGATCTTGGCTGGCCAGGTGCTAACGACCGTGTTGTTTTCTGACACCATTACTTTCCAAGTGTTAGAGTTATATTATGGACTTGTATTAGGGGTTTCTGCACATTTGCACATTTGTCACACATAAACACGTATATGTGTTGGCCTCCAAGTTATACAAGTTACTATTCCTAACTTCATAAGATTCATGGGAGGGGCACTATTTTAAGGAACCCTCTACACCGACGATGCGAAAATTTTGTGGCGCCTTTTAAAAATGATATCCAAAAGCTTTCAGCGATCCTTCATGGATTCAGTGAGGTGATGGGCCTTTACACCAACTTCTAGATAAGCTCGCTTTCCCTGATCTTGACGTCATTCTTGACGGCCTTCCGGTTGTCCGAGCAACTTTTCCGATGAGATACCTTGATCTCCCCCTCTAGTTGTGGTGGATACAAAGAGTGGACTTTCAACACCTTGAGGAAAGATGTGCGGGCAAGGTCCCCGCGTCTCAAGGGAGATACATCACCACAGTTATCCGGGCGGTACTCTTGTGAAATTGGTTCTCACCTCCCAAGCTATTTACCACTTGACGCCTCTCATTGTTCCTCCTGGTCTCATCAACAACCGCAATAACATTGTGTCGTGTCCTAGACCACAAACACCGGGGATACGACTACCCCTTTCGGAGATTGGTTATAGGGGTGCTAGGAGGATCACGCGAGCTTTCGAACAACAAGAAAATAAAGTACACAGACGCTCTACCCGGATTCAGGCTGTTGTTAAGCGTAATACCCTACTCCTGCTGTTCTGGATAGATGATGGTGAGTGTTTCCGAGCTACGAAGTGAGTTCCCAAGGAACTCTAGATCTCAGTGTCTCGAGGAGAAAAAAGGTACGGCGAGACCAGATCTGATATGGGCTCGTCTCTCTTCCTCTCTAGCTTTCTACTCAAGATGATATGTCCTCTCTCAGGCTGACTTGGTCCTCCTTTTATAGTTCAAGGGGATATCACTATGGCTAAGTGAATGGGCATGGCGCCCCCATGTGTGGTTTTGGTAATTAATGACAATCCCTATGGACTAATGGTTGCATTGAGTTATTCTTGTAGTGTTTGTCCATAGGCAAATGCTTGAACTCCATATGTTGGATTCAAGGTTGATGCCATAAATATATTGATATAATGGAGTATTTGGCATCAAGATCATTGAGTTGTATGGATATATTTGATATGATCAAGAAGAAGATTATGTGATGACCAAGATGGTATTCGAGGAGTTATCCGATGATTGGTCATATGTGAGTTGAGCATATCTTCAAGACATCATCTATTAAAAAGAGAAGAAAAGATACAAGGTTGATCAACGTCAAGTGGTGTTCGTCATCAAGCTTGTGTTGTGCAAGTTCAAGAGAAGTATCTCGAAGATATCATATGCTTGAAGCTTGCCACCCATTTGGAGATAATGGTCAAGTGAAGATATGTCGATAAGAGGCTCTCCCATAGTGGAGTATGGGGGAGAAATATGTGGATCTTCACCAAGCGAAGCGCAATCAAGAAAGGTGGCCCACTTGAGAAGATCAAGATCGTCATCATCTAGTCAAGTGGAATGCGCAAGGCAAAGGTATGATCTTGATAGGGTTTCTATTTTACCGGTCTCATGTTGTAGTCAGGAGACCGGGTTATTGGATAGATACCGTACTATCAAGAGGGGCTCTCGATTGAGCTTTAGCGTATCAGTTGGTGAGAGCTCAAACCATTGCATACTTGGCAATATCATCTTTCTTGGTTCTTATTTGGTTCTTCTCCTTGTTGGATTTGTGGTGCTTGTTGTGATCTTCATGACAGGCCCAAGTTCTCCGAAAACGGATTTCGTATGGAACACTTGTTGCATTTTCGGGTTGGAAATATCATCGGTTTATCCGTGAGGAAAGTTCCACACCTTCCCATGTGTGTCAACTTAACTCTATTTATGGTTCTTAATATTTCCACTTTTTGTAGGCCTTCTCCTTGTCGTTACCTTTCCAACAAAATTGGTTTCACCTAATTTAGTGTTCAAACGAGAAAGTTATTGAGTTTACAGTTTTATATTCGATGAAAGTTGCTAGGGGCGGTAGTACCGCTGGTATAAGCGGTAGTACCGCCAGCTCCCTGACAAACCTGCTGCAGAGGCAGTACCATCGCGGGTACCGCTGATTTCGTGTTCTGGCCGCATATGCGGTAGTACCGCTGGGATAAGCGGTAGTACCACTAGCTCCCTGGCAAACCTGCTGCAGCGGCAGTACCGCTGCGGGTACCGTCGATTTGGTGTTCGGAGGCTTCTTCCGGTACCGCCAGCGGTACCTCGAGCGGTACCAACTGGTACCGGGGGCGTGGGATCGCGAAGACGAAGACCGTCCGTTGACTGGCGGGGTTGCTGCGCTGAAGACCGTAGTGGCACTACCGCCTATCCCAGCAGTAGTACCGCTGGCACGGGAAAGATGCTCCCAACGGGCAGATTTGAAGGAAGGGTATATATTGCCCTTCACCTACTTTGATTAAAAGGAACTCTGGAGCTCGAAATTTGCCACCATTGTTGACCTTGTTGAGCTTTGCTATCTCTCTATTCCTCCATGATTCTTGCCTCCAATTAGAGGAAAAGAGAGAGGAGATCTAGATCTATCATTCCACCAATCAATCTCTCCTCTAAGTGAGGGGAAGCTTTTGGATCTAGATCTTGGAGGGATTTGGTGTTCTTCTTGTTCTTCCTCTCTTCTCCCCCCAATAGCATTAGTTGCTTTGGTGGGATTTGAGAGTGAAGGATTTTGAGCACTTCTTGTGTTCTTGCCCATTGCATCGGTTGCATCGGTTTGAGTTCTCCACGGTGATACGTGGAAATCGAAGTTGAGAAGCTTGTTACTCTTGGGTACTTGGGGTGCCCTAGAGCTTGTCCTCTTGGGTACTTGGAGTGCCCTAGACGGTCCTTGTTGATCTCGGAGTTTTGGTGGCTCGCGGGATAGTTGGGAGCCTCCAATTAAGTTGTGGAGTGCGCCCCAACCTTGTGATTCTTGTGGCTTTGGGAGCCGCGGGAATTCGGTGAGAGCCTCCAATTAAGTTGTGGAGTGTGCCTCATCCTTGTACGGGTTCGGTGACCACCCTCAAGTGTCCCATAGTGGTTCGTGGCACTCCGCATTGGTGGAGGCACGAAGGAGATTACGGTGTGCCATTTGACGGCTATTCGGGGATCACTTTGTGACTCCGCACCGCTCCAACGGAGACTAGCTTCCATTGGGAAGTGAACTTCGGGATAAATCATCGTCTCCAAGTGCCTCGGTATTTCTATACCCGAGCTTCTTACTTATGCAATTTACTTTGTGATAGCCATCGAGCTTGAAGTAATATATCTTGCTATCACATAGTTGTATATCTTGTTTAGCATAAGTTGTTGGTGCACATAGGTAAACCTAGCTTGTTTAGGTTTTGCGCTTGATAAATTAAACGCTAGTTTTATTCCGCATTTATTCAAGCCTAAACCAAAAGAATTTTAATCGCCTATTCACCCCCCTCTAGGCGACATCCGTGTCCTTTCAATTGGTATCAGAGCGGGTTCTCTCCTTATTGGCTTCACCGCCTGGAGAGTAAAGATGTCGTCTAGTGACTAGTGCACAATGCTTCTTTTATATTAGATGGCACAAATTATGATGTTTGGAAAATTCGCATTCTTGATCTTCGGGTCATTGACCCATACATAGAGCGAATTCTAGATAGGGGTTATTCTCCTCCAAGGAATCCCAAAAGATTATCTTTATTGGATGAGAATAATTCCTATCTAAATGCTCAAGCTTCTAATGTGATTTTCAATGCTTTGAGCGATGTAGTTATTATGTCGGTCTCTCCTTTTCGGAATGCTCATGAGCTTTGGACCAAGCTTCAAGATAAATATGATGTGTCCAAGAATTGTGGAGATGATTGTTGTCCCTCCACTTCCGGCCGTGATGAGTTCTCAACTTCTTCTACTTCACCTACATGTGGCAAGCCACAAAGTAATGCAATGGTGAGTAGTGATAGATATTGCAATAATGATAGTAAGCTTATTGTTGATGATACTTCACCACTATCTTATTGCAATGATTTATCTTTGGACTTAAACGCATCTAGAACCAAAAATGATCTACATGCTTGTGTTGATAGTCCTTGCATATCGTGTACAAATTGCTTGATTAATCCTTGTGATGATATGCTCTCTATATCTTGTTGCCATGATAAAAATGGTTCTATTTCCTCTAGTATTTGTTTGGCTAACAATGTAGAGGAAACCGAACACTCCATGGAACAAGATATGGATTTAAATGGTGACTCAAGTAATTCTTCATCGTCATCATCATGTACTCACTTTTGCCTTATGGCTAAAGCTTCCGAGGTATCTCCTACTTTGGATCCCAATATATCTCATGATGATAGTGATGAGAAAATGAACAAAATGATAATGATGCTTCCATACTCGAGAAGGGTAAAATGGTTATTCTTTCTCTTTCAAAGAATAAAGATGCTCGTGCTAACTTCTTAGAAATCATGTCTACCCTTGTTAAGCGCAAACTTACCATTGAGGAGTTGGAAGCTCACATTGATGAAAGCTTAACCGCGAATACAAGTATGCGGAAGAGATCGCCGATCTCAAGGAAGCTCTTGAAGAAGAACAAACAAGCAAGACGTCTCTTGAGGAAACTTTTGCTCTCGAACTTTCTAGAGTAAAGGGATCCCTTGATAGATCTCTTAAAGTGGCTAATGATTTCAAAATAACAAATGGTAAGCTTATAGATGCACATGCCAAACTCCTTGAGGATTTTGAGCACCTAGAAATGGCTCTAGGGTCACTAAGGGTGAGCTCATCAAACTCACCGAGTCTCATGCGCAACTTAAAGCTTCTCACTCTAAAGAGCTTGCCAAGTTACTTTCTCCTATTGTCATAAATAATGATGCTTGTGCTACTAACTCTATCTCTTGTGAAGCATCCATATTAACGGAGAATGTTGAGCTAAGGGCTCAACTTGCATTGCTTCTAGCAATTATGGGAAATTGGAAGAAAGACATGAAAAGCTTCGAGCTCTCATGAGGATCTTTAGTCTCCATGATAAGCTAAAGTTAGCTCATGAGGCTATTATGTCTAAGGTAACATCTGTGAACCTCATGTGGACAATGGCACAACTTCTACTCAAATGCTTTATTGCCATGTGCTAGTCCTAGTAATTCATCCACTCATAATATTGCTACATCTTGTGATGAATTACTTTCCATGCCTTTTGCTCTAACAATGAAGCTTCTACTTCCTCTAGTGTTTTTGTTGATACTAACCATGTAGAGGAATTAAAAGAGCTCAAGGCCCAAGTCACTTCTTTGAAGAAAGACTTGGAAAAGCGTCATGATGGGAAGCCCACACTTGACAACATGTTGAGTGTGCAAAGACGCCCCAATGACAAGAGTGGACTTGGATTCAACTCCAATAGTAAGAACAAGTCCAAGTATAACAAGAAAAAGAAGGGCCAAGAACAAGTCAAGAATTCGGCCAAGATCACTTGCTTCAAGTGCAAAGTTGAAGGGCACCATGTTAGATCTTGCCCTTTGAAGAAGAAATCTCTTAGCAAGAAGCAACAAGGGAAGAGCCTCAAGTTCAAACTCAAGTTCATCAAGATGAAGAACGGTCCCTTCCCAAGAAGAACCATGCATGCCTCCTCAAGATGAAGCTTCAACTAAGAAGAAAGGAGGAAGCAAATGTTGCTACATATGTCGTGAGAAGGGTCACTTTGCTTCTTCATGCACTAGTGGTAACTTATCCAACCCTATATAATTGATAATGTTTATTCTCTTAGGAAGGATAAGGTTGGCAATGTGTTTGCCAAATATGTTGGTACTCAAAGTGGTGTCAAGAAAAGACCATTTGGGTTGCCAAGCCTATTGTGACTAACCTCTTAGGACCCAACTTGGTTGGGGACCAACAAGCTAAAACTTGATCAATAGGTGTTGTGGAGGGCATTGGAGACTTGGCTACATCATGAAGAATTAAGGGATCTTCATCAATTATATTCTCTCAAGCCAAGTCATTTGGATTATATTGTTCTATCATATCCAATGTTTCTCCTTGCGGTAACTTGTATTTAAATCATATATACATTGAAAGTTGCTTGCACCCTTGCATGTGTTTGGTTTTGTACCTTGCTAGTGTTTGTATATGTTGTGCTCTCTACTTACTTATCTTGAGCAATCAAGTATGTGTATGTTGGTTTGCACACCATGTATGTGTGAGTTTGTGTTGAGCCTTTTGTATCAACTTGCTTATATCTTAATTGGCTCTTTTTGAGAGATTAATGGACTATCCCATTTTGGGGGAGTGATATGCTTGCGCACTTCACAATCCTAAAAATGTATATACATGAGTACTACCACTTAGTGTTGATATATCAATTTATCTAGTCTCTATATGGTATGTCTTCTCATGAGAAATTCAAATTCTATAATTTCATTAATCATCTCTAGTTGGTTTTACTTGCCTCTTGTGGAGAATAAATGGATTATCACATTATGGGGGAGTAATAAGCTATGTGCATATTACAAACCTAGACAATGTGAACATGTGAGGTATTGCCACCTAGAATTGATATTGTTAATTATCTTATTCCTTTGTGGCATGTTTCTCAAACAAGTTCCCTTTGCTTAAATGTTTTTACTTACTCATACTTTGGATCTTGTTTGTGATGAATGTTCTTGGTAAGGTTTTCCTCTAATATGTTCTCATATATCTCTTTGGGAAACCGATTGCTTCAAAGCACTCTTTGTAGTTGCTTTGCATTATCGCGTGAATATTTGAAGCTATCAAGAACATTTATCTACATAAGCATCGTGCTTAAATCTTATCCTTCACCATGTGCTTATTGGTTGTGAAGATGATCTTGAATATCAATCCAATACACCACTAAGAAATTTCTACATATACTCCATGACAATTGATAGTCATAATTGTGGTGAAATTGTAGATCATCTTCATATTGGCTCTTGATTTTATTGCCTTATTTCTTGCCAAAAATTAATTTGTTTAACTCCCATTGTCTTCCTTACCTCTTGTGGATCATTTTGCTTTACTCAAACTTTCCTAGTGTTTTATTTGGTATAGGAGAGGCATTGATCCCATCATTGTGCACCTTGCATTCAAAGGCTACTTATAGATAATGCACTATTCTTGGGTGAGCTATCCTATATTGAGTACAACTTATATTTTCATTAGTATTGGATCTTATTGCTTTTTCTTGATATATGACTAGTGTTTGAATAGATATTTGAGAGCGATGATTCCATGTGTGTGCATTGTGTATTCAAATACAAGATCATAAAATAATGCACTTTTGTTGGGAGAGCTATCATGTATTTTTTCACTATTTATATTCTATTTGTATTTGATCCTTTCCATTGGTCTTTGATCCCGATGACATGTCTCATGGAAGACAAACCTTTTTGGCTTGGTACTTTGTACCATCATGAAAAGTGTAGAGGGTGTGGTTTATTTGTTGGAACCCCGCTCTTTCTTTTTGAGAGTTTGTCCCAATTGGCATCTCTCTTTGGGAGTGGGTTATATCATTCGTTGATTAACATCTTCTCTCTTTTGGTATCTCTTTTGGAAATTTGATATCTAGTCCTTTTATATATTGATTAATTGGTATCTTATTTTCTTTTTGATATCTTTATCCAATTGGTATCTTATCAATTATGTGTTGATTTGCTTTTAGTTTCAATTGGCTTCTCTAAATCAATTTTTGATTTGGATCTTTGATATAATTTGGACCCTCTTTGATCTCTAATATTTGTCCAAATTGTATCTCCCTTTGGTTATTGAAGGTCATAGGCATGCATATCTACTACATGTTTATTTTATGGCATGCTTTCCTTCTTTGTGCCAATATATAGGGGAAACTCCACGGAATCCTAAATCGGCTAAGATGTGCATGAAATTCAATTTCATATCTATATGCACATATTTATGTGGAGTTCCTTCTATGTATTGTAGTTTGACTAACTACTTGGACCCAATTAGTTTGGGAACAATTTTACTTGAATGTGTTTTAGGTACATGGAGATGCATTGGATGCTTGTCTCATTTACAATGAAAGTATCTTCACCACATGCTTATTGGAGCCAAGCGAGGATGGTTGATAAATTTTATCTACTACATCAACCCAATGTCATCTCGGTAACAAGTATTCACCCTCATGCATACTTTTCTAGCATCCAACCTTGTGTAGGTTGCATCATGGCATGAAAAGTATTTATTTGCTTTGTTGTAGCTATTGCAAATTCAATGTAGCTCTTATGATACTTGTTGCTTTCCTCAACGCATCCCAACTATCTCCTTTTCCCTTAGTGATATTTGTGATGCTTGTGTTGAGGTTGAATTTGAAGTTCATTATTATACAATATGAGAACATTGAGCTATGGGCTATGATCCTAAACAAACATCATATGTGTAATTTTATGACTTCCCTTTGGATATCATGTTTCTTTTCTTAGTAACTAATTTTATGTGTACATGTTTCTTTGTGGATATGTACACTTAGAAACTTATATACATGAGAGAAATTACATCTTTACTCGATATCCTAATTCTTCGGTGTCACCTCTTTTACTCCGTTTTTGATTCTTTGGCGTGACTCCGAAAAGAATTTGATTTATGAGTGCATATCCTATTTTATCACATCTTGGTGCTCTCATCTTGGTGAATATCTTGCTTGTCTTACAAGCCAATAATCTTCACCATGGGATATGTCACAAGCTTTGTTTTTCATTTGCATCTTATTGAGCTTGTGAATTCATTTGTTTTTGTGTTTTAGAGGATACCGAGGAGTGAGGATTCCATGTTTGTACACCTTGTATTCAAATACAATAATTCTAAATTGTGTACAAATATTGGGGAGCTCCTCTATTTCTTTAAAACACTCTTTTGCTCAAATCATAATATCTTGTGTTTATTTGGTTAGTTGGATCTTTTTGATTGCTTACTTTTTATTTGGAGAATTGTAAAAAGTTTTCCATATCATTCTTTTGCAATCTTTGGATCCTCAATATAGTTTGTGCTCTCTCCAACTATTCGTCATTGGATATGTGTATTTGATTTCACTCATATTTTGAGAAATGCACACGTTTTGGGGGAGCTCATACTATATTGACCTTCTAAGATTTTTCGCCCATTTTGGAAATGGATGCCAATGGGGGAGAAGTTTTATAGGGTTTAAGGGAATTTGGTGTTATGCTTTTGTTTTGGTCATAAGCATTTACCTTTCATGCTCATGCATCTATGCTTGTTGATTTGCATAGTTGCTTAATTCATTATATAAACCCTTGTAAAAGAGATTGTCATCAATTACCAAAATGGGGGAGATTGAAAGGGCATGGCGCCCCCATGTGTGGTTTTGGTAATTAATGACAATCCCTATGGACTAATGGTTGCATTGAGTTATTCTTGTAGTGTTTGTCCATAGGCAAATGCTTGAACTCCATATGTTGGATTCAAGGTTGATGCCATAAATATATTGATATAATGGAGTATTTGGCATCAAGATCATCGAGTTGTATGGATATATTTGATATGATCAAGAAGAAGAATATGTGATGACCAAGATGGTATTCGAGGAGTTATCCGATGATTGGTCATATGTGAGTTGAGCATATCTTCAAGACATCATCTATTAAAAAGAGAAGAAAAGATACAAGGTTGATCAACGTCAAGTGGTGTTCGTCATCAAGCTTGTGTTGTGCAAGTTCAAGAGAAGTATCTCGAAGATATCATATGCTTGAAGCTTGCCACCCATTTGGAGATAATGGTCAAGTGAAGATATGTCGATAAGAGGCTCTCCCATAGTGGAGTATGGGGGAGAAATATGTGGATCTTCACCAAGCGAAGCGCAATCAAGAAAGGTGGCCCGCTTGAGAAGATCAAGATCGTCATCATCTAGTCAAGTGGAATGCGCAAGGCAAAGGTATGATCTTGATAGGGTTTCTATTTTACCGGTCTCATGTTGTAGTCGGGAGACCGGGTTATTGGATAGATACCGTACTATCAAGAGGGGCTCTCGATTGAGCTTTAGCGTATCAGTTGGTGAGAGCTCAAACCATTGCATACTTGGCATATCATCTTTCTTGGTTCTTATTTGGTTCTTCTCCTTGTTGGGTTTGTGGTGCTTGTTGTGATCTTCATGACAAGCCCAAGTTCTCCGAAAACGGATTTCGTATGGAAAACTTGTTGCATTTTCGGGTTGGAAATATCATCGGTTTATCCGTGAGGAAAGTTCCACACCTTCCCATGTGTGTCAACTTAACTCTATTTATGGTTCTTAATATTTCCACTTTTTGTAGGCCTTCTCCTTGTCGTTACCTTTCCAACAAAATTGGTTTCACCTAATTTAGTGTTCAAACGAGAAAGTTATTGAGTTTACAGTTTTATATTCGATGAAAGTTGCTAGGGGCGGTAGTACCGCTGGTATAAGCGGTAGTACCGCCAGCTCCCTGACAAACCTGCTGCAGAGGCGGTACCGCCGCGGGTACCGCTGATTTCGTGTTCTGGCCGCATATGCGGTAGTACCGCTGGGATAAGCGGTAGTACCGCCAGCTCCCTGGCAAACCTGCTGCAGCAGCAGTACCGCTGCGGGTACCGTCGATTTGGCGTTCGGAGGCTTCTTCCGGTACCGCCAGCGGTACCTCGAGCGGTACCAACTGGTACCGGGGGCGTGGGATCGCGAAGACGAAGACCGTCCGTTGACTGGCGGGGTTGCTGCGCTGAAGACCGCGCGGCACTACCGCCTATCCCAGTGGTAGTACCGCTGGCATGGGAAAGATGCTCCCAACGGGCAGATTTGAAGGAAGGGTATATATTGCCCTTCACCTACCTTGATTAAAAGGAACTCTGGAGCTCAAAATTTGCCACCATTGTTGACCTTGTTGAGCTTTGCTATCTCTCTATTCCTCCATGATTCTTGCCTCCAATTAGAGGGAAAAGAGAGAGGAGATCTAGATCTATCATTCCACCAATCAATCTCTCCTCTAAGTGAGGGGAAGCTTTTGGATCTAGATCTTGGAGGGATTTGATTTTCTTCTTGGTTCTTCCTCTCTTCTCCCCCCAATAGCATTAGTTGCTTTGGTGGGATTTGAGAGTGAAGGATTTTGAGCACTTCTTGTGTTATTGCCCATTGCATCAGTTGCATCGGTTTGAGTTCTCCACGGTGATACGTGGAAATCGAAGTTGAGAAGATTGTTACTCTTGGGTACTTGGGGTGCCCTAGAGCTTGTCCTCTTGGGTACTTGGAGTGCCCTAAACGGTCCTTGTTGATCTCAGAGTTTTGGTGGCTCGCGGGATAGTTGGGAGCCTCCAATTAAGTTGTGGAGTTGCGCCCCAATCTTGTGATTCTTGTGGCTTTGGGAGCCGCGGGAATTCGGTGAGAGCCTCCAATTAAGTTGTGGAGTGTGCCTCATCCTTGTACGGGTTCGGTGACCACCCTTAAGTGTCCCATAGTGGTTCGTGGCACTCCGCATTGGTGGAGGCACGAAGGAGATTACGGTGTGCCATTTGACGGCTATTCGGGGATCACTTTGTGACTCCGCACCGCTCCAACGGAGACTAGCTTCCATTGGGAAGTGAACTTCGGGATAAATCATCGTCTCCAAGTGCCTCGGTATTTCTATACCCAAGCTTCTTACTTATGCAATTTACCTTGTGATAGCCATTGAGGTTGAAGTAATATATCTTGCTATCACATAGTTGTATATCTTGTTTAGCATAAGTTGTTGGTGCACATAGGTAAGCCTAGCTTGTTTAGGTTTTGCGCTTGATAAATTAACCGCTAGTTTTATTCCGCATTTATTAAAGCCTAAACCATAGAAAAAATTTATATCGCCTATTCACCCCCCTCTAGGCGACATCCGTGTCCTTTCACTAAGCAATAGCTGTCCAACCACAAACGGTTGCACCTAATTAAGATACCCAAAAGGTGATGGGGTTGGTAGCAGGAAGGGGCTTCCTTCGGTCCTTCCTACCTCTGATCGGGATGAGGCCAAGGTTGTGCAGGTTTTTCCAAGGCATGGCAGGGTGGGCGGGTGATCCTGCTGGGTTGGACTGGGGTAGGCGCCAGTACGCCTCGGCGTGGATCTGCCACCAAAATATGGGATTTTCTTCCACTCGCATGGACTTGCCTTCTTCTATGTGTCTGTCTTCGCCCCCGCCGTCGATGTCCTCGCCGCTACCATGCCCGCACGCGTTTGTCTCCGCCGCGCGGCGGTGGTCGGCCAGGGCGTAGATCCCTCTCGTGTTGTGCTAGAGCAGATTGCGTGGGCATGAGCTCGTGGACGGCGGTGACCTCGCCGAGCCACCGTCACACGCTCTGGCACGTTTTGGCACCTTTTCGAGCCGTCCACGACGTAGGAGCCTTCTGTGCTCCATGCGCCGTCCCCTCGTCGATGGGCAAGACACGTGCTGGTGCCCATGCTCCACGTGCACGACATGGATCACCCCGGGCCCCGTCGCAGGGGCTCGCCCTGGCGTCAGATCTAGGCTCGGGCTGGCGCTCTACACCATGAAATTCATCGTCGCCTTCGCTATCTGGTCGCTGGTCGCGAACGCCACCGCCCCCATCACGCCGCCGAATCATGCGAAGTGGGCAACGCCAATGGAGGTGTTGCATGAGCGAATCGTAGAATCGAGGCCGATGCAGCTATCGTGGTTGCCGGCGTGGCCCGCCGCGCGGCTCGGCCTACCCCGTCTCTGAACGGCGGTCAGCGCCGCTCCGCCCCGCCCAGTGCTTGTTGTCAGCCATGCCCTGATTTTGACCTGGTCCCCGAAGTTTATGAGGGCAACAGGAAATAAAAAGTTGGATTTAAAAAAATAAGAAATGAAAAAAAAGTTGATCTCAGCTCAAAGAGAGAGGAAAGTTTATAAAAAAAAACCTAACTTTAGATCTGCCTATAAGTAACATTGCCTCATTGCTACATCAGTCCGATAATGGGACCCGCTGTCAGAAAATCGGCTTAGCACGGCCAAACTCGAGCATCAGTGTTATTTCAATGCAACCAACACAATTGTGGTGGATTTTTGAGAAATTACTATGGACCAGTGAATTTCTGAACTTCCAGCTAAATTTTGGTGTTTTTTTTTGGAATTAACTCCTGCACCTCTCTTTCTCTCTTTCGCCAAACTCTATACCTCCACTCATATCTTTAGTTTTATTTTTTCTATGGTGCTTTGAGAATTCAATCATTGTGATTTCGTTGTGAGGGCTTCAAGATCTAAGTGCTAGAGTTTATCCCTCGGGGTGTGCGCCTCTTTCCCGGGTAGAGAGTGTCAACTAGAAATCTCCGTGATGTGTTGTGAAGAAGTCAAAAAGTTCTGTGAAGGTCGCATATCGCCTACTGCGTGTGAAGATTTACGTATTCATGGTTAGGAATGTACTCCCTTCGTATCAAAATATATGACTTTTTACCTATTTCACACACATGTATCTAGACATGTTTTAGTGTAAGATTATGTCAATCTTACACTAAAACATGTTTAGATACATGTGTGTGGAATAGCTAGAAAGTTTTATATTTTGATAAGGAGGGAGTACATTGTATCCTCGCTTAAGGGAACTAGATTGGTCCTGCTAACTAAGGAGTTTGTGTCCTAGCCTTCTCTATCAAGGCCGTTTGTGATCCTTTCGCTTGCTCCTTTATTTTCGTGCAATCTAAATTCACAATATTTATCTTTGTAGAATAGATTGTGACCCGTCACATCAGAGATAGAGACATTCACTATTGCCAAAAAGGTTTTGACCCGTTCAATATTTTTGATCTGTAATTGTGGGTGAGCGGGTCCATTGATGAACACAAATTCAGGATGCACTTCGGAAATGGGATTAGCAATATTGATATGAATGCGGGTTTAGAGACATATTTTATTGAATGCTAATCATGCGTGGATGAACACAATTTCATGATGTGCTTAGAACATGAGATTACCTATAATTAGACAAGTGCTAATCATTGACGTGGAAGCTTGTGGCATTACCATATGTGCCACAAGACGCTTTAAACGCGACAAATCAAACTATGTTGCCCATGAAAATGATGATGTCTACCAAATCATTCTCAGGTAATAATGAAATCAAATGCATAACCAGTACTTCTATGTAGGTTTTAAAGCAAGTTAGGCCACACAAAGACCATATTACGCCAACAAAACTGTACTTTCAAACATAATCACGTAACGTGCCACTAATTGCAGCCAGCTTCATATCCTTACCTTGAATAATTTCTGGTTCACGTACAGAATTTGAAACAGCTTTCCTGTCCCAAAATTGTCACTCAAGTTCGTGGCTATCTAATCGTGCCTCAAGTTGTGGTATGTATCTGTCCCAAGATGATCATCTGTTCAAACAATTTACTACTAAAACTTAGAGATAACTCGGGAAACGCCACAGGTTCGTACCAACTTTTCTTGAAACGTATGTAAAAATTGAATGCATGTAGCTATTGGGTGCAAACTTAATCCGTTGAGATTTTATAAAGAAAAGGTTTTGTTTCTTTTGAAAGTAGACGGAAGTATTGTCTTTTTCATTGTTGAAAAAAAGTATAAAAAAAAACTTCGAAAAAACCGACGTCGCTCTCGCCGGCTAGTCCGACACACAAGAACCTGAATGTCACGAGATGAGTTTATCCAACAAAAGTTACAATACAGTTAGCAATCGTAGTAGAACTTCATTTGTGGTTTTCAAATAGGTCGCAAACGGTCACATCTGACCAAATAAACTCATAACTTCATTTGTGATTTTCAAATAGGCTAGCCTATATGCATACAAATAGTTTTCTCAATTTTCCGAAACTCAAACAAGTACCATCTCAGACCTATTTACAGACAAGGGATTGAGTAAATGCACTCCCGAAGATCTCAAGCAATTATAGTAGCTCCCTGCAATCTGGTCGAATCAGAATCAAACTTTTTTTTTTGACCTCAAAGTGGTCGATATCCACTGCCCGAATAGATAGATGAGATGACCCAGTTTATAATGCAAACCGGGCCCAAAAATCATACAGACTGTACAATGTCCTATTTATGAGGAAAACAAGGCCAAAAAACCGCACAGACGATACGACCCGCCGCCCACACGACACAAGTCGACCAAACGCCACAACACACACCACCCGTTCCAGGGCCGCCGCCCCGGCGAAGCCACCAGATCGACCTTCGCATTGCCCGAAAGCGATCCAGTCATGATCGACGAACTCTCTGCCTGCGCTGTCTTTATCCAGGTAGCCACCAAAACCAACATGTTCCGGGACCGCCGCCCCGGCGTAGCAACCAGATCGACCTTCGCATTGCCCGAAGGCGATCCAGACGGTCGACGAACCCTCTGCCCGGGCAGTCTTCATTCAGTTAGCCACCCAGACCCACGCTAAACAACGGCTCTGCCACATAGAATCGTCGTAGCATGGGAGACCGAGTCCGCCGCCTCGACGTCCACCACCATCCGGGCCGCCGCCCTGGCATCCGCCTCCCCCGACCATGGGGCTATCCTGTCCATCCATCGCGAAGCCATCGCACCGTGAGGGCCAATAACTCCAAGACGACACCTCCAACAAGGTAGTGACGCGTCCGTCACCGTCGCCCGTCCCCGACGGGGCTTAGGTTTTCACCCGGAGAGTCTTGGAACCACACGCGTCGGACCGGGTCGAGATTCCACAACGACGTGATCAAGAAGGGAACGACGCCCGAAGGCGCCGCCCTCGTTGGCACATACCGGAGTCCGTGCAAGCTTTCGCCCGGAAATCTCTCCGCCCGCGAAGCTCAGGGAGCAGCCGGTTGGAAGCATATCCCCGTCGCCACTCTCTGATCTTCACTGCATGCTTCAGCCACCGTGGATCCTCATGCCACGGCAGAAGCCCTACCCGCCACGCCCTTGCCGCAGCCGCTGTTCCGAGGCCGCCGCCCCGGCTTCCTCCTCCATGTGAGCGTGCGCTGGCCGAATTTTCCTCCGACCTCCCCCGACCCAGCAGCCCGCCCTTCACGCATGTCCGCTGCTCCCAGGAACTCCGCGCCGGAGTCGCGCTGCCGGAGCCTCTGCCAACCTTCTGCTGCACCGGGCGCTGTCGTCCTGCCACGCCGCACTTCCATCACGTCGGCCCGCCCGGCCCGCCACGGCCCAGATTGAGCCCGGCCTTCCCTGCATCGCCGGCCGGTGCTCCGCAGCCACCGCGTCGCAGCCCGCGCCCGCAGCCGCGCCCAGCCGCACCACCACGCTCCAGCGACGCCACCGTCGCAAGCTCGCCATCAACCGTCCTCCACCGTCGTCTCGGCCCAGATCGAGCTGCGCCTCAGGAGAAAATTGCGCCGCCGCCACCTTCCTCGGGCGCGCCCGGCTTTGCCGGCGCCCCCTCCGGCGGCGGCGAGGCGGGGGGGGGGGGGGGGGGAGGGGCGGGAGGGCCCTGCCGGCGGCGCTTCTAGGGTTTCCCCCCAGAGTCGCCCAGGAAGGGTGACGCGGGGGTGGGGTGGTTTTTTCGAAACCTTCCAAAATCAAACTTTTTTAAGTTTAACGAGAATGACGCATTCACGCATAATCTAGAACCGATAGTAAGAAGAGGGATGCATTAATGATTCCATTGTTCCAAATCCTATAAATCCCAATGGACAAAAAATAAAAAAGGGGGAAACGACAAACAAAAATATGCTTTAGAAGTCAAGAATACTCCATGATCAATTTAGCACAGTCACCACGAGCAAGCCGTTGCCCGCCTTTAGTTCGGCTGCGCCTGCATGGCCGCTTTTGACGTCGCCACCGGCCTCGGCGCCGGTCAGCTCGCGCGCGCGAATGGCCTGCTCTGCCCAGTCCGTGCGCTGCACCGTCCGCAGCATGAGCGCCGCGCACACGAGCTGCGCCGCCAGCATGCCGGCCCACATGCCCCGAAAGTCGAGCCGCGCTGGCCAGAACGCCAGCGCCAGCGCGGCCGGCATGCCGACGCCGTAAAACGCTGTGACGTTGATCCTCGCGGCCTTCCCCGGCCGCGCGCCGCCTCGGAGCACGCCACAGCCCGCCGTCTGCGGGCAGTTGCCCAGCTCAGCGGCGCCGAGAATGGGCAGCGCGGCGGACGCCAGCTGCAGGATGGCGGCGTCCCCGGTGAACATCCGCGCCCACACGCCCCTCACGGACGTAGCGAACGCGCACGCCACGAGCCCAAGCGCGGCCCCGCAGATGAGGCCGACGTGTGCCGCGAGACGGGCACGCTCCGGTCTCCCGGCGCCGAGCTCGTGCCCGACGCGTGTGGACACGGCGCATCCGAGGGAGTGCGGGAAGATGTACACCAGGGATGTGGTCTGTATCAGTATCCCCATAGCCGCCACCGCCGCTGTCGGGTCAGCCAGCACGCCGCAGAGCAGCACCATGATCTCGTACCACCACCACTCCAAGCACACCGACATGCAGCTGTGCACGGAGAGCCTCAGCAAGCGCCCCCACTCCAGCACATGTTCGTCCTCGGCCGGTGACGATACGTCTTTGCAGTCGCCGCCGCCATTGCCATGCCTTATCCCGGAGAAGTGCATGTAGGCTACGAGGAACAGCAGGAAGTTTATGTTGGTGCAAACGGCTCCCAGCGCGACGCCGCGGATCCCGAGACGGAGGCCGTGCACGAGGAGGAAGTTCACGGGGACGTGGAGCAGGAGCGCGGCGGCGGCTGCGTACGTGATCGGAGCGTGATTGACTGCGCCCGGAGGTACACGCGGATCGGATGGAGGAAGGACTGCACGAGGAGATCCGGGATCGAGCACAGGATGAACTCGTACGCGGCGGCGGCAATGTCGGGGTCCTGGCCGGTGGCGACGAGTACGCGGTGCATGGCGACCCAGAGCAAGCTGACGGGGACGGACGCGGCCAGCAGCAGCGAGATGGTGCGACGGAGGGCCGCAGAAAGCACGGACTTGCTGCCGGCGCCGAACGCCTGGCCGCACACCGGGTCCATGCCGGCGGCGATCCCGGAGAGCACCGAGTAGCCGGTGATGTTGGCGAAGCCGAGCGCGAGGGAGCCGCCGGCGAATGGCAGGCGGCCGAGCCGGCCAAGGAAGATCATGGACACAAGGGAGCGCGCGTACATGAGCAATCCCGCGCCGACCATCGGCACGGCGAGCCGCACGATGGAGGCCACCTCGGCGATCGCACTGCCCCCGTGGTCGTCACCGCGGGTTTGCTTTGGCCGGTCATACAGCACGGGTGGCTGGAGCAGAGCATCGTGGACGTGGTGACGTTGTGCTTGCTGCTGCGAGCAATGGCACATTGTAAACTTGTAACGTGGTGCGTGCGTGCTAAATGCTAGTATAATGTTTGTTTGATCAGCTCAGCGTTGCTTACCTATCAATAGATTTGGATCGTATATATAAACGGTTTGTGCTGACATCCCTGAGGACACTTTCGGTGCATTTCCATTAAAAAATAACTAGCTGGGTGGCCCGCGCAAATTGCGCGGCTAGCAGTGGATTAATTGAATCTTCATGTCTAATGTTATGGTCTTCTTGATACCATCATTGGAACATTGTAAGAGAAAAAAGAAGTGATTTTATTTATTTATGATATTTTTTAGTTTATTCAGCCTTCTCAATTTTCATGATAAACTTTTTGACGTAATATAAAAGATAAAACTGAGTAAATCCAATTTTAATTCTTTTAAGTTATACTCCCTCCGTTCCACAATGTAATATGTTTTAGGTGTTACACATGCATGTCTAGATTCATACTAAAAAGAATGTACACATGCACTTAAATATGGCTAGATACATGTGTGTGCATGTGCATGTGAAAAAAGACTAAAACAACTTATTTTGTGAAACGGAGGGAGTACTATGCAAAAGAGGACTATGGCATTCAATTCGTATTTATTCCCAAACTCCAACTATTAATTATATCTCATTATGGGAATTTTTTTCCATCTATAGAAACATTAACAAAGATTGGTGATGTACCAGCTGGATTCATTAGTGATATCATGCAGTGATTACCTCCTTCATTGATCAAAATTCTGAACTACAATATTTCAAACGTAAATCGTTAACTGAATTCATTCAGGTAATACAAAGGATCGTGGACCAAGATATATGAGTTTGACTTTCGTACTTAGGGTAAAATAGTTAACATTAAAAACATGCATCTCGATGACCAAACGAATGAATCTATTAAATTAGTACTTTTTTTACCTTTTTCTGGTTCCCCCAAACTCCTTCCGTTGCAATGTCTTTTTTATTTTCCTATTGACCGAGTTTGTATGCATACATCGATGTACGTGTTGTTTTGGGTGTACGTGGTATGCTTTCCTATCCTCGTATAATCATGCTCTGCCATACTAAATTGATCTTAAGTCTTAGCCTAAATTTTTCTCTATTAATCTCACTGATTTACTTGAGCATTATAAGTTTTAAAGTGTCCAAAAAAATCTGCTAGTAATTTACAAAAAGAATTAGTGACTATTTGAGTGAAACTTAATCATATAAATTTATCCATTCCTAGAGGTCAAAAAAAATTCTGTATTTTAATGAGTATATAAAATTTATGTAATATTGTACGGACTCCAATGTGCACCCATGTTTGTAAGATAAGCATTATGAACTGCTATTTTTTGTGAAATAGTGCACTTCTCCGGCCTCCTAGTTATTTAACAACGCAAAGGTTCAATAATTACCCCCTATAATTCTTTTACGTGTTTATGGGAGAGCTCAGTACAAAATAAGCCTGTAAATTATTGTTTACCCAATGATCTACAAAAAATTGAACTTCCGGTTGAGCAAGTAGAAATGGAAAAAAAAGGTAAACACGACCTGACATCTGTCCAAATGATTCCATTGAAATTATGTTCTCATGTATTCCACAAACCATTATCAAAAGGATCTGAAAACTGCAAAAAAATGAAGAAATGAAATGCTATAAAAAAATTATAATGTTTTACGTGAACTGACATAGTAAGCTTTAGCAGTTGTTTCAAGCATTGACGGCAGGCAGAGTAGCAGCAATTTAATTTCTTGTGAAAAGAGATCTGTGGTAGGATTATTAGGAAATTAATGGTATCATTAGTCGAGTGATCTAACAATAAAAAAATATTTTGACGAAAAAATATAATATGCAATCAGAACAGTTAGAATTACACTTAATTTTGGTACCTTCTGAGTTCTGACACATCTTCTATCGTGCTTCATGCAGCTCAACTCACCAGGCCACCATGACACATGTTAGTAATACATCGGATATAAACTCAATAGTCAAGAAAAAATTCTTTTAATTCTATTATTACTGTGCTCTCCATCTGGTCCTTGCATAGATGCACAGATCTTACCGGCTTACCTCGAATCAATGCTTTCATCATGCATGCAACATTTTCGTGCTAGCACAACGCAGTTGCTGTAGGATAACATGCGCGGTGGTAGCGGTGGTCGTCAGCTATCTTATTTGGTGTCTCCAAAACAATCGCCACGCAGGCTCGAAGTTGTAGTCCAATGCACTTGGCACGGCAAGCAACCTCATGGCGTCCGATTCCTCATCCAGCTCCAATCCCTTCGCTGACGGTCATGCTGTCTCTGCTACTGTCACCGCGAGCTCTCTGCTCCAACATCCGGCTCCAAGTCCAGGTCATTCTGCAGCTCTTGCCGTCGCTGGGCAAACTTCACCACCTGGTCTTGACGATGCCGAGTGGATCCAGATCGCCTCCTAGTTTTACGGTTTTACATTACGATCTATGCCGAGTGCTGGACATGGTGCTTCATCTGGACAACAATGCGATCGGCGTCTGGACGACAATCCGCGCCATCTTCCTCTCCACCCGGAGACAGCAAGCCGTCGACGCGCTCAAGGATTTTTTTCGAGATTATGCGCTCAAAGAATTTCACGGACTATTGGAGAACGACATGACGTCCACGCGCAGTGCGGCCGTTTCAAGATCCTCGCCGACACGATGTGATTTGTTGGCCATCCGATCTTCGACCCTCTACAATCACTATGCGGTGGTCGCATAGGTCCTCACGAACATCTACTGAAAATTTATGCAACTCGTATCTACCTCATGCATATTAGTTGTACCTTGTACACACACCTAATTCACGATCATTAGCAACTAACCTGCAAGTTATGCTTCGCGTGCCCGATGATGATCATGTCTGTTATCTTGCATCCATGCACAGATCTGCGGTTAGTAAATATGCTGCCGCTCGTCGCCGCCTATGCATGATCAATCAGAATCAATTTTCCAGTACCCATGTATACATCCTCCGTTAATTAATCCTGCTGCGCCGCAGCTCCTCACCTTGGCGGTTGACCTCACCTCGTCGATCTGCATCCGTCGGGGCAGGCCTCAATGTCAGGGCGATACCTATCATCAACGCGGGTGAGCACGGTCGTGGCCTGCAACTGCATCCGCTAGGTAAACGGCAGATCGATCAATTGAGGTGCATGTCTGCTTGCTTAGCTTAGTACGTGCGGCTAGCTAAACGGCAGATCGATCCATTGAGGTGGCTGTCTGCTTGCTTAGCTTAGTAACTGCGCGCGTTGCCGGAATTCAACCTGCGAGCTGTGCTAGGAGTGTCGTGGTCGTCGGCCGGCGTTGTCCTGTCGATTTCCACGTAGATGTCTTCGCTTGGCATGCCTTCGATTTCCCGTCGGCATATGTTGTGGTGTTACTTTTCTATTCTTTCCTAGCTTGTACTTTCTAAACCTAGCCTTTTACTTTCCGGATTCTTAAACGTGTTGAGCCCGGACATCTAATACGCATTGTTTAGCTTCCATGTGAAATCACGTAATCTGTATATAAATCTCCACCGTTTGTACATCATAGTTATATGGTAACAAATCTCCACCGTTGGTTATCCTGTGTTTTAATTATATAATAGATTGGTGTTCCCATCTAAAATTTGGCGTCGGGCCTACAATATAATTTCTTTCTTGATAATGTTGGATCCGTTGAACCGCTGCAAAAATACACCTTTTAGTGCACTATTAACAAAAGTTGTATAAATAATTATTCCACAGTGAAATATCTAAAACATATTATAGTTGTGTAGACGTGTTTCTGAAACAGATGTATGATAATTGATGGGTTGGAAGAAATAGATAATCAAGAAAAGATGTTTACTGGGCGCACGAGGCGAGGCGATTAGGTTTTCCTCAGCCTCTTGTCGGCGCCGCCGCTGATCTCC
This sequence comes from Poa pratensis, assembly GCA_947311845.1. Taxonomy (NCBI): domain Eukaryota; kingdom Viridiplantae; phylum Streptophyta; class Magnoliopsida; order Poales; family Poaceae; genus Poa; species Poa pratensis. Next base: position 28,032,915 of record CAMZMU010000105.1, read on the forward strand.
CTGCCTCTGTGGCCTTCGGGCCATGGAGACGCGGTGGATCTCGGCCCTCGTCGATGGGAGTGCTCCGTTTTCTGTTTTTCATGTCAAGGTTTGTTTGGGTGGCGCTCTGATGGCGGCTGTCGTGGGTTTGTCACGTCAGGTGTCATAGATGACTTCGTAGGTGTGGGATTACGCGAGTCAAGCATCTCCGAGCTTGGGATCGCAGGAACAAAGATTAATACAGATTTACCCAGGTTCGGCCCCCTCAATGTGAGGTAAAAGACCTACTTCCTGCCTACCCTAGATTGGTATTGATATGATAATCAAGGTGTTACAATGGAGGCGATCCGATCTGGTACTCGCCGTATGAACTAGGGTTTAGGGCTTGATAGCTCGACCCGTTCTAAGTCCTGCGAGTCCTCTTTATATACACAGAGGCTCGCTAGGTTACAAAGGAAACTTTCCCCACAAGGAATATGTCCACAGAGGCCTACTCGGAGACTACTTGGTCTTCACGTCCTCCGGGATATGTCTTCTAGAACTTTCCCCTTATGGCGGTTCAATATTGGGCTTGCTCCCAAGTGGGCCTTTGTCCGTGCGAGTAAAGTAAGCGCACTGGGCCGCGGGTTAATCCAGAAAGTATTCCCCCGACATTAGCCCCCAAGATTGGTTAGGACTTCACGGTGAGGATCCCCTGGTCACTTGAGGTAGTTGTTGAGCCGCATTGTGAGCGTTCTGACCAATCTCTGATTGATGCGATTCAGAGCCGCGACTTATCTGTGCGACTCATCCCCGCTTCTGGAGATATTCTGTTCCCTTTACTTGCGGACCGTTGCTTGTTTTGCGGGCGCAAATTGTGCCGTTGGTTGCGAGCGCAGATTGTGCCGTTAGTTACGGGCCCCTTCAGTTATAAGCTGCGGCCACCTAGGTCATTATCCATTTGCCCTTGCAATCTCCTCATCCCCAGCCGCGCCGTCTTCTTCCTCGACCGAGCCTAGTTCCCCAATCCCATCTTCCCTTCGCAATGGCGCCCAAGGCGAAGCCATCTGACGATAAGCGCAAGATCTCCTGCAACTGGGAAGGATCCTGGGTAACGGAGGAAACTCTTGTAGATCTGGCCGAAGCTGGCTTCTTGCCGCCGAAGGAGGATGGCGTCTGGCGGGCGCCAGGCGATGAAATCGAGCCGCGCCCCAAGCCCAACGAGCTGGTGATGTTCGTGGAGCACGTGGAGCGTGGATTCACGCCGCCAGGTTCTCCCTTCTTCCGCAATTGTGCAACGCCTAGGCCTCCGTCTTCACGACATCGGGCCCAACTCAATGCTCCAGGTGAGCAACTTTCATGTGTTGTGCGAGGACTATCTTGGCATAGCCCCCAACATCGATCTGTGGCTGGCCTCTTTCACCTGCAACAGCCAACTTGTCTCCAAGGGTGGCGCCTATGTTCAGGTCGGCGCCATCTCTCTGCAACGTCATCGAAACTCTGTTCTTCCCAAACTGGCTCTGGCGAATCGACCCAGGGCTTGGCAAAAATCTTTCTTCTATTGCCAAGATACTTCACCGGAGGACGAAACTCGCCTTCCCTCCTGGTCCAACACCCTCTTCGTGCCTACCGAGGCACTGAAATCAAAACCCCGCGACTCGGCCATGCCCTTCATCAATGAGTCGCTGATCAAGGTCCGTGCCTTAATAGGTCATGGTCTTACTGGTCTTGATCTTCTCTCTTGCTGGACCAAATGGCGCATTCAGCCCGTGAGTCCACGACAACGATCCTTTCTTGAGTGCACAGGCACTTCTGCTGACGTTGATCGTATCAAGGCTTCGGACTGGAGGCCTGAGGATTGGGTAGAATTTGTCGACCGCGTGACTGAGGAGAAGGACATTTCCTTCGACAAGGTGGGGCTTGCCCCTTTTAGTGTTAACAACAAGCCTTTTGAGGTAACTCCTCTTCTCTGTCTTTTTGTCTTCGTAGTTGAGTCGCATTCCTTTTCTTGATACTGCAACTTATATCTTCCTGATCCAGGCTGATGAGAACTACTGGTCGCTACCTGCGACCGTCTCCGGCACTGCTGCTCCTAAGCGTGCCGCACGAAAGAAGTTGCTGCCCACTCTAGAGGGCAGCGAAACTGCTGATATCCCTTCTGTCGCCTCTGCGGCCTCAGAGGATGAAGAGACTGAACTGGACGAGGATGACAGTCCAGTACCAGCCGCGAGCTCTGCGCCGCGGCCGGACCAACTCCCGAGAGCCTCCAAGAGGCTATCTCGTGAGGAGCCAGAGGTTGATGCTCTGGAAAACCCTGAGGCCACGAAGCGTCGCAAGCCTGCTACGGGCGCGACCTCTTTCGCGCCAAGCGTGTGTTCAAAGCCACCGTCTCGGCTGAAGAAGACATGGGTCCCCACTCTGGTAATTTCTGTTGTCTTGTCATCTTGAATGCTTTTTCTTTTTCCTCTACTGACACGCAAAACTTCTGCTCGTAGATTCTGGGACCCAAGGCCTGTCTTCACCGTCAAGCGGTGAACTTATGGCCTTTGTGAAGATGGCTCCAGAGTTAGTGACTTTTCCCTGTGCTTATAATACTTTTATTCTGGCTTATGTGCTTCTTCTTCACACAATGCCCTTGCTTTTTGCAGAAGTGCGGCTAAACCCGCAGCTGAGCCTGGAATTGTTTCCGAAACCGCGGTTGAGCCGCGTTCTCCTCTTGCGACTCATACCGCCATGGTAGAGGGCGTGGCCACCACTGATGACTTGGCCACGGTCCCTGTTCTTGACACAGCCACCCAAGAGGTGGCTCTGGAGGATAGAACGGATCCCCTTATGATCCAGGACGTGGAGAAGGTCAACCCCTCCTCCATAGATGTAATGGCCAAGGATGCTGATGCGCCAGTTATTGAGTCGCCAATTTTGCACACTGAGGTTGCTTTTTCCTCCTCCACAAGCCGCGCTGAGAGACTGTCAGAGGCTATCATTGCCTCAAATGACAAGCAAGCCATGGAGCTCCGCAAGGCACTGTCTGACCTGTCTGCGGCTTATAAGGTAAACTTCTATCTCCAGTTATCTGTCTCTAGCCCCCAAGGATCAAGTTTCTTCTTTGACTGTAAAGGGAGACTTGATGCTTCTCTTTTATCTGTTGATATATACTTACTAACTGATGCACCCTTCGTAGGAGGAACTAAGCTCCATAACGCTGCCAAACTTGCCTTGGAAAAGCAGCTGGGGGATACTCCCTCTGAACTGGAAGGCTGCGCGAGCTCCTTGGCCAGCGTGACGCTGAGCTGAAGAAAAGGGAAACCAGGATGGGCGAGCTATCTGATGAAAGCTTCAAGTTATCTGAGCAAGCAAAGCCACCGAGCTGCGGCTTAAAACTGTTGAAGAGAAGTTCCAAGAAAGGGTCCAGCAGCTGGACCTCCAAGTCAGTGCTCAGAAAGACGCCATTGCTGATGCCAATGAGGACGCAAGGCTTAAGGCTGTTTCCATTGGCGAGCTTGAGAAAAAGTTGAAGAAAGTTTCTGATGCCCATAACCTCGTCTACGCCAAAGTGTGCATCATGACTCAAGAGTTAACTGGTATGTGTTGCGACTCATATCTGCATCTGTTTTCTCTACTATCTTTGCCTGTATGTTGTAGAGCTGACGGAGACATGCCTCGATGTAGGTGAAGATGCCAAGAGCAGCGCGGCCGTACTCAAGAACAGCTGGAGTATATCCGCGATTTTTCGCGAAGAACTTGTGATGCCATGAAATCATGTCTAAGTGCCTGCTGCCGACCAAGCCAGTCCCCGGTGATTCTGAAGGGCTGCTAAAAAGACTGCTTAGGGCACCTCAGTTCTTTTTGGACTGGAAGGAGTCCTCAGCTCGCACCGGCGCGGCTCATGCTCTTTCTTTGGCCAAGACATACTATCCTTCTTTTGATGCTGCCAAGGTTGCAAAAGGTAGGCCCTCGAAGAAGGTGGATGGCACCGAACTGACGGCCTCAGAATATGCGGCGACTTGGAAGGATATGCGCGGCCACGCGACTGAACTGGTGGAGGGGATAGATCTTGCGACCTATATGGGCAAGTATAATGCAGATGGAAGCAGGTGGGAGAAGTTACCCGCTCCGTCATCCAGTGCGGTGATTCCGCAGGAAAAGAACCCCTCTCCAGGCGTATCCAGCTCTGCAGCCCCCAAGCCCGCGACTGAAGAGCCCTCCAGCGAGCCTGCGATTACTCCTTCTGGCAAGCTTGGTAAGCCGCCTGTTCCTCCTTCCCACCGGCCAAAAGCTGCGCACAAGTGAAGAAGAGAAAACAATGGTTTGGTGATCTTGGCCCTTAGCGGCCTGTAATAATTGTTAGAATTTATGTGTCATAAGACAATATTATGGTTTGCTTAAGTACTCTTAGCAGTACATGTTTCGACCAATAGGCTGGTCCTTATGATTTGTCTCGGTTTTTCCTCACTTAGGCCCTTGCGCGGCTCAGTATTTCCCAGGTAAAAAGTGCGTGTTCAGGGTCGTGAGCGGCCATGATAGGCAATCAAACTCGATTGACGCCGCACCCCCAGTACTTTGGCCGCATAGTGCAAGTCGCATCCAAGAGAGGTTGAGTATAATCACGATAAATGCCACTTGTTTGGCGATCCCAAGGAATAGGCCGCGCTAAAAAGCTGCCGCACCCCCAAGGGACCAATGATTAAAAAATAAAAGACTCATAGCTCAATTGGTAGTTTGAGATGCTTTATTTCAGAATCATTATATGATACATAGGGTCGGTCGCGCCTAGGTGGCGACCAGAAGTGATGCTTGGGTCGGTTGCGCCTAGGTGGCAACCAGAGATGTTACATGGGTCGGTCGCGCCTGAGTGGCGACCAGAATTGGGTCGATCGCGCCTAGGTGGCGATCAGAATTGTTACATTGGGTCGGTCGCGCCTGAGTGGCGACCAGAATGGGTCGATCGCGCCTAGGTGGCGATCAGAATTGTTGCATTGGGTCGGTCGCGCCTGAGTGGCGACCAGAATGGGGTCGATCGCGCCTAGGTGGCGATCAGAATTGTTGCATTGGGTCGGTCGCGCCTGAGTGGCGACCAGAATGGGTCGATCGCGCCTAGGTGGCGATCAGAAGTGAAGTTTTTTAGCCCTGAGTGGCTTACTTGATGATGTAAACTCTTAATAATTGCTGATGGCAACTCGCGATGCCTGGGATGTGTCTTTATTGGCAATGGCTTGTAGCCTTTGACTTCCTTGCCTCCCTTGCGGCCGTAATCTGAAGTCGCAAGTCAGGCAAGTGCCTTTAGCCTTCATGATGTCATCAAAATTCTCCTGCGACTCGCGCATGGGCGCGCTCTCTGCGATGCAAGCTGCTCTGGCTATGGCCTTGTCGCCCTCTTCGCATTCTTGAGCTATTCTTTTGTCGCCATTGATGGTGATGACTCCCCTAGGGCCTGGTATTTTAAGCTTTAGGTACACATAGCACGGCCTAGCCATAAACTTTGCGAATGCTTCTCTGCCAAACAGCGCATGATACGGGCTCTGGAAATCTACAACCTCGAACCAAATGTACTCGCTCCTGAAGTTGCTTTGTGTCCCAAAGGCGACCTCCAAGTTGATTCGCCCCAATGGCTGAGCTGATATGCCTGGCACAACACCGTGAAACGTTGTTCTTGATGGGTAGCTGCTTTTCTTGGAGGTTCATTCTTTTGAAGGTTTCATAGTATAATATATTGATGCTGCTGCCTCCATCCATCAGTACTTTGCTCAACTTGTATCCTGCGACTTGAGGAGCAACCACCAGCGCGAGTTTTCCTTCTTCATTTATTTCTCCTGGGTGATCCTCGCGGCTCCAAACCACTGGCTGCTCGGACCACTTTAGCCACTGTGGGACGGCTGGTACTACGGCATTAACAGCCTGATTGCGTCGTCGCAGCTTTTGTTCCCTCCTTGAAGTATTCACCACAATGGTATGATACTGACCCAACTGTTTTGGGAATGTGGCTGATCTGGCTGCGGATTTGGGACGGCGTTGTTGCTGTTGTTGCCTCCGCCGTGTTTACCTTCCTCGTTGTTTTGATGATTGAAGTTTGTGAGTGGCTGTCCATCCTTCCACTTTTTGTAATGATAACACTGTGCCTTCGTGTGGTTGGGTGGTTTCCCATCTTTTCCTATATGGATGTCGCAGGGGCGGTTGAAAACCTCTTCCAAATTAACTGGGTGAAAATTCCTTCCTCTGCTGCTGTTTGTTTGTAACGAGTATTCGTATTTGCGACTAACCCTGAGTTTCCTTCCTCGTTTTGCGCTTGTTATAACTCGCATTGGCATTGCTAGCTTGCTGTTGTTGAGGCTTGCTACTGGCCTTCTTTCCCTTGCCAGTGTTTTCCTCTTCCTCCCCATCAGATGCGTCCCTGGTTTTATCCGAGCTAGCATATTTGTTGGCCGCCGCCATTACCTCGCTTAGGCTCTTGACTTTATCCTTCATGCGACCTAGTTTGTGGACTAGCGGCTCAAATTTGCAATTCTTCTCCATGACAAGGACTGCTGAACTGGGTGGTATGTTATCCGAGGAATGTATGATCTCGGCGACCCTTCTCATCCAGTGGCGACTCGACTCGCCTTCCTTCTGTACACAACGCTCAAGGTCCTCTATGCTGCAGAGTCGCTTGCATGTTCCTTGGAAATTCTTGATAAAAGCTTCCTTCATCTCATCCCAAGAGTTTATTGAGTTTGGTGGCAAATTTGCAGCCATATGTGAGCTGCGCCTTCTAACATCATGTTTAGGTAACGTGCGCAGATCTCTTCGGATGCGTTTAGGATGCTCATGCCCATCTCGTAATTGTTGAGCCAAGTGACAGGGTCCATGCTTGCGTTGTAGTTGGCGACCTTGCGAGGTCCTTTAAAATCCGCAGGAAACGGTTCAGACCTGATTTTTTCGCTGAAGCAGACCGGGCCTTTGAGTCGCGACGATAGATTGGACGAAGCTGGTCTTCCTACTTGATTAGTCGCTGCGCGCGGCTGCATAATCTCTACGGGTTGAACTTGCTGAGGTTGATTCTGAGCCGCAGGTTGATCTTCCCTTTGTCGCCTAGCCGAACTTGAAGTCGCAACGCGCGGCGACTCCGCGTGGATGCTTCTTTCTGCCGTCGCTCTGCTATTGTAGGGAGTGGAGTGCAGCCGCCCTGCGTGTTCGGACATGTTTGCCTGCTGTATTACTGCTGTGCTCAGCATCTCAATGGCGCGTCTCGCCTCTCTGTCTATTGGTGCGTTTCCTGCTGGTGCTAACCTGGCCAGGATGTTTGTAGCCGCAAAGAGGTTCTCTACCGGGCTAACATAATGTCCTTGCGGTGTGTGGAACCTTTGAGGCTGCTGTGGCGACTGCTGAACAAAGGTTGGTTGTGGCAGTGGCGGGGGCATCATGGCCCTGTTGTTAGCCTGCACTATGGCCCTCGATCCAGGTATCTCTGCTTCTCTTGGTGCTGCGAAGGATGGAACCGCTGGTACGATTGATGGTACAGCGATTGCTTGAACCGCTGGCGCGGCTAACGGGGCCACGGACCGCATAACCATGGCAGATGGTGCCACGTGTGCGGGTACCGCGACTGAAGGTTGTGCGACCCCTGACCATGCGAGCGGGCGCTGTGTTGGTGGCGACTGATGGGATCGCAATTGCTGGTTCAGGCGATTGGAACAACTCCGTAGGGTTTACTGTTCCTGGCTGCAGGCGACTTGCGTGGCGTCTGTGTGGCAAGGTAGCCTGTATTCCTTGCAGAGTATTGGTTTCCTCGATGAGTCGCAGTTGCTCTTGTTGGAGGCGCTGTTCCTCTCGCGCCAGCCTGGCTCTCTCATCCGCGATTCTCTGGACTTCATCATATAGCCCGATCCTGGTAGCCTCCAGTTCTGTTACCCTAGCAGCCGCATTAACCGCAGATATCGGCGTATGCAGCACGCTTCCTTGTGGCGGTGTGACCGATGCATTGGGGGCTACCCTTGACCCTGATTCCGCAGGAGCGACTCCAGGTGGAGTTTCTCTGTTTGCGACTCCTGAGGCCGCGACTCCTGGCGTCATCGCGGCGGATACCGCGACTCCAGATGCGTCTAGCGCGGCTTGTTCTGTTGCTTCCGGCGGTGTGGGGGCTAAGCTGCCTGGTGGCATGCCCAGCCCTTCGTCCGCTTCTGTGGTCCTGTAGACCCCTTCAACATGCCGATCTTCTACAGAGGGCGAGCCACTATCCACAGGGCCTTCGCATAGCCTTTCCTCAAGGACATACTCAATGGATTGGCCTTCTTCGTCTTCAAGAGGCAGCGACTCGTAGTTGATAGATTCTTCTTCTTGGTCCACTGTTACCGCGACTCCTTCCTCTGAGTCGCCATGTTGCGATGGATCCTCTGACTCGCCGCCAATGAAGCCGACAAAGACGTTGATGGACCCAAAGGGGATGACGTGGCCGGTCTCCAAGTAATCTGCTTCCGGTCCCCAGCTTGAATCGTCGATGAGGGGTGTGCCATCGACCGTGATGATACGGCCAACAACAAGATCTTCCGCTCCCTTCATGGATCCTGCGCGGAACGTGACGCTCTTGACCGCAGGCCCCACGGTGGGCGCCAACTGTCGTGGGTTTGTCACGTCAGGTGTCATAGATGACTTCGTAGGTGTGGGATTACGCGAGTCAAGCATCTCCGAGCTTGGGATCGCAGGAACAAAGATCAACACAGATTTACCCAGGTTCGGCCCCCTCAATGTGAGGTAAAAGACCTACTTCCTGCCTACCCTAGATTGGTATTGATATGATAATCGAGGTGTTACAATGGAGGCGATCCGATCTGGTACTCGCCGTATGAACTAGGGTTTAGGGCTTGATAGCTCGACCCGTTCTAAGTCCTGCGAGTCCTCTTTATATACACAGAGGCTCGCTAGGTTACAAAGGAAACTTTCCCCACAAGGAATATGTCCACAGAGGCCTACTCGGAGACTACTTGGTCTTCACGTCCTCCGGGATATGTCTTCTAGAACTTTCCCCTTATGGCGGTTCAATATTGGGCTTGCTCCCAAGTGGGCCTTTGTCCGTGCGAGTAAAGTAAGCCGCACTGGCCGCGGGTTAATCCAGAAAGTTTTCCCCCGACAGCGGCGGCAGCGTCTCTTTCAATAAGGTATCCCCGGCTTCAGTCTCATCTCGGCGGCGACGTCGAGAATCTTGTGGGAGTGGTGTGTTTTTCGAGGGCTCTTTCTGGCGGTGACGATCTCCGGATCGTCGTGGAGCTTCATCGGCGGTTCATCCTTCTTCTTCGGCACCAGGACGGATGTGGTCGTCTTGACCCGTTCGGCGACTTCCCGCCCGCAACCAACAACGTCAGGCCGGCTCAGGGAGGAGCGGCAGCGGCGGCGCGTCGTCGACACGGTCTAGAGGTTGAACACGAAGGGCATCTCGAGGATCTCGTTGTATTTTTCATTTTTGTTGAGATGGTTTGTACGGTTCGTTGTTTCTTTTAATGCCAGGGTCCTTTTCGCAAAAAAAAATGTTTACTTTCTCTTAGTTATTAAAGAGGATATCTTGGCAAGAAAGATAATACTTACCACTGTTCCTAAACATAAGAGTGTGTTAGGTATTTGACATGTTGACTAGATGCGGACTAAAATGAGTGAACATACACAATAAAACATGCCTAAATATATGTAGATACATGCGAATCTAGAAAAGGCTAAAACATCTTATAATTAGAAACGGGGGGGGGGGGGGGGGGAGTACATTTTTATTTTCATCATCACATGAGATATCTTATTTTGATCACATGTTCTTTATTTCATGATGATCACTCCATATTTTTTATGAGCATGTACACTAAATACAATACATACTCTACTATATAACATGTTTTCTCTCCCTTTAGATGACATGAAATGCATGTATTATTATTGGCTGAAATCTGAACACACCAATTTTTTTGTGTGTGTATGTTATAGGTTTAATCCTACACCTTTTGAACATTTTAATACCATTCCATAAACATGTGGATAAACTTCAAGATAAGCTTTTACCTCAAAAATAATGTTCATGAAAATTTCCTAGTGGTGTTTGCTCATCACATTAAGCAGATCAATATGTAATCACAAGGCTATGTATCAGATATTTTCCATATTTCGTCAAATCTTGTCCATTTGAGGAAGGGTGTGAACACTTGAGTATGAATACTTTACCATGGTACCCAAGAGTGTTCCTCATTTGTCCACCCTATGTTGTCCATTCATCGCTTTTGTTATTTTGGTTCTTCTATATGGTATACCTTGATGACACATATGAATTCAAAGATAATTACTGACCGACTTGGGATCCTAGAAATACATAAACAATTCAAAATCAACATAATTTCAAATTTCAAATGACATAATTCATAAAAAAAATTCAAATTTGGTTTCTTGGGGTCCTCCTAAGAAATACATAAACTGTGCACCACACCACATGCAAACTACAAGTTTCATTGATTCATGGGAACTATAAATAGTACTCTCCCTCACCATCAACAATTTTATTAAGATAAATAATATTACTAGAGTTCCCATGAAATCAAACTTTTATAACCATGACTTTCGTTGATGCATGTACTAGGTGATCTAAAGCATTATCATATAGAAAATCTAAACAATATGCCTCCTCGTCATCATCAATTTCATTAGCAGGAATAATATTACTACCGTGATTTTTGTCCCCTCCAAGAATACTTTTGATCAAATTATCATAGGAATCAGTATAAAAGAGTTCACATGCAAATATTCATCAAGTATAGGTTCATCACCATAAAGATCAGCATTACCAGCAAACATAACGTAGGAAGCATTCCTTGGCATTTGAGAGATACCAATTTCATAATATGAAGATAGTAGCTGATCGAAGGTTTTTAGGTAGTGTTTTATCGTTTTCCACAGGGATCAAGCGGTCAAGGTTTCAAGTTCAAACAGTCTAGACACTAAAATTCAGAGGAGTTTTCGACAGAAAATAACAGAGATCAACAAGGACTCAACAGATCCACAAACAAATCGAAATAGCAAAAGGCTAAGAGAGATAACTCATCAACATGCATATTCATCATCAGATTCAGTATCACAACCAACAGCAGAGGAGGCTAAGTAAGACGAACGATTAACAACCAAATTCGCGGTTTAGAACTTGTGTCGAATAGGTTACAGACGCTAGAACTGAAGAACTACTCCAGCAGCAAAAGACTGAGAAGGTGAAAGCATAAGATTGAGGAGAGGAGAGGTGCGTCACAGTGGTTCTTCAGTGTTCATGACTGCAGCTAGGCAGGTGAACACGGCGGTGTTCCGGATGGCGATCATCCCCACACCATGGTCAAGGTGGTCTCGAACCTCAAAGGTAAGAGTAGAGCTCTCCGGCCTGTTCTTCCTTCTCTTCTCCCGATCTGGATTTCGATCTCGATCTCTATTGCTTGCCGTGTGCGTGTGTATCTTCTCCAGCTCGCTGTCGTCCTTTTACAGAGCTCCCGCAAACACGGTGGACTGGTTGTCCAATTTTGTAGCTTAGCCCTCCATTTCTTGTTTCAGCCGCACAAGCAGATCCTCCGCAGCAAAACTTGTCCAACCTGAGTCCTTTCTCTTGCCATTGAGCTTCTAAGTGTAGAATTAGGTGCCTTTTCGCACCAACCTATCATAGAGCAAATAACATGTATGAATATGTTCAAATATGCGAAATGACACTGAATTGTGTTTGTATATTGAGAGAACAGTTGATCAAAAGCATGAGTTTCATAGCAAAATCAATGGTAATAAGCTATAGGAAATGAGCTGATCAAATTCCCCCACACTTAGATCATTGCTTGTCCTCAAGCAACAAAATTGTTTCTGACTGTCAGATAAGAAATGAAACACTGAATGTTCAGCACTAAGTTTCGCTAAGAGTTCAATGCACCTTACAGTTCAGTGAAAGTGACAACCACATGAATCATTAGTACTTTCAGAATAAAACTAGCTGGCCAAAAGGGATTAATAATTTGAGGCAAGGTCACTTGTAATGATTTTTCAGAGGCATAATCCAAAAGGAAACTAACTTCCCAAATTTTCAACAATTAAACAGGTAACTGATGCTTCACTTGCCACCGATCCGAGACCACAGCAAGCTAATGCAAAATATTCATTAACTTTTTCAAACTTTTTAGTTAGTTCTTCACCTATCACCGATCCAGGGATCATGATGGGCTAATGCCAAAAAGATAGCTGAATGTTGCTTATTTAGTGTGTCACACAACATAGATCTCGAGATCATGTTGTGCTAATGCTAGCAGTCAGGCGAAAATTAGCTGAAAAGTTAGTAGAGTGAATGTCAAAATGTTAGTGCTTCGCATGCTACCGATCCCGAGATCATAGCATGCTAATGCAAAACAGGTCAGTGGAACAAGCCTCTGAATAAGACATTTCAATTGTGAATCCCTCAAATTCAATTCAAATCACCTAGCAGCTCGATTTAGAAAATTGCCATGATTTAAGTGTTTCACTGGACAGACTACAAGATACAGAGAACTATGAGGAAACCATAATGCAAACATGCAACATTTCAGGTTCAACTGACAGCAAAGTTTAGAATGTATTCCTTTGAGTTATGTGTACGAGCAAAATTTTCAAAAATTTACAAGAAATTTCCATAAGACCACAAATTTAGACAGAGTATGCAAACTGGATGTGTAATGAGTTGAAAAAGAACTGTTGCACCTGACAGACTTCTTTATCCATTAATACTAAGCCACATCCTGAAATAAACATAGAGGAAAAGAAAACGAAAAAAAAAACAAAAAAAAACATTGGTTTACAGGGTCAGGCTACCTCCCGACGAGCGCTTCTTTAAGGTCATTAGCTTGACCAACCATCTCAGTCAGAAACATTGCTTGGAGGATCAGATACAACCTCAGCTGACTCCTCACTGTCTTCAATTTCCATAGAATCACCTTGGTGGTACTCTTTTACACGCTGAGCATTCACCATGAATGTACCCTGTGATGGGCTTTTGACAAGAATCACTCCATTGGGAAAAGCTTTCTTCACTAGACATGGTCCATACCATCTAGACTTGAACTTCCCAGGGAATAGATGGAATCGTGAGTCGTACACTAGCACCTGCTGACCAGGGTAAAATACCCTTCGAAGAATATGTCGATCATGCCATGCTTTGGTTCTTTCTTTGTAGATCCTAGAGATTTCATAAGCCTCTAGTCTTAGCTCTTCCAAATCACAGAGTTGCAATTTCCTAGCCTTGCCGGCTAGTTCCATATCCAAATTCAGTTTTCCTTATTGCCCAGTGTGCTTTATGTTCCAACTCCACAGGCAAGTGACAAGCCTTCCCATAAATGAGCCTGAAAGGTGACATGCCTATAGGAGTTTTGAATGTTGTTCGATATGCCCATAGTGTATCTGACAGTTTCAGGGACCGGTCTGTTCTGCTTTTTTATACAACTTTTTCAAGGATAGATTTGATTTCTTTATTTGATAGCTCAACTTGCCCATTGGCTTGTGGATGATAAGGAGTTGTAACTTTGTGATTGAAAACACCATATTTTTCAAGAAGAGCTTCCAGTTGTTTATTATTGAAATGTGCTCCACCATCACTGATAACCACCCTGGGCACTCCAAATCGAGGAAAAATGGTATTCTTGAAAAGATAGACTTCGAATCAGCATGCACTGTGGGGATTGCCTCCACCCATTTGGATACATAATCAACTGCAACCAATATGTGCTTAAATCCATTGGATGAAGGAAGTGGACCAATGTAATCGACACCCCAAACATCAAACAGTTCAACCTCAAGGATCCCTTGCTGTGGCATCTCATGCCTTCTTGTCATTTTTCCAGTTCTCTGACAGGGGTCACATTTCACCACAAATTGATGAACATCCTTGAATAAAGTTGGCCAGAAGAAGCCTGCTTGAAGGACCTTTGCTTGAGTTTTTACAGCTCCTGCATGTCCACCATAAGAAGATGAATGACATTGCAGAATTATATCTTGAGCTTCTTCTTCTGACACACATCTCCTCATTATTCCATCTTTGCAATGCTTGAAAAGATATGGTTCATCCCAGTAGTATTCCTTGATATCATGCAAGAATTTCTTCTTCTTTTGATAACCAAGATCAGATGGCAGCAGCCCGCAGACCAGATAGTTAACTATATCAGCATACCATGGTGACTTATCTTGTAATACACATGCTTGCATAAGGTTTTCTCCTGGCAAATTTTTCTCAATGGGTATCCTTTCAACAGGGACACCTTGAATTCTTGACAAATGGTCTGCTACTAGGTTCTCTGCTCCCTTTTTATCCCCGGCAAAGGCGCCAAATTGATCGAAGGTTTTTAGGTAGCGTTTTATCGTTTTCCACAGGGATCAAGCGGTCAAGGTTTCAAGTTCAAACAGTCTAGACACTAAAATTCAGAGGAGTTTTCGACAGAAAATAACAGAGATCAACAAGGACTCAACAGATCCACAAACAAATCAAAACAGCAAAAGGCTAAGAGAGAGATAACTCATCAACATGCATATTCATCATCAGATTCAGTATCACAACCAACAGCAGAGGAGGTTAAGTAAGAGGAATGATTAACAACCAAATTCGCGGTTTAGAACTTGTGTCGAACAGGTTACATACGCTAGAACTAAAGAGCTACTCAAGCAGCAAAAGACTGAGAAGATGAAAGCATAAGATTGAGGAGAGGAGAGGTGCGTCATAGTGGTTCTTCAGTGTTCACGACTGCAGCTAGGCAGGTGAACACGGCGGTGTTCCTGACGGCGATCATCCCCACACCATGGTCAAGGTGGTCTCGAACCTCCAAGGTAAGAGCAGAGCTCTCCGGCCTGTTCTTCCTTCTCTTCTCCCGATCTGGATTTCGATCTCGATCTCTATTGCTTGCCGTGTGTGTGTGTATCTTCTCCAGCTCGCTGTCATCCTTTTACAGAGCTCCGACAAACGCGGTGGAGTGGTTGGCCACTTTTCTAGCTTAGCCCTCCATTTCTTGTTTCAGCCGCACAAGCAGATCCTCCGCAGCAAAACTTCTCCAACCTGTGTCCTTTCTCTTGCCATTGAGCTTCTAAGTGTAGAATTAGGTGCCTTTTCGCACCAACCTATCATAGAGCAAATAACATGTATGAATATGTTCAAATATACGAAATGACACTGAATTGTGTTTGTATATTGAGAGAACAGTTGATCAAAAGCATTAGTTTCATAGCAAAATCAATGGAAATAAGCTATAGGAAATGAGCTGATCAGTAGCTACTCCCTTCTTCCTCCATTTATTTGCCCTCGTCACTTTCCAAGCATCTTTCCTCAGCAACATAATTCTCTTCATTAAAAACACAATTCAGTGATTCCAAGATAGATACTGATACTTTCGATAAGAATTACGGATGCAATGTAGTAGCTATTTTCCTAGAGACTTAGGTTATATGGAACATGAAGTAAATGCTTGGAAAGGCTCTTTTTAAACAAGTTTATGAAGTCTAAAATTGTTTCACTTACTGGACCGACAATTAACTTTTTGGGTTTGTAAAATTGGATGGAAATAGACTAGGATAGGATGGGGCTTTCACCTGCAGCTCTCCACAAACATAAGGAGATAATAAAGATAGTATTAAGCATTGTAAGTGATAATTTTAACATGGATACATGAGGGCGATGGGTACTTGGGATGTCATAGCCTATAGCCGCAACATTGTAGAGATATCCAGACCTATACATTAGCATTTTGTGACATTGACATTGTTCCCAGATAATTTCTCACAGCTATGTTACTCCCCTTCCTCTCACCGGGTTTCACGCATAGCTTTTGGTTCTCCTCTGCTCGTGCCTCTATCTTGGTCACTCTTCGGCGTCTTGGGTACTCAAATAGTTTTACAGTATGGCGAGGTGTTGGGCGGAACAGACCCCCCAAACCCATACCACAATTTTTTGCGGTACGGGTTTAGGGAACCTATTCCACCCAACACCGCGCTATACCTTAAAAATGTTTGCCAAATTGGTTTAAGTTTGCACCCCAAATAAGATTCAAATAGGTTTGCATAACAAATGAATTGCAAATAAGTTGCAAATTAGTTCACAAAACACTAGTGTCTCTCCCACCATTTGCAAATACCAAAAATATGACAATTGTTTGAATCAAAAAGCATCACTAGCCGAAGAAGCACCATGATCATGAGCCGGAGCACAGCCACCACCATAATGAACCTGAGCACCTCCCCAAACACCATCATCACCACCACCACTACCACCACCACCACACCGAGACGGCAACGACTTCGCGGCCACCGGCATAAAACTCGTGGGAGGGTGCCCTTGCACTGGGGCACCAGTTCCCTGCACGATGTTGGTGCCCTGCCACTTCCGTTTAAGCGTGGCAGAGGGATATTGACCACGGGAGCTGGAGCTGGCTGCGCCGATGGCAACACGGTGGCCGGATGCGGCGGAGCGATGGGAGGTACCAATTAGGGGCGCGTGACCGCGGAACCGATGGTAGAGGGTTGGGGTACTCCATGGAAGGTTCCGGGAGGAGAGGTGGCATCGGATTTTGCGGGAGAGAGAAGATCGGCGGTGGTGGCTATGCGGAAGCGGAAAAGACGGCGATGAAATTTCCTATCCGCCAAACTTGTTGTGTGTATAGGGGAACCTAAATCCGGAGGCCAAACCCGTGCATATGATGTTTTTCTCTGCTCGTTTATGGTTCACCTTAAAA
The DNA here is from genome assembly GCA_947311845.1 of Poa pratensis. Classification (NCBI taxonomy): domain Eukaryota; kingdom Viridiplantae; phylum Streptophyta; class Magnoliopsida; order Poales; family Poaceae; genus Poa; species Poa pratensis. The sequence continues at coordinate 28,049,576 of CAMZMU010000105.1, forward strand.
ATTGAGGGCCGGGCCGATATAAGGGATCTGCACGGTATAATTTTTTTTTGCGAAACGTAAACTGGCAGTAAGTTATTCCGTCTCTTCTAAGGCATTTGCTAGGGATACTCTGATAGATTGTGTGATCCTGCACAACATGAGCATAGAGAATGATGGGTGGGAACTTGGACTTCAAGTATGACATTGTTGTCAATGTGAGACCTATAAGGCACCTAGAACGGATCAAAACTTGTTTTTTTGGATCAAAACTATTTGAGAGATAGTGTGGGGGTGTTTTTCCATGCCAAATCATTTTCTGTTTGGTTCGTTTGTTGTATTCCGACCCTACTTTATGTTTGAACTTATGTTTTAAAAATTGAAATTACGGATTTAAGCTATTTTTGTACTGTGACATGTTGAACATGAATTTTTTAAACTATACTGATACAAATTAGAGTTGGAATGAAGTTTATATGAATGTTCATACGAGAAATAGAGGAGAAATGATTTCACAAATGCGGCTACTGAAAACTGGTTTTTCAGTACATACTTTCTTATATCTTCTAGAGGTGGTCTGAAATGGATGCCACAATAATTAATTTGTTGTTAAGGATATTAAGTAACTGAGGGTACATAAATCGCTTAATATCCTTAACAACATGTCGGGACTGCACCAACATTAATTTCGATCGTTGTGACTGCCAACATATTACCTTTTCTTGATTGGCAAATGTTTGCTCTCCTTTCGTTGCAGGACACTATCAGCTCCAGCTTTCGAGCTAGTAGAGTACATGTACGTACAGCTCCTGATATTTGTCACTTGTTTTTCCATTGGAGTGATCCATGATAGCAATGCAGACCGAACATGCGGCACCTGACACGGCAGACCGATGTAGTATAATGTGACAGGGGGCGTGGATTAGCGTGCAGATTAAGGCATGGCCAAGTGATGGGAGGGGTTGATGCCTTTTCACCCATTCGAGTTTAAGTCATCATGCTTGTAATTTCGGTGATGTTGCACCCTCCTCTATCAAAAATCACGCTCCCACGTTGAAATCATTTTTTGTGGATTAACGCTTCGAAATTAAACGCCGTTTAGAACGTGGATCAATTTGTTGGCCCGTCGCCGTCGTCTTTTAAGTGAAAAAATCCTGCGTCTCAGATTTAAGAGACGTACGCCAAAAGAAGGGACTACTTCCGAACACTTCCAAGCAGTTTGCATGTTTTCTCCCATTACAATGCACGTTGCGTTCTCATCACGGCCAAAATTAGTCCGGTATCGCCATGTGAAGCTGCCTCAGCTAAGATTGCTAACCTGGAAATTTTACTCAAGCAGGAAACGCCCTACTGGAAAACGAGTTTGTGCCGCCATCTTCGGCCTTTGCCGAGTGTCAAAATGGGAATACTCCGTAAAGGAGCTTGTATAGCAAGTATTCAGAAAATACACTCGGTAAACAGAAAGCAAAGATAGATGTACCTGAGTATTCCGAAAAGGCACTGAAAAAACCGGGACACTCGGCAATAAGCCCAAAATACACTCGGCAAACATCAACACTTGGCCACATGTCCCATGGCCGTCAGCTACTTTATGTTGCCGAGTGTAGTCCAAAATTACTCGTCAGAAACTCCAACATGCCAAATTTTTTACACTCGGCAAACACTTGTTTGCCAGCACGATTGTTGTTGATTATTGTTTACCGAGTGTAATATTCGGCAAATCCCTTGCCGACATGTTTTTGGCCTTTGCCGTGTATTTGGCATACGCGGTAAAGTTGTCGATTCCCATCGACGGATATAATTTTATTAACTCGGAAATATAAATCTCTGATTCTCGAGTTCTCAGATGGAATTACAATTAACAACTGAAAATGACATATATAAGTGACAGTTCGGTTAGGGCAAGCTCTTCGGAAAGATCACGTGTAGCAAACAAGATACGGGGGTGCATGCATCTGTGAGCACTATCGATGGAAAACTTTGCCCGACAGGGCTAGGGGCTGTACACTTGTACAATGTGATTGATCGGTGCGACGGGAATCATACATGCATGTGTACGCATCCTAGCTGCTCCCAGGAAATGGAAAGGTAATGAACCACTCGAAAAAAAATGGACTGGCCATGACCCGCACTGGGCTTTCCATTAGGTTTTCAATTACGTCAACGGAATGAATCGGAACACCCCCTTAAAAAAAGGAATCGGAAACTACAAACAACAACCGAGAGAGCACAACGACTGAAAATATGCAGCGTGTGTTTGGTCTGTGCATATTCAAGCCCTACCAAATATTTGTAAGAATTGGCTTCCATCTTTGGCCAAGGATTTTTGCACCCTCACTTAGCCAAGTATTTGGTAAGAATATGTGAGAGACATGGGTGTGTTTCCATTAGCGGTCAAAAACTTGCCGACTTGTTATAAACGATAGAAACGAAACGATGAAGAAAGCGGAAGATCAAACCAACGGGGACACGAGATTTAACGTGGAAAACCCCTCCAAAAATGGAGGAGAAAAAACCACGGGCGCCAGCCAGCAATAATTCACTATATCGGGTAAGGTTACAAACGCCGGGGATTTACAACATGCGACTTATCCCAAACGATGACTTACAAGAGGTATATATGGTGATGCAAAACCCTAAATCGGCTGCAGTCCGACTCGGAACCGATCCGTATCGTACCACGGGGGCTGCCGCCCCGCGCCCCCGCGAAGTGCGCAACCGGATGGGAAATACTCCGGCGACGGGCCTCCGCTTCGCTCCGAAGTTAGCCTCTATCTTTATATGAATTTGGATCAACATAAACACAACATGACAAACCAAACATCAAGTGCCATAGAATCACAGGCTGCTACCTTTTTTGGTCAATCGAGGGACGTGATTTCTGCTGATTCCTTGCCCATCTCAAGCACCAGCGGTGCCATGACTCTGTGTTGTGATGTTAATGCTTTCCAATAATTTAATTATATAGAGATTTGTGTATATCATTTTAAAAACTGAAAGTATCTATAGGGGAAGCGGTGAAGCCAATTGATATCCTTGATAATATCACAAATTTGTGTCTAGCACCACCACTTCTCTCAAGGCCTAGTCGACATCGGGATGCAATGGGAATCACAAATAAGCCCCAGAGTACAATTAAATTAGCTTCATCATTGTCAGTCTTTGGTGGTGATGGTGAGGACTGTGTCGTGGATTTGTCACGGCAGATGTGATTGGGATGACTTCGTAGGTGTGGGATTACGCGATTCGAGCGTCTCCGAGCTTAGGATCACAGGGCACGAGGAAGACGATGTTACCCAGGTTCGGCCCCTCAATGTGAGGTAAAGACCTACTTCCTGCCTACCCTAGATTGGAATTGATGTGAAAATATGGTGTTACAAGGGTGCGGTTCGATATATCGAATCGCCTCTAGATCTAGGGCTTGGAACTTGAGAGCTTCTACGTCCTGTGAGTCCGCCTTATATACCCGGAGGCTCGCTAGGTTACAAGGAAAGCTTATCTCCTTTGGAAAGCATAAGCCGAAGTCCTACTTGGAGACTAATCATATTCATGTCTTCCAAGCCAAGTTATCTCCAATCTTCTAGACCCTTCTGTTATTACGTCATGATCTTGGGTCAGCCCATCTTTGTGTAAACCCACGTGTGGTGCGGCTGTAAACTACTTATGAGTCGCCTTACCACTATGGGTCGCGGGTTAACTTACGGAGTATTCCCCCGACATTAGCCCCAAATGTAGCTTGAATTTCAACAAGAGAAAGCATGCGTCTTCGCGAGTCTTGTAAGCCGCGTGCTTGAACATTCAGGCTAAACTTCAATTCCTGATATCTGATTTTGCTTTTGTCATGGTTGTCCTCCTTTGCTGACTTCAAGATCATGTTGGATTGGCCCTTGTAATGCCGATATAAATTTCTTCTCCCATATATTTAAAATTTTGTTTAAGAGGTGAATTCTTTCCTCTGCTTGATAACTTCTCATTGTTCTTCGAGGCTCTTGGTGATATAACTGTAGCCCCCAAGGCTCAAGAAGATCTTCGTCAAAGAGGAACTTGAGTCTGACACATTTATTTTTAAATCTGAAGGCTGTAGCCCCCAAGGGTCGAGTTGGTTGCAGCAATAATCAGCTCGAGGCTTTTCTGAATGCAGCAATAATCATGTCCTAAAATTATGCATGTTAAGGTTGACAGATATAAAATTAACAAGCTCTGAATAGCTTAAAATTGCTGCTTGCGCTGGTACTCTTGGCAGTACCTCATGTTGACCCATAGATAGGTCCTTTTGATTTTCTCGAATATCCATTAAGTAGGCCCTTGCATGACTCAATATTTCTTGGGCAAAATGTGTATTCAAGGTCGAGAACGTCCATGATAGGCATTCAAACTCGATTGACGCCACACACCCATTACTTTGGCCACATAATGCAAGTTGCATCTAGCTTAAGGCTGAGCATAATCAAGATAAATGCCACTAGTTTGGCGATTTCAAGGTAGTAGGCCGAGCTCATAGAGCTACAAAAGCCCCCAAGAAACCAATGATTAAGAAATAAAAGGCTCGACAGCTCAATATGAGGCGAAACGGCAATCTTCTGTAAACCAGAGGAGCCGGCTTTATTTCATAATCATAGGTAATATGGTACAATTGATGAACATAGCAATAGATAGCTTTGAAGATGATACACAGCTCTAAGCAGCTTTGAAGTTGATACACAGCTCTAAGTAGCTTTGAAGATGATACACAACTCTAAATAGCTTTGAAGATGATACACATTTCTATGTAGATTTGAAGTTGATACACATCTCTAAGTAGCTTTTTCAAGTATAATATGGTCGCAACTGGGCGATGTTCCATGGTCGAGGTAGTTCAAGGCGATCCTCAAAATCAGGACGGATGATGTTTTCTTCCCTCACGTTTAGTAGATATTATGACTCGTTGTGCAATTTTTTGCTGATGACAAAAGGTCCTTCCCATGGGGATGATAACTTATGCAACCCTTTATGGTTCTGGATGAGCCGCAACACCAAGTCCCCTTCTTGAAAAGTGCGAGTTTTGATTCGACGAGCATGATATCACCGCAAATCTTGCTGGTACATTGCTGATCTTGATGCGGCTAAATCTCTAATTTCTTCCAATGTATCAACTGAATCTTGTCAAGCTATTTCATTATCTGCTTCAATGTATGCCGCGACTCTAGGCGAATCGTGTATGATATCACTTGGCATAACTGCTTCTGCTCCATACACCATGAAATATGGTGTGCACCCTGTCGATCTGTTTGGGGTTGTTCTCAAACTCCATAGCACAGCTGGCAATTCTTCTACCCAACATCCTGGAGATGTCTCAACCTTTTCAATAAGGCGCGGCTTAATACCATGGAGAATTTCCTGATTGGCACGCTCTGATTGTCCATTGCTCTGCGGATGTGATACTGATGCAAGATCCAGACGTATCCCATTGTTAGCACAGAATACCTGCGTAGCACCTTCAGAGGTATTACTCCCATTGTCTGTAATAATGCTATGTGGGTACCTAAAACGGAATATGATCTTTTTCAAGAACTTGACTGCAGTTTCTGCTTCACAATCTCCAACTGGCTCTCATTCTATCCACTTTGTGAATTTATCCACTGTGACTAAAAGATGGGTCTTCCCACTGGAGGATCTTTTAAAAAGGCCCCACCATATCAAAGCCCCAAACCGCAAATGACCACGTAATAGGGATAGTTCGCAATGCTTGGGCCAGCATGTGATCTTGTCGAGCGTACCTTTGGCACCCATCACATACTTTGACAAGCTGCTCGGCATCTGCTAACGCTGTCAACTAGAAGAAACCATGCCTAAATGCCTTTGCCACTAAAGATCTTGACGAAGCATGATGACCACAATCGCCTGCATGAATTTCGTGCATGATTTTTCGCCCTTCCTCTGGCGATACACATCTTTGGAAGGTTCCTGAGACACTTCTCTTATATAACTCGTTGTTGATTACTGTATAGGCTTTTGACCGGCGTATTATCTTTCTTGCCTCCACCTCATCTTCTGGGAGCTCTCTTCGTATCAGATATGCCATGTAAGACACTGTCCATTCTGGTAGTTCGTGTAAAGCTGCAACTAGTTCTGATAAATTATCTGGTTCTGCGATATCTATGTCGGTTGGGGGTTTAACCGACGGGTTATGTAGCTCGTCCAAGAAGACGTTTGGTGGCACTGGCTTCCTATTGGATCCCAGACGAGACAGAGCATCTACGGCCTCATTTTGCCTTCGATCGATATGGTCAACCTGGAAGCCGATGAAGTGTCCCGCAATCTGCTCCACTGCTCTTCTATATGCTGCCATGTTTGCATCTTTGCTATCCCATGTGCCAGATACTTGGTGGGGAACAAGATCTGAATCCCCCAAACACCTTATGCGGGTTATATTCATCTATTTTGCAATGCGAAGTCCATGGAGCAGTGCTTCATACTCCGCCACATTGTTCGTGCAGTTGAAGTGTATTTGCAACACATATCTCAGCTTGTCTCCTTTGGGAGATGTTAATACCACTCCAGCCCCCGAGCCTTGTAGCTGCCTTGAACCATCAAAATGCATGATCCAATATTTTGTATCAGGCACGTTGGGAACTCCTTGGATTTATGTCCAATCATTGATAAAATCGGCCAAAGCTTGTGATTTGATGGCTGTGCGCGGCTCATAACTGATGTGATATGGACCCAGCTCAATGGCCCATTTTGCTATTCTCCCCGTGGCTTCTCGATTGCGGATTATATCTGCCAATGGTGTCGCGTTGACAACTGTGATCAAATGTTCTTGGAAATAATGTTTCAACTTTCGACTGGCCATAAATACTCCGAACACGAGTTTCTACCACTGAGGGTACCGTTGTTTAGAAGCTGTAAGTACTTCACTGACGTAATATACTGGCCTTTGAACTGGATATTCTTTCCCTGGCTCATGTCTTTCCACGACCACCACTGCACTGACTGCATGTGTATTTGCTGCAATATACAACAACATTGGGTCTTTGTCTTTGGGAGCCAACAAAACTGGTGCATTGGTTAGTTGTGCCTTCAGAGCTGTTAAAGCTTCATCGGCCTCAGCACCCCACACGAAGGTATCTGATTTCTTTAACAGCCTGTACAATGGTAAAGATTTTTCCCCAAGCCTTGAGACGAAGCGGCTTAAAGCTGCGACGCACCCCATGAGTCGATGTACATCCTTGAGGTTTTCAAGTCTCTTGAGCTCCGTGATTGCTCTTATCTATTCAGGATTAGCTTCTATCCCTCTTTCTAATACTATGAATCCAAGCAGCTTCCTTGCCGGCACCCCAAAGCCATATTTTGTTGGGTTAGGCTTCATGTTGTACTTTCTCAGATTGGTGAAGGTTTCTTTGAGGTCTGCAATAAGGTCTACCCCTTTTTGTGATTTGACTACAATGTCATCCACATAAGCGTGTCCGTTGCGACCTATCTGCTCATATAGGCAATTCTGTATGCACCTTTGATAAGTCGCACCTGCATTTTTTAGTCCGAAGGGCATGCTGACATAACAGAAGGCTCCAAAAGGGGTGATAAAAGACGTCTTTTCTTGATCTTCTTTTTTCATCTTGATTTGGTGATACCCTGAGTATGCGTCTAGGAAGCATAATAGCTCGCAACCAGCCGTTGAATCAATTACTTGATCGATTCGTGGTAAAGCAAATGGATCCTTTGGGCAAGCTTTATTGAGACTAGTGTAGTCGATGCATATGCGCCACGTGCCATTCTTCTTCAGGACCAGGACTGGATTAGCCACCCAATTAGGATGGAAGACCTCAGTAATAAACCCAGCGGCTAACAACCGAGAAATCTCTTCTCCTATTGCTTTCCTTCTATCATCGTGGAAACGCCGCAACGGCTATTTCACCGACCTAGCCATGGGATCTACATTGAGGCTATGTTCAGCCAACTCTCTTGGTACTCCTGGCATATCCGATGGTTTCCATGCAAAGATGTCCTTATTTTCTCGGAGAAATGCAACCAGGGCATGTTCTTGTCCCCCCCTCCAATTGTGCTCCAATGCTTGCTTGCTTGGATGTGTCGCCAGGCACCAGGTATATTTACTTCGTATCTTGCGCCGCTTTAAACTTAATGTGGACTTATACGCTTTAAGATCTTCCGCAGCTCAGGTTGATTCTACGAAAGTCGCATCTCCTTCTTTGCACTCGATCACCTTGTCCCTATCTCCATGAACTGTGATGATCCCTTTAGGTCCTGGTATCTTTAGTTGTCAATACACATAGCAGGGTCTGGCCATGAATTTGGCAAACGTTGTTCGTCCAAAAAGGGCATGGTATGGGCTCTGAAAGTTCACCACTTCAAAACATATGAAATCACTGCGGAAATTTTCCTCCATCCGAAGGTCACTCTAAGGTGATCTTCCCTACAGGCTGAGTTGACTTTCCTGGGATGATTCCATGGAATATTGCTGATGTGGGCTGTAAACTGGAATATGATATTCTTAGGCGTTGAATGTGTCATAGTACATGATGTTTATACTGCTTCCTCCATCCATGAGCACCTTGGTTAGCTTGTAGCCGGCTACATAGGGAGCCACTACTAAAGCAAGTTTTCCAGGTTCGCGGACTTGTGGGGGATGATCATCGCGGCTCCACGTCACTGAGTGCTCGAACCACCCGAGCCACTGGGGGGTCGCTGGAACCACAGCATTCACACGCTGGTCCCTGCGGCTTAACTTCTCTTCTCTTTTGGAGGTGTTGATGATGATGGTGTGATATTGTCCCACCTGCCAGGGGTTGCCATCATTATGCTGGCCGACATTTGGATTCTGAGCCACGCCGTTGTGACCGCTTCTATTGTGGTGGCTAGGATTGCCTCCATTTGGCTGCCCCTCACCCTTCCATCTTCTATAGTAGTGACACTACGCCTTGGTATGGTCTGCCGGACGTCCATCACTTCCTGTATGGAGGTCGCATGGCCGGTTAAAAACCTCTTCTAAATTTACTGGGTGGAAACCTCTTCTGCGGCTCCTCCCTCTATTGCTTCTGAATCTATCATTGGTGTTGGCCACAAGTCTTGAGCTTGCTTCGCCGCTCTTTCTTTTATTATTGCTACTGCTACCATCATTTGTGTTATTCTGTTGCTGGGCTTTGCTGTTATTCTTTCGGTTCTTCCCAGTATTGTTTTCTGCCTCATCATCTGAGATATCCTTGGTTTTGTCAGAACCAGCGTATCTATTAGCCGCCTCTATTAGCTCTCCCATGTTTTTTATCTTATCTTTCATGCGTCCGAGCTTATGGACAAGTGGCTCAACTTGCAATTATTTTCCAATACCAATATTGCGGAGCTTGCCAGTATGTTATCTGATGAGTGGATTATCTCTGCAACTCGCTTCATCCGGTGATGACTTGATTCTCCTTCTTTCTGGACGCACCTTTCCAGATCCTCTATCGTGCAGAGTCGCTTGCAGGTACCCTGAAAGTTCTTGATGAAAGCCTCCTTCATCTCTTCCCATGTATTTATGGAGTTGGGAGGTAAGTTTTGAAGCCAGATATGTGCCGTGCCTTCAAGCATCATGTTCAAATATCTGGCGCATATCTCCTTCGAAGCATTTAGGATGCTCATCCCCATCTCATAGTTGTTAAGCCACGTGGTGGGATCCATACTAGCATTGTAATTTGCCACCTTATGGGGTCCTTTGAAATCTTCCGGAAAAGGTTCTGACCTAATCATTTCGCTGAAGCAAGCTGGTCCCTTGAGTCGCGATGACATACTTGTTGATCTGTTTGCGGGGAACGTCAGCTTTGCGGGTTATGTTGTATCTGTTACGATCTTGGGATGCATCTGTTCTCTAGGCCTGGCCATTTGAACTTCCGTGGCTTGTGCCCTAGTTGGTGCATTCGCTTGCATCTGTTGCCGCCGTGCAGTATTTGAACTGTGCCCGCAACGAGCCGCCCGCGACTAGTCACCGGCGGCTCATTGCGGGCACTTCCTTCTGTGGCTGCTCTGTCATTGTACGGGGTGGAGTGCAATCACGCCCCGTGTTTTGACATGTTTGCCTGTTGCAAGACGGCAGTACTTAGCATCTCTATAGCTTGCCATGCCTCCGTGTTGACTGGATCGTTTCCCAGTGGCATCATCTGAGCTAAGATGTTGTTTGCTACGTATACATTATACACCGGGTTGGCATAATGCCCTTGCAGGGTATGAAATCTTCGCGAACCAGGCGACGACAGGTGTCTGTCCTCCTGACGGGTTGACGGGCCCATAGCCCTCACAGTCGGGGCTGCCGCGACTTGGGCAGGAGAGCCAGCAGCGGGGGTAGGCGGAAATTCCACTGTTGGATGAGTCGCGGGGATCTGAACTCGCGAGTTGATCTCTTCTCTTGGAGCCGCAACTTGTGTGGCGTTCGCCGTTATCCTTTGGCGCTCCTGCTGGATTCTCTGATTTTCTCTAGCGAGTCGCTCGCGCTCGTCCTCCATCCTCAGGACTTCATAAAAGAGTACAACCTTGGCGGCTTCAATTTCTGTTGCTTGTACAACCGCATTTTCGTCTGAAACTAGAACGAGTAGCGGGTTACCGAGCGACGCTGGCCTCTCAGCTTCTCCCACAATCCCTGATGCACTAGCTCCTCCGGCCATGTATATTCCAGTCACGGTTGTACCTTGTTCTGAGGCCGAGGTGGCCTCCGGGAGTAGTTCCTGAATTCTTCTTCAATGGCTGGGGTGATAGATCCTGATGCTCATGAACTGACATCTTCCGCGAATTCTTCTTCCCTCCGCTCGCTTAGAGTTTCGGTGACTTGTTCCTCTGAGTCGCAGATACGTCTCAAACGTATCTATAATTTCTGATGTTCCATGCTTGTTTTATATCAAATGCCACATGTTTATCCTAAAGTTTATATCATTTTATGACATTTATTGGACTAACCTATTAACCTAGTGCCCAGTGCCAGTTTCTGTCCATTTTGTCTGTTTATTGCAGAAAAGGCCAAAAAATAAAAGTGCTCAGAATTGGACAAAAATTTACCTGAATTATTTCTAGCACAAATAAGCCACGGAGCCAGAAGACCACCTGTAGGCGGGCCCCACGGCCACCAAACGTCCTAGGGGCATGGCCAAGGCCTCCCCCGCGCCGTGGGCCCGCCTGGTCCACCTCTCCACTGCCTCGCGCCGCCTCTTCACCTATAAAATCACCCGTGACCTAAAAACGCCAGAACCAGGAAGACTTTTCCCAGAAACGCCTCCGAGCTCCGCCGCCACCAAAAACCCTAATTTGGGGGACAAAATTCTCTGTTCCGGGACCCTGCCGGGACGGGGAAGTGCCCCCGGAGCCATCTTCATCGCCATTGCTGCTTCCCATGATGAGGAGGGAGTAGTTCTCCATCGAGGCTGAGGGCTCTACCGGTAGCTATATGGTTTATCTCTCTCTCCCATGGTGTGATCTTTATGTGATCATGAGCATTGTAATCTAGTTGAATTCATAAATGTTTCCCCTTCATTATGTTATGGATATGCTACTCAATTGATTGTATCATTATAATTTCCGGAGTTACCTTTGTCCCACGGTGCGAAGAGGACAGTGCGCGTGCCGTGTGTGACTATAGGGATATTAGATTGGAGGGATATTTACCATGAGTTGTTCCTTGTGTTGGATGTCACTATAAAATTGTGGTGTTTGTATAGTACTACTTGGGTGCTCTTGATGACAGTGTGGGTTGCCCTAGGTTGGGAATGACGAACTTTAAGGTGTGCTTGTGTAGCCCTACACGGTGGTCTTGGTGTTCTATGATATTGTGGTGTTTGTTTACTCAGACTTTAAGGTGTGCTTTTGTAGCCCTACACAGTAGATTGATATTTCTATCCAACATGAGAATAGTTCAGAGTAGCATCTAAGTTGCATAATGAATAGGAAGTATTTATATGTGTCCAGTTACATTATTATTGTTGAGAGTGACCACTAGTGAAAGTATGCTCTCTAGGCCTTGTTTCCAAGCACTGAAACACCATTTGTCTCCAGTTCTGCTGCATGTTTGCTCGCTGTCATTTTTACTACAGATTGCAATTACCACTTGTTAATATCCATATCACCTGCATTTTACCATCTCTTCGCCGAACTAGTGCTCCTATACATCTGACAAGTGTATTGGGTGTGTTGGGGACACAAGAGACTTCTTATATCTTAATTGCAGGGTTGCTTGAGAGGGATATCTTTGGCCTCTACCTCCCTGAGTTCGATATACCTTGGGTTACTCACTTAAGGGAAATTTGCTGCTGTTCTACAAACCTCTGCACTTGGAGGCCCAACACTGTCTACAAGAATACAAGTTATAGTAGACATCAAGCTATTTTCTAGCGCCGTTGCCGGGGAGGTAAGGTAAACGACACTCACATCCTCTGGCAACTAAGCTCTTATCTGGTTGGATACCGGGGAGGTGTATGCTCAAAGATATCTTCTTTAGATTCTGCAGTTATATCTTTTTGTTTCTTGTTTTTATTTCACTAGTTAGGCTTAATGGGAAAAAAAATTAGAGAGCTCTATGAAATTTATCTTGAGTTGGGACATGATGTGTTTGAAGAGAAAATTAAAAAACCTATGGAACTTTGTTTGCATAATAGTAGTAGCAATGTTATTAGCATGAATTCTTTGAACATCATTATTGCTAATGCTATGGAAAAGTCTAAGCTTGGGGAAGCTGGTTTTGATGAATATGATATTTTTAGTCCCCCAAGCTTTGAGGAGAAAATTTGCTTTGATGATACTTTGCCTCCAATTTATGATGATTATAATGATAGTGGTATTTTGGTGCCACCTACTATGGAGGATGAAGTTTGTTATGATTATACTATGCCTGCAATTTATGATGATTACAATGATGGTTGTGATAGTTGAAAGTGCATGGTGTCCCCATGTATGGTTTTGGTAATTAATGACAATCCTTATGGACTAATGTTTGTGTTGAGTTATTCTTATAGGTTTGTCCATTGGCATCGCTTGAGCCCCACGTGTTGGATTCAAGGTTGTATGCCATCAAGATCATTGATTAGAATGGACATATTTGATATGATCTAGAAGATGAAAAGATACAACGTTGATCAAGACTAAGTGTAAAGAGTGGATTCAAGTTGATCAACACACAAAGCTAAATGATATACCATGTGGGATCATGTGATCCAATGGTATGGTAAGAAATTGTCCATATAGTTTTGTGAACTAACCCATTATGCGTGTGTGGCATTCCTTTGTTGGGGTTAGGTATCTCTCCATGGGCTTGCATCAAAAGGAAGATTTCTTATAGCTCATGGAGGATGACGTGAAGTGGTGATCATCATCAAGGTTGAGATGTCCAAGTTCAAGATGGGAATCTTGAAGATATCATATGCTTGAAGCTTGCAACCTTTGGAGATAATGGTCAAGTGAAGATGTTCCTAAGAGAGGCACTCCCATCTTGGTGTATGGGGGAGCGATTTGTGAGTCTTCACCAAGCAAAGCGCAATCAAGAAAGGTGGTCCACTTGAAGAGATCAAGATTGTCATCATCTAACTCAAGTGGAATGCGCAAGGCAAAGGTATGATCTTGATAGGGTTCCTATTTTACCGGTCTCATCGTGTTAGTGGGAGACTGGGTTATAGGATAGACGTCGTACTATCAAGAGGGGCTCTCAAGTGAGTAACTTGATCGCATCTTTGTGGAGAGATCAAACCTTTGCATACTTGGCATATCATCTTTCTTGGTTCTTATTTGGTTCTTCTCCTTGTTGGGTTTTGGTGCTTGTTGTGATCTTCATGACAAGCCCAAGTTCTCCGAAAACGGATTTCGTATGGAAAACTTGTTGCGTTTTCGGGTTGGAAATATTATCGGTTTATCCTTAAGGAAAGCTCTTGTTGCTATCTTTCCAACAAAATTGGTTTCATCTCATTTGGACTTTCCTTGCCTTAGTTATGCCTGTTATGTTGTTTCTGACTGTTTGCAAAATCGGAATATTGGGCCAGACTATTTGTGTCAGGGCCGGATATTCCGGGGTGCTGGTTTTTCTGCTAAAGAACTTGTGTGCGAGCCTCTGGAGAAACCGGAATATTGGGCCAGACCTTTTGGGTCTGGGACGGATATTCCGGTCCCCTGGAATTTCGGCTAAGGACCAGCTACCTGCCAGTTTTGCGAGCTTCTGGTAAAACCGGACCTTTGGGCTGGACGTTTTGTTTCCGGGCCGGATATTCTGGCCCCAACTCAGGTCGGATATTCGGGGGGGGGGGGGGGGGGGGAGGATATTCCGGCCCCAACTCAGGCCGGGTATTCCGGCCCCAGTTTCCTGCAACGGCTCTATTTTGGGGGGGGGAGGCCTATAAAAGGCCCCTTCTTTCCCAAAGAGACTAACCTTTCAGCAGCACGTTTTTCTCTCTCTCCCCACCATTTTTGACCTTTGAAAGCTTGCCTCTCTCTCAATTCCTCCCATGATTCTTGCATATTTTTGAGGGAAAAGAGAGAGGAAATCTAGATCTACATTTCCACCAATCCATCTCTCCTCTAAGTGAGGGGAACCCTTTCGATCTAGATCTTGGAGTTCCATTTGTTGGGTTCTTCTTTGTTCTTCCTCTCTTCTCCCCCCCACAAGCATTAGTTGCTTTTGGTGGGATTTGGGAGTGAAGGACTTGAGCACTTCTTATGTTCTTGCCTTTGCTTTTGTGCATCGGTTTGCTCTCTCCACGAGAATTCGTGGAAGTGAAAGTTCGTGAGCTTGTTACTCTTGGGTCATTGGACCCTAGATGGTGTTCGTGTGACCTTTTGTGGTCAAGGCTTTTTGTGGTCACTTGGGAGCTCCCAATCGTTTTGTGTTTTGTGCCTCAAGATTGTTGTAAGGGACTCGATTTCCGCCCAAAAGGAAATCAATAGTGGAAGGTGAACCGAGCTTTTGGGCGAGGTTCATCGGAGAATAGGGTGAGGCCATTTGTGGTGTCTTGAGTTTGAAACTCACACCCCTCAAACGAGACGTACTCCCCTCAAAAGGAGGAACTCGGGAATACATCATCGTCTCCGCGTGCCTCGGTTATCTCTATACCCGAGCTCTTTACTTATGCATCTTACATTGTGATAGCCTTTGTGCTTGAAGTATTATATCTTGCTATCACCTTGTTACTTGTCTTGCTTAGCATAAGTTGTTGGTGCACATAGAACCTAGTATATTTAGGTTGTGTGCTTGTTAAATTAAAACACCTAGTTTTATTGCGCATTTATCAAGTCTAAACCGGAAAAGTTTTAAATCGCCTATTCACCCCCCCTCTAGGCGACATCCTTGTCCTTTCAATAGTTTTACTCCCACTATTACTAATGAAATTGATTATGCTTATGTGGAGAGTAATGATACTTTTATGCATGTGGATCATGATAAGAATGCTTCATGTGGTAACTATATTGTTGAGTCTATTCATGATGGCACTGAAAATTATTTTGAGAGAGGAAAATCTGGTTATAGAAATCTTCATGTTATTAAATTTCCTTTCTTTATGATGAAAGTTTTGAGGTTTGTCTTGTGTTGCTTCTATATGTGTAACAGACCGATTTTCAGAGTTTTCAAAAACCTCTATCTAAAAATGAGGACTAGAAAATTTCGTTTAATGAATTAAAACTTAACTCGACTTTTCATAAACATGAAGCTTTAAAATGAATTTAGCATCAACGTGAATAAATCTTTTATTTATTTTTCTTTCAAGTTTGATCATATTTTCTTGGCTTCATCATATTAAAATATCCTCTTTTGAATTTGATTTTGTTTTCATGAATTCGTTTCGTTTTCTTTCAGAGCATTATTATATTTTCTAGATTTTCCTAAACAGGAAAATCTATTTCTTTTATCTCTTATTTCGTTCTATATAAAATCCTAATTGGATTTGGTCCTCCAGCTAATCACACGTATGTACATTTATAATGTATCCATGCACATATACGCCAGTATACTTATCTAGTACTGATTTGTTTCCTTCGTTGCTATTTTCTCATGTCCTTGTCTCTCTAAAATCCCATTGGGCACCTGCATGTACACCAAGCTCTGGCTGATTGCACCTGTACCTAAGTAGTACAGCATGCAGCCATGCACCGATCGTTCCTTTCCTCGTATATTTCCTCAGTTCCTTTTCCTACCGATGCTCTAGCACCCGATGGCTTCTTTCTCTAGATTTTTCTTCTATTTCCCATCGATCCATTCCCTTGTACCGTTTCTCTTCCTTTCCTAGCATCAGCGTATCAGCCCAGCCAAACAGGGCTCTCTCTCGCTCGGACGCACGGGAGGAGGTCAGAGCAGCCGAAGCGCCTCGCTGCTCCTCGGTCTTCTTCCTCTTCTGTTACTGACAGCAAACAGAAACGCATCACACCGGAAACTGCCGCATCAAATACTATTTACGTCGGCATTCATTGTCCAGTCCGTTCTCGCGCTGCTTCCGCACGCTGCACGCACCCATGCGAGAAATGCCAGTAAGTCAAGGATCGCCCGGCTGCCTTGCCCCTGCGCATAGAGAGCACCGAGTCGACCTCTCCTTGATCTTCTTTTCCATATTGTGCCGCCAGCACAAGTCCTAGCTCGCCCCAAGATCCAATCTCCTAAAGCTCCAGATCAGACTGTCGACGGACGCCACCCACGTTCCCAGTGACTCCGGCGACACCAGGACTAACGGCTGCGCCATAAGAACTGCACGGAGGAGGAGGATTCGATTCAGGCGACCACAAGCTGGATTTGTTTATCGCACCGGACGAAATTGGCGATCACATCTACTCTGTTCATCGACTTCGTCGGACGAATTCGCCGCGTATGGTAAGAATCAGATCGCTTCCTTGCATAGTAATCTCATATCATGTAGTCTACTTCATAGACAAGCTTCTGTAGACCATCTGTGGCTTTCTCCATGTCCACTCTTGACCATGCCCTCCAACATCGGCATGGTTATGCCAACGTCATTTTTCAGCACAACTTAATGCAATCCTTTCGTGTCACTTTGTTCAAATCATGTCCATTAATATAGAGAATAAAACGAATCTCCAATCCGACCATCATATCATACTCCACTGATGCCAATTCGTCGAATAGTGACATTGCCATACAAATCCTTTTCTGGTTCATCTTTACACTTCGATCTAAACATGTGAAGGTACCTAGACGACCTTAGGAACCATTTGGTGGATTTGTATTGTAAATACACTGGGTAGAATTAAAGTTAGGCTTTAATATACGGTATTGATTTATATGCTTGATTTTGTGTGTGATTTATTTTCTTAGTTGAACCACATGTGTAGGTGTTTTCTGCAGTTTATGTATATTGTTTGCTGACATGGGTAGATGGTCGTTTCGTTTATATTTAAATAGTTGTTTATGGTTTATTATATTGTTAGTTTTGCTTGTGTTACTTTGTAATTATCACTAGCATGATCACGTACGTGATATCTCGTGTGATGTTGATCCATGTTTAATATTTGTTCAAGCATGACTTGTTACTATTAGCTTGTCATCTTAATGCATGTTTAGATATGGGTTTGTTTGGTAGTCTATTATTTGTTTCGTGCTTTATATGATGATGGCGTACTTTGTTTCCTAGGGCTGCTTAGTGGCTCATGCATAGATTTAACTGTTGTATCATGCAATAAGTAATGTTATTACATGTGTGATGTTTGCCTAGTTTATCATTCATGCTTAGATATCTTTGCATATTGTGTACCATGTGTTCCATATAATGTTTAGTTCTATTTATTCTAGTGGCATATATTTGTACTAGGATGTATGTTAATGTCCTTCATGTATTTATAGCTAGATCTAACCTCATGTCACATTTGATTGCTCCATTCTTTGTGTTAGGTTTACCAATGTTTAGATTATTTTTCATGTTAGCATTGCATGTTATATAGTGCTTTATCTCGTGTATGCTAGCACAGATTTACGCGCTAACTAGATGATAGTATGCTTCCAGTTGTTGTTTGGTTCTAGATGTATATAGTGCTGCATACATGTATGTCAGCTTACTAGTTGTGTGTTACTTGTTGTAGTAGATCATCTCGTGCTTATGGTAGTTTGTATGTCACGTAAGTATTGCATGATAGTATCATATCGTTGTGTATATGCTTGTGAGCATATGTTTTCTTTTAAGTGGAGTGTTGAGTGTCATGCGTGTGATCTTGTAGTATATACTTGTATGCCTTTTCGTCTCATGATAGTAATATTAGGCTTCACCGTTATGTAGTACAATGCTATAGTATCTCCCAAATGTATAGTCTTGTATATCATTCATGATTAGTCATATAGTGTTATGTTGACCTTGCTTAGTATTTACTATGCTTTGTTTGCTATAAGTTTGTAATGATATTCTTGTTATGAAAGGTATTTATAACTTGTTCATGTATAGTTATCTTAGGTTGATATCTTGCTATGACTTGATTTGTATGTTTTAGATATTGTTACACCTTGTTTAGTTCCTAGTTTATTCTCGTTGGAGTTTAGCTATCGTAGTATTTATTTATTGGTTATTTTATCCTTGTGAGTTGTGATGTATAGCTATATGATGCGCTAGTGTAATGTGTGTTTTCATAGTAACATCTTTAGTTTGCAATTGATGTTGTTTTATGATGATGATGTTTATCTTAGCTCTTGTATTGCTTATATGCTTATGATGGCATGCTAGATAATCCTTGTTAAAGCTTATATTACTAGTATGACATGTATTGGTTTGATTATTGCAAACTAGTATGATATGGTTTGTTGATATGTCTTGTTTACATGTTTGCTAAGTATCTAGTTTTTCTATAGTTTATATGTTATTGAGTTTATCGGGTTACACGGGTACGACCAACTATGTTATAGCCCCTATGTTGGGTTTGTAGACAATATAGTAAGATCTACATGTATCTCTTTATGACGACATTCTAGTATGATAATCTATCCACATATCTAATCCTAGTTCTTTATATTGATAATCTATCCTAGCATCCTATCCATGTCATTTGATTCATATCTGAGTTGTCACAACTCACTTTCACAATTCTATCAAGTTGTTCTACATTCTTCTCCCACTACTACTCCTTGCATTCTCATTTGTATTTCATTTGGATTTGGTAATTATTGCTCTGGTATTTATTTGGTTGCCATTTGCTATCGATACGACGAGTAGGGAGTGACGTGGTTGGACGGATATAATCAGCTTATTGAAGAACGTGGTTATAATCAGCTTACTGAAGAAGAATAATAAGAAGAAGATTCGTCAACGAAGGCATGCCCCCCTCTCATGTTTTTATCCTATGTTTTTAAAAAGGGGCATTATTTTATTGTTTTACAAATATGCATGCTATTTTATTCAAGTTACTGGCGTGTCGATTGACACACCAGCCTGATCCGCTTGTCGCCTTATACTTGATACCCTGAGTAGAAATTATATAGTAATCATGTAGAGTAGAAATGCTTAGCCATGCTTAATATCCAGTAGGATAACTTTATCTTGCCTCTTTGGAGGAATTGGTTGACCCTTGGGTCACAAACATCTTTCTGAACTTGATGAGCTCGTTGAGCTTGGCTGATAAGCCGTTGTTGCTTCCTCTACTCTACCTTCTACTCTGGGTGAAACTTACCATCTAACACTGGCGCGGGCGACTGCTGGATCAACAATGAAGGAGCGATTGGCTGCCCTTCACAAGCTGAAGGGGGCAATCCGTCGTCCGTGCCGTATAAGGGCCTAATAAGTCTTGGATTTGAAGATTGTGACCACCGTACAACCACATGCTAATGGGCTCTGGCTGGGTCAAGTAAGTTAGTCAGCCTTTGGTGTCGATGTCGCCGTACCGCAGATGGGGTGTCTGCCTACGGGAGAATCCTTCGGCACAGATGGGGGGACCGGTTTGGGGACGTACTCTCAGTTCCGGTGCCATACCCGGTGGGCATGTCACATCTTTGGGGGATCTAGCTAAAAGCCCTTGTCACGAATTCTCTATTGCTATGCTAGCGACGGCTGGTTGCAATTTGGTGAGTTTGTGACGTGTGGTGAAAGTGTACCACCTCTGCAGAGTGTAAAACTATTCGAATAGCCGTGTCCACGGTCATGGACGACACATGAATCTTTCTTGACATACAGGAACCCTGTTTTGCTACTTCCCTCTACCCTATTCTGGAATCTTATGGAGAACGTGAGGTGTCGAGGACACTCACAATGATGAGAAACATTACACTGAATACAAAACCTGTTTTCATCTAAAATCGTTTTTATCAAAACTACTACATATGGTATTGCAAACAAAATTAGCTTTTATGCAAAAGAACCATATAGCCTTTCTTTGAAGCCACATGTAGCTATTATAGGTTTTGCATGAGGGGGCACGCTGAGTACATTATTATGTACTCATCGCATTGCTTTTGTTGATTATTCAGATCACTACGAAGAAGAAGAAGACTACGACTACTACGACGATGCTTAAGAGTGAGGCCTCGTGGACTACATCGACTGCCTGTGGCTAGATGGAGTCACTTCGCATTTATATTTCCGCTGAGCTTTCTGATTGTAACAAATGTCACAAGACATTTCGCTATTGCTATACAAACTATGTAACTGTACATTTTGTACGTTCTGCAATGGTATCATTTCGCTGTGTTGTCAACATTGATCTTGGGATTGACATGATTACACAGGAGGTCTGGAAGTGTAATTCCGGTCCTCACAATATGCTGGTTGCTTCAAGACCTACTGGTCATTATGAGAGAGGGAGATACGGTTTCATATATCTCAATAATATTAAGTCACCTCTCTTGATGTTGAAAGTTTTGAAGTTGCACTTGTTTTACCTTCCTATGCTAGTCACTTTGTGCTTCAATAATTTGTTTTCTTACAAGATTCCTTTGCATAGGAAGTGAGTTAGACTTAAATGTGTTTGATATTTGCTTCTTGATGCTCTCTTATATTCAACTCTTATTCTTATGAGAGCATCAGTATAATCATCATGTCTAGCTAAAAGGCTTTAAAGAAAAGCGCTCATGGGAGGCAACCCATTTTATTTTCTGTTATTTTATTTTGTTGAGTCAAGGAACTTGTTTACTTCTGTAACAATTCCTTTGTATCTTTTATTTTTCATTTTGTTGTGCCAAGAAGAGCCTCTAATAGCAAGAGATGCTAAAAGTTTAGTTGCTGTCCAGAAACAGATTTATGTACCTCATGGTAAACATTCGTGAAAAAACACAGAACATTATTTTAATCTGCAAATTTTTGTGCAGAATCCTGAACTTTTTACCTATCTTTCGTTAGTTCAGAGTTTTCTGATTTGAGCGACGTAAGTGTCTCGAAAAAATCGTCTTTACGGACTATTCTGGTTTTGACAGATTCTGTCTAGTTTTGCATTCTCTCTTTTACAAGTGTTAAGTGAAATTCTTTAAAGAGCTTCACATAAGGCTAGTAAACAGTAGCTAATGTTTAAAATGATTCTTATAATGTGTCTTTGCGGAACCAAGTTAGGTTATGATTTGATGCACTAACCCCTCTAATGAAGAGCTTAAGCTTGGGGAGGCTCCCCTGGATCTCCCCTATGCAATTTTCAAGAAGTCACAAGCATCTAAGCTTGGGGATGCCCAAGGCATCCCCTTCTTCATCAATAAATTATCAGGTCAGCTCTAGTGAGTCTATATTTTTATTTCTTCACATATTATGTGCTATTCTTGGAGCATCTTGTGTGTTTTATTTTCTGTTTTGTTTTTGTTTTGTTCTCTGGTCACTACAATGTTTGATCACAACATTCTTGTTTGGGAGAGATACACGCTCCGCTTTATCATAGAATACTCCTGTTTTTCGCTTATACTTGTTGAGTATTCCGTTTATGTTCTGTTAGCTTTTAGCTCTTGTTTTGCATGTATCTCTTGTTAGAGCTATTAGTTCTTTTGTAGAAAGTACTCTCTTGATTCACTTATATCTTTTTGGAGAGTTGGTTAATATGTTGGAACAGTAAATGTCATGCATGTGGTTTGGTATAAAGAAAAAAATGCTTACACGGTCTTGTAGATCATTTGTCTTGAATAACTTGATGCTTTTCAATTGTTTTGAGTTATCAAGTAAGTAATGTTTAAACTTGTGTATCATGTAAGTAAAGGCTCATTAGTGAAGAACTACCGTTAAAGCTTGCAGTTATTTGATTTGTCATAATTGGTAGTTCCAAAGTGTAGATATTTTCTGTTAAAAGGATGTTTTGTTTAACAAGGAAGACAGTATGGAGTCTTATAATTTTTCTCTTATGTTCATCATATGGTTCTTTTTGTACCAGTTGACGTTATGTTTTTGCTTAAAATAACATTGCTAGCCTAAACTCTGTACTGAGCGGGAATGCTTCTCGTACATCCAAAACCATGAGCCAAAATCCATGCCATCTGCGTCCACCATACCTACCTATATGTGGTATTTTCCTGCCACTCCAAGTAAATTTGTCATGTGCTACCTTTAAACTATTCAAAATTGTTATTACTCCTTATTTGTGTCTCTGTTTACCAGCTCATGAGGAAGTGGTAGATGGTCTTTATTACACTTGTCAAACAGACTTTATTCAAGGACTAGTAGCTTACATCTGCTTATCCATAATTTTGCAAAAAGAGCTGGCAGCGGGGTGCCCAGCCTCCTTAATTTACAACTTTCATCATAAACTCTCTTCACATTTTGTTAACTGAGCATTCGGTCAAACATCTGCATGTGTAAACCAAAGAGATAGAGGAATGATCTGCTTGCTGCAGAAATAACGTTCCTCATGGGAGCCACTCTTAAAAAGTCTGGTTGGCATGGGTAATACTGTATTGTTTTCTACCATTCGTTGACAATTAACATGCACCTCTCAAAATATATTTTTACTCTCTATAGGATTTCAAAAACTAAAAAGCTCTAGCACATGATTTAATCCCTGCTTCCCTCTACGAAGGACCTTTCTTTTACTTTTATGTTGAGTCAGTTTTCCTACTTCTTTCTATTCTCCACAAGTAAACACTAGTGTCAACCTTGGTACAAGAATTGTTATATGTTAGCATATTAGACTTATTATGCTGATGTGTATTGACATTATCCATGAGATAAATAAGTTGAAAGTTGAAGCAAATGCTGAAACTTAAATCTTCCTTTGTGTTGGTCAAACACTTTTGATTTGAAAATGTTGCTTGGTGAGCTAACTCTTATGCAAATTCTCATAGCCCATGTCTCCAAAGTACTATCCATGAAAAGTTTTTTTTGTATGATATGTTATGTTTACTCTTTTTTTACTTTTTAGCAAACTATAGACAATTGTCTTGGACCACTTCATTCAGTTCATATGATTTACATTACTATATGATCAAGATTGTGTTGGTAGCATGTCACTCCAAAACTTATATTGTTATTATCATTTACCTACTCGAGGACGAGTATGAACTAAGCTTGGGGATGTTGATACGTCTCAAACGTATCTATAATTTTTTATGTTCCATGCTTGTTTTATATCAAATGCCACATGTTTATCCTAAAGTTTATATCATTTTACGACATTTATTGGACTAACCTATTAACCTAGTGCCCAGTGCCAGTTTCTGTCTGTTTTGTCTGTTTATTGCAGAAAAGGCCCAAAAAATGAAAGTGCTCGGAATTGGACGAAAATTTACCTAAATTATTTCCAGCACAAATAAGCCACGAAGCCAGAAGACCGCCTATAGGCAGGCCCCACAGCCACCAAACGGCCTAGGGGCGCGGCCAAGGCATCTCCTACGCCGTGGGCCTGCCTGGTCCACCTCTCCACCGTCTCGCGACACCTCTTCACCTATAAAATCACCCGTGACCTAAAAATGCTAGAACCATGAAGACTTTTCCCAGAAACGCCTCTGAGCTCTGCCGCCACAAAAAAATCCTAATTCGAGGGACAAAAGTCTCTGTTCCGGGACCCTGCCAGGATGGGGAAGTGCCCCAGGAGCCATCTTCATCGCCATTGTTGCTTCCCATGATGAGGAGGGAGTAGTTCTCCATCGAGACTGAGGGCTCTATCGGTAGCTATGTGGTTTATCTCTCTCTCCCATGGTGTGATCTTTATGTGATCATGAGCATTGTAATCTAGTTGAATTCATAGATGTTTCCCCTTCATTATGTTATGGATATGCTACACAATTGGTTGTATCATTATAATTTCCGGAGTTACCTTTGTCCCACGGTGCGAAGAGGACAGTGCGCGTGCCGTGTGTGACTCTAGGGATAATAGATTAGAGGGATATTTACCATGAGTTGTTCCTTGTGTTGGATGTCACTATAAAATTGTGGTGTTTGTATAGTACTACTTGGGTGCTCTTGATGACAGTGTGGGTTGCCCTAGGTTGGGAATGACGAACTTTAAGGTGTGCTTGTGTAGCCCTACACGGTGGTCTTGGTGTTCTATGATATTGTGGTGTTTGTTTACTCAGACTTTAAGGTGTGCTTTTGTAGCCCTACACAGTAGATTGATATTTCTATCCAACATGAGAATAGTTCAGAGTAGCATCTAAGTTGCATAATGAATAGGAATTATTTATATATGTCCAGTTACATTATTATTGTTGAGAGTGACCACTAGTGAAAGTATGCTCTCTAGGCCTTGTTTCCAAGCACTGAAACACCGTTTGTCTCCAGTTGTGCTGCATGTTTGCTCGCTGCCATTTTTACTACAGATTGCAATTACCACTTGTTAATATCCATATCACCTGCATTTTACCATCTATTCGCCGAACTGGTGCACCTATACATCTGACAAGTGTATTGGGTGTGTTGGGGACACAAGAGACTTCTTGTATCTTAATTGCAGGGTTGCTTGAGAGGGATATCTTTGACCTCTACCTCCCTGAGTTCGATATACCTTGGGTTACTCACTTAAGGGAAATTTGCTGCTGATCTACAAACCTCAGCACTTGGAGGCCCAACACTGTCTACAAGAATAGAAGTTATAGTGGACATCAGTCGCTCTCCAGATCTAGGCTTGCTAGCGAGTTGAAGATATAGCCCACGAAGACATGGATGTCACCAAAGTGGATGACGTGAATGGCTCTTACGTAGTCTGCTTCCGGTCCCCACTCTGAGTTGTCGATCGGGGGAACGCCATCGACCATCTTGACTTGGCTAACGACGAGATCCTCAGCCCCCAGGATTGATCCAGTGCGGAACGTGACGCTCTTAACCGCAAGCCCCACGGTGGGCGCCAACTGTCGTGTGTTTGTCATGGCAGATGACATTGGGATGACTTCGTAGGTGTGGGATTACACGATTCGAGCGTCTCCGAGCTTAGGATCACAGGGCACGAGGAATACGATGTTTACCCAGGTTCGGCCCCTCAATGTGAGGTAAAAACCTACTTCCTGCCTACCCTAGATTGGAATTGATGTGAAAATATGGTGTTACAAGGGTGCGGTTCGATGTATCGAATCGCCTCTAGATCTAGGGCTTGGAACTTGAGAGCTTCTACGTCCTGCGAGTCCTCCTTATATACCCGGAGGCTCGCTAGGTTACAAGGAAAGCTTCTCTCCTTTGGAAAGCATAAGCCAAAGTCCTACTTGGAGACTAATCATATTCGTGTCTGCCAAGCCGAGTTATCTCTAATCTTCTATACCCTTCTGTTATTGCGTCATGATCTTGGGTCAGCCTATCTTCGTGTAAGCCCACGTGTGGTGCGGTTGTAAACTACTTATGAGTCGCCTTACAACTATGGGTCGCGGGTTAACTTACGGAGTATTCCCCCGACAGACTGTGTCACATGAAATCAAAGTCTCACGACTCTATCTACTTCATTGTGTGGTTGTCGTGGCCAATGTATTCATTGCATGGGAGGATGTGATGTTTTTGGAGAAGCTCTATTTGCGTGGTGGGGATAGGGTTGGGAGGGAGAGAACTTACACAACGACGGAAGGGTCTAGGAGAGATTTTTTGTAGATGGCAATGACGCAAGACAGAGGAGTCAGCGAGTCGCCATCCGATGGCGCCCTCGTGGTCACAATAACAGCAGTTACCGCCACTAACTCATGTGACAGAAAATGTTCATAGAATACCATGTCACTAACAGGACCTTAAACCTCATCGGTGACAAGTTTGGCCCCGTCATAAATAATTGATCAGAGATGCCTTTTACAATCAATGACGAGCAACGACCGGTCAACACTTACGTGCAAACGCTGACGGATTTCATAGCCATATGTCAGAATAAGGGTTCATGGGAGGGGGGATGATGCATCAGAAGTCAGTAGAAAAACCACCTTCGGTTCGGGCCTTCCGTCCCGGCCAATGTTTGAACCGGGACTAATGGGAGTATTAGTCCCGGTTCGAACGGCCACGGCGCCGGCCAGCTCCAGTTCTGGTTCGTTGGGGACCTTCAGTCCCGGTTGGTAATACCAACCGGGACTAAAGGGTCGCGGCATGCGGCGCAGAGGTGGGGCCAGCGCGAGCACCCTTTAGTCCCGGTTCATATCACGAACCGGTACTAAATATGGGCTTTAGTACCGGTTCATGATACGAACCGGGACTAAAGTGTTCCCTATATCATCTTCCACCCCCGAGCCAGCCATCTCCATTTTTGAGCTCGAGTTCATCACCATTTTCTCCTCTGTTTCCTCTCCCGAGCTCGAGTTCATCCCCATTTCTTTCCACCATTTGTCAAGATTGGAGGCACCCCATCTATCCAAGTGTTAGCAACTTCATCCTTTCTTCCGGCGTTGCTACTTTAGCTCATTTCATTGCTAGTTTAGCTCATTTCATTTTTGTAGTGCTAGCTAGGTGTTTGTTGAAATGCCTAAGTTAGGGAGTTCATTTGTTTTATATGCATTTTGAGCTCAAATTAAAGTATGATTTGTGGGTTTTAGTGTCGTCCCGTCCCCGTCCTCACCGCCGTCGATCGCTCGCGTCGTCCCGTCACCGGCACCACCTCGGTGAGCCTTTTGTTTTTATCTTTTATTTTAAAAAAATCTTACTTATATGATTTAGATGCATAGTTATTACTTGTATAATTTTCTTATGTTTTTTTATATGTATAGTGCCATGGTTTTGATATCCGTCCCCGTCGGCCCTTGTTCGGTCTATGATTCGGATGTGGTATATTTTTATAACTATTTGTTTCATTTCGCATTTATGACAATTATGCCTACCAACTGGACATAGATTTTTTTTATCTAGGAGGTAGTTGAACCGGAAATTCCAACCGACCCTCTTGTCGATATGCTAAATTTATTTGAAAAAGAAAACAATGATTTGAAAGCAAAACTGAAAAGAAGTGAAGATCTTCGTCTCCAATGCCTAGAAGAGAAGATGAAATTGGAGTTCGTTCTTGCTGACGTCGTCGATAAACACAAGATCAAGATGGATGCAATGCGCTTGAAGATTAGAAAGATTAGAAAATACGTCATTCATAAAGAGGCTTGGTATCATTATGTTGTTGGTTTAATAATTATCTTAGTTGCGATTTTGATCGCATTTGTTGTTGGATTTAAATTCTTTAGATAGTTGTATGTTAGTTTCAATGTATATTTTATGAGAACTATGTATTACATTTGGTCACTACTCTACTTTAGTTTTAATGTGATGAACTTGTATTAATTAATTTGCTCAGTTCTCTATTCATGATGTAGTGTATTAGTTTTTGATCTATTTATGTAATGCAGATGAGCCGACAATGGATGTACGGTGACCGACGCAGTCCCGAGTTCATTAGTGGCCTGTATAAGTTTTTCCATGTGGCTGAGGCAAACAGGCGGTCGAATGGTTTCATTTGTTGTCCATGTAGTGTCTGTAAGAATACGCAGGATTACTCTACCTCAAAAACCCTACACTACCACCTGTTGCAGTCCGGTTTCATGTCCGGCTATAATTGTTGGACCAAGCACGGAGAAAGAGGGGTTATAATGGAAGACAATGAAGAAGAAGAGGATGATGACAACTATCCTATGTTCACTGAACACGGTGGTACTACAATGGGGGAAGACGAAGCTGAAGAAGTGCCTATTGTTGATGAGCCCGATGATGATCTTCGTCGGGCCATTCTTGATGCACAGATAAACTGCGGAAGTGAAAACGAGAGGTTGAAGTTGGATAGAATGTTGGAGGATCACAAAAAATTGTTGTACCCAAATTGCGAAGATGGCCAGAAAAAGCTGGGTACCACACTGGAATTGCTACAATGGAAGGCAGAGAATAGTCTATCTGACAAGGGATTTCAAAATTTGCTGAAAATAATAAAGAAGATGCTTACAAGGTGACGAGGGGTACACTCATCAAATCCCATGGTTAAGGACCTAGGGTTGAGATTATGGGGAGAGAACGTGGTAGTACTGGTAGTTTCGTCGGCTCACAAGTAGAGGCAAAGATTTATCCAGATTCAGGCCCCTCGGGTGGAGGTAAAGACCCTACTTCCTGCTTGTCTGGTATTGATTGTGTGAGATTATGCGATTACAGGGGAGCTCCGGCGAGGTATCGATCTCGCTAGAGCTTTTGGTGGTTCGAGTGTGGCTTGGTCCTAGATCAGCACCCCTCCCAGCCCTTAAATAGGCTGGGTCTCGGGAGTTTGTAACCGACCTAGTTTACACATAAGGAAAGTATAAACCGACTATGCCTATGCCTAATCTTGGAGGGTACTCCATCTTGTTGGGCCTCTCGCCTTGGGCTTCGAGTTGACTCTTCGCTTGTTGGGCCTTAGTCGTCACGTGCACCAGGTACCTTCACGGTAGGGTACCCGAGGTGTATACCCTTGTCAGTAGCCCCCGAGTACTTGTCTGACTCGAAGAATCGGGCATGGAGTCATTCGTAAGTGCACGTCATATGCCTTGTATTTTGTATTTTTATAATTGGAATTCCTGTATGAATAGCACATGTTGGCTATGTCGAGTATCTCATCGACTGTGGTTTTTGTTTATGATCAAGGGATAATAGCTTAGCAGGCCCAGTACACTCGACGGATCGGGACTGGTTAACTACACATTCGGGTAAAACCTTACTAGCTTTCAATCAAACTCGAGTCCCCAGACTCGAATCTGGAACAAACTGGTCAGATTCGATTAGGCCGCGGAGGTCTTACTGAGTCGATCTGCAGTATAGATTTGAATTTTACCCAACGCGTCCGTCTGGATTTTTCATCATGTCTGCTGACACGGAAAGTATAAGGATTGACGTTGCTGGAACAGTCCTTAGCCCAGCTCGAAAGTTCGGCGGGTCTTACCTTTGCACTATGCGTGCAGCATCTGAGGTATTTGCGGCGGACGCAACTCGGGAATATTTCGAGTATGATTTTGTATATGAAGTGAACCGATGATTTTGTCGACTAACACTTTGTCATTATTCTATCGGGTTTGCGACAGCGCTTCCGATGGGAGTAGCCCCCGAGATTGTGCTTTATTGCTTGCAATGGAGGATAATCTCAAATCCTTTTTATCCTATGCACTCTTAGTTGAAGAAATTTTTGATATGCTCCCGATGGGAGTAACATGTCTTTAGTCGAAGAGACAGTCGAGTGACCATACACCCGAAAACAATCGAGTGATTGATATGCATTGGGCGAACCCGAAATCTTTTCTGAACAAACCTCTTGCAATGACGTCAGGGATGACGTTTTATGGCGACTGCGCTATCTAACACGCGGTGGCGTGCGCTATGCTGAGATGGATGGGACGTGACACGTTTGTGGGCCCATTGTGCAGCGCTTGACCAAACGACGATGCCGTTTGGACTAGATTTGACCGTTCTGACGCGGTTTTTATGGGGCCGTGATGATGGTTCCTCGTTTTTTCGTGCGTAGTGGGCGGAGTGACCGGCGATGGTTGCCCTCCGCGCTGCCACGTGTACGGCTGGATATGCAACTCTGCCCATGATCTCGTATCAACGATGCAGATTCATTGTGCTGAGGTTAAAAGGGTGTGGCAGCGTAAATAATCTTTTTACTTGCCATCTGTGCACCGCCGCTGTTGCTTCTTTTTCCTCCTCTGCCTACGCATCCCCTCTCTCTTGCGAACCGCCACCTCCATGGCGCCCAAGAGAAAAGCTGCGCTTGCCGCCGCCGCTGCGGTGGCTGGTGGGAGTGCAAGCACCGCCGCCGCCAAGGGTGACGCGGATGTGACCTTGGACAAGAAGACCGACGATTGGACGCGGTCCACCATGAAGCTGTCCAGGCTAGAGGGCTATCGGCGGGATGGATGGATCCCCTCCGCCGAGCTGCTGGCGACGCGCCTCCCCGGAGACGAGGTAAGCCCTCAACCCAAGGAGGGCGAGCGCGTATGCTTTCACGATTTCATGAATAGGGGATTCTCATTCCCTATTCACGATTTTGTGCGGGCTCTGATGTACGCGTACAAGGTGCAACTGCACGATTTTACGCCCAACTCCATTATGCACATTGATGTATTCTTTGTGCTGTGTGAGTGTTTCTTGGGTGTTCACCCACATTGGGGTCTTTGGAAGAAGATCTTTACTGTGAGGGAGAACGCCGGAAAGAAGAGCGTTTATGCTGTTGGCGGCTTCAACATTCAGAGCCGCAAAAAGTCGCATATTTCGACATTAAACAAGTCGAATCTGCGCAAGGTTGGAGGCAGAAGTGGTTCTACTTCACCACCAACCAAGAGGGACTGCCGCCTTTGATCCCCACGCGCCTCTGGTGAAGACACGGGCTTGGCTGCATCAGACCACAGCTGCTGAAGAGGCTGAGGTGAAGCCTTTGATGGCCAAGATTGCCAAGCTTATGAAGACTGTGGGCCGAAGTGAGCGGCCTGCATTTGATTTCAACCTTCATCAAGAGGGGTGTGCAGCCACTGCGAGTGCGAGCGCACCCCATGTGGGCATTTCAGGGTCCACAGGACCCGACACGTTTGGTGCCTGGCCAAACTCTGCCAGCACCTGATGATGTGGAGAAGCGGGTTCGATCGATCACCAAGCTGACAGCGAACTTTAGCTGCCCACGACGTCATGAACGATAGCTGCCCACTCGATTGTCATGTCGATGCCTTCGACAGTGAGCACCCTTTACCCAAGGTATTCACTTTTTTCCTTTATGCACCTAGCGTTGGAGATATGATTTTTGTCGAGTGATAGCTCATGGCTTGATTATGTACAGGGTTATGTTCCCCTCCAGTGCTTGCCCCCACTACCCGAAGATGGGGATACCACGAGATAGAGGTTTTGCTGGCTGATCACAAAGCCGACGACGTCTCACTCGTCTCCGCGCACACCCCTACAGAGGAGGCAGAGGACTCCGAGCAAGAGGAGGATGTGGTTCCACTCCTGAAGCGCGTCGTGCAGACGATATGAAATCGACTGCAGAAAGCTCGCCTCCGCATGCCACTCGAGGCGAGGATTCTGATTCTTCTGCGACTGACTCAGGGGAGCCTAAGGGGAAGTCCCCTTCGCGTGCAGCTTCACCGGCTAGGTCGCCGTCATTCAAGGTGTATAGACTACAACACGCTGATTCTCTCGGATGACGACGAACCTCAGTAAGTTTGTGCTGGAACATTATGTGTCATAGGTGATGCTTTATGCGACTGATTCTGATATGTGCAGGCTGGTCGAGGACGACGCACCCAAGGTTGATCTGCCACCGCCTGCACCTGAGGGGACGCCCGTTTCTTCTTCGGGTGAAGCGATTCGCTCAGAGGCCCAACAGACCTCCCGGCAGCTCCTCGACCCGAGCCTCAGGAGAACATGCCTTCCTCATCGGGTGAAACGCTTCCTGCACGTTATAACCACGTAAGTGCGATATGCTCTGTTGTATTTGTGTTTCATCCACAGCTGAAGCCATGTATGCACTGATTCCTGAGTTTTTATGCTGTATAGCCATTCATCCGTACTCTCCTTGAGTCGGGTGACACATATTTGCAAGTGGAGCAGGAACGCGATCAACTGCGAGCCAGAGTGGAGCAGTTGGACCGTAAGAATTTTCTCCTCTCCTTTTATGCCCTTTCTTTTTGTGATGTTCTATTTTCTTGCTAAAAGGTAGCTTGTGCCCGTCGCAGGTGAGAAGGCAACGTCTGCCACCCGTGTGCAAGAGCTTGAGAAGAAACTCGAAGATTCACGGAAAAGGCTCGAGGAGGCGGAGGCACGCGAGACGCTGCAAACTCATCGGCTTCGCGCGCTGTCCCAAGTGCTGGGAGGTAATATGTTTGAGAGAATATTCTCGAGTTTGATCTGACCATCAGTAGTATAACTTATGCTTTTTCCAACAGAAACTGTTGGTGCCGAGCCTGCCATGGACGAGGGCTCATTCGAGGATGCGGCGAGCGCCTTTGACAAAATATGTGCCCGCACTCGAGAGGCTTTTCGCCGGTCCAAGAGTGCACTGACTTCCATATATCAGACCGTGCTGCCCGCAAATTCACCACCCAAGACAGTGGAGGACTTGGCTGACATGTTTGCACCGGGGACAACCACCTTGGCGAACTTCGCCCGAGCCAAATGGTAGGTGGATCCGAGACCACCCTCATTCTGTTAAGGGGCAATGGTGTTGCGGGTGATTTTGCGACAGCCCTGGCTGGTTTCCCGAAGAGTTCTGGTGGAAAACCAGCCATTACACGCTATGAAGATGGAAGCTGGAACACTGTCGAAGAAGATGGTGACCATGCTTGAGAAGCGTGCCGCGTGTGTCTGAGCGTGCCACTCATGCTGCTAGGGCTAGGTCTGAATCAGTGTCAGACGTAGCATAGTCGACTTTTATGTCTTGTTATGCTTTTGCTTGTAAAGAACTTGAATGCTGCCCAGGGCTTTTGTTTATATGAATTGCATCTTTTGCTCTGCTTCATGCTATCGTTATGCATGTCTTTTGGAAAACAGCCCCCGAGCCTGCTTGGCCGGGGTTTGTGCAAGTATGATGTGAAACTTACTTGAAGTATATTTTGTGTAGTCTGAAGGTCGTGCTGCAGCAACTGGTTCATCTGCAAGCAGCTCCAAACCCAAGCACACTCGAAGCGTGAATGACCAGAAGCTGATTGAATATCTCACGCAGAAATTCACAGCTATGGAGGCAGAGTTGAAGGAGACCAAGGCTTCCCTTGCTGATCTCCAGTCGAGACCCTCACCCTCTACAGAGCGAGAGTTGTTCTTGCTGGCGGAATTGGACAAGGTGAATCTGCAGCTCGAGTGTAAGTTCACCCGATACACACTTCTTCTTTTGCTTCGGGAAGGCTCGAATATACGAGCTGATTATGCTATGAATGCGCAGGTGCCTGCTTTGATAAGAAAAGGAGGAGATCCGAATACGCGAGCGACTGGACGATCAGGCCAATAGACAGAATTTACCCATCACCCCTTCTGGTCAGATAGGGATAGGAGTCAGACACTTGTGACTCTTTATGATCGCGCCTGGCGTGTGGCTGTTGTGCTGGAGAGCTGTAGGCAAGCCTTCTCCAGGATACACCACACGTTGTTCCCCCTAAATGAACAGCCGGAGGGTTTGTCGGCCTTGCTAGGAAAATTTCGCAAGGGCAAGGCCATCAAGAAGTTTGTGCGAGAGCAACTCATCAGTGGAGCAAATGTGGCACTCGCCTTTGTTCGGACACATCACCCGAATCTTGATCTGAAGAAGATTGCCCTGGGACCAGCACCTGTACCTGGCGGTGGTCCTGTGCCTATGGAGGAACATTACAAGGAGACCCGCGTGGATGCCCTTGTATTGGTTCATCATGTATTAAAGGAGGAGGAAAAATGGGCTCCACCCAAAGATGAGCCTGTAGATTAAGGTTTTATGTACAGGGGTCAGCCCCCGAGTGTAATTTTGCCACTTGTGCATATTTTTTTATGTGTATGCGCGCAGCCCCCGAGTGTATCGAGTGGGTTTTATGAAATATACAGAGTATGGAACTAAATTGCACAGCCCCCGAGTAATCGAGTGAGGCTGTGAATTTTTTGCGATGTTTGAAGCTGCAACTCCTGATTTGAGCAACTTTTTATTTATGTATGATTTTTATGACCCAGCCCCCGAGTATCGAGTGCGGCTGGGGTATTATGTTTGAAGGAGCAAAAACTCATGCTTTGAGACAGCGCAGCCCCCGAGTATTCGGGTGAGGCTAAGTGTGTGCGAATAAGTTATGCGAGTAGTAAGCAGGAAAATATGAGGAATCATTGATTATATTCCATTTTTGAATGTTAGGCTGCAGGCCGCCTCATTAAAAACCTTCCAGTCCCCGCAGGTACCCTGGTAAGGAAAAGAGCGCGTCTGAAACCTGCAGCCATCCGACATATGTGCCTATTACATTGTGCGACTGAACAATCTAAGCATAGAAACGGCGCAGCTGCGCAACGTTCCAAGGATTATGTGAGAGTTCGCCTGTCTTCGCGTGCTTCAGTCTGTATGCTCCACCGCCAATGACCTCGGTGATGATGAAGGGTCCTCCCATGGGAAGCAAGTTTGTGCACCTTCTTTTGCTTCAGTCGAAGCACCAGGTCGCCAACCTCGAAGGACCTGGTACGCAGTCGACGGCTGTGATAGTTGCGTAGATCTTGCTGATAAACAGCTGTGCGTGCTAGCGCCGTGTTGCGTGCTTCTTCGAGCAAGTCGACTGCATCTTCGAGTGCTTCATGTGCATCTTCTTCGTTGTATGCTTCGACTCTTGGTGCGTTGAACCTTACATCTGATGGCAGGATTGCCTCTGCACCGTAGACCATGAAAAATGGGGTGAACTGTGTTGAAGCGTTAGGAGTTGTGCGTAGGCTCCATAGCACAGATGGAAGTTCTTCGACCCAAGCACCCGCGGCCCTTTTGAGTGGCACCAGGAGGCGTTTCTTGATTCCGCTCGTCACAAGTCCATTGGCTTTTTCGACTTGGCCATTGGACTGCGGGTGTGCCACGGATGCATAGTTGAGCGCGATATCTTGCTCTTTGCAGAAAGTTCGGAACTCTTCAGCCGTGAAGTTTGTACCGTTATCAGTGATGATACTGCTTGGTACGCCGAAGCGGTATATGATGGATTTTATGAAATTGACTGCTGTAGTGGCAGTCGAACTTGTGATAGGGACTGCTTCGATCCACTTGGTGAACTTGTCGACCGCCACCAGAAGGTGAGTATGCCCTCCATGGGAGGATTTTTTGAGTGGCCCGACCATATCGAGCCCCCATGGGCGAAGGGCCAGGCCAATGGTATTGTCTTCAACGCCGATGCGGGTGCGTGCGGCTTTGTGGCGAATTTTTGACAGCCGATGCACCTTTTGACTATGTCCTCCGCGTCTTTGAGTGCTGTGGGCCAGTAGAAGCCTGCGCGAAAGGCTTTGGCTACGAGTGATCGACTGCTGGCATGATGCCCGCAGGTACCTGCATGAATATCACGAAGGATGGCTTGGCCATCTTCAAATGCTATGCAACGTTGGAACATACCTGATACGCTGCTTGTATAGTTCACCGTTGATGACGTGTATGCTTTAGATCGTCGAGTGACGCGTCTGACTCTGTTATGTCTTCAGGTACCTCGCCGCGGAGTATGTATGCGAGGAAAGGTTGAGTCCAAGTTGGCTCGATGAGGAGTACCTCGACTGGCGGGTCCTCTGTGCTAGGTGCTTTGCTCTTGGCTGCTGCCTGATGTAGGAGATGTTCTTTTTCTTGATGGACCGTGCTCGATGCGCTCGAAGAAGACACCAGGTGGAACTGGTGCTTTGGTCGCGCCAATGTTGGCTAGCTTATCTGCTTCTTCATTGCTCTCACGCCCTATGTGCCGCAACTCGCAGCCTTCGAAGCTGCCCTCCATGATGTTGTACAGGTCACGGTAGGCGATCATATTATCTGCGATTGCATCGCAGGCCTTCATTGTTTGCTGCACCACAAGATTCGAGTCACCGTAGATCATCAGTCGAGTGCATCCGAGGGCTTTGGCCATCCTCATGCCATGGATCAGGGCCTCGTACTCTGCTTCGTTATTGGATGGGAACTCGAATCCCATCTGCAGGATGTAGCGAAGCTTGTCGCCTTTTGGTGATATGAGGATGACACCTGCGCCTGCGCCTTCGTTTTTCTTCGAGCCGTCAAAGTACATAGTCCATGAGTTGGACACATCTGGCGCTCCTGGCAGCTGAGCTTCGATCCACTCGGTGTGGAAGTCAGGTAAGACTTGTGCTTTGATGGCCTTCGGGTAATCATACTTGATATCTCGCGGTGCTAGCTCGATGAGCCATTTTGCGACTCGCCCAGTTGCGTTGGGGTTTGTGAGGATGTCCCCGATCCCTGAGGTGCTGATTACAGTGATCGGGTGCTCGGAGAAGTAATGCGTCAGCTTCCTTGAGGACATGAACACGGCGTAGGCCAGCTTTTGATAGTGCGGGTACCGCTGCTTTGATATGGAGAGCACTTCACTCAAGTAATAGACTGGGTTGTATGCTTTGGGCGTGTCCCTCCTCCCTTCGTTCGACTACCAGTACGGTGCTCACCACCCTGTTAGTTGCGGAGACATATAGGTACAGTGGCTCGCGTTCCCTTGGTGCGACGAGGATTGGAGGGCTTGTGAGGACTCGCTTGAGGTCCGTGAAGGCTGCTTCGGCTTCTTGCGTCCACTCGAATTTGTCTGCTTTCTTCATCAGTCGATAGAACGGGAGTGCTTTTTCGCCCAGCTTGCTGATGAATCGACTGAGTGCTGCTACTCGACCCGCCAACTTTTGCACGTCATGGAGCTTTGAAGGCCTTTGCATCGTCAAGATGGCCTGTATTTTCTCCGGGTCTGCCTCGATTCCTCGAGCCGAGACTAGATACCCGAGGAGTTGCCCGGCTGGCACGCCGAACGTGCACTTCTTCGGGTTGAGCTTGATGTGGAAGCGTTTGAGGTTTGCGAACGTCTCTCGCAAGTCATCGAGTAGTGTGTTTTCCTCTCTTGTTGTGATGATGTCATCTACATAGACCTGGACGTTTCGCCCAATTTGCTTCTTGAGGCAGTCTTGCATCATGCGCTGGTAGGTTGCGCCTGCGTTCTTGAGCCCGAAAGGCATTGTTGTGTAGCAGTAGACCCCGAGTGGGGTTATGAACGCCGTTTTCTCTTCATCCTCTTCCTTCATCCTTATCTGGTGGTAACCCGAGTAAGCATCCAGGAAGGACAAGCGAGCGCACCCGGCGGTGGAGTCGACGATCTGGTCGATTCGAGGTAGTGGAAAGTGATCCTTTGGACAGCATTTTTGAGTGCTGTGAAATCTACGCACATCCGAAGGATATCTGTGTGCTTCTTCTCTACGAGTACGGGGTTGGCCACCCATTGTGATTTCTTGATTTCTCTGATGAAACCTGCTGCGAGTAGTCTGTCGACTTCGGCTTCGACTGCGGTTCTTTTTGGGCCGGATATGCGGCGCATTGTTTGCTTGACTGGTTTAGCATCTGGAAATAATTGGAGAGAGTGCTCGGCGAATTCCCTGGGAATACCTGGCATGTCGGCTGGACACCACGCAAATATATCCCAGTTCTCACGGAGGAATTCGACGAGCGCGCTTTCCTATGCGATAGGCAGACTCGACGAGACATTGACTGTCTTGGTCGGGTCAGTCGGGTGCACCTGATGCGATCTTGTGTCATTGGTGGCATTGAATGCTCTGTCGACTGCCACCTTTTTTGCTCCGGCATAAGTGTTCGATCGTTGGAGACCGCTAGATCGCGAGTGTTGCTTCCATGCCAAACATCTCAGAGATTTTGCTAATTCTCGGTCGCAAGAGTCAGACTTTTGGAAGTTCCCTTGACTGTGATTACTCCTTTTGGTCCAGGCATCTTCAGCTGGAGGTATGCATAGTGTGGACCGCCATGAATCGAGCGAACGTCGGGCGTCCAAGTATAGCATGGTATTGTGACTTCCAGTCGACAACTTCGAACTCAATCGACTCTGTCCTGAAGTGGTTCTTGTCCCCGAACGTTACGTCGAGTTGTATGGTGCCTTCTGGGCTTATTGCTTTCCCTGGGACGATACCGTGAAAGGTATTTGAAGATCTTGGCAGGTTTTCGACTGACCTGTTCATTTTGCGGAGCGTATCTGCGAAGATGATGTTTATGCCGCTGCCACCATCCATGAATACCTTGGACATGGCGTAGCCTCCAATTTGTGCGTCGAGTACCAGAGCAGAGTGCCCTGGACGAACAACCGATGGAGGGTGGTCCTCTCTGCTGAAGCTTATTGCGGTTTCAGAACCCTTCAAGAATTCAGTTACAGCGGGAGGTGACATGACCGCCATGTTTACTTGTCGAGTGCGAAGTTTTTGCTCCCTGTTGGAAGGGCGACCTTTCTGTATCATGTACATCTGCCCTTGGGGCGGAGGGTACTGTGGTTCGTCCACCCGAGGTACGGCTGTATGGCACCCGCGAGATTTCCGCCTGCGGCAGGCTGTGGTGGTGGAGGTGGTGCCATCAGAACAGGCACATTGTTTGGCTGAGGCACGGGTGCAGGTGCTGTGTGGCTGCTGCCTTTCTGAGATTTACGTAATCAGTCGCCATTTGGTCGAACTCCCTGCAGTTTCTCATCGAGTGATTGGAGCGCAGTTTTCCGTCTTCCCCCTTGTACAGGTGGAATCTGCAATCAGCATCCATCTTTTCTTCGAATGATCGCTCGATTGTGCTCCGGTCGTGACTTGCGCCAGTCTTTCCTCTTGTAGCTATCACTGCGTTGGCCGCGGTCTCGACTGTCCCGGCGATCATCTCGACTGTCCCGTCGATCATCTCGACTGTCCCGTCGATCTTCTGACCGCGGTCGCTTCTGTCTTGGTCATTGCGGGGTGTGGAGAACCCAGCCGCCATGAATTCGGGTCTGTCATCGTCGTAGTGACGTTTTGAACGCTTGCGCCTTCGGTCGTCTCTGTATGAGTCTCTGCGGCTTCGACTGCCACTTTCATGATTGTCACGGGGTGAGGACCCGCGTGTGGTGCGCGCCATGTCTTCTCCGTCTGCCCACTCAGTCGCGATCATCAAGAGGTTAGCCACAGAGGTTGGCTTTTTGCGACCAAGTGCTTCTTTGAAGTCCCGCCTGGCGAGGCCCATTATGAAAGCGTCCATGGCCATATCTTCTGAAATTACTCCGACTGAGTTGCGTATCTCAGTCCATCGTCTGATGTATGACCTCAACGTTTCGTCTGACCGTTGAACGCAAGCTCGCAGCTCCTCGAATTTTTTGGGCGCTCACATAGAGGCTCGAAGTTTTTGATGAAGTCAGTGCGGAAGTGATCCCACGAGTCGTATGTTGATGGAGGTAGGGCCTTGAGCCAGTCGCGGGCTGTGCCTTCGAGCATGAGTCGTATGTATTGCATGGCTGTGGTGTTTGTGCCTCGCTGGCACGCGACAGCCAGCCTGTAGTCTTCCAGCCACCCGAAGGTTCCTGTCGACCCGTGTACTTGGGCTGTTCAGATGTAAGTTTGAACCCTTTGGGCATCCGTGTCTCGCGGACGCGTCGAGTGAAGCACAGAGCTCCATGTGGCTCAGGCTCTCGATCAGAGTATGAGTCGCTACTGTAAGATCTGCGTGATCCTCCTGGACCTGCGCCTACGTGAGCCGCTTCTTTCCTTCGAGTGGTGGCGGCGACCACTGCGATTATGCTCTTCACACGCGTGTCAACTAGGGCACGGTCTCGACTCCCCCTGGAGTTTTTGGAATTTGGCGTATGGCCTTCGCTGCTAAGGCGAGTGATTTGATCTGTTGGCGATGTAGTTTTGCATTGGGGTCATCAGCTGGAGGCTTGATTGCCTCTAGGTATGCTGCAGCGGTAAAGAGAGCACCCGCAGCTGTTTTGGGTACTGGCACTCCCTCCTCGTGTATGTCATGAAGGAGTTGCCTAAGTTGCGGGTGAGTGCCGCCCTCTCATCTGGCGAGAGGTGTGACAGCCTTGATCTGGGTCTTGTGTCTGCTCGCCCGGTGGAGCTCAGGGAGAGCTGTCTTCTGCGCACACTCGACAAGCTAGCCTGCTTTTTGCGTTCTTCGAGTGTTGCTCTGTCCGCTTCAGTCGAAGTGATTCCTGCCAGTTGAAGTACTGGAAGGTCAGCATCTCCTCCTATGTTGCGTCTGCTGGCATCATTGTGCACTCCTTGATAACTTTATCTGCTTTTGCTGCCATCTCAGCAGTAATTGTGAGATTTGTGACTCCGTCCGGCATAGTAACCATGCACGGGAACTCCGTAGGCCTGCGACTGGCCGCAGCATCAGATGATTCTGCGGCGAAGGCAACGTAGACCTGCTGGGGTATCACCCGAGGGTATGTGTATGTGTCTTCGAGTCCCATCATGGACTCGACGTCGTCATCAAGGCTCATGTCGGTCGATATGCCCATCGAGTGGTCCGTCTGGACGGATCTCGCTCGATGCCTTCATCGCCTATGCTCATCTCGGCGTCGGCGAAGTTGTTATGAATCTCGAAGTCGAGGTTGTTGTTGGTGCAGATCTCGGAGTCGACGTAGTTGTCGATATGAGTTTCAGGCTTGTCAAAGTCGCTGAGGGAGATCCCGCAGTCGAAACTATCCTCGAGTGGGAGATCGAGCTCGGGATCGTTTGTGCGGTATGCTGATTCGGCCTCCTCGCCCTGGAGTTCTTCAATGAGCTCGTTGATCTCTCGTGTGGACATGGTTGTTGCAGACGAGCAAGCTTGGAGGATCGACGATGGTATGGACGCAGTTGAGGATCCGCAGTCGAAGGAGCCGCAACCGATGGAGCCTCGGGTGTGGAAGTCGCGAGTTGGCGTGGATCTGTCAAGTCCTGCACACCAAGCTTGTTGACGAAAAAATTGAACGAACCAACGGTTAAACCCAAACCTGACTCGAGATCGGAGAAGGTCTCCTGGAATTCTGGTGAGTGTGGCTCGAAATCCATCAGAGGATCTGATGTGCTTTTTGCAGGTGAAGCTGGCGTGCTGCCGTTTGTCGAGTGAGTCGGCGAGTTGCCGTGTGGCCCGAGTAGGCGAGTTCTGGTTTGTTGATGCAGCCGGCGAGTTGCCGTTTGTAGATTCGATCGACGAGTCGCCGTTTTCCGATGGAACCGAAGGAACCGTGAGTCCAGCACTATTCTTTCCCACAGACGGCGCCAATTGACGAGGGATACACTCATCAAATCCCATGGTTAAGGACCTAGGGTTGAGATTATGGGGAGAGAACGTGGTAGTACTGGTAGTTTCGTCGGCTGACAAGCAGAGGCAAAGATTTACCCAGGTTCAGGCCCCTCGGGTGGAGGTAAAGACCCTACTTCCTGCTTGTCTGGTATTGTTTGTGTGAGATTATGCGATTACAGGGAGCTCCGACGAGGTATCGATCTTGCTAGAGCTTTTGGTGGTTCGAGTATGGCTTGGTCCTAGATCGGCACCCCTCCCAGCCCTTAAATAGGTTGGGTCTCAGGAGTTTGTAACCGACCTAGTTTACACATAAGGAAAGTATAAACTGACTATGCCTATGACTAATCTTGGAGGGTACTCCATCTTGTTGGGCCTCTCGCCTTGGGCTTTGAGTTGACTCTTCACTTATTGGGCTTTAGTCGTCACGTGCACCAGGTACCCTCACGGTAGGGTACCCGAGGTGTATACCCTTGTCACAAGGGATAACGTATTGCCCCCCAGTACGTACGAAGCAATGAAGGTTGTCTTCCCTCTAGGATTAGAGGTGCAGAAGATACATGCATGCATCAATGACTGCATCCTCTACCGCAGTGAGGAGTACGAGAATTTGAATGCATGTCCGGTATGCGGTGCATTGCGGTATAAGATCAGGCGAGATGACCCTGGTGATGTTGAGGGCAAGCCGCTCCCCAGGAAGAGGGTTCCCGCCAAGGTGATGTGGTATGCTCCTATAATACCACGGTTGAAACGTTTGTTCCAAAACAAAGAGCATGCCAAGTTGTTGCGATGGCACAAAGAACACCGTAAGAAAGACGTGATGCTCAGACACCCCGCTGATGGGTCGCAGTGGAGAAAAATCGACAGAGAGTTCCCGACATTTGCAAGTGACGCAAGGAACTTAAGGTTTGGTTTAAGTACAGATGGCTTTAATCCTTTTGGGGAGCAGAGCTCTAGTCATAGCACCTGGCCTGTGACTCTATGTATCTATAACCTTCCTCCTTGGTTGTGCATGAATCGGAAGTTCATTATGATGCCAGTGCTCATCCAAGGCCAGAAGCAACCCGACAATGACATTGATGTGTACCTGAGGCCATTGGTTGAAGAACTTTTACATTTGTGTCGTGAGGAAGGTGTACGTGTGTGGGATGAGCACAAACAGCAGGAATTTGACCTACAAGCGTTGTTGTTTGTAACCATCAATGATTGACCTACTCTTAGTAACATTTCAGGACAGTCAAACAAGGATACAATGCATGCACGCACTGTTTAGGTGAGACTGAAAGTATATATTTGGCAAACAAGAATGTGTAGCTGGGGCATCGTCGATTTCTTCCAAACAAGCATCCCACAAGAAAGAAAGGCAAGCATCTCAAAGGTGAGGCAGATCACCGGACGAAGCCTACCTGCCCTACTGGTGTTGATATATATGACATGGTCAAGGCTTTAAAAGTAATCTTTGGAAAGGGTCCTGGCGGACAATCTGTTCCGAATGACGCTGACAGACACGTAACCATGTGGAAGAAGAAATCTATATTTTGGGAGCTAGCCTATTGGAAAATCCTAGAGGTTCGCTCTGCAATCGACGTGATGCACGTGACGAAAAATCTTTGCGTGAACCTGCTAAGCTTCTTGGGCGTGTATGGGAAGACGAAAGATACACCGGATGCACGGCTGCGCCAGCAATGTATGCACGAACGAGACGACCTGAATCCAGAGAAGTATCAAGGTCCTGCCAGCTACGCTCTTACCAAAGAAGAGAAGGAGATCTTTTTTGAAATCCTGAGCAGTATCAAGGTCCTGTCTGGCTTCTCATCGAATATAAAGGGAATAATAAACATGGCAGAGAAAAAGTTCCAAAACCTAAAGTCTCATGACTGCCACGTGATTATGACACAATTACTTCCGGTTG
Source organism: Poa pratensis (assembly GCA_947311845.1). NCBI lineage: Eukaryota > Viridiplantae > Streptophyta > Magnoliopsida > Poales > Poaceae > Poa > Poa pratensis. Next base: position 28,092,405 of record CAMZMU010000105.1, read on the forward strand.
CATTGAGGGGCTTCGACCGGAAAATGTTCGAGTATCCATTGTGAATCTATGTGCATTCCTAAATGCAATTTCTCAGAAGGTCATTGATCCAGTAACTCTACCAAGTTTATAGAAGGATGTGGTCCAATGTCTTGTCAGCTTTGAGTTGGTGTTCCCACCATCCTTCTTCAATATTATGACGCACCTCATAGTTCACCTAGTCGAAGAGATTTCCATTCTCAGTCCTGTATTTCTACACAACATGTTCCCCTTTGAGAGGTTCATGGGATTCTTAAAGAAATACGTTCATAACCGTGCTAGGCCAGAAGGAAGCATCTCCAAGGGCTATGGAACAGAGGAGGTCATTGAGTTTTGTGTTGACTTTATTCCTAACCTTAAACAGATCGGTGTTCCTCAATCGCGCCATGAGAGGAGACAGCGTGGAAAAGGCATGCTAGGAAAGAAAGCAATAATATGTATGGACGGGCATTCTTTCACTCAAGCACACTACACAGTTCTACATAATTCCAGCTTGGTGGCTCCGTATATCGAGAAACACATGAATATTGTACGCTCCAAATACCAGAGCAGACTGAAGATTGGATTCAAGGAGAACACGTGGAGACTTTCGGTGGTTGGTTGCAAACACGTCTCATTAGTGACACCACTGTTGGAGAACAGCTATACGTGTTGGCCAAGTCACCATCTTCGACTATATTGACTTTCCAAGGGTACGAGATAAATGAGAAAACATTTTACACGGCCGCCCAAGATAAAAAGTGCACCAACCAAAACAGTGGTGTACGCTTTGATGTAACAAACAACAATGAGCAAAAGGACACATATTATGGTTACATAGAGCAGATATGGGAACTTGACTATGGATCTTCTTTTAAGGTCTCTTTGTTTTGGTGCAAATGGATCAACCTGACAGGCGGGGTATAGGTAGACCCGCAGTACGGAATGACTACAGTGGATCTCAAGAATATTGGGTACCACACCGAACCATTCGTCCTAGCTAGTGAAGTGGCTCAGGTTTTCTATGTGAAGGACATGTCTACCAAACCGAAAAAAGGAAAAGATAAGCAAGCGAATACATCATACGATGAGCCAAAGCGCCACATAGTTCTTTCAGGGAAAAGAAATATCGTGGAGTGGAGGACAAGACAGACATGTCCGAAGATTACAATAAGTTTGATGAAATTCCGCCCTTCACAGTGAACACTGACCCAAGCATCGTGTTAAATGATGAAGATTTTCCATGATTACGGCGCAATCAGAAGAAAGGGACACACACGAAGAAAAAGTTTATACCACAACACTAGATAGGGATGTTGTTGGTGATGTGTAATAATGTATTAAACCTTTTACGTAACTGTGTTCTGAAAACTCAGAAGAAAACTCTAAACACTGATTTTTTTTGTTCTAAAAACTGCAACGGCTCACAAGCGCTCGAAAAATTTGGAACAAAACACACAGTTTCCCCTGCATACATCCCGACGGTGGCTCGTGAGTGCCCGCATATCAAATGCACCATCGGATGTATGCAGGGAATCCGAATGATTTGTATTCGGTCGATGAACTGAAGGATTTGTAGATAGAACAAAACACACGGTTTCCCCTGCATACAGCCCGACGGTGGCTCCTGAGTGCCCTCATATCAAATGCACCGTCGGATGTATGCAGGGAATCCGAATGATTTGTATACCAAATGAACTACAATGAGTACACACTGAGTGCCGAACATGTCCGAGAGGTGGGCTATATATAGGGTCGTGTGGCTCACGAAGTGGTCGTGATAGTGCTGATCCAACAGCTCACGAGCCCTCAAAAGAAACACACACCTGATCCAACGGCTCACAAGCGCTATAAAGAAACACACGATCTGTGTGCTTCTTCCTGGTTGGGCATACTACATGCCGCTAGGGGTAAAGGCGGGAAAAGTCCCCGCCTAGGGTTTTCTTCTATTTGCCGAGTGAAACTTTGTGCTTGGTTGTGTTAGGGTAGCCCCTAGGAACACCCAAAACAAAGTTATACCATAACTCTTCACAAGATTCCCTCCGGTTCGTCCGAAGTGGGAGTTTCCGACTATAAGTCCAGAAACTCACTAGACAGACACTGATGACGGTGAACCCACTGACACCCCGGAGTGGAATCTTGGACATCTACAACCCCTAAAACACTTTTACATATATGGTATGGCACCAAGTAGGTTTTGGTGGGATTCAGACGCTCCGGAGCCCCTCTCCGACAAAACCCTAGACCCGCTAGAGAAAAGGCGGACAATTAAATCAATTGATATAAATGAAATGAATATATATAATCAATAGATATGATTTTTACAAATTTTTAGAAAATAATTTGACTTGATTTGGACAATTAAATCAATTGATATAAATGAAATGAATATATAAAAAAATAATAGCTATGATTTTTACAAATTTTTATAAAATAATTTTGTCCAAAAACAGTCAAACATGCATTTAAATTCTATTGAAAGCATTTTTAAAATTCATATTAAAAGCATTTTTAGAAATTCAAATTATATCAAAAACACTCAAACATGCATTTTGTTTGAATTTTTTTGATGATATGGATTTAAATCTATGTCAAATTTACTCAAATCATCCATTTAAAATTTGAATACATTCAACATAGTCAAATTTGAAAATAACCAGTACCAAAAGATTCTACGTGTCCAGGGCTTAAGTTTGATATAAAGTTTTTCAATTTGAACAATTAAATCAATAGAATAAAAGAAATTAGAAAAAAGAAAATAGAAAAAGGAAATAGAAAATTCAAAAGACCCTTTAGTACCAGTTGGTGGTTCCAACCGGTACTAAAGGTATACTAAAGGGTGGGCCTTTAGTACCGGTTGGTATCACGAACCGGCACTAAAGGACCTTTAGTCTCGGTTCGTGACACGTGTTGGTGGGCCTTTAGTACCGGTTGGTATCACGAACTGGTACTAAAGGACCTTTAGTCCCGGTTCGTGACACCAACCGGGACTAAAGGCCTTTTGGTTATAAACCGCCACCGTCGTTCCCCTTTCTTCCCCAAGTTCTCAGATCAATTTCTAGAGACGACGCCACGCCGCTCCTCCACGCCTCCGTCGCCACCGTCGCCGCTCCTCCACGCGACGCATTCCCCCGACACCCTGCCCACGCCGTCCACGGTCCACGGAGGAGCCGCCGCCGTCCACGGTCCACAGAGGAGCCGCCGCCGTCCGTGCTCGCCGTCGCCTCCCCACCCCCACGGGCCGCCGTCCGCGTGCTCGTCGTCGCCTCCCCTCCCACGCGCCCGTGCTCGTCGTCGCCTCCCACGGGCCGCCACCGCCGCTCGCTGCTCGATCGGGCCGCCTCGCCCTCCTCCGTGCACGGCAGAGGGCAAAGCCCATGTGGTTAGTGTTTAGCAATTAAAGTTAGCAAATTTAGGTTACTGTTAGAAAATTTAGGTTAGTGTTGTTAGCAAATTTAGAATATTTGCATAGTACTAATAGTTTAAATTTGTTAGATTTGTGTTAGATATGCAAAATAGACGATTTTGTGCTAGATATGCAAAATGAGATGATTGTTTTTGTATGTGAGATTTGCAAAATAGATGATGCCGGTGGAGAATTGCATGAAACTTGTGTTAGTTTTGTGTTAGATATGCAAAATGAGATGCTTGTTTTTGTATGTGAGATTTGCAAAATAGATGATGCCGGTGGAGAATTGTATAAAAATCCGAGATTTGTGTTAGTTTTGGAAATGTGTATGTTACACACATTATTAGAATTCTGAAACTTGTGTAGAATTTGTAGTAGAATTTTCAGAATTCATAGTAGAATTTTAAAAAGTTAGACCAAATTTGCATATTAAATTATGTCATTTTCCCTAATTATGGATTTAAATTACTACTTTGTCATTTTAAATTATGGATATATATCCCTGTTAAAATTATGCAATTTTCCTTAATTTGCTAATTTGTAAGAAGTATTTTAGATTGTTAGAAGTAATTTGCATTCACATTTGTAAGAAGTATTTTAGATGCAATTTTTAGATGCAATTTTTAAGATTCATATTCTTGTTACTAAATTGAAAGCATATATAATTGATTGCAGGGACATTGAGTTATGGATGCCCCCGGCAGAGACGAGGAGGGTGAAGACCGAATTTATCAGATTTTATGTGAGAGTGCCCGTGGAGAAGATGCCGGTGGAGAATATGCCAGTGGAGAAAATGACGATTTTAGCTCACAATTTCTGAACGACTCCGGTGAGGGAGTTGAGCTAGAAGAAATTTGTAGAGCCGACGAAGGCCCTTAACAAACTCCGGCGAGGTATATTAAGACTTTGTTGATCACTAGATGCATTAATTAATTTGTATTACACTTATTAACGAATCATTTTTCTTTTAGCCCTCCGGATCGAGCCAATCAGCTGCTAAAACGAAACGAGGCCCGACCAAAAAGTTGGGCGATGCTGCAAGGATATCAATCGACAAAGTTGGTGATGATGGCGAACCGCTAGAACCCATAGAGAGCCGCCGTAAATTTATAAATCAATGCGGAGTTCTTGTTAGGGACATGGTCCCGATCATTCTTCAAGAATGGCATAAGCCGAAGGACGACAACAATGAGCTAGTTATGTCGACCAAAGAAGAAAAGATTTGCTTTGGAAGACGCTCTTGACACATGTCAACCTACCGCCAGGTCTCACAGATGACAAGATGGAGAAAGTCAAGTACTGGACTTTTAAGAAGATGGCCACACAATTCTAGAGCTGGAAGAAAACATTATGGAACAATTATCTGAAGGCGGAGAAACAAGCTCCAGATTTAACTGGAGCACTAGTGAAGATAAAACATGACTGGCCCGCATTTGTGAAGATAAAAGAATCGAATGCCGTGTGGCCCGATCGAAAATAAATAAGGCAAATGCTGCAAGAAGAAATATCAGCATACTTTGGGGACAGGTGGCTACAAGACTGCCGTGCCTAAGTGGGAAACCTTTGAAGCAGGACTGCTTGCTAAAGGGATCATTGCACAGACAGTGGACTGGCCCGAGAGGTCCAAGTTATGGTTGTTCGCGCATGGGGCAGGGTTGGACCCACAGACAGGGCAGATTGTTGCAACAGGAAAATGGAAGGAAAATTTGAAAAAAATCTCCAAATAGCTTGAGGACGCAATAGAAAAAGTTTGAAAGGGAGAATACCAGCCCGATAGAGAGAACGACGAGCTGACACTCGCCCTCAGGAATCGTGAACACATTGGACGACTTCGAGGTTACGGAGCCGGTGTTTCGTGAAGAAAGGGTTTCCGGAGTACGCTGACAGTTATAGAAGCCGCCAGAGAAAGAAGAAGGAGTTAGACTGGTTATCGGAATTGGAACGCAAGGTGCAGTGGCAGCAGGAGCAATTGGACTCAATTAGTCAGCAAAGGGCATCTCAGCAGTAGCTAGAAGGTCCTGAAGCTGATGTCGTCCCATCTGATCAGCGGAAAAGCAGCGTGGGTTCCACGTAGCTAGAAGATTCCGTATTCGAACCGCCGCCGGCTCACTACCCCGTGGATGATGTCACGGAAAAAACAAGTTGAGAGCTACATATGTCAATGAAGAACATATCCTTCAAGGTAGCGGTCGGCTATGCTTTACCAAATCAACCTGGAGCAAGCCACCATCATGGTCAGATTCCAGCTGGCTATGCTCGTGTTGGGGTGGATGAAATTATGCCGGGATTTGACACACTACAGCTTGACATTCCTGGAGGTGACGACGAGAAGACACTGGGAGAAGCAAAGCATGGTTTCATTCTATGGAACAAGAAATACATCGTGTTTCCAGACTTGGCGCCAAGGCCACCGACTCCTCCGAGTAGAAATCCACCTCAAAGTCCATCCCTCCCCGATTGGGAGCCCGCCAGCACGAGTCCATCGCTCGCGACGTCTCGTCAGCTGACTGCGCCCACTACTAAGTTGATAAAGCGGAAATTGAACTACCCGTCGACTAGTACTACACAGAAGAAAAGTGGAAATAAGAAAACCAAGAAGGACAATTCTCCTCCCAAGTTACCGTACGACAGGACTGCCGAGGAAACCAAAGTGATCATGGATGCCGACGTGAAAAGACAATGGGCACCGAAACGGCCCGAGCCAAAGAAGATACTACCTCTGGAAACAGTTTTGAAAGTTATGACAAATCTATCGACGGGACCGCCACAGCCGCCTGATTTGCCAGATGACTATGTACGTTGTATTCAGAAGACATATAGTCAACAGAGGCAGGACGAGGAGGCGGCATATAAGCTAAAGAGGGAGCATGAGCGGACGACAAAAAATGGGAAACAAGTGGCCCAACTCGGAGAACAGGCAAATCAGTCGATCCCCCCGCTCAAGGTGATGCCCGATAAGGAAGTACACCACGACACTGGCCACATAGGCCACACTGGTCTCCCCATATCTGATCAGTATGCATGGAGATATATCCATGGGCAGTCCCTGGTCAGACCTGAGGCGGTCAAGTTTCTACCAACACAATTGCGCCTATTGCATCAGTGGTACATGAAAGCCGCAAAGGACGGGTAAGACCACCTCTCGGTGGCATATAGGAAAGAGCATTACTTCACGGCGAACGCGATGTATGTTGAGTTTTCTGAAATTTTTCAGTTATTCGATCAAGACGCCCTCGATGAAGCCCTCATCAGTTGCTATTGTTTGTAAGTGATTTATTTCTGTAATTTAAGTCCCTAGCTCAGCTCGTCCATTGCATGTAATTATCTTACTATATTCTTTTGTACGCTATTATGCAGAATGAAGATTGTCGAATGCAGAAAAGCCCGCATCTATGACACTGGGTTCGTTGACCCATATTTCAATCATGAAGTTACCGTAAATAACTATCCCGAGGACGTAGAGAATAACTTGCTCCGGTTTTTAGTGAAACAAAATCACTGCGCAGAAATACTTTTTCCTTACAACTTCGAGTGAGTGTTAATGTCTTCTACACATTCTATTTTGCTTACTCGATGTTTAGTGTAATCAATGAGTTATGTATGCATGTGTATATAAACGTGCACAGCTTCCACTGGATTTTGCTGATCATTAGAGTTGACGAAGCAGTTGTTGAAGTCATGGACTCATTAAGGAAAGATATGGACAAGTACCTCAACTTGCAAGAATTGCTCTAGAGGTAATTTCAATCATTGTCGCTCTATATCGACCTCTTTCATTTATTTTGTGATATCAAGTAATTAATAATTCCTTTAATCATTTTCTTTTGCCGGGTAGGGTTTGGAAATGGTTCATCGAGAAGGTTCCAGTGGATTGGAAACCGGATCTGCATTTTTATACCACCAAGGTAAGTAGTACTATATGTCTACGTCCGTGCAACTCTTTAATTCTAGTTTCAATACCATTATCATGCTTGATTATTATTTGATTGAATTCTATTCTTTGTAAAGTTTTGTCTGAGGCAGGAACAGGGGACTAATTTATGTGCATACTACGTTTGCGAGTTCATGCGCTATTGTATCAGTGAGCGGAAAAGAGATCAAAGAACAGTTGAAGTACGTAAACACTATTCACAATTTATTTTATTACCATCAATTATGTTGAGTTCCATTCATAATTTATTTTATGATGATTTCATATATATACACACAACTCACATATTCATATTGATCTAGATGGAAAGAATGCGGGACAAGCTCATACCAACGAACCGCCTAAAAGCAATTCAAGAGGAATTGACGGGATTTTTGAACTCGGAGGTCATAAAGGAAACCGGAGAATTTGATTACCACTAATGCCTTCATGTAATTGACGTGATATCGACGTGAGAATTTCATTAAAGCAACTTGTATGTGTATGTATATATCCATCAACGTGATCTCGATGTAGTATGAATTTTATGTATATGAATTGTTTTTGGCGCATCAACGTGATCTCCATACAAAAAGAATTGAATGGAAAACACAAAATCCAAACCCCTAAAGCCCTAAACCCTAAACCAGGAAAAATAATTAAATAGAAAACAAAAAACATAAATCTTTAGTCCCGGTCGATAACACCATGGGCGCCCAGCCGTGGCCACGTGGAGACCCTTTAGTCCCGGTTGTTGTTACCAACCGGGACTAAAGATCGTCCCGCCTTGGGCACCCAGCCGTGGCCACGTGGAGACCCTTTAGTCCTGGTTCGTGGCCAACCGGGACTAAAGGGGGGGGCCTTTAGTCCCGATTTTCTAGTCCCGGTTGGGAATCCGGGACAAGAGGCCCTTTTTCCACTAGTGATCACCCCTAACCGCGAACAATTTCGAAAGAGATTTAGAGTCTTTGGTACCTTATCGTCCTTGACTACTAGCTGTCACGGAAAAATTCGGAACTTCGGTCTACACATTTGAGGTGTATACTTATAATCCTTTTATTAGTGCTTGATAGTGTTTAGTTGTGTCTTGTAGGCTCTGTCCGACCTTCAATCTACGGTAAGCTAGTAGTTTCCCTCGAAAACCATGCTAGCACTATTGCACTACCCCTTGGTGGACCTAGGTGCTAAGGGCATCTCCAGCCGTCGAGCCCCCCCAGGACGCAAAAACGGCGCAAATTAGGCTCGTTGGGGGGGGGCGCCGGCGCTAACACAAGATCTTGGGGTGGGCAGTTTCCCAGCCGCACCCCACCCGGAAAAGTAAAAAAAAGAGAGAAGAAAACGCAGTCGACTCAAGCTGCCCCGTCCTCGGCAGCTCTGGCCGCGTCCCCCAGCCCCGGCGAGCTCCGGCCGTCCCGCACCCGTCCTCGGCGAGCCCCGGCCGTCCCGCCCCCGGCCGCGGCGAACCCTGGCCGCCCCGCCTCCATCCTCGGCGAGCCCCGGCCGCCCCGCCCCCGGTCGTGCGAGCTCCGCCCCGGCCACCTCCATCCCCGTCGCCGGCCGCCTCCATCCCCGTCGCCGGCCGCCTCCATCCCCGTCGCCGGCCGCCTCCATCCCCGTTCAAGGACGCCTCCATCCCCGTCCACGCGCCAGCACATCGCGACCTTCTCATCGCGAGGACGAGGCCCAGGCCATCTCCCGCGGGGACGAGGCCCCAGCCCGGCGGCGCGAGCTCCGCCCCAGCCCCGGCCGCGATGGCTGCGAAGCCCCAGCCCCAGCCGCGTCGGCGAGGGCCGCCATGGCCGCGAGCTCCGCCCGGCGACGCCAGCGCGAGGAAGAACCCCGCGAGGTGGAGGAGATGCGCAAAAAAGCGACGGTTATCCCGGAGAAGGAGCTGGGGGAGGGCGGCGGCGGCGTGCTGGCCGTGCTGTCTCCCGTGCGTGGTGGGGAAGATAGGAGGAAAGAGAGAAGAGTGGGGAAAAGTGGATAGAGGAGAGAGAAAAGGGGGCGCGCGGCACGAAATAACTGGGCAATCGTTGCCTCCGGCGCCCCCAGGCCGAACCCAGCGCATTGGGTTTGGGCTGGGGGCGCCGGCGCTAAAACGGCGCTATTTTGCCTCCTGGGGGGCACGGCTAGGAGGATTTCGGCGCTTTTTGGCTATCCGAGCCTAAAACCGAACCTAAAAAGCCTCCTGGGGGGGCGCTGGGGGGCATGGCTGGAGATGCCCTAATAAGGAAGCACATTGTATATAAATAAAATAGACTAGTCAGTATGGACAAACTGATAAACGACCACTCACAAGTTATAATTCATAGTAAGAACAGATTATAGGTCAACAAAGCCAATACAACAAAGGAAAAATAAACAATGATGCCTTTGCAAAGGGTGCAGAACAAATTTTACCGGAAGAAGTAAACATTGTTGTTCATCCTGCCGTTGTGTCTGGCTTCTTGTACAGTGTCACTGAAAGACGGTCATGTTTGACTCCTCTTGTACAATGTCACATAAAAAAGTTCACTCCCCTGCTACAATCTTTTCCTACTATACAATGTTTCATCAGTAGGTATCTGTTTCTTCAACATGATATGATAACATAACGGACCATCTATAGTACACAAAATGTGTGCCAACATTGGCTGCATGTGTTAATATGTTTTTGTTATTCTCAACAGTTAGAGCCAGTGCTAGGCATATATTTAACATATATAGATTATATGTTTTATCATTTGTTGCTAACAATAATGAAATGGATCGGCTGAACACTAGGGACATGCTTAAAAGAAGGCATTGGCATGTCTCAGATACTGATTCTTGTGAGTTGTGTGTCGGTGGTTTATATGAAGACAAACAACACCTATTCTTTGAATGTAACTTGAGTGTGAGAATATGGAATTACTTACAGATCAGTTGGCCCACATGGGGTACGATGCTGGAAATTGTCCAGGGTGCTAATAGCAGTTTCGGTCATTCCTTTTTCATGGAGGTGGTACAGATTGCTTGCTGGAATATTTGGAAAGTAAGAAATGACAAGATTTTCAGAGCTGTCAGACCGAGGTTTATGACCTGGAAGAGCAGATTTGTACATGATATGTATCTACATGTTTATAGGTTTCCTGAAAAAATTGCTCCCTCCTTGAGAGCGTGGATAGATAGTCTACCATAGAATTTGGTAGGTGACATGGGTGGGTGTGTATATAACTTGTATGTACAGTTTTTTGTTATGAATAAAGTTGAATAACTGTGGGGCTGTTGCCTCACAGTCTAGGGTAAAAAAAAATGTATTGCCATGCAATGTTTTTCCTGTTTACATATCATATGAAGTTATTCATTTTCTTGAGAGAAGAAGTCAAGGACGAAGTAAAGACAGATATGATTGTAGCTAATCTCAGAAAGCGAGGACAAACATTGTATATAGAACATTTAATAAGGACTGAAATAGAAGTTTTTGTTGTTCATCCCGCCCAACGAACACGGTACCATAATTCCGTTGATTATCTTTGAAAGTTAATGCTAAATTAGTCTCCAACTTGGCACGGAGAACCGAACAAATATTTCTTCCTCTCGTGAAAGAAATATATGAGACGTGTGTAGCAAGGTGGGTTGTGTACTTAATAATGTTTTGTAATCTACTCCCTCCATTGCTAAAATGTAAGATGTTTAACCTTTTTTAAATGTGGAATAAATATGAACTGGAAATAGTGAATATACACACTAAAAAATGTCTACATATGTATGAATCTGGAAAAGGTTGAAACGTCTACATAGCAGCTAGCTACTCCATCCGTTTTTTAATATAAGATGTTTTACCTTTTTTTTTACATGCATATGCATACAAATGTATCTAGACACATTTTAGTGTGCATGTTCACTTATTTTAGTATGCATGTAGACAATATGTACAACACCTAAAACATTTTATATTAAAAACGGAGGAGTAGATAACAGTGCTCTTGCTCCTCCGATGCACTCCTGCATATTAGAGATAGAATACGTATCCATGTATATGTTTTCGTATCCATGTATGTTTCCCTGTTGTAATCGTGCTGGGCACGTCTTTGTTAATATAAATGCAAGAGCCAGCCGTGGGGCTAACCACGGCAAACCAATCTCTTTAACTTGGTATCATTTTGTACGCAAGAAGGTTGCTAAAGGTGCTCTCGACATACGCTTCGTTGCCTCAGGAGATCAGCTAGCTGATATTTTCACTAAGCCTGTTTCTCGACAGTTGCTTAGTCGCTTTAGTTCCAATCTCAACCTTGTACACGACGGTTTAGATTGAGGGGGTGTATTAGAGATAGAATACGTATCCATGTATATGTTTCCGTATCCATGTATGTTTCCCTGTTGTAATCGTGCTGTGCACGTCTTTGTTAATATAAATGTAAGAGCCAGCCGTGGGGCTAACCACGGCGAACCAATCTCTTTAACTCTGCAATCCCGTGACGAGCCACAAGGCCACGAGGTGCGTACGTGATCGTTTGTTGGTTACCCTGACCAACGTCAAGCTGCCCACTTGAAGCGAGACAGCACGCAGGATGTAGCCAGTTTCAGTTACGCGCGCGCGCGCGCGTCCTCCAGGGAATTCCGACTCCTCGCGGGCACGGGGGAACAAGCGACCCTGACGCGCGCATCTGACGACCTTCTTGATCCCCTCTGCAACAACAAACACATGTGCACACTCCATTCTCTTCTACTTCTCATTTCGACAAAAAAATATCTTCTACTTCTTCTTAGTTCTTATACACGCGCTAGTTAGCTGCTGTAACATGGGGCCCTGCAATCGAACCTGGTCTGGATTAGTCTTAACGCTGGCCCTTGATAAGCTACTACCAAAATCAGCATGTTAAGACAAGTTAACGCACACGCCATGTGATGTTAGTTAGCTCCTCATCATTGGTCTGAACACTTCTGCCCGAAGCCTCTGGCCGCTTAACGATGGTGGCTACCTGCATGCGCGTACTGTTTGGGATAAATCAACGTTCAGTACATGCGTAGAATCTGGCATGCAAAAGGTCATTTCCCCTTCCGAGGATCAATGATCGTGAGCCAAGTGCGCAAATAGGTCGCCCCCGCTGGCCCGTGTGCAACATTTTGTCTGCAGCAGCAGTCTGATCTGCCTGTGCCGTACCTACCTTGTAGGACTCCCTTATTTGAGAAGGCCGGAATCCTGGACTGGAGCTTGGATTTTTTTTTTTTTTTTGAACAAGGAGAAGGACCCCGAAGGGTCCGGACTGCATTATTCGGTGGAGTTAGAAATTACATCAAGGACCTCAAAGTAAAAGAAAATTACAACCAAGTCCTTGGACTTTACAAAAAGGACCTTGTCTAAAGAAATGGAAATGCAATCAAATCCTTCGCCACCGGAATTGAACAACTCGACGCTGCGACCATCGACGCCGTCGCCGGGGACGAGACCACTTGGAGCCAGCGTGATGTTTGATGCCGCGGCGGAGTTGGAGAAGGGCCTCCGCTGGAGGTTAAAGACGCCAGGGCAAAGAAATTGCCATGGCACGGAGAGGCTCCTTGTGCCAGGAATAACAGCAGCAAATGTTCGCTGCCATTGTTGATCTCCGCAGCTCGCAGTCATATCTCCCTGTGGAAATCCAGAACCAAATCACTGATCTTCATTTCCGCAACCACTGCGGCATAGCAAGACAAGGACTTGCGCTCCAGAAATTCCAGAAAACCTAGCTTTCCACCATCGGGCAGGATGCACGAATCCGTCATCATACTCCGGCTTCTTGCCACAAGTCAGAGGAGACAGATTGAAGAAGTAGCAGTAGAGAACTAGGGGTTCGGCCATATGGAAGCCGCCAGATCTCCTCTTCATCACCAACTCCGACCTCCAGAGCACCGTATGAAGAAGAGGAAGAACAGCCCGAGACGAGGGTTGGCCGGAAAACCCCAACTCATAGCTTCCTGTGCGTACCTTATTCAGAGAGATGCGTGTCTTCGCCGACGTCGCTTGCAGCGTTGCCTGCCACCGGCGGACTGCAGCTCGGAGGAAGAAGACGACGGCGCGACAGATCTGGCCGCCAAGATCTGTCGACCTACTCTCACACGCCATAGAGGCAAACAAAGCACAAAGGCTAAAACTAAACCTACAGCTACTATCTACAAGCCAGGCTACGCCACCATGTCCACGCCGAGCGGCATCGCCGTTGGAGAGGAGCAAGGCGCGCGCCGGCGCAGCGGCGGAGAAGTCGAAGACGACTCTCAAGGGTACTGTGCGGGAGCTCAGCGGTGGAGAAAGAAAAAGAACTCTCTCCGCCCCGCTGGAGCTTGGATGGATGGATCATGGATGGAAGCTGTAGCTAGCCCGTCCTTCAGGTTAATCCAGTTCAAGACGCAAGAAACACGATTAATTGGTTGCATGCATGCGGATTGACCTGGTCGATCGATTGGTTGATGAGGTGACGGATCAGCGATCTTACTGTGCAGAAAGGCAGGGAACAGTCTCGGATTCTTGGATCGTTCCGGATGTGTCGAGCTCGGGGTTGATTGTTCGAGGGTCGATGGGATGGGATAGGTATGCTCTTACGCAATCCAGTTCTTGCAAGCAATAGTAAGAGGGTTGGCGACGGAGAGTTTGTTGGGACTAATCTTGTTATTAGTGCTAAGAGTATATGTTAGATCATGTTTATTTGTATTGCATGTAATTGTTGCCATTTAGTCTGTTAGTTAGGCTGCATGTGATTAGTGGATCAGGTGGTTAGGCCTTGACCGTGAGTGTGCATGCATGCAAAGGTGTGTGTGCATACCAGTGGGTTAGTGGCTGCGTGGTAGACTAGGTGACTGGCTATTTAAGCCCATGTACTCAGCTGGTTTTTGTTAAGATGAGAACAAGAGAAAAGGCAGAAGTGCGTTGCCGCAATGAGTCTCTGTGTGTTCTGCTTCTTCCCCATAGTATCTACGTGTGTTCTCCCCTGGGCAAATCCATCACTTGGTATCAGAGCAAGGTGTGCTGCCTGGTAAGTCGCGGCACCGGCGGCAAGGAGGTGATGGCCATGGCGCGGAGGCCATTGTCGTGAGGAGTTCTTCATCCATGTCTGAGCCGTCGACAAGGTGCGTCATCGACGACAACATGGAGGCGGGTCACCGGCGAGCTGCGACACCGGTGATGAACATGTGCGAGTCGTCGACAAGGTGCGTCATCGGCGGCAACATGGAGGTGAGCCACCGGCGAGTTGCGGCACCGGTGGCGAACATGTGCGAGTCGTCGACAAGGTGCGTCATCGGCGGCAACATGGAGGTGATTCACCGGCGAGTTGCGGCACCGGTGGCGAACATGCGGCAGCGAGCATGTCATGGCGGCATGCTCGTGATGAAGGCGTAGGAGGTGCGCCTCTTGTGAAGGCCAGCGGCGGCGGCAATCGTGTGTGACAGGATGGCATCCGCGGCCGTCTGTGTTGCAACTACGACATCGACGACAATGGCTTCAAGAGAGGAATAAGTAATAACAAGATTAGGGAGGTGATTGTTGGGACTAATCTTGTTATTAGTGCTAAGAGTATATGTTAGATCATGTTTATTTGTATTGCATGTAATTGTTGCCATTTAGTCTGTTAGTTAGGCTGCATGTGATTAGTGGATCAGGTGGTTAGGCCTTGACCGTGAGTGTGCATGCATGCAAAGGTGTGTGTGCATACCAGTGGGTTAGTGGCTGCGTGGTAGACTAGGTGACTGGCTATTTAAGCCCATGTACTCAGCTGGTTTTTGTTAAGATGAGAACAAGAGAAAAGGCAGAAGTGCGTTGCCGCAATGAGTCTCTGTGTGTTCTGCTTCTTCCCCATAGTATCTACGTGTGTGTTCTCCCCTGGGCAAATCCATCAGAGTTCGCCTGCTGGCAGACGACGGTTCTTTCACAACTCGGTTCGGTGTGATTTCACTTCAGTAGTTTCGCCTAACCTCCTTCCAGCTTCATCGTAACCAGTATCCAACTCTTATGGAGTACGATCGAATTAGGCCAGCACCATTCCTATGGAGTACGAGACGGCAGCAAACTGTCACTGGTTCTTATAGAAGATCGATGCATAAAACCCCACATGTTAAGTACATATTGACCGCAGTATATCACTTGATCTGCAGGTCGATCCAACAACAGAAATTTCAACATGTTCGCGGAGCAGCGATCGACGGGCATGCATGCATGCTCCTGCCGGTTAGGCAATGCGTGTTTGGATTTCCAGGATAGGAATCGATCGACCAGATCTGAACGCGATGCTCCGTGCCGGCCGTCGCTTGTTTTGCCGGACTTTTTTTTTTTGTTTTTTGAGGAAAGGATCTGACACATATATTCAGGAAGCAGAGTACAAATTACAAGGAGATCCAACAAAGAAAATAAAAAACGAAAGAACCCTGCAATTAGCACAAAGCTCCCCGAGCCTCCTGGAAAGATCACAATCAGATCCACCACCGCGCTCCCGAGAAACCTAGTCGACGCCAGCGTCGCCGTACTACCTGCCGCCGGAGAAGAGGCACCACCACACTTTGTAGACGGCCGCAGGATCCATCCGCCGCCGAGTGACGGAATCTGAGCTCACTGAACGAACACGGCCAGAGCACCAACTCCCCAGCACCACCCAACTTCCCGCCGACGCAGCACCGCCCAGGCCCACCAACCGCACCACCCATACTCCGGCAGACACCGCTCCCCTCGCCACCAAGGCCGGCCGGAGCAGAGACGCCAAAGAAGAAGAACACCATCAGCAACACCACCAAAAACGGATCGCAGACCACCACCGTCTCCTCCCCTCGCCACCACAGCCGGCCAGAGAAGCACAGAAGGAGATCTGCGCCCGACGTAGCACCTTCACGACCTCCCCGGCAACGAAGACGCCGCCGGAACGGGGACCGGAGGGGAAGGACCAAACACCAAACTCCGACGCCATCGCCACCGTCTTCGACGACGCCAGGAGGCACACACACCTAGATAAGGGACCTATCTACACACACGGACGGATGCCGGAGCTCCCCCCCCCCCCCCCCCCCCCCCCCCCCCCCTCTGTTCAAGCATGATTGCTAACATGATCCTGCATGTGTGTATTCAGAACAACGGAAATATGCAGAGAGATATGCGCCCCGAAGACTCGGGATTTGTGAGGTTTCTCCGCGTCTTACGTGTGTTTTGTCTGCAAAGACGGCAGGATTTAGCATTTTTCGGCAGAAAATGTAGCATGCTTGGGAACGGAAGGAAGGAGGCGAGTGAAGGTGGCCCAAGAAAATTGTATCCTCTCCATGCAAAGCATCTGCGCTTGATAGAACCCACACAAATAGGCAACTAAGTGGGCCAATAGTCGAGTCCACAGGGAACTCGTTTTTGGTATCTTTATGCGGGCCAAATAAATCTGCTCCAGTGTTGTATGTTCACGGTTGTTAGAGGGAGGTTGTTGATGTGGGTGTTGCTGGCGAAACGGCTAGCTGTTGCCCGAGCGAGCCGTCGCTCGATCCGTGCACGCGACGGAAGAGCCATCCATTCACGCACGCACGCACGTGGGTGGGTTCCACCACGTTGCTTCCCCTCCCCATCTTCTTCTTCCTCCTTCTCTCCCCAATTTCTCTCTCCCCACGATTCGAAAGCACGGCCAGGCCGAGCCGGAGCCGCGGCTGGCCGTGGCGGAGGCGAGGAGGAACCTTATCGCAGGGGTCCGGGGTCGGGGGGTAAATCGATGAAACGCCGCCGCCATCTTCATCTCCGGCGAGACGACAGCCAGGCCGAGCCGGAGCCGCCGGAGGTGCGGCTGGCCGCGGCGGAGGCGGCGACGGCGAGCACGAATCTTATCGCAGGGGGTGCAGGTCGGGGAGAAAACCGAAGTAGCGTTGCCGCCATCTTCATCTCCGGCGCGACAACGGCTAGGCCAAGCCGGAGCTGCCGGAGTCGCGGCTGGCCGCGGCGGAGGCGGCGACGGCGAGGAGGAATCTTATCGCAGTGGGGTGCGGGGTCAGGGGCGGCGGCGGCGTCGCTCGCTCGCGGTCGGAAGCGCACGTGCGTGGCTGTCGGAATCCGCGCGAGCGCTCTCGCGCGCGCAAGCTAGCCCCGTCCTGTTGCTGGTCTTACATGTTACTGTCTGTGGTTGTGTGGGCTTCTCCCTGTGTTGTTGGTGTGTGTTGTATGATTTTCGCCCGGTTTCTTCCGCTAATAAACCGGGCACCTTATTCTTAATTAATGAATAAGGCAAAGTTTTTGCCTTCGTTTCGAAAAAAAAATCTGCTCCAGTAAGTCAGCCCATAGTGGAGCACTTCCCAATATTGGATGCGACGCCTATCACTGCAACGTGCACGCCCTCCTAGGCCAAGGCCAGTTCAATAAGTGGGTCCTCCCATGGTGGAGGACTCAATTAGTGTTTTAAATAGCCTGACCCTTAAAATGGGGCTATAGTTAGGTAAGTGAGGTTAGAGCAACTCCACTCATTTGGACCCCCAGGCCTTTAGCCGGCGCTAAAACTGGGCCGCCTGGGGTGGCGCCGACTCCCAGCCGTGTGAAACCCAGGACATTTGGCCAGAAATCAAAATTTTAAAACTTTGGCAAAATTTGACCGAACTAAGGCAAATTTCATTAATTAGGCGAAATTTGTACATATTTAGGCGGTTACATAATAGAAACTCAAATTTAAAAACTTAAACTAAAACCACGACGATCTACATGCCGAGCTGGCTGTACAACTACGTGTAGCTGCCGCCGTCGTCGTTGCTGTCGCTGGGTGGCGCGCCGGGGGCACGGCTCGGGCCGGCCACGTCGTCCCACCTGCTCGCGGTGGCGCGGTGAAGTCGAAGTCCTCGTCGTCGCTGTCGTCGAGGACGATGACGTGCGCCGGTGGGGGAGATGGACGTCGTGGTGGAGGACGCCGTGCGGTTGGGGGAACCGAACGGCGAGCCGTGGCCACCTCCTCGAGGAGGCGCTGCTGGCGCTCGATCTCCTCCTTGGCATGCTGCTCGCGCGACCTGGCAAGGGCGAACTCCTCCCCAGTCGGCGGCACGACGTCGAGGGAGCCTGCCAGGGCGAGCCTCTCGTCGGGAAACTCTGTTGGAGATATGCCCTAGAGACAATAATATTTAGAATTATTTTATCTCCAAGTTTATTATTAATAGTTTATATCTTTATGCTACAACTGCATTGGGTACTTGAATAGCGAATTAAAAGTATTTAAGAGGAAAACCTCCGATGCACGTGTAGAGATATGAACAAGGAAAAGTGTTCCTAATCTTGTAACTAAGACTAGCCTATCTTGTTATCTGATGATCATGTTTTCCTGATCATGGACTTTGTATAAGTCATATAACTATAAGAGTTTATTATTGGAATGATAATAGTACTGAACTGACCCACCCTATGATCTTGCTATGAGACAAATCGTCAAGATGAAGAATAGCAAATATCATACAGAGTTTTCATTAGTTAGTTCCTTTATTTTGAGAACATCTAGTGACTGCTTGTTTGACACTCACGCTTTGATTGTCATCTAACGTCCGGCCGTAACTGGGGACCATAACGATGGCTATTGGGTTTGAACTAGAATAAGTAATGGAACTGAGATTGTTCAAGAAGGGTACTTACTCCTCCAGGCAATGGAGAGATACATCCTCTAGGCCATCTCAAGTATAATCATGGCACCCCAATCGTCTGGTCAGACACAGTGTGATTTATCACAGTACATTGATAATACGGAATGAGAGAAGAGAATGATATTGGTATTCATATGTGTTATGATCAAAGGGTTTTGATCACACTAGAGCACATTTGTCTCACACTCTATATATCATTGGTATCGTGTACGTAAGGGGATTAGGATTAGCGTAATGAGAAACATAAAGAGGTTCTGTCGTTCACTCGGTAATGCATAGGAACCAGTACAGACGTCTAGGTCCCAATGCTGGTTATTGTCTGGTAAGCTCCCGGACATGTCTATGTGTTAGCGAACCTTTCGGGTCACACACTTAAGCTATGAGTCAATCTTTTATTGAGAGAATAAAGATGTATTATTAGTGGTCATGAGAAAGTGTCGGAGCAGCTCCAATGTCAGCGGGACTTGTTCCAGTGAAGCTATAGAGAAAGAGAAGGCAGACATTCCATGTCTCGGAATAATAGGAAGTGTTTCTATTATTGTCGGATTTATTCCGAAGGTTTATATGGTGAAGATATTTATCCGGAGTATTTTGTTTAGCGGACACTAGGTGTCCCGGATCATGTAAAAGTGTTTGTATGATAAGTAATTAATTCCAGGAATATTCTGTAAAAGGAAATATTCACAAGGGGAATTAATTAAACAAATAATTTATTTATTAATATTAATTTATTAATTAAATAATTCGGGAAAATATTAAATAAAAGTTTTTATTTGGAGCCCATCAAAAGGGGGCTGCCAAGTGGGCCCAGGGGCCCACAAGGTAGCCGCACCCCACATGTGGGGCGGGTGGGCCAAACCGGGTTGGGGGAACTCCCCCCTGGTCGAAACCCTAGTGGGCGAGGCGGTTTGGGAGGGGGGAGTCCTACTCCACCTCCCAATCTGAGTTGGGGTAGGGGAGGGACTCCTTCCCCCCTTCCTTCTAGGTGGAGGCGGTTTGGGGAGGGGAATCCTACTCCACCTCCCAATCCGAGTTGGACGAGGGGAAGGACTCCCCTCCTTCCCTCCTTGGTGCGGCGGTGCAAGGGGAGGGGTTACCCCTTCCCCAAGCACCCCTCCCCTTTGGCCACCTATATAAACACCCCAACCCCATGGGTTGAGATACAACAAGTTTTGCACAAGTTTCTCTCTCTTGATATTGTGCAATTAGAGGATGCTCTAATTAGACATTGTTCTAATCTCTCTCTCTATTAGATCTCATGTGTTGAGAATTAGATCTCTCTAATCTCATATTGCTCTAATCAACTTTGATTAGATCAACCACTAAAACTATGCCGCAAGGCAGTCTCTCTTCGTCGGTCGCAAATAGTTCTGGACGGCGAAACGTTGACGGATTGGCGCGGTGTACGTGTGGATACTGCTAGGACGGGGTTGCGCGAGTAGTCCATCGACGACAAGAATCGAAAGGCAATCTCACCTCCCAGTGTGGACGTGAGATTCTTCATCAGGCTTCACCAACATCTACTTCGACTACAACAAGATCTTCCGCAACGGCTGTAGTAAGTTTTCTGGATCTAGCATTATGGGGTGCTGCATATCTTCATAGTATAGATCTTGGGCTGTTGCGTAATATGCTAAGCGAAATTTTTTAAGTTTCCGTTGCCCAACACAACAAACTCCTCCGAGTCGCCCGGCGCCTCCAGCTTGAGCACCGCCCTGACGTAGTCAGGCGGCGCCACCCACTCCCTCGCCGGGGCGACCTTCTTCCTCTTCGACGAGGCGCTGCCGGTGCCGGGCTCTGTCTTGGGCCTAATGAGCCGCAGGTGGCCACGGGGCAGCGACGGCGCGGGCGCACGCGGATCGTTGATGCGCAGACTGCCGCTCCTTCTCCTTGGCGGCGACGGGATGCGGCGCCCGGAGTTGAGGATGATCCCGCCGCTCCGGCGTGGCGTCTCCTTGGGCTCTACCTTGACGCGGGCGAATGGCGTCGCCGGTGACATGGAAGACGGCGTGGAGGACGAGCGCGGCCCTGAGGAGGAGGAGGATGAGCCGGCGCCCATCCTCCTGGGCATGCACGAGCCGCCGTTGCAGCGGCTGAAGGATGGAGCGCGCGGCGGAGCCCACGGCGGCATCTCCAGCCGCGGCTGGTTGCCGGCGGAGATATGCTTGAGGACGTACGTGAGCGTACGTCCTGGGGCACCCCACCATTGGCGCCGCCCTCTGCCGTTGTTGTGGCCACACACTGAGCCGTTGCGGTTGGCGTCCTCCGGCGGCGGAGGCACCGGGACTCTGCCAGCGCTCAGGCGCCATTCGCCGGGGACGCGCATGTCAGGCGGCACGGGTAGTCCGCCTCGTACAGCATGCGTGCCTCGTCCTCGTGGAGGTAGCGGCGGCCGAAGCCGTTCGCCGCCGTGCCGTCGCCGGGAAAATGCTCCGCCATGGGCTTGCTTTGCGTGGGAGAGAGAGGCGAGGCGAGAGAGAGAGAGAAGAGAGGGCGAAAGAGAGAGGCGTGCTCTGCCAAGGCGAGAGGTGGGGATTAAATAGCGGCGGGGGGAGGCGAGACGGCCGGGCGGTGGCACGCCATAACTCCGGCGCGTGGCAGCCGATTGGACACGTCGGCGGCCGCTCGCCAGGCGCGCATGCCTTTAACCGGCGCGGGAGCCGAGGTGATGACGACGGCGGTTTTTCCCCGATTCTTCGTGCCCTTTTCGCCTACACGCTGACAGCGCTGGCCCGCCGCGGTTTCGCGCCATTTTCCTTCAGTTGCCCCCAACGGGCTGGGTTCGGCCTGCGTGTGCCGGATGAAAAAACAGGCCAAACAGGCGCCGGGTGGGCTGTTGGGGGGCGGGGCGAGTGGGAAAATTTTGCTTCCGCCGGCGCTATTTTTGGGCCCTGGGTGGCGCGGGGGGACGGGGCAAGTGGAGATGCTCTTATAGCCAGAAATTGTACGTGAATTTATTTAGCTCTAAGATTTTTAAAAGGCTATAGTTGGCTAGTTAAAACTATGCTTTTAGTGACGTGGACAGGCTATAATGATTAAAATAGTGTATTTTTACTTAGTTGGATAAGAGAGAAGAAGAAAAGGAGTGGACTCTCGTGCAGGAGTCAGCTCTAATACATGCTATTAGCCACTTTGTGAGAGTGTATAGTGTGTCATATATCAATAAAGCAGCTCATATGTGTATCTTGCTACTATACATGTTGGGTATAGAGCGGGTTTTAAATGACATGACACTGTCTTATAGCCTTGACTTCACTATTAAACTTGAATTTATAAATCACACTGCCTTATAGCCTTGACTTCACTATTAAACTTGATTTTATAAATCGCTCCTAGTAGCATCAAGAAGTAGCCTATTCTCTCTGGTCCTGTAGAACACCCCGTGCGTAAGGATGGTAATGGGTAGGGTATGGGGCAGGTAGAGCAATACCATACCCATGTAGTTAGTGGGTACAAATTTCTACCCATATCTGTACCCATGGGTATGAAATCTTACCCTTACCCATACCCGGCGGATACCCATACCCGTTGGGTATCCAACGGATAGATCAAATAGTACACATGTTATACATAATTTTATATTCATCGATAACACATTGATAAAAGAAAAACATTTATCTTAACTAAACATATATTTGAGTACATGACAATTATCTCAACTCTAATTAACAATTGATGACAACTTTAGCGTAACTTCACAAGCTCACCAGAATGAATGTTGTACCTCCAGGGGTAAGGTTATAAACGGGCAGGGTATGGGTATACCCACGGTATGAGGTTATACCCGTGCCCTACCCGTGACTTAACGGGCAGGGTGCGGATACTACCCAGGGGTATAAAATTATGCCCATACCCTACCCATGCGGGTACGGTACCCGCGGGTACCCATACCCATGGATAAAATTGTCATCCTTACCCGTCCGGATAACCTAGGTGCGGCGCGCGCTTCCAACTAGTTTTTCTCTTCCAATTTTGGAAGGTCTTCCAATAAAATCCCCTCCAAATTCTTTCACGTAAGGGGTGACGTGCGTGGGTTTTTTTCTGTTCTTTTGGTTCCTTCGGGGCTCGCTCGGAGCGCCTTCTGTACATAAACACTTTTTTTCTACCTAATCGAAAATCAGAACGACTGATAGATCCTCAAAAAAATCATAGCCCATACAACGATACTCTTAAGTATGCAGTTTACTGTTTGCTAACAAACGCAAGACTATTTGATGTTCTGATATTTTTTTTTGAAATTTAACCACATTATATAAAGCTAGCAAGCCGCCTCATTAAAAACCTTCCCGCCCCCTTAGGTACCCGGTAAGGAAAAGAGTGGGTCTGAAACTTGCTGCTTTAAACATCCAACACAATTACATCGTTCAGCAGTTTATCCACCAGAAAATCAGGTGGATCATCTACCCAATTACAATCACTATTTAAAGTAAAACGATATGCTGCTAGCTCATGAGCAACGCTGATATTAGTGACAGGGTCAGGGTGTAATCGATAAAGAGAAGTTCAATTCTTTCTACGTGACCTTTCAACAGCGAGGTGCTAGCTGCGGCAGATCGTCCAAGAAGACGGCCCATTTTCGATCACAGAGATGAGAGATGCAGGTACACGGCCCTGAAACTAATACGGTCCTCACCCCCAAGCCAGCTGGAGAGCGAGATGAGAGCTGTGTTTGAGCCAAAAATTGCGCAGCATTTCGGTAGTGTGATGGAAAACTTTGCGAGGATATGACTACAACACTTTAGCCTAGACTAGAGAGAAGCTTGCCAAGGACACGCCGGTCTCTGTACCGCTTACAAAAGCATGAGGCGGGTAAGTGGCAGTATCGCTCACCATGGAACGCCACATTTATATCTCTTATGTGTTAGTCTCCTTGTGCTCTTCAAGCGAAGGGCACAGTTTCAGTGGGTACAAGTTTCTGTGCTTCTTTTGCTACCTTGTATCTACTTGGTGTCTGTAGGCTTGATACTTGGTGTCCGTAGGCATGATACTGCTACCTTGGGTTCTTATGATCAAGAAACTCCCAGATATTATGTTGCTTCCTATTTGCAAGTCAAAATGAAGTGGCCGTGTTCCCCTTGTGTTATAAACGATAGCAAAGAAACGACGAAGTGCGGAACGATCAAACCAATGGGGACACGAGATTTTAACGTGGAAAACCCCTCCAACAATGGAGAGAAAAAACCACAGGCGCCAGCCAGCAATACTTCACTATAATCGGGTGAGGTTACAAACGCCGTGGGTTTACAATGTATGCCTTACCCCAACCGGCGGCTTACAAGATG
Organism: Poa pratensis; assembly: GCA_947311845.1. NCBI lineage: Eukaryota > Viridiplantae > Streptophyta > Magnoliopsida > Poales > Poaceae > Poa > Poa pratensis. The sequence goes on from CAMZMU010000105.1 coordinate 28,116,562, forward strand.
TTTATATGGTGGCATAAAACCCTAGGTCGGCTGCAGTCCGACCCGGAAACGATCCGTACCGGCGGCTTACAAGATGTTTATATGGTGGCATAAAACCGTAGATCCGTACCGGGGCGCTCCGCTCTCCTTCGTCACAAGTTGGACTTCATCAGTATAGAATTTGGATCATCATAAAACAACACTCCACCATGAGACAAATTCCATCTTGTAGCATGAACGAGAACTTCACCCTGAAACAACAAAGAAAACACCTTCGGCGCCAAATAGCCACTTGGGCTAGACAGTGATACCAACTAAGCCCGAGCAAAACTCGAACTTAGTAACAGGAACTGGCTTTGTCATCATATCAGCAGGATTATCATGAGTACTTATCTTGCATACCTTCAGCTTACCTTTTGCAACAACATCACGCACATAATGGTATTTGACGTCAATGTGCTTTGTTCTCTCATGAAACATCTGATCCTTAGTAAGGTAAATAGCACTTTGACTGTCACAAAACAGGTTAATGCAAGTATCATCTCCACAAAGCTCAGCAAACAAACCTTTCAGCCAAACCGATTCTTTACATGTTTCAGCAATAGCCATGTACTCTGCTTCAGTGGTAGACTGGGCAACAACGGATTGCAACGTTGCCCTCCAACTCACGGCACAACCACCAAGCGTGAACACATAACCTGTGAGGGATCTCCTCTTATCCAAATCGGCAGCAAAATCTGAATCAACATAGCCTGCGAGTCCCTCATCAGTCTTGCCGAACTTGAGGCGAGCATTGGATGTGCCACGAAGGTACCTGAAAATCCACTGAACAGCCTTCCAATGTTTTTTACCAGGATTAGCCATATATCTACTAACCAAACTCATAGCATATGATAAATTTGGACGTGAGCAAACCATGGCATACATTAAAGAACCAACAGCACTAGAATATGGAACTCTAGACATGTACTCAAAATCCTCATCCGTAATAGGACATTGTTCAGCTGACAATTTAAAGTGAGTAGCAATAGGAGTACTAACAGACTTTGCATCATGCATGTTAAAACGATGAAGAACTTTCTTAGTGTAATTTTGCTGACTAAGAAACAACAAACCATAATTTCTGTCACGGGTAATCTCCATACCTAGAATTTTCTTAGCAGCACCAAGATCCTTCATCTCAAACTCGCTACTCAACTGTGACTTGAGAGCAGCGATATCTTTCTTGCTCTTGGCAGCAATCAGCATCATCAACATATAATAACAGGTATATAGGTGATCCATTAACAAACTTAATGTACACACAGTTATCAAATTCAGACCTCTTAAAGCCATGTGACAACATAAAAGAATCAAACCTTTTATACCACTGACGAGGAGATTGCTTCAAACCGTACAAGGATTTTTCAACTTACACACAAGATACTCCTTACCAGGCACTATGAACCCTTCTGGCTGGTCCATGTATATCTCCTCTCAACTCTCCATGCAGAAACACAGTCTTTACATCTAACTGCTCAAGCTCAAGATCACGCATAACAACAATACCAAAGAAGAATGTATGAATCTATGCTTAACAACTGGAGAAAAAACATTTATAATCAACACCTGGAATTTGACTGAAGCCTTTTGCAACTAACCTTGCCTTAAACCTCGGAGGCTCGCTAGGAGATAAACCCTCCTTTCTCTTGAAGATCCACTTACAGCGGGCTGCCTTCTTTTTCTTAGGCAAGCGCACAACTTCTCATGTGCCATTCTTATCGAGTGACTGCATCTCTTCTTGCATAGCAGCAAGCCACTTCTCGCGGTCACCGGAACCAATAGCTTCAGTATAAGTGGACGGCTCATGTCCGTGCTCTACCTGTTCTGCACAACTCAGAGCATAATCCACAATGTTACACTCTTCAATTAAACGTGGTCGAGGACCACAATTCCTCCTGTTCCTAGCAGCAATAGACTGTTGTGGCTGCAAAACAGGGGGTGAGTTCTGAACATTATTATTATCAGAATCAGAAGAATCAGAATCATCAGAACCAGCAGAATCAGGATCAGAATCATCTGAAGTAGCAGCACCATCATTGTCAACAGTGACATTTTCATTTTCAACAGAGTGATCCACCTCAACACGAACCTGCTCCTCAGAAAAATCTGGCAAAACATCTGAGGACAACTTATCAAAGTACATAACAGATTCATTAAAAACAACACTCCTGCTCATAAAAGCCTTTTTAGTTTCGGGATTCCACAACTTGTATCCTTTTACACCCGAACCATAACCAATGAAACACACTTAATAGCTCTGGCTCTAACTTTCCATTATCAACATGAGCATAAGCAGTGCAGCCGAAAACTTTAAGTTGTGAATATATCAGCAGGAGTACCTGACCATAACGATGGGAGTTTTTTGTCGAGCGGAATAGATGGTGACCTGCTTATCAAGTAGCAGGCGGTGGCAGCCGCCTCAGCCCAAAAACGCTTACTCATGTGAGCGTTGGAGATCATGCAACGAGCTTGGAGATGATGGTCCTGTCATCCGCTCCGCTAAACCATTCTGCTGAGGCGTGTACGGATGGTGAGGTGCCTGACAATGCCTTCTTTCCTGCAATAATCATTAAAGGCATTCGAACATAATT